>OX596381.1:129496782-130696782 GCA_951394425.1 Tipula unca | reverse complement strand
GTATGGTGCAGTCCTGTAATTCCTTTAAAGAAATTACGCGAACTGTGCTCATTGCTGAGTTGTTGTACTTTCAGAACCTCGGCCTTCCACATTCTCGCTTCTTCCGTCTACAAATCCCTTCTTGCGAGAGCAGCCTTGTTTTTCCTCGCGATTGTGAGACGTTGTTGCACTTCACTATGGGCTATATTTTGTTGCTCAACTGCAAGACGATACTCGTCATCAAACCAATCATTCTTGGGTCTGACTTTCACTATACCTAAAGTTTGTTGAGCAGCACTGACAACCGAAGTTTTCAGTACCTCCCAGACAGAGTTCACGCAGTCAGACTGGTAATTAGCTTCATTAATGTTGTCGCTGACAAGATCCTGATATTGTTTCTTTTGATCTTCATTTATAAGACCTTCGCAGTCGAAACGTGCCATGCGTTTCGCTGTGTTCCCAGACTTGTACGAAAACTTCCATCGTAGCTTTGCAGCGACCAAATGATGATCGCTGCCTACGTATTTGGTTGCTGACCGATAAGTTCTCACATCCTGCATAACCTGAGCCCGTCCTTTAGAAACTAACACATGGTCAATTTGGCTGCGAGAAGTTCCGCGAGGATGTGTCCATGTCTCTAGATGTATGTGTTTGTGAGGGAAGAATGTGTTTGCTACTCTAAGATCAGGAGCAACCGCAAAGTATGTACATCATTTTCTCACCATTATCGGTCGCAGTTTCGTGTCGGGAGTACGCGGACCTATGTTTTCACACAAGTCGGTCTGATTTCTGCCAGCTCTAGCATTAAAATCCCCAATTACCATTCTAACATCGTGTTCGGGTATAGATCCCCTCAGGTCGTCCAAGTTATTGTAAAATTAGTCTTTATCTTGGGGCTGGCTGACTTCTGTAGGCGCATGTACACAAATTATCGACAGGTTAGCTAACTTCATGCGCAAGCGAAGCTTACACAATCGGTTATTGACTGCTTGGAAATTCAAAACAGCGTTCTTTTCCTGCGGCCCAAGAAGAAATCCAGCTCCAAGATTTCCGAGGTCATCTCCACTGTAGAACAACGTATAGCCCTGGGACACATGGTCTCCACAGATGTATATTAACATAGTTAGGCCAGCGAGTTTCTTGAAGAGCAACGAGTTCCAGCCGATACTGCTTCATGCACGTGATTAGGCCCTCTAACGCTCCTGGTTTTGTTAGTGATTGCACGTTCCACGTGCCGATCTTAAATCTCGTGTCCGGGTACTTAAGCGGGGGTCCGGTAATGTTTTGGCGGTATCCATTTTTCTTTTTATTGACTTTCTAAACACTTTATTTTTTTTTACGGATGCGGGTCGTCAGCCCAGCGATCCAACCGTTTAGTCGCCTCCTACGACAAGCAAAGGATACTGTGGTGGTATTCTTGGGAAACATGTTCGTGCAATTTTGATTTACGAGATATGTGAGTGCCCTCCGACCACATGGGCCAAATCAATCAAATAATCCCGGGAATAGTGACCCTCGATACACATAGCAGTGGTTCTAAAGGAGGTGAGATGCTTAGAGTGTGCCAGAGGAGAGAATCATATTGGGAGTAGATAGCGGTGGCAATCTCAATCTTAGGTTGAGAAGAAAATTATGAGTTTAAGGACTAGTCCCCTCCATGGGAAGTAATGTCTGCATCACTGTTGTTGAGATGCTTGCCCCTCTCAACTTCGTTTCTTTAAAGATTTTCCTTACTTTACCCGATTAAAAAAAAACTAAAAAATAAACACAGGACTATTAAATTTCACTCAAACGGTGTCCTGCATAACAGCGCAACAATACCAATTTACTGTGTATATTTACATAGTTTTAAGCTTAACTTTTATTTTATCCATTTAAATGATAAATTTTCAGGTGCGAATGGATTTAAATTAAATGAATTTTTATAAATGACATATTTTTTAAAATTGTCTTTGTTCTATTCCCAAAGACAACATTTATATATATGTATGTATGTACAAACATATATAAGACAACCAAGAATTATAACTTTATTTCATAAAATTTTAATTCAGTTGTTGTTCTGTGGACAAATTAAATATTTAATACAATAAAATCTTAATTTTTGCAACAAAATATACAAGAATTTGTCATTTCAAATGCGAATGTACATCTACATTTACATAATCTTAAATATTTTGTTTTCATATGTGTGAAATGATGTATCACACTGGGTGCATATAAGTTTAAAAGTCATAAATTGTATCGTTATGGAAATAATTTTCCGATCACCCGTTTTATATATGTACATATATGTACATAATGCTGATATTAGTTACAACCATTGTATCAGGGCACTCAGTTTATACTAAATAACGTACAGTATACAGATTTCGTATTTTCTGTGTATTCCGCATTGTTGCTGGAAAAACTGAGATGAAAATGCGAACGAAGGAAAATAAAAAAAAACAGAAAAAAATTAAATATTTTATTTTATTTAATGTTTTTTAAGTAATTTAAGCCTTCCATTGTTGTTGCTATTATATAATTTACATACAATGCATACATATGTACATATGTATATTCAGATTATAATTATGCTTGAAATTTAAGAGTATTGTGTGTACTGGTATACATATGTAAGGCTTTTCTTTCCATATTCTCTACCACATACATATATATGTACTCGTATATGTACATAGAGGAAAATTTATAACATAACTAACGTTTGAAGAAAATTTGCTTTGTTTTGATTGTTAAATATTTTAGTAGACGTTGTTCGTTGTTGTACATAATGTATACATTACATACAAATGTATATGTACCTTCGTACATGCGGAGGGGATCGTGAAGAGAAGATGAGGTGAATTAAATAATTACATTTTGTGATGGAGATAAATGTGATGTTATGATGATTTTTAAATTCTGTTTAGCGCGTACATACACGACGTATGTGTTGTTGTTTGGGACGATTATACACATGATGACTGTAAATCTAATTAGTTGGAATATTTTATGTAACACGGTCATGTTCGAATGTTACTAATTATTTTCTCCATATAAAATAAGAGAATATATGTTGAATATTATAAATTTATGTACATATGCACATATATCAAGTTTGAACTTGATGAACTTTTCTTATATACTTTCAATGAGTCTCGAACACTGTTAATCATATCATGAATGTATGAAGAACAAGATGCGACAAGAAGGGTTAATATTAATCTTAAGTGAAAGGATTATTACCACTTTTTTCATTACATTTCTATTGTTCGTCATCTCATAATTCTTCTTCTTGTATATAATGTATATAACGTTCGAGTATGCTGAACGTATATATATATATATACAAATATGTATTTCATTGAAAGAGAGCAACAAAAAAAAATCATCATATAACCATCTAACATATTCGTTTTCATACATGTCTGAAAAATATACAACAAATTTTCTTGTTTTTTCCATCACAATTTTCATATTGTTATACTGTTATTATTTTTCTATTGTAATTTTAACACTTCAAAAGTAGTAATTTTTAAACCCATCCTTCAAGACTATATAAATATATAAATGTACATATATGTACGTAATATAAACGTATGTATAGATCATCGTCAACATTTCCATCATCATCATCATCATCATAATCTTTATATTTCCTTTTGTTTTTCATTATTCTTTCCTTTTCTCGTTGTTTTTAACAACCAAACCCATAATAATCATAATCATAATAATGAAGACAACGGGAACATACAACATTACAATTTTCATTCAATTCGGAAAATTTTTTGTTCATTTTTTTTTTGTTTTTTTGTTACGGAATACAAACATAACGACAAAAATAGCAACAATAAAAGTTCTAAGCTTTTACATGTCTATGCTTCTAACAAGGCGAATTTATAGGTATGTATACGACATACGTATATATACGTACATACATTGTATATAGTTTTGATTTATATTGTGTTTTTATTCAAATTATTATTTTAGTTTGGTTGTTTTCTTGGAATTTTATTCCATGCAATGTTGAAAATCTTCATCCCACTCTAGGTATTCAAGCTACGCATGAAGGACGAACATTTGTTTAGTTTGGAATTTAATTTGCTTGCTACTTATAAAATTATTCAAAATTATATTTTAATTGTGTCTTCCTTCTCGGAGGAACCAAATTTTAAGCAAATGAGTCTGAAATTTATAATTTCAATGGGTATTGAGTTATTTTAAAAATTGCAACAAATTGCATGCGGCTTGTTGATGAATTGTCGAGAATTTGATGGAATTTCTAAAAATATTGACTTCAAAACTTCAGAATTTTAAAATTTTTGGTAATTTTTTTGCCAATTATGCAAAATTGTCGGTCTAGGTTAGATACTTTTAAAGTATTGCTACAATTATAACTTTATTGGAATGACTGCCCCAAAGGACTAGCATAGACACTAACTGTGAAATCCAACGACCGCTTTGTTCCAGCAGTGGGAAACTTGGCTGTCGGAACTAGAAATATAAATTATTTAAATATATAATATATTATTTAAATTATAAATTATTTTAAATTTTAACACCAAATTTTTAAAATGAATATATTAAATTTTGGGGTTATTTTCAAAAACCTGGGATGGGATGAGAATGGTGTTTGCCTGATGAATGTTTTTAATTTATCTGGGATGGAATTTTGGTATCATGTCACACCCTTTTACTTAGCCGAAGGCAAATTATTGAAAAATAAATAAAATGGATAATCATGTAAATACACATGTGCATTTACGAGAATCATTAACTTGGCTATTCTTCCTTCAAAAATAGAAATTCCAGTAATTTATATCTAGCAATCTTAAACAAACGTGTCGATGTCGGATTTACAAAACAATTAATATACTACAAAAAGATACTCAGTCTACTGCTGAATTTCTTAACTCTGGATATGATTTACTCTAAAACTGTTGTGAAACCTAGATCACTCAAAGTTATATACCGGTTTACATTTTAGCATAAACGACCATTAAAACAGGCTTGGTTGTTTGTGGCTGCGGATTTTCAAATTAATTATTTATTTTGACGAAAGATGATGAAAAAGCTGGTTATCGTGTTTCAACAAGCGTTTATAACTAAAAAAAAATCATTTGTGTGCTAGTATAGTTAGTATCCAAACGATCATAACTTTGTTAATGTATTATGAGTGTAATCGTGATGGAAAAGATAAAGTTTACTTTGGTTTTGGCGTGTAGCTTGTGAAGCTTGGTAACTACTATGCAAGAAGTGTGGAGGATATCTGGATTCTCACACCCTTTGTTGTAAAATTTTCACCCGGCCACATTAACATCAAACGTGTAGCGCTTATTCCCAACCGTTTAACACACCTCAAATATGTCGAATTTGACTTTGCATATAAAAAAATCACTTTTTCCCGCCAACATCCTCAAAATATTTGAAAGCAATTAATTTATTGACAAATCGAACAAGTATATTTCAACATAAATGATCAACTGAGGAAAAATTGTGTTTCAACAGGATTTGAGCCCCAAAAAATTAATTCCCATGGCAGGAATCGAACCCGAGCCTTCTGCGTGAAAGCCAGATATATAAACCACTAGGCAACATAAGGAAAAAAAAGCTATACTTATACCATTACAACATTGACGCATTCAACTTTTACAATAAAATGTTTTGATGTTGTATCGGTAGAAATGTATATTCAAAAACAAATAAAATTTGCTACAGCAATATGCATTTACCTACATTATTCTTTTCTCCCAATTCCACAATCGGCAAGACTATACTTCACAGGATCATTTCTGTAGTCAGTCTTCAAGTCTTTTCAATTAAAACTGAAAGGCGCAATAATCCATGATGATGAGCGAAACTATAAACTTCTGAAGCGTGAGAAATGACTTATAAACTGGCCCTAACTAACGAGAGCCAGTTTACAAGTTGACGATGACCGCTCTTATACAAATCAAGTTTGTACATTCTGAGTGGATCTAAAGTTTATACAGGACAACTTGTTTGCAATATTAAATAATCTCTAGAGCTTTACACAACCATAATGAATACATATGTAAGATATTAAAGGTCACCCGTATTTTGAAGTCCCCTCAAAGTTTGAAAATAATCTTAAATTCAGGGTATTTTTATTTTATAGGTTTACGATGGTTCAAAAAACGATTTTTTCCTCAATTTCGACCACCCCCAAAGTTACAATGGACTTACATAAAAAGTTGAACTGAATCGAAAAAATGTCAATTTATCTGATTTTATAAAATAATAAGGTGAACAATGGTCATTTAAAATTGAGTTCTGAATGCTTCTGAGACATCGACAATTTGATGGCAACTTTGATAAATAGATGTCATAATACCGGGTGTTTCTTTTAAACTGAGACGATCAAATATCTCGAAAAATAGCCACCTACGGAAAAAATGTCCATAATCAAAATTTAATCATACCGCGGGGGAAATACATTAGTGCAAAAAAAATAGTCCCCACCCCCGATTTGTAGGTGGAGCGGGTGTAACTTTTAAACTAAGATAGGAAGCCATATTTTTTATTGCAGATGAATTGCAGATTTGACGGATTCTACGACTAAAAGTACGTATGATTTAAATGAAATATTTTGTTCGATTCATGATAGATGGCGTTGTAATCGGCGAAATTCAATTTTTTCAATTTTTCCTTAGAACACACGCATTCGATTCTGCAATACGTTTGAAATAAAAAACATCACGTTTTCATTGGAAATACTCGAAATTCGTCATCAAAACAATTTATTCAGGTTTGTAAATCTAAAATAAGTGTTCAAAATGATGGCCTGCAACTTCAATGCACTTATTAATCCGCATTTCAAATGATTGTACACAACTGAGAAGTGTGTCTGGTTGAATTTCAGCACACGCATTTCTGATTCGCTAATCATGTTCTCACGTGTTGTTGGTTTTTGTGTGTAAACTTTGTTTTTGAGGTAGCCCCACAAAAAAAAATCTGGCGTTGTAAGATCTGGTGATCTGGCGGGCCTATTTATCGGACCAGCTCTACCGATCCAGCGACCATTGAAATCACGATCAAGTATTTCACGTGCCATCAACGAATAGTGTGCAGGACAACCATCATGTTGAAACCACATGTTCCGTCTCACTTCTAAGCTCAAATTTTCAAGTAATATTGGCAGTTCATTTTCCAAAATGGGGGGCCTATGAGTTTGTTGCCAATTATTCCACACCCGACGTTGACAGTCCAAGGAGGCTGATGTTCAACTTGACGAAGCCAGTGCGGATTTGTAACACTCCAATAATGCATGTTGTGTCGATTAACCGTTCCATGGTTTGTAAAATACGATTTGTCGGAGAACATTACGCAACGAAAAAAATTGGGGTTTTGTTGTATTTGTTCACGTGCCCATTGACAAAAAGTTACCCGATTTTGGAAATCAACGCCATGAAGATCTTGGTGTAAAGACACATGATATGGATGATATACTTGTGCCGTTTTAAAATTCTCCAAACACTGGTGAGGGGCAATCCGGAATCGCGAACTATTTCTCGTGTACTAATATGATGATTATGAGCCACTGCTGCCAATACAGCAATTTCATTATTTTATCCAGTGACTGTTGCTCTACGGGTCCTCTTTTTCGGTTGAACATTTCCATCAGTAATAAATTGTTTGATAGTACGGCCAAATGAAGCACGTGAACGAATCCTATCCGGAAAACATTGAGCGTAAATAGCAACAGCATTTTCAAGATTTCTGCCAGCTTCTCCATAAACCAGAACCATTTCAATTTTCTCTGGCACAGTTAAACGCTCCATTCTAAAGTATTTTGTCGTTTATTTTGCAATTACGAAAAACATGAAGATAAGAAATAACACAAACGTTAAATGTGATGATAAATTGTTTTGATGACGAATTTCGAGTATTTCCAATGAAAACGTGATGTTTTTTACTTCAAACGTATTGCAGAATCGAATGCGTGTGTTCTAAGAAGGAAAAATTGAAAAAATTGAATTTCGTCGATTACAACGCCATCTATCATGAATCGAACAAAATATTTCATTCAAATCATACGTACTTTTAGTCGTAGAATCCGTATGTGCAATAAAAAATATGGCTTCCTATCTTAGTTTAAAAGTTACACCCGCTCCACCTACAAAGCGGGGGTGGGGGACTATTTTTTTGCACTAATGTATTTCCCCCGCGGTATGATTAAATTTTGATTATGGACATTTTTTCCCTAGAGTGGCTATTTTTCGAGATATTTAATCGTCTCAGTTTAAAAGAAACACCCGGTATATATAGGTCTTTCGAATGATACACTTTATATGCGCCAGTATAGCTTCTGTGTCTTCCATTAATTACTTCGTGTAAGTTGTTTTATCAGTTTATTATTTCACGGTGAAAGATGGTGTTAGCAGGGATGGGCGTTTACGCGTCATCTATTATCTTCTACGTCAATGTGTCGATAACCCGTAGACAACGTCGACAACGTAGACAACGTCGATAATGTAGAAAATTCCTAGAGTGAACTTTTGAATTATTTCTAAACTCCGGTGACCTTAAGGATTAATGCAAAACAACGATATAGAAAATGTTATAAAATAGTATGTAAGGTTTCAGCGTAGAAAGAGCAGGTCATTTATCATGTTATGATAAAATTCTTTACAATGAAGATTATAACTTACATTAAAATTAATTCGGAGATCTCATGACGGTAACACGAACTCGAGTTCATGAAGGCTATAAGAGCTGTCGAGTTAATCAAAATTCAAATCGTTCAGATAAACAGAACTTTGTCCACTACACGTGCTAGACTGCTCTATGACCAAGTTCTGACAAAATTTAGTTATTGTGTTTTGATGTATGGTGAAACGTACGTAAAATTGGATTTGAAACAGCTTATAGCAGATAAAAATATGTATCTTGCCAAAAATAGTGACAATGCGCTCCCGCTAAATATATAAGCACTTCAACTGAGATAAATTTGCAAAAAGAATTACGATGGCAAGCGAATTGCAATAGTTGCCTCTAACACGATTCATCAGCAATTAGTTATTAAATTATTATTAAATTCGACATGTTGGATAGCTACTGGGCCACGGAACAATGTTATTTATTGTCTATGTTATGGAACATGACCAACTTGAATGGAACTACGCTAATCCTTGACCGATTATAATGATACTCGACATGTTCGATGGAAATAGGATTGATTTTGTGATTTGAAAAAAGTGGGATTAAATATTTTTTGAATACATTTCATGAATATGGCCAATTGATGGTTATGCCGAAACTATTTCTGTTCGAACAGGATTTAAAAATAAATTTTGAAATTATTCGTTAACCGATTATTAGGTAATTCGACATGTTCGGTTGAAATGAAAATTCTAGCATGATTGTTGAGATAGTTTTGGGATATGGCCTTTTACATTAAAATTAAATTTCTTCATTTAAAAGAATTTTCCTTCGTTTAAAATATTATATAAATAAAAATTTAAGTCCATTTAGTGTTAAACAAGTGAGTCGGACTCCAGCAGTTTTTAACCCATTCAAGAGCAGTGGAAGGCTACAGAGATCGCCTACGCGCATTGAAATGTTTGAGGCAGTATCGCTTCCCAACATAGCTGCATCATTCGAGAATGAATTGGCTGGTGAGCCAGTTACGAAGGTTTCCAAGTTGATTGCAACTAAAAATCACATTAGTGATCTCGCGGACTTCGTGAAGGATCGCAACAATGTGCACGGAGAAATTAAGAGGATGATACGCATGATTTAACTATCATATAATGAGGTGGAATAGGAGTTCGAAGCTCTTACAGAGAGAACGGAGAGAGCTAAGGCATCTCTTGCAAACAATGGGGACAGGAGAAACCAGGAACCTGAGACGGACTTGTTGTTGTCAAGTCAGGTAACACTTCCTCCAAAGTCCACACCGTTGATTAGTGAAATTTTAAATATATCACTAAAGCAAAATAAGAGAATAGGTGGAATGGTGGACATACCAAAGGATGAACCGACTAAGAGAAGGCGGGATTCACCGGGTCAAAGTGGAACACAAATGGAAGCTAAAAAACGCAACACAAAAAGCGTACTAACTCCGGACAGAGATAATTGGACACTAGAAGCAGACTGGCAAAATGTCAAGCCGAAAAAAAGAAAACGGAAATGGAGAAGACAGCCTCGACCTGATGCTCTGTTAATCAAAAAGAAGGGGGATGTCTCGTATGCTAATTTGCTACGGAAGGTACAGGCAGACTCTCAGCTCAAAGGGTTGGGAGAGAAGGTGACGCATATACGTCAAACCGCCAAGGGAGATCTGTTATTGGAGTTGGAAAGCACTAGCGATCAACCTCAAACAGCTATTTTCCAATCCCAATTACAGGGCATTATTCGCCAAGAAGCTGACGTTAGAACCTTGTCACAGGAAACCCTAATAGAAATAAGGGATATTGATGAGGTTACCACATCCGAAGATGTACTACAAGCTTTGGAAACGCAGGTGGAAGAGACAAAAGGTATTACTATTCTAAAGACGTTAGAGCATCTTATCGTGGGACGCAAATGGCAGTGATTTGCATGCCAAGAAAGGTGGCGGAGCAAGTCTTAACAAGAGGCAAAATAAGGATCGGATGTGTGATTTGTCGTATAAGGGAGGCTGTTAAGCCGGTAAAGTGTTTTAAATCTTTGAGTTTGGTCACCTGGCGCAAAAATGTAGGAGTGAAAACAACAGATCTAAACTGTGTTTAAAATGTGGTAAAGAAGGTCATATTGCAAAACAGTGCAAGGATGACCCAAAATGCGTGCTTTGTAGCGAGGAAGCTGTTGGGGGAAATAAACATGCAACGGGTAGTTGGAAGTGCCCTGCATATAAGAAGGCGCTAGACAGGATTCTGGTCAAATGGGATTGATCCCACTAAATTTGAACCATTGTGAAGCTGCACAAGACCTGCTTCAGCAAACTGAAATACGCGCTGACATTGCTATTGTATGCGAACCTTTATAAGAGTGAAGATCGATGGTATTCACATTTATAGCTGTTATGCCCACCCTAATGCTACCCTTGATGAATTTAAAATCTTCCTATAGATCGATTAGTTAGTGACGCCCGAAACCGAAACCCTCTGTTGATAGCTGGGGATTTTAATGCTTGGGCTGTTGAGTGGGGCAGCCGAGAGACTAATGTTAGAGGTAAATCGCTACTGGAAGCATTTTCTCTACTACCAGTTGCGATGTTGAATGTTGGTAGTACATCCACTTTCCGTAGGGGTGGCGCTAGCTCGGTAACTGATCTCACATGGGTGAGCGAGGGCCTTTCAAATAGAATAGTGAGTTGGAAAGCTAGTGATCACCAGGCTATTATCTGTGAAATAAGAGATGGAAGGCCAGGAAAGGTTCGTTCAGAATCGATAAAAAAGTTTATTGAGTGAAAGCAAACGATGTTTGATGAAAAGTTATTTGTCTATATGCTGGAGGACTTTACTTTGTCCGGAACTGCGGAAAGCAAAGTGAATCAAATCGTAGATCATATCACAAGGGCTTGTGATGCAGCAATGCCGCGGAAATCGAAGGATAATCGGAATAAAGAAGTGTTCTGGTGGTTCGAGGAAATAGCCCAGCTTCGTAGAGAATGCCTTCGAGCTAGACGTTTATACCAACGTGCAAGATTGGAAACTAGGGACGACCTACGCAAGCAGTACTGTGTCGGCCGCTCTATACTCAAGCGTGCAATTAAAGCAAGCAAACAAAGATGTTTTCAAGAATTGTGTGAAGGAGTTGATTGGGACCCTTGGGGTAGACCTTATAAAATGGTTATGAAAAAGGTTAAGGGTGCATATGTACACGATGGGCATCGTGCCCACGAGTGCTGAAAAATATAGTCACGTCACTGTTTCCACAACAACCAGATTGTACGGTTAATGTCGAAATAAGAGGAGGCGGAGAAATATTCCCATTAATTACAGAGGAGGAGGTGCTTAAAGCATGTATAGCAAATTGAAGAATAACAAGGCTCCGGGGCCTGATAAAATTCCTAATATTGCAATTCAATCGGCGGTCCGCTCATACCCAGAGTTGTTTGTAAACTTATTCAACTCATGCATGGAGGAAGTAGTATTTCCAGAGCAATGGAAGTTACAACGGTTGGTACTATTGCCTAAAGCGAAGAAGGCGCTCGATGATCCATCTTCCTACCGGCCAATCTGCTTGCTAGATACTGCAGGTAAATTACTTGAGAGAATTATATGAGACTACAGGAGGCCATAAAAAACAAAGGTATTCTGTGAGGCACTAGGGGTCAACCTCTCTTTTCGTCTTCCCGACTTTTGCTGTGTTTTTCAAGCTGAACTGATCGCGATAATGGAAGTCATAGATTGGTTGCAGTATAATGTAATATCTACGAAGGATATTCGCATTTTTACGGACAGCCTGGTTGCTATTAACACGCTACAATCATACTCCCAGATGCCGAAGGTAACCCAGAACTTTCTGGCATCTTTAAATGAGATGGGTGATCAGTTCAACATCCGCTTGACGTGGGTGCCAGGGCACTTCAATCTTCAATATCGCAGGGAATGTAAAGGCAGATGAGCTGCCCCGCAAGGGCACAGCACGCATAATAACCCAAAGCAAGCGGGATACAAAGATACCGCTTGGTTCATGTAAATTGCTGCTTCAGAAAGAAGTCATAAAAGAACCGAACGTCAGATGGTCTAACGCCTGTTAGTGTGTAATAATCAGGTAAATCTGGCCTGGGCTTGACAGGTCCAGATCGGGCCAACTGCTATCGCTTCGACGGTACCATATTGGTATGGTCGTGGGAGCTATAACAGGACATTGTCTCATTGGGATCCATGCGAGCAGACTGGGTGTCCCACCCCATGATTTCTGCGCAGCTGCGGTGATGAGGAGGAGGAAAGTGTGCTCCATCTGATCTGCACCTGTCCTAGTCTAGCGTACAGCAGAACAATATTTATGGGAACTTGAACGACCTCACGGATCTTAGTAGGATCAAGATGTGAAGAGTGAAGAGGAGGCAACTCAAATGTGGTATAGCTACGGACCAATTTTGTGTCTATGCTAGTTCTTTAGGACGGCCACCCTAACCTAACCTAATCTAACCTTCCATATCCAAATATGTAAAAAAGTTCAAAAAAGTACGAATTTCGTAGAAGTGGGCAGTTTATGGAATAATTATTAATGAAATTGGCCGTGACCGCACTTGGGCTGATATTTTTTTGTTAGGCCAATGTGTTCTCCATTTTCTGGCCGCACAACAGATTTTTAACGTGGTTATTTCTTATCCCAATATGTACATAAGGCAGTTTATGGAATAATTATTAATGAAATTCGCCGTGACACACTTGGGCTGATTTTTTTTTGTTAGGCCATTGTGTTTTCCGTATTTTCTGGCCGCATAACAGATTTTTAACTTGGATATTTAATATCCAAATATGTAAAAAAGTCCGAAAAAGTACGAATTTCGTAAGAAGTGGACAGTTTATGGAATAATTATTTATGAAACAGGCCATGACCCCACTTGGACTGGAATTTTTTGGTTAGGCCATTGTGTTCTCCATTTTTTGGCCGCACGACAGATTTTTAACTTGGCGAGTGAATTTTTTACTAAAAGTGCACTAACTATAAATGACGTAATTTAGAACAAATTGAGTAAAATCTTCATCCGGAAAAATTTTCGCTTTTCGTTATTAAACAGAGTAACATCATCTGCAAAACCAATAATAAACTGCATGAATATTTAAGGATACCCGTGAATTTCTAACAACTTCAAGAAAACCTAGTAAAAAACCTAATTTTTCTATTTGTAACCTAACAGTAACCTATCAATTTATAATTATAAGATTTTAACGATCGTCTCAAACACATAAATTTCGTCAGAGTATTGAAGCTACGAGAAGACATTATAATAAAATATTCATGGCATCTTATCTATATATTATAATCTAAATATAGCTAATAATCTAAAATTAATATAGAATTCTTACTAATCTTGAGTTTGACATTGTTATGTTATAACTAATTAATTCAAAGAAATCATCCCACAGAACGACATGAGATATATAGGCAGAATTCTAAAGAATTTGTATATAAAATTAGCATATCCTTGAAGCTCACATGAGGAAAACAGACAAATTACGTATATACCCAAAGTCAATCAAACCAATTAACTCTTATACCTATAAATATACGATTCGGTTACACCCACACAATGACAAAACAATATTACATCTTGTTGTGTTAATTCAACCCTAGTTTTCCAATTTCCTTCTACATATGGGAGAAAAACAAAGTTTATGTTGTCTATTTTTTTATACATACATATATGTATATCTCTGGACAAATGTCATCTAATATTGACATTATATATCAGGTGTAGTAATGGGAAAAAAAACTATAACAACAATAGTCGATTCTACAATTTTTCTCGTTAATTTTGTGTTGTTGTGTAATATTATATATAGTTTGTCCCCACAGGAGTCATTTTTATGGAAGTTGACAAAAAGTGCTTGATTAACAGAGACCACGATTTTTTATTTTATTTTTATGTTTTTAGTTTGTATAAATAGTCAAGTATGTACGTACATATACCGTTTGGTTGAAAGTTTGAACTATTTTTACTCGCTGTACATGGACTTTTTTTTTGTAATTTTTTAATTTTAATTTTCATGTTGGGTTGTAATAATAATTTTTTGTTCGCTTTATATTATTACTAAAAACAACTATCAACAATATGGAAAACAAGTATATAGAGAAGAAGTCGGAGTATTGTTTTCATTTAGGTCAGAATTTTCTACTAGATTAAAACTAAATAAAAAAAATTCATTTAATTTTATTCAAATGCAGCAATGTTTTAATTGTGTTGTTGTTGTTGTTGCTATACTGTTCTCTAAATTACAAACCGTCTATATGTGATTCTATAATTTAACAAGGTTTTAATTTCTCGGTAACCAAACCAATCTTAACTAAATGTATATTTACAGAGTTATATATTACAAATACCCAGTTTTTTTTTTTTTTAATAAATTCTTAGTCTCCCGCACCCGTGCCTTTTTCACCTTTTTCGTATGTATTTAGTTAATCGTCCCAAAAAATTAACGCAAATTAATTATTATATGCCATGAACATTAAAAATTAAATATAATAACGAAAAATCTCCGATTTCAGGATTTTTTTTTTGTTGTTGGCAGAGAGTGTTGTGGGGTATATGATTCCAGAAAACAACAAATTTAATTCTTTCGTTGGCAACACCCCACATACATATACAAAAAAATTAACTTGCAACATTATGAAATTTAATCCACGCTCAACATTAATTCTTTTCAATTTTTTATGTTGTATATTATGATCCCAAAATTAAATCTTTCTGTTCCGTAACAGTAAAACAAAAAAAAGCGGGAAAACTTTAACAACGAGTAAAATTCACTGCGAGTTAATAATTCAATAGAAAGCACAAAAAACCCAAAAAAGGTTTGAATGGTAATATGTGTTTCAAAGTAGAAGGTTTAATTCTATATATGTACTTGTTTGAATATATACTCATGTTTGTACGTAATGTTGCGTAAATAAAATGTCTGCATACATACTCGTATATACGTATAAAGATTAAAATACGCGAAAATATCGTTGAAATTAACCATCTTAAAAACATCCAGCAGCACACACGCTCACATCATATATATACCTACTTCAAGCACATGTATTTAATATTGAATATAAATTATCATATATGTGTATAGCAGCATGGTGGGTTGGGACAACCAAGCCATCATCGGGGAGTCACTTAATTCATAATTATTGTAATGTATGAAAATAAAATTTGTCACCTTTTATGCTTTCTCAAATGTTTTTCGAATACGATGGTAAAATATATTTTCAGTTTTCATTTTTACTCGTATGTTCATATACCATGTGTGTGTGTGTATGTAAATGTATATATATGGATGTATGGTTTTCTTTATGCGGGGTTTTTCAGTTAGCTGACGGCAAGGTGGTAATAATTCAAAATATTCAAAAAAAAAAAAAATAATAATCATAATAAAAGGGAAAATTGATATGAAGGAAAAACTGAATGGGGAGAAAATTAGAATATTTATTAGATTTTTTCGTTATATAGAATTTTTTTTTTTTTTTGGTTGGTAGTCTATTGAATTAACAAGTTATTTTTGCCGTCGTCGTTTTCTTGAAGTAAAATAAAAACAAAATCGTTTTTGTTATGCGTTACATAAAAAAAGTGGTTCGAATTTAATTCGATAATTGGCTGGTGTGTGATTTTAACAGTTTATTTATTTTATATTTAATCGGTGGAAATCCGTTAATACGATTTAGTAAAATAAATTGACAATGAAATTAGACGCGCATAGTCTATTTAATATACTCATATATAATGGAATGTCACTATTGTATCTATAATTACCATTTGGAATTATTTAACAATATCTGGGTAACAATGAACAATATCTCGGTTAAGGAACTAACTTGACTGATTAAATATTGATGTATCAGAGTAGGCGGTAGAGTTGGCGCCCTATAGGCAAAACTTAAAACGTGGCGCCTCTAAATAAGATAATTAAATTTTGTGTTTTACAAAATCATCAAGTTTTAACTTCGTGTCTACATCACGCGCGATTTCATATTCAATCGACAACATTGCTAAGGCCACAAAATGTTCCTGTGACATTGTAGATCGTATAAATTTTTCCCGGAGAAATTAGAAATTCCCGGGATATATAATGCCGAATTGTGGCGTAAAAAAAATCTTTTAAGAACAGAAGAGCAAGCGTTTAAGGAGCGATCCGAGAGCGACGATCGTTTTTTAGTCCAAAAATTTGACGAAAACTGTTTCTTTATATTTCATGTTGTGTTACCGGTAGCTTCATTAACTTGAATTTAGAGTACTCTTTTGGAGAACGTGACATAAGGCAGGTTTAGACATCATCGAAGCTGTAATCGTTTCGGCCAGCATTTCTTTTAAATTCGGTCTTTCTGTGTTTTGCCAGTTTCCTTTCTCATCATCTTCTGTTTATGTTTTTGGCGAATATGTCAGTTGTTGTTCCGTTTCGGTTTCATCTTCCAAACTCAGAGTATGCAGAAATTGTCCGCAACGAGACAGGCTCGATATTTCGACGCTCTTTGATTCGCGCTAATAAAGCATCAAACGGTTCATTTAAAATCTCTCGTTTTTATTCGATTCAATTAGTACATAAAGATCCCAAATAAATTAATACCGCACGAATTGCGTCTCTATAGTGTTCAAAACTCGTTCTAGCAATACTACTCCATCTGGGTTTACAAATCCAAGAGCAAATCCAACTCTTTTCCATGTTTCTGTTTTACTTAACGTTGCAAAATAATGTTTCGCACTGGTCAAAATTAAAAAAACATTTCAATTGCCGCACTCAAGTCACTTCGACAGCACATTATGGATAGATGTGGTTGTTCAACACTGAGATCATTCGGATTCGTCTCGTCGTCATCGGTTTCACTATCACTAATATCCTCTGGTTCAGGTTCTCGTGTTGTACGTATTGCTAGTTTATATATAGCTTTCTGTTGCATTATCTGTAATTTTTTTAATTTGGTTCTAGCATCAGTGCCAAATGCTACAATACTGTAGGTGAAACGGGTATGAATAAATGAGAAGTAAATTAATTTCAGAATATGCGTTGGAACCTTCAAGCATTATTATTAAAGTTGGCTGGAATCAAAGCCGGTTCCGCACTCAATGCTACTCTGGGCCCATGGTGCAACCCGAGGATTCTAGGACCTAACTACCTCGAAAGCGGAACAGCCACAAAAAAAATGAATGCTGTCATCGTCATCTTCAAGACAGTTGTCACACAAGGAATCTTGAACAAGTCTCATTCTTTGTAAATGGAGTTTAAAACGGCCATGGCTGGTCAGAATAGCGACCAGAACTCTCAGTTGGTCTTTCTTCAAAGATACTCCTACATGATCGTAGGTCATGTGCAATACAATAGGTTCCGAAACCTGCACCAAAATTAGAGTAAGACCCGTCAGCGGAAAACAGAGTCATTGAATTTTTGAGACAACCACGTGTTCCTCGCGGGAAAAACCACCGATAAAGAGATATCGAAGCAGAATTCTGGCAACAATTTGTCATTAACCATATTAATTTCTGATATATATGAACTGAATAAATTGTAGATTAGTCTATGCCCTGTGATCAGGCCGAGAGCGTTCAACGCACCAATACACCTCAGGCGAAAGGCAGCGGAGCATGCTGTGCCTAGGATGACTCACTGCAGTGGGGCAGAAATAAAATTGCCTGCAAAGCAAGTATAGAAGACGAGGACATAGCACTCGTAATAGCTCGACAAGCCATACCTTGTAAAATACAATGACAGAAACTGACTGAACCACAGGCCACCAAACAACAGACGCGTGAAATAGCATAAGTAAAGCTAGAGATTTTTAAATAAAGATCAGCATTTTGGGGGTGAGACCCCACGACTTCCCAAATGCTCTTATACTGCCAGAAAATGGAAGTGACCTTTTGCAGTTTAATTTCAATATGAGATTCCCAGGAGATCGTTTCTCCAAAAAGAGAAGGAGCAGACAGCTCTTCAGTATTCCTACGTCTGGTGATGACTATCAGACTAGTTTTCGATGCATTAATGTACAGACACCACATTTCTAAAACTTGGAGAGCGCGTTGCGTTAAGTCTGATAGTACATTAAGGTATTTACCCTGACTCAGAACGAGTAAATCATCAGCATAACTCTGGGCAGTGAAGCCAGATTGCTGTAGTTTTACAAGTAATTCGTGAATAACTAAGAGCCACAGGAGAGGTGACAGGACACCTCCCTGGGAGCAACGTTTAGTAACTTTAACCGAAATGGAAAAGTAGTCCAGCTCGGCCACATCAATGTGCGATGCAAAGATCCAATCCAAGTAACAATGGTTTGGTCAATGCCAAAATTTGAGCAGGTTTCAGTGATGAAAGCGAAACAAGTACTATCAAATGCACCCACAATATCGAGGAAAGTGCCCACAAGAAACTCCTTAATACTAAGCGATCTTTCAATCCTCGTAATAAGTTCATGCAGCGAAGTTTCACATAATCTCCCAACTCTGTAAGCATGTTGAGTGCTGCTGAGTAGGATGAGAGATAAGTGATGATCCCTAATATATCTGTCAACAATTCTTTCCAGAGTTTTGGGAAAACTTGAAGAAAGACTAATAGGGCGAAATGCCTTGGGATCGTTATAATCCGTCTTCCAAGCTTTTGGGATGAACACAACTTTACTCCTGCTCCAGGGCTGTGGATCATATCTAAACGCAAAGCCCTCTTGACAGAGTCAAAGTAAATGTTTCTGAATTAGACGAAACCCATGCTGTAATTCAGCAGGAAAAACTCCATCTGGACCACCTGATTTATAAGGTTGGAAGGAGAAAACGCTCCAGTGCAAGGTGGTGAGAGCGACTAGCCTACAGGGTAAGTCCCAGTCAGGTGAATAATCAGTACCATTGGGCTGGGCGTCAGCAACATAATTACAATAAAATTGCACTCAGGGAAATGAACAAAAAGTAGTAGTCCGACATTTTCCTTCCTGGAAGAGGTTAATCTGGAATGGCAGGAATTATTTCTAACCAAGGACCTATTAAGTCTGGCGATCCCAGAGATACTATTAATTTCTTCGCAGAAGCTAATCCAAGTAGTCCTACGTGCGGATCTCAGCATTTTCTTATATTCTTTTTGAGCTGCCAAAAAGTTACCCCAATCAACCTTTCGGTTAGATCTGTTGGCTTTGTTTTTGAGTCTCCTAGCAGTTTTCCTCAGTTTTTTAAAATTAGAACACCAAGCAGATAAGGTTCCTGAATCAGGAAAATGTCAAGCAAAATGTTAAGCTCAAACGATGCAACTTTGCTATGGTGTAAGTTGATCTGTTTCAGCGCAAGCATAGAAGTCATAATAATAATTATAAGTTCAGGAAACAGTCTGATACAACCCAAACGAATGTCGTAACTGGAAGCTAGTTTGCTGTTTAATATCGGAATCACACAAGCTAGACCCGAGGCAAGACCCGAGGTGGACCCAACGACATTGTTCATATCGAAGATCACTGACTCGCGGTTGTTACTGGAATACAGTGCTTGTTGTAGTACTCTGTAAAATAAAAAATAACAGACCTCAATCCAGAAACTACACCATCAAGAAGGTAAAGATTTTGAATCACATAAAAATTTGTTTGCGATACTGTACGAAATTTCATCAACAGCTGTGTAATTTAATCTGAATAAACATAAGCATGGAAATCATAAAAGAAATCAGCAGAGAAGAAGCGGATACTCTAAGCGCCAGAAATAATCTTAAAGATAATCCTGTCCAGTACGTACTGCAAAGAGTATCTGGAACCAGTACCTTCAAGCATAATGTATATATGTATATGTATGTGATCTCCCCATTCCATATGCTTGTCAAATATTTGACCAAGATACTTGAAGGTTACAACCCTTTCAATTGTGACGGTTGAAATTTCTAATACAGGTAAATTACAACGTGCCAGAAGTGAGGATATTTTGTTTAAATTATTAATTCATCATTAATTTGGTCTATGATTACTGATACTAGATTCAATTGTTGAATTTAACATCCCATCTGATGGATCTGGTATCGTAGACATTCGTTACAATGGACCAGTAAGGTAGTATTCTGAAATTAGCTCCATATTTTCATTGACAGGTATATTCAGATTCCAAACTATAACAAAATCACTTTATTATTATGAAGCAATTTTTTTAAATAATTCCAAGAATGTGTCACTATCAGATCTCAGACACGGTGGTCTATAAATTCCACAGACACTAGTCGAATAAAAGCACATGACCTGGATAAAAATATATTCAAATGGTAAAGTGCCATCACCAACACCAATAATATTATAACTAACATCGTTAGTGACATACATCGCAATTCATCCTCCAACTTAAGCATCTCAACCCATATAAGTCTCAGATATAACTGTCAAATGAACATCAGCATGCAAACAGTCAATAAAAAAAAAGTAATACACTGTCAAACTTGAACCACATTTAAATGTTTAAAACTGAAGCACAATTAAATGTTTCAAATTAGAATAATTACCACTTAAATATCTTGAATATTAATATTCTTAGATTGAACTATCAAATTCGGAACATGACGATTTAGAACTTCCCAATGAAGCGACGAAATCCACAAATATTCCCTGAATTAACATAAAAAAGGATGTAGCTTCCAAGCAACAGCTTGCAGTATCATTAACAACGAGATTAAAAGCATGCGCACTACTTGGAACAAATAACGCCAGCGGTTTAAAATTCAAAATTTGCCGTTGAACACCGTGTCTGCTAATAGCTGAATCATTGAATCGACATTGCCAGATTACGGGTACTCCTGCCCCTGGGGCCAGTATTAAATAAAGAGTTTCTTAACCAATTTCTGCTAAAAATTATGAACTACCAAGCTTATCCAATATAGCGAATTTAATTCGAATCCCTTTTGTATTCTAAGCCATGTATTGAGCTTCTAACCCATGTATCTTCCGATCTAAACATCGCAGCTTAAACCACTGTGGTATTTCTCGGTATAATTCGAGTGATGTGCCAAAATCATTTTAATTTTGAATGGAAAGGAACCCAAAAATATCCGAGAAACTTTCATAAAAGTATAATACGAGTATTCAAATTTTAAACATTTAATAATTCGAATTTTAATTTTAATCTTCAGAATCGTATACATGAAATTCGGTTTTGAATTTTAAAATTTAAAAACTTGTGTTAATTTGAAAATTTCAAGAATTTTTGGTTTTTCAAACAGTTATAGCATTGTTCAGCATTGTAATTCCTAGATATTCCAAAGCAGACAACAAATTTTCTCTATTGAGCGAGTCACAGGCCTGCCAGAAATCCAGGAACACCTGATGGACGAAGATAGATGTCTCGTAATATTTAGATAGAATCATCCGCAGTGAATATACCTGGTCAGTGATTGATCGATTCGGGCAAAATACTCCTTGATAGTCGCCAACCAAACCCTCCGCTAGAACCCCTTGAAGTTATCCCAGGATTTTTTAAAAATACCTCTGATAACACAAGCGTGTAGAATCCATCCCAGACTTTGTAAAAATACATGTAAAATTTTTATAGTTGTTTCATCCCAGGATTTTTTACATTTATACTATCCCAGACTTTTTCGTCTACAAAAAAGTATACAGTTGGTACCAAAATACCCATTCCAGACTTTTTTAATATGTAAAATTAATTTGGTGGAAAATAACTTTTTTTGTACAAGTCGTTTAAAAGACGGCTGTTTTTTCTTTGGGATTAGGTTAAGAACCCAGTTAGCAACCATAACGCCAGCATTAATTATTTTGTGACTCTTGGAATTTCCGCAATATAAATAAATGTAACGCCTTTGTCAACTTTTCTAAGTAAAGTAAAATCGAAAAAAAATCGTATGAGTAAGCTTTTATAGGGTCGGCTTTTTCTCATAGCGCTTAAGTTTAAGACCTTATTAACCACCAATGTGCCAGTGTTGATATTTTCTTGACCGTTGGAAGATCCCTAACATAAATAAATGTAGCGCCTTTGCCCACGTTTCAAAGTAAAGCAAAATTGAAAACAAAAAATCGTATGACCAAGCATAGGGTCAATCCAAAACAGCCTTATTTACGTGCGGCCCAAGAAGAAATACAGCTCCAATATTCCCGAGGTCCTCTACATTGTTGAGCAATGTATAGCCCTGGGTCACATGGTCTCCAGTTTTAGACGACCGAGTTTTTTGAAGAGCAACGAGTTCCAGCCGATACTCCTTCATGCATATGCTTAGACCCTCCAACGCTCCTGGTTTTCCAAGTGACTGCACGTTCCACGTGCCGATCCTTAATCTCATGTCCGGGTACTTGAGCGGGTTCCGGTATTGGTTTGGTGGTATCCAGTTTTTATTTTGTTGATATTGTAAACAGTTGAGTTTTTTACGGATGTGCGTTGTCAGCCCAGCGGTCCAACCGTTTAGTCGCCTCCTACGACAATCAAAGGATACTGTGGTGATATTCTAAGAAAACATGTTCATTCAATTAAGGTTTACGAGACATGTATGAGTGTTCCCCGACCACAGGGGCCATGATGACAGTGGGATACTTGATAATAAAATATTTGATTTAAAATATTCGAACTTTCCTTCCAAATCTGAAAATAATAAATAATAATCCTTCGTTAAAAGTTACAGCTTATACAAATTTAAAAATTCAACACTTAACCCTTATTCTCAACCAAACGTATTTAGAGCATGAAAATGAAACACAACAAAGTTTTAAATAATTTATTGAAATCCAAATGGCTTCGAACCAATTTATAAAACTTTTAATTTCTAACCTTAAAGCCAAACGATTAACTATAATTTGGATTTTCCCAAAAAAAAAAAAAAATATTGTTGTTAAACTAAAAAGCATAATGTTGTAATACGGCGTCTTATATTTATGTACACACATATACATTTACATCAACCCGTTGTAAAACGTAAAACTTTTATTAGTTTGTGTTCGACTAACAAAAACTATTTTTAATTTTTCATTCGTCATAAATATTGAATTCTACATTTTATTTCAATAATAACGATATACATACATATATGTAATACATATACATACATACAAAAATAAAACTTTTCCAATCAAATCAATATTCATAAATTCATAATCATACAGTACACACACACTCACACTCACACCCTCTCACATACATATTATAGCAACAACAATCCATATAAACAAAAGCTATAGGAATTTATATTTTATTTTATTACTCTGCTGTTCACAATAAATTTAATAAGCTTTAAGCTTACAAAAGAAAGGGAATAACAACAACATATAGGAAAATTTTCTAATAATAAAATGAAAAACTCAATTTTACTTTTTCCTATGTAGCAAAAAAAAAACATTTTTTTTTTTCTAATTTTGATAAATTGGAAAACTCTTGGGTTATATACTATTTTCTATTGCTCTTGTGTGATCATCTCGCTCAGAACTCAGTTAATTTTTTATGATTTTTTAGTTTTTCCGGATATAGTTTTTTTCTTCTTCTTCGAGTTATTCGAACGAAACTAGTGACTATATATAGTATAAAATATATTATACATGTAGAATATTGAGTATAGAAAGGTAAATAATGGAAATAAACATACATAATAAAACAAAACTTTTTAAGTAGAAGATCGGATTACGCTTTGGTGCCAAAAAAAATTTAAATTGTACGTCAACTGGCTTAGAATTAAACGGTAATATTTTAGAACTTGATCAGTATATATAGGAGGCCTCAAACTGTTTGATAAGTTTAAAGTAGATATTTCTTTTGGAGATGGTCGAACTTGTCAAAATGAATCCGTGTATTTTAATTTTTGAAAATTATTTAAATGGCCTTTAAATAAAATATATCTCTTTCCTTCTTTAAATTCGTTAATTTATGGATCATTTCATTTTTGGTTGAGGTATTGAATCTTGGCATATCAAGTCAGGTGTTTCAGTTTTTTTCTTAAATAGATTTCGTGTCACCTGTAATCTTCTTTCTGCTTCTTAATAGGTGTTCTCCTTCTAATCCCACTCATATTACATGACGTTTCCGTTTTCCATCCGAATTGTAAGTATATAGATACAAATTATTGTATATAAAATATCAACATTTAATTTTGGCAGGTTTTAACCACTATAAGTCTTTACCATTCTTTACCGTTTTCTTATTTATTTTGATTTAAATATTTTTTAAATGACATTAGATCTCACCTCCAATTTATTTATTTGGAAACATCAAATCTAATTGTTCCCGAGAAGTTCTTCCAAAATGAGGATGGGCCCATCTAGCTGAAGAGTGCTTTGAAGTTTCAGTAACCAAATCAGCCCGCTACAACGAAACCTTGGAATAATTTATTACACCATAGGCCCTACTATGTTTCGTTTTGCTCAAGTAGAAAGAGGAAGAAAATGGAAAACAATATTATTAATTTACTATTGTTTACCTTGTTCTTACTTTGTCTAATATAGGAAAACGATAGCTGTCGAAAATAGTAGGCGAATTTTACCAATTTTATTATACATTTGCCATTCGCGAGAAAATCGTGGGCCGTGTAGGTGGGGCGGGGGTAACTTTTAAACTAAGGTAGGGAGCCATATTTTTTATTGCAGATACGTCTTCTACGACTAAAAGTACGTATGATTTGAATGAAATATTTTGTTCGGTTCATGATAGATGGCGTTGTAATCGACGAAATTCAATTTTTTCAATTTCTCCTTCTTAGAACACACGCATTCGATTCTTCAATACGTTTGAAATAAAAAACATCACGTTTTCATTGGAAATACTCGAAATTCGCCATCAAAACTGGAATTTTTTAATGAAATTTGAGCCTTTATTGTGGAAAAATGTTACAAGAATTTTTATTCAAAATATTGCCCATCGCTACCCACTACTTTTTCCTATCTTTCTGGCAATTTATGGATTCCATTCCAAAAAAACTGCGCCTGCTTGGCGGCCAAAAACGAATCGAGCCAATTTTCGATAGCTCGAACTGAAGTGCAGCGTATTTCTGATAGAGCATTCTGCATGGATCGAAATAGGTGGTAGTCGGAAGGAGCAAGGTCTGGGCTATAAGGCGCGTGAGGCAGAATTTCCCATCCGTTATTCTCCCGGTAATTTTTGACAATCGCCGGAATATGTGGCCGAGCGTTATCGTGGTGGAAAATGATTGACTCGTGTCTGGTCGCATACGTTGGCCGCTCTGCCTGGATTTTCTGCTTCAATCGGATCAATTGTTGACGATAGAGTTGGGTATTGATGGTTTGGTCAGTTGGCAACAGCTCATAGTGGATCACACCTAGCTGGTCCCACCAAATGCACAGCATGACCTTAGCCCCATGAATATTGACATCCTCTTTTTTGCGCTTGGGATTATCGTAATGGATCCATTTTTCATCGCCAGTGACAATTCAATGCAAAATCGACTTCTTTTTGTGGCGCTCGAGCAGCATTTCGGACATGCAAAATCGTCTTTCCACGTCTCCTAGAAATTGTTGCTTGATCAACTCCCAATGATTCTGCAAGTTCTTCTTGCGTTTGACATGAGTCTTGATCGAGTAATGCCTCCAATTCTTCATCCTCAAACTTTTTCGGTTGACCAGGACGTTCTTTGTCTTTGATGTCAAAATCACCACTTTTGACGCGACTAAACCACTCAAAGCACTGTGTTTTTATAAGAGCATGCTCACCATACAAATCCACGAGCAAACGATGACTTTCAGCTGCTATTTTGTTTGCGAAAAAGTGACTCAACAAAACTTCCCCCAAATGATGTTTTTTTATGAACAACTTTTGACAGGTATTGAATAGAGCTTTCAAATGACATAGATGTCATTGATGTACTATTACTCATAAACAAGTAACGACATCTAGTATCAAATTCCGCATACACCCAATATATATATATATATATATATATATATATATATATATATATATATATATATATATATATATATATATATATATATATATATATATATATATATATGTATATATATATATATATATATATATATATACATATATATTATATTATATATTATATATATATATATATATATATATATATATATATATATATATATATATATATATATATATATATATATATATATATATATATATATATATATATATATATCAGTGACGCAGTCGCAATGCTGTGTTAAAGTTGAGAACAGGCTATCGATAATTTTTGTAGTTAACTCGGGTGTTCGGTAGGGAGATGCTCTGTCCCCGATACTCTTTAATCTCATGTTGGAGTACATCTTTCGTAAAACTGAAACAACGCAGCGTAACATTTTATATCGCCAGTCGAATCAGGTGCTTGCATATGCAGATGACATATGCGTGATTGGACTGAATAGCAACGGAGTGAAAGAAATACTTGATCCGCTTATAGAGTTTTCAGCTTCAGTTGAACTTCAGATCAATGATTCCAAAACGAAACACCTGATCTCTGGTTTGAGGGACAATGGTACACCAGATTTTAGTAGTGGCCAACACACGTTTGAGGGAGTGAGGAGGTTCAAATATTTGGGTTCTCTTATCACCCACGATAACAGTGTGGGTGAGGATATTAAAGTGCGGCTGATAGTCGTTCTTTGTATCTGCTAAAATCTAAACACTGCCACTGCCAAAATCTAAATACTTATCAAGTGCCGTGAAGCTGAAGCTTTACAAAGGGTTGATCAGGCCCGTTGTTATGTTTGGATGTGAAAGTTGGGCGCTGACGGATGAGTACGAGAGATGGCTCCTAACATTTGAGAGAAGAGTCATGCGTGTGATTTACGGCCCAAAACGCGAAATAGATGGTACCTACCGAGCTCTGTACAATATCGAGATCAGAGATCTGATGAAGATCCCCAATATTGTACATGAAGTAAGATCCGAGCGAGTACGCTGGCTCGGGCACGTTCTGCGTGCTGATCCGGAACGAATTGTGCAGCGATCTCTGAAACGAGAGCCACCATATGGTAGGCGCAGAGGTCGTTGCAGGCGACGATGGCTCCACGGTGTAGAGAACGACTTAGCCTCTTCAGATTTTCTTAGACAGTATGAAGACCATGCTCGGGATCGAAGCCGTTGGAGCCAAATTGTTGATTCAGTAAAGGGTCAGTAATGGCCTTTAAAACTGTTTTAAAAAAAAATATATATATACACTCAAAGACATAAGTCTACATACACCTATTGAATCTAGTATATTTCGCAAACTACATTAGTTTTCCAAATTTTCTTTTTTGCAAAACATTTATTTTTCAATATGTAATTTAATATTATAGGTCAATTTTCAAAAATTATCAAATTATGGTGACATATTCTGATAAATAAAATTAAAATTAAAAATTAGTGAGACAAAAGTCTACATACAGAATTCAATTTTATTAATTAAAATTTATAAAAAATATAAATAAATACAACTGTAGTACTTATTCAATATCGGGTAGGTCCTCCTTCAGCATCAATCACTGCCTGTAGACGACGAGTCATAGATAATACTAAATTTCTGGTTATTTCGGGAGTTATTTCCGCCCAAGCTTTTATCAGCGCTTCCTTTAATGTTTTTTTGTTTGAGATGTGGTATTTTCTTAATTTTCTTTCTACTTCATCCCAAATATGCTCAATTGGGTTTAAATCTGGCGACTGGGGAGGCGAATGGAGCTGTGTGGGTACATTATACAGTAACCATTCCTTTACAATGATAGCTGTATGTTTCGGATCGTTATCTTGTTGAAAGATCCAAGACTGTTCGAGCCCTAACCTTTCAACAGATGCTTTCAAATTATCTTTCAGTATGGTCAAATACTGAAATCTATCCATAGTTGTATCTATAAACACCAAATTTCCAACCCCAGCCGCCGCCATAGCTCCCCAAACCATAACACTACCACCCCCATGTTTAGTGGTATGTATTATATTTTTGCTTTGTAAAGCAGTGTTCGCTTTGCGCCATATTTTTCGCCTACCATCTGATCCAAATATGTTGAATTTACTTTCGTCAGTAAATAAAACACGATTCCAATATTCGATGTCCTCATTAAAATGTCTTCGAGCGAAGTCTAACCGCAGTTCTTTGTTTTTGGTAGAAATTAGCGGTTTTTTTCGAGGAACTCTGCTGTTATACCCAGACCGTTTTAGTACTCTACCAATGGTTTTGGGATTAACAACCTTTCCTGATGTAATAGCGATCTGTTCGGCCAATTTTGGACATCCTATCCTTGGATTTTGTATCACTTTTTTCAAAATTGATCGCACATCTCTTCCGGATAACTTTTTCGGGCGGCCACATCTGGGTTTATTTAATACAGAACCCCTCTCTTCAAAGTTCCGAACTATTGTTTGGATAGTAGCACGACTGAGTTTCACAGTTTCCGCAATTTCACCGTATGATTTTTTTTCTTTTCTTAATTGAACTACTAAGATTCGAATACTGGCACAAATTTCTTTACGCGGTGCCATATTTCAATAAATTATTAACTAATTAAATGTGTAGAACTCAACATCTATTGCGAACTGATATCAGTTTAATAAAACATGACTAAAAAATGAACATAACGCGACTATTTTGTTGTATTCGCCTAAAAACAGGTTTTAATGCTCGGTGTATGTAGACTTTTGTCTCAATAATTTTTAATTTTAATTTTATTTATCAGAATATGTCACCATAATTTGATAATTTTTGAAAATTGACCTATAATATTAAATTACATATTGAAAAATAAATGTTTTGCAAAAAAGAAAATTTGGAAAACTAATGTAGTTTGCGAAATATACTAGATTCAATAGGTGTATGTAGACTTATGTCTTTGAGTGTATATATATATATATATATATATATATATATATATATATATATATATATATATATATATATATATATATATATATATATATATATATATATATATATATATATATGCGGTGTAATTTAATTACTTTTGGTAAAAATCGACTTAGTTTAATAGAAACATAATGAAATTCAAAGATCAATTTGATGTTTTCTTTGAATTTTATTATGTTTCTATTAAACTAAGTTGAGTTTTACCAAAAATAAATAAACAAAACCGCTTGACAAGGTGTATGGATACCGTATAGCGTAAACAATGTCCAGTTCTATCCCAAATATGGTGGCGGTCTGGTGTAATATACTATTAGCGTCTTACCAATGAACGGCAATTAATTTGTAATAAATTCTGGCCCAAGTTATATCTCGATATCATAATTACATCAAAAGTTACAAAGTGGTGATGTATAGGTTCAATTTGAAGATATAGAGCCCACTGCTGTTTTCTCACTCAACTGAAGCCATTATTCTTGAAGCCACTGAGGAAATCTCCCATTAAAAATTCCACAAATTGTATGGTCTAAAGTGTTCCATCAAATAAAATTGGTCCGAATAGGCGATCCAAAGATCCAAAAATTCCAGACCAAACATTTCCACTCCACCGATGTTGATTATTAACAGTTTGCATCCAATGTGGATTCACGTATAGCTCCAATAACGAAACTTGGTCACAATATATCGTCATATCTTCTATCCATATAACATGTTGAACTAAGTTTGAATATTTTTCTATTCGTTGCCTGGCATTTTGATTGAATTGAATTCTGTTCACAAAATCATTTGTTGATAATTCCTGTAGCAATGATATATATATACATGAAACTTGTCTCCACTCAAAATGTGAGAGTCTGTTGTTTGAGATATTCCTCTATCTCGGCAGCTAGCACGCACCTACAAAAACTTCTTCTTAAGTCTTACGGCGTCACGTTGGATTTCCCACGGTTCGAGTAGCACGCAGCTTATTTGAAGAACGAATGAATACACCTCTTCTAAACTGCCGGCGATCTGGATACCATTCAGCATATAATCTAATCGCCTGTAGTTCTTTTTTCCGATACATGTACCATCGTCATATCGAACGCTACATCTTTTCAAGATTTTTTTGTTATTGATTTATAATTAGAAATTACGGAGATAATTGTAGTGTAAAATCAAAACTAGTTAAACTAATTAAATTGGAAAATGAATTTTTTGTTGTAATTGATTTGAGATCTAGTGTTTTTCACAACATTATCTTTGCCTATAATATATTGTCGTGGACCTCTTTCTGTTTTGGAGCTTATTGCGCTTGTCTCTTGGTTTGTGGTCGGTGTAAATTGGAAAATCTCGACCTTTTACAAGATATCGAAAATGTTTACCCAGAATATTTCGTTTCGGCTGGTTGTAACTTTTTGAAGAAAAATGCTAGAGGTTCCCTACATTCATTTTTCAGTTCCTGCACGACGGATCCGTCTGCGGTATTCGATGAATCAGTAATAATACTGAACATTGCATCCGTTAAAAAATGAGCCAACAGTGTGCATGAGCAAGCCCACTTTTAATGTGAGCAAATGCTTTATTACGCTCTTCTAGCCAAGTAAAATTTGTTGCAGTTTTTGGCATTCTGCGAAAAAAACTAGATGTGCATGAATCAGCGATAACAATTCAGGTAGTTCAGTGGTACAAAGCGATGGTAATAATTAACCATGCCAATAAATTATTGAATTGGTCGAATGGATGTAGTCACTAGAAATTCCGATATCGCTTCAACTCTTTCCTCGGATGGGAATTAGAAACTCTTAGAAAGTTAAGAGAATTAACACGAAAAACACCATTTGAAGTTATGATATTGATACCAAAATCTACAAGCCTTTTAAATAATAGTTGCAAATGCGATTTGTGCTCTTCTTCTGATTTTGAAGTTACAAGAATATCATCGATGTATACAAACACGAAGTTCAACCCTATAACTACCTCGTTCACAAACCTTTGAAATGTCGGACCAGCGTTGCGTAAACCAAAATATATTCGCGTGAAAAAATCATTTAATATTTTATAATCCCCACAAGGCCTCCAATAAAGTTGTTCCTTTTTTTAACCCATATATGCAAAGGACTAGACACTGGAGAACACGATGGTTGGTATATTCCCAACTCCACCACAGCTCCTGTCAGACAACACTGAATATATTAGTTTCGTATCAATTCATTGCGCCTTTAGAGTACTGTGAACTAGTTAAATCAGTAAAGGAGTTCTGTTTAGAATTAAATTTATTTTACTAAATAATTATTTTTTAGTTTAATCGTTTAAAGAATAAAACAACTGACTATAATGTAGTTCAGTCGATTTCTACTAAGCTTGCATAGAATCGACGTCATTGTCGGAAAATGTGACAAAATCGACCCTTGAGTCCACAATTGCAAATCACTGTCTAAATCATAATTCTTTTTGCAAATTAATCTAACTTGAAGTGTTGTTATTTAGCGGAACCATTGCCATAATTTTTGACCTCCTTCAATGTTGTCAAAACTTGGTCATAAAGCAGTCTGGCAATGTTTTTAAGCTAACAAAGTCCTGTTTATCTGGCGATTTGGCGTTTAATAACTCGGTAGCTCTTATAGCCTTTCCTCATTTCATACCATGGGGCACGATGGATTACATTTCATGACATGGTTTGAGTCAGAGATCCCAGGATTAGTTTTAATATAAGTTAAAACTTTCTTGTAACGAATTTTATCATAGTTGTGCCATCTTTATCATTTTTGTGAGCTGCTCTGTTTACTCTGTGACCTTCTTCAGTTTTTTAACGCTATACATCGTAGTTTTAGGTAAATTTTTTGATTTTGCAATGGATAAACCAGATGCCAATGGATTCTCAAGTCGTAATTCTATAAACTTGTCGCCACTCGTATCACATTAATCCTAAAGAAATTTGGTTAACGTAGTTTGGAATTAATTTATAAAATCACGTTGTCTACGTTGGCTAAGGGTTGTCCACACGTCGACGTAGAAATAATAGATGACGCGTAAATGCTCATCCCTGCACAACAGTATCGTCGTTAGTATGGTGTTTTTCATTTTCAAACCATTGTTTTTCAGTAAAACACCACAATGTTCGAGAAGCAAGGCATGATTAGATTATCTCAGTAAGAAATGAAATAGTGTGAAATAGTAGAGTGCTCTAAAATGAATTAGTGAGATTGTAAAGAGCTAAAAGTGCTGAAAACACAAGTATATTTAATTTAATCTGCAAATGCTATATTCGTCATATAAAATATCCCATTGTAAATAGTATTGGTAAATTTAGTGCTTTTCATGATTTTATAAAAGTATTACATATTATCCAAACATATATATTTTACAAATTAATCAAATACATACTACTCTTCGTCGATAATGTGTGAACAAACCAAGAGATACTTGATATTTTATAGCATTTGAAATTTTAATTGAATTTATTATACCTATTTTACCAAATTAAGTTATTTGTGGCCCAACCTATAAGTATACATATATGTATGTATGTCTATATATAGTTAGTTAGTTACGTACATAAAATAAAATCATTATAAAGTGAACGGAAGCAAACCTCCACCACAGTACTATATGTTATGTCTTATATGTGTATATACTCGTATATACTGGAATATAAACAACATCCTACATTAATTTATATACGTACATATATGGTGTTTATTGCCTTAGTGGTTGCTCAAACGATACATTAATTCCACAATAACAACAACAACGAAAAATATTTCACTCCATGTATGTGAATGATTGGGTTAAAGTTAGACTCCTATTTTTATAATAATAATAATAATAATAATGTAACCAGCAAAGTAACAACGAATATAAAGAAGAAAATTTTTGTTAGATGAAAATCCCAAAAATACATCAAATAATAAATGTTAAGTGAGAAATAAAATAGACGAGAGTGAAAATAAGATGAATACAAGAACAACAAAAAATCACTGGGTTTTCTTCTTGTCTGTATACCAAAAAAAAAAAAAAAAAAATGTATAATAATAAACAAAACAATACACACAACATACCGTCTTAAAGAAAGAAGGCACATGTTTTGAGAAAAATGTCTTGGATATTTTTATTTTTTTTTACTTCTCTATATGATTATTATTATTATTATTATAGCTATTACTACTACTACTACTTTTTTTTTTTCATTCAGCTTATGTTTCATCATATAACAACATAGCTATATAGCAAACGGAATGAAACACATATTATTCCATTCAAACACTGTGTGATACAATAATATATTGTACTTGTTGCTGGCAACATGAGTGATGGCTAACCGTAACGTTTAAGATTTTTATTATATTTTCTTGTGAGGAAGAACAAGAACCCCAAGAAGACGACGTATAAAAAAAGGGAGGATATAAATTTTTTTTTTTATTTCTTAAATAGACAAGAAAAAGGAAATGTTTATTTATTATGATTTTTATTTTTTTTGTTGGTTTGTAACTACTGTGCACTGTTCTATTTATATGTTACATACATGGATTTCATACATATATATTATATATGTATATGCTATTGCCGTTAAATAGAATTAAAGATAATTAGGTAATTTGAAGAAGAAAAATTGTTATTTGTTCGTAATTAGATGGAATTGTGTACATAAACGTATTTGAAGTCAATTATTTTTTACTCTTCACAAAACATCGAAATATGGGATAGTTTTTTATGGTACAGCAATTCTCGTGTCTTGTAATTAAATAATTTGATCGTTGCTGCTTGAAGATGTGTAGTAACTTAACATGCATATATTATTTATAAAATATATTATATATACATATATATATATATATATATATATATATATATATATATATATATATATATATATATATATATATATAAATATATATATATATATATATATATTTATATATATATATATATATATATATATATATATATATATATATATATATATACACATATATATATATATATATACATATATATACAGCCATTCCACGCGAAATCAGACAAAAAAAGACATTTACGGAGGCAAGGTGTCCAATTGTTTTAAAATTCGGGGAGATGGTAGATATAGATTAAAAAAAATATAATTTGAGTAAAAACTCGGTGGGGTCAAAATACGCGGAGTTCCGTTATAATTTGTTTTTGTCGGAAACTCAAATGTTTACATCTTTAAATTCGTGTATCTTACGTACATACTTTCAAGTAATCGTTTTCAACTTTGGTGTTAATGTACAATATATTCGTTAAATTTCAGTTTTAAATAGTCTTGCTGAAAAATCGAACGGCTCCCCCTTTCATTTTTATTTTTTTATTTTTATCGTAAAGCACTTGGCAATACCTTTCTAATAAGCTATCTTTCACGATGGAGACTCAACGCGTTCGAGTTTTATAGAATAAAACGTCATACAAGTTAGGGTGGAATTTAACATTTCCGTACAATTATTAATTCTAAACTACGAAATTTATGTTTTGGTTCTTACTTTTACAGTTTTATACAATAAAGTTAATTTATTTATGAATTATTTTAATTTAAAATTATCAGAATTGGAAATTCGACGCGCTGTGATGTGGTTGCTACCATTGGGAACAAAGCAATGATAATGAGTTCGTCTGATGGCTTTTACTGAATCAAATTTTTTTGCTGGTCATCGTGCCACCCTTCTGCAAAATTCTAAAAGTAATGTTTGATTCATTTGTTGTAGCCCAATCGAAAAGTTGATGTGCTGTCGTTATTTGATCGTGGCATTTCGTTTTGATTTTTAACTTCTTCTGATATAGAAATGATTAAAAATGTATAAAAATATATAATCGTACCAAAAAGTTACGGTAAGTAATGTATTAATTACTAAAAGTTAATTAATAAATATTTTATTAATAAAATGGCGGAAGGACGCCATTTTATTTATAATCAAACTTTATCGACAAACTCTTTAATGTATACGGTTGTTAATAGCTTTAAATTACGTAAAGTATGGTTCTATAAAAACAAATATTTTTTCTTGGTATAACTTGTACAAAAGCTCGATAGAAGGTCAAATTTTCAAACAAATTTCTCTGACAAGAAATCTTATGTAAGTTCAAAATTATTCAAAAAGCAAAATATGCAGTTCCTTACCGTAAAATGTGAATATTCGCTTCTTCACTCTTTTTCACGATTGTTACCAATCGACTCTATATTAATCCTATAATTAATTTTATTTGCTTATTTTAATATCTTACCTATAATCTATTTAAATCAAAAACAATAACTTACCTAACACAAACGAAAAATTATTTAATCAAAAGTGCTAAAGAGTGTTGGTAAATGAGGTTAAGAAAGCCATCAAAATTATTATGGATGGTGTACCTGAACTACTTTTATTTTGGCCCGACTCAAGGACTGGTATGATGGATGCCTATTCCAAAATGGGTTGAGCGCTGCAGAATTAACTCGAATGAATCCAATTCATGGTATATCTAATTCAGCTACCGGAGTTGCAAGAATTAACCAGACCGAAGTTAGTCTGATGAGTGCCATCGAAGCCATTCCACCAGCTCCCCTGCCTTAAGAGAAACACCGTATTACAAGATCCCAGTCCAAGGCAGCCTGTCAATTAAATTTCGCAGAACCAACATTGGCGATATCTAAACATCATTACCAAGAACATAATTAAACATCGACGTTACCAATACATGAAATGCAAATTATACATACACGACGGAATTGGGGGTACCTTCAAACGAAATGCCACGAACGCCAGCCTTCAGCGTCCATACGCTGATTAAATAACGACAGCACAAATTTTCGATTGGGCTACAAAAAATGAATCAAACATTACTTTTAGAATTTTTACAAATCAAGTGTTGGCACGATCACTAGCAATAAAATTTGATTCAGTAAAAGCCAACTCACGATTATCATTGCTTTGTTCCCAATGGTAACAACCACATCACAGCGCGTCGTATTTCCAATTTTGATAATATTTAAAATTTTAAATTAAAATAATTTGTAAATAAATTAACTTTATAGGATAAAACTGTAAAAGTAAGAACCAAAACATAAATTTCGTAGTTTAGAATTAACACCCTAACTTGTATGACGTTTTGTTCTATAAAACTCGAACGCGTTGAGTCTCCATCGTGAAAGGTGGCTTATTGGAAAGGTATTGTCAAGTGCTTTACGATAAAAAAAAATGAACGGGAGAGCAGTTCGATTTTTCAGCAAAAGACTATTTAAAACTGAAATTTAAACGATATATTGTACATTAACACCAAGTAAAGTATGTAAGTATGTACAATTGTCTTTCCAACGAACGGAACTATGCGTATTTTGACCCCACCGAGCTTTTACTCAAATTAATATTTTTTTTTATCTAGATCTATCATCTCCCCGAATTTCAAAAAAATTGGACACCTTGTCTCCGGATGGGTGTCTGATTTCGCGTGGAATGGCTGATTTAGTATAATCTGTGTGTTGATAATAAATAGAGCTACCGAAATATAAAATTAAAAGGAAAATAAATAGTGCGAGTGTACAAGTTATATAGTTAATAGCAGTGAAATTTATTAAAAAGTGAAAGTTCAAAATGGACACCAAATGTTGCAAACCGTTTGGTAAACCGAAACACAACAAACGTAGTAAAATCAATTTAAAAAAATCGGAAATCGACACGAAATATTGTTGATATGGCAGCGGGTCTAAATATTACCTTGGTGCCGAGTACAACACCTGCCGTCTTGAAATTAAGCAAATTAAGCAAAGAGATCTGCCGAAAGAGTAGAAAGATCAGAAAAGATTGACATGGTTAATGTCGGCGCTTCGCAAACACCACATTTGTCGCCTCAAGCGTCATCCTCACTATCGTCAATATCAGCAGCATCAACAACATCATTTGATTTTTTGGAAAAAATGAATTTTATAAATGAATTAAATAAAATTCTTCCACTAATAGGAGTTACACCGATTATCATCCACAAAATTAAGAAGTGACAGTCGTACCAAATATCAAAGAAACAGTCAAGCAACATTTTTGAAATATCCTTGAACTCCACTGCATCTCAGACTGAAACAACTAGTAGTGAAAATGAGATGATAAACCAGTTAAAAGTTAAATTTGCTGAAGGGCCGACCCATCTTCCATCCCGTCACTGTACAGTTTGACATGGAGCTATGCAATGGGCATGTGGTATACTGTACTTGTGTGAATGAGATGAATGGGTTGAATGAATGTTTTGTGAATGTAAGGCAAGGCTATGGACCAAAAATGTGTCTATGCTAAGTCCTTTTTTAAAAAAAAAAAAAAAAAATTGCTGAAGCCACCTGATAAAATAAAAATTCTGCCAGTTCTTCCACGATCATCATGAGTTCAACTCATCTGGCATCTCAAGAATTCTATGTAAGTGACGATATCAGTCGTGTGTGTGCTGGAAAAAGAGAATATGTGAAAATAACAAAATAACGGCGACTAATTCTCATGAATATCACAGAAGCATATAAACAAAATATTGGTCGCAAAATTGGATTTTTGAAAATTGCATTGTTACGGCCGGCTGAATGTCTTTTGGCACTCGACCACCACGGAACACATTCTGTTTGGGGTTGCTGTTATCATCGGAATGTTAAACTGATATTTGAACCAATGAAGAGGATATTCGGTGTCGATACATATCGTGCGATACATGTCGTGCGGTTTACCGAGAATTTCTCCTTTGTCGGTCAAGTATGCATAATTTGTATTTCAATTTTTATTTTTCTCCAAATTTGTTTATTTTTTATTATTATTTATTATTACTGTTTTTGCTTTTATGTAGGATGCTGTCCAAGGCTGGCACTGGGCCAATGCATAATGTACCATTCATCCGTTTGCTGTCTATTACAAGGATGAGAATGGCGTCTTGCACCACCAAAGCCTTCTAATAATCGCAGAAAGTTTGAAACACAATTACGAAGCTGTGTATCAGTTTCATCAGGATCTATTTAATTTCCTGATTGAACGATTTACCACCATACAGAAAATAATATTTTGGATGGCGGGCAGTACAAAAACAAAAAAAAACAAGGTAAGTCATGGTTTTGATACTGAATGGCACTTCTTTGCAACATCTCATGGAAAAGGTCCTTGCGTCGGAATTGGGGGTGCCTTCAAACGAAAGCCAGCCTTCAGCGACCATATACGCTGATCAAATAACGACAGCACAACAACTTTTCGATTTGGCTACAAAATTGAATCAAACATTACTTTTAGGTTTTGTATAAATCAAGAGTAGGGTGCCACGATCACTAGCAAGAAAATTTGAATTAGTAAAAGTCATGAGAGAAACTCACCATTATCATTGCTTTGTTCTCAATGGTAACAACCACATCATAGCGCGTCGATTTTCCAATTCTGATAATTTTTTTAATTTTAAATTAAAAGAATTTGTAAAGAAATTAACTTTATTTAATAAAACTGTACACAAACAGACAAAAACAAATTATAACGGCATTCCGCGTATTTAGACCCCAACAAGTTTTTACTCAAATTAATATTTTGTTTTATCCAGTTTAACCATCTTCCCGAATTTCAAAATAATTGGACACCTTCCCCCCGGATGGGTGTCTGATTTCGCATGGAACGCTGTATATAAAGGGTGTCCCAAAATAACCGCAAGATTTGAATTTGCCACCATTTGTGCAGTAAAGTGTTAGCAACCCCAAAAAAATAATAATTTGACAGCTGAGAGGTTAGGGTTAGTAAAAATATGGCGGTACACGATAGAACAACGTATATTCATAATTGAAGAATATCTTATAAATAATGAAAGTTTGGCACCCGTAGTTCGAAAATTTCATACAAAATATGGTCGGAATAGTGTTTTAAATAAGTTAAGACATTAATTGAAAAATTCAAGGAGACTGGATCAGCTGGAGACGCTAAACACACTGGTCGTCCAAAAACAAGCCGTTCAAATGTCAATATCATTGGACCATACTTTTTTGTAAATGAGGCTGGCCAAGCATTAACTTTTACTGGTGCTCGATATCGCGACATGATAACACACTTCTTTCTGCCTCAGTTTGAGCAAGATGGTGCCACATGCCATACAGCTTGTGAAACAATTCAATTACTGCATGATACATTTCATAGTCGTGTATAGTCTTTCGTTTCGGTGATCAGAACTGGCCCCCTAGATCTTGTGATTTAACACCATTAGATTTATTTTTATGGGGTTATTTGAAATCAAAGGTCTATGTCAACAAGCCCACAGGCCACAACCACCCGTGCATTACAGGAGGAAATTAAACGCTGCATAAAACCACATTTATGCAAAAACGTCATGGAGAATTTAGTTAAAAGACTGCGTATGTGCCAACAGAGCCGTGAAGGCCATTTGCCCGATGTGATATTCCATAAATAACCCTATCCTATGTATTTTATGATTCAATAAAAAAATCACAATCTGAAGACTAAAAACTGTGTTTTGTATTTAATTCAAATCTTGCGTTAATTATGGGACACCCTTTATATATATAACATGAGACAAGATATTCTCATGTAAACAATTTTATTATCTTTCTACCTTACTATATGTATATATAGAGTAGGTATGTATGTACCTATATTGATTACATTAACTAAATACATTTTCTACATGGATGTTTGGTTTCTTAAGTAAATAAAATTTTATTATAAACTGATCACAATTAACATCATCTTTCTAATTTTAACGTCAAACAGATTCTGTTTTTTGTTCAGTTAGTTATTCAAATTGATTAATTAGGTTTGAAATGAAAATGAATTGAAAATAAAATTTCGACCGTATTTGACGGCGGCAATCATAGCACATTTGACAAAAGTGATAAATTGAAAAGTTTTCTACTTGCAGCCATATGTATATATAAGTAAAATTTGCTATCCGTATAAACTTTATATATACATTTCATCTAACCGAATTGTAAAACTATTTTAAAATAAAACAAAAATAATAATAATTTAAATATAACATAAAAAATCCATTACTATTTGCCAAACTATTGTGTCACTACTTAAATAAACACATATAGGTTGGATGGCGAGAATGGAAGAAAAAAACCAAAATATTTTGCATGCTTGTTGGAATGCTTTTAAGCCAACAAAAAAAAAATTATATTCTTATTCATATAATCCATCATCAATTAGGATGGAATTTATACAAGCATGTATAATACGAATCAGTCTTTTTTAGTTTCTGACTAATCATATGCATACATACATATACATATATGTACATACATAATCAATAAAACAAATATGTATCAAACGCTTAAGAGATGAGAAAAACAAAATACAATATCCACAGGCCACAGCCCCAATTTGCTTAACACTCATACTTCATACATCGCCAGACTTGCGAAACATGTACATCGAGAATCTCTATGTGTGTTTGTGTGTATGTTTTGTATAATTTTCAAATGCAAATATTATTTTTGAATAAATACAACAAGCTAAAGAAATATTTTCTATTTTTATTTATTTAATTTCAAGTCAATTAGTCTTGTTAATTCATTATTATAGTGAAGTGCTATTCTGTGTGTTTGTGTATATAACACAGCTAGATGAATGGCCAAAAACAAAAATTGAAGAGTATCAAAATATTATTTATTGGATAAGGTCATTGGTAAATACAAAGAATGAATATATTTCAAATAATATCAATCATTTCAGCACTAAGTAGCGAAGGTTTATTGATACAATAAACCTTTAATGAGATAATCGATTAATTTTAATTTTAAAATGTTATAGAACCTATGGATAATGGTGTTTGTTTAATATTTAACAGTTTTCCAATACTCAAATATGTATTAGATTTGTTTATAGTTTTTAAAATTAAACCTTGAATAAGTTATGAATGAAATGTTAAGAAAGATTGTTTGTGTTATACACACCATAGCGTATATATATGAATGAGTGTTGAGAAATGATTTTTGTTATCAACTCTTATTCAACTCGTAAACTGTTAACAATCAATGAATTTTTGGCAGTGTTTTTGTTTAAATGGTTTTATTTGAAAGTGTATTAAGAATTTCACTTGAGACATAAATTGAGCTTATATTTCCAAAATAAAGAGATTTCCTCTACGCCATTAAAAAACAACTCGCTTATGGACGATTGCTGCTCACCATTTGGCCCCTCAATTCGAATTTATACAGTCTACGTCTAAGGCCAGGCTTAATAGTTGGAACCGTACGCAGAATGAACCTAGCGAGTTTCAGATACTACTCACTGCTCGATGAACTTGTTCCATGGTTCTCTCTAAATTCAAACTGATGGTATAATTCGAATCTGATATAATTAATCTATTAAAATAATAGAAGTATTTTTCGAATAGATTTATAGGACGATAAGATATTGGACGATTTTTGAAGTATATGTTCTTCATCGTTTAGGAATGATACCCTTTAAAAAAAAATAATAATAATCAGTTTTAAAGGCCATTACTGGCCCCTTACTGAGTCAACAATCTGGCTCCAACGGTTTCGATCCTAAGCATGGTCTTCATACTGTCTAATGTCGTTTTCGTTTGATTTTTTTCTCCTCATTGGCAGAGTACACTGATTTTGTGTGTCAATCGAACATGAAACCGATTTACCCTCATTTATATTTGTGTTTGTGTTTTCTGAAAAAAAAAAATGAATATTCACAAACAAAACTGTCTATAGATAGACGGTTTTGTTCACAAAAGTCAAAATGGCAGCACAGTGACAGATAGTTAATAGTATTGGTGTAAAACAGGGGTAACTCTGACGAAAAACCCAGAGTAGACAAAATTGCACTGAGTGCAAAAAATTTAGCTGTCAGGCAATTTTTTTTTGTTCAAACGAACGGTTTTCGAGTAATTTTTTGCACTCAGTACAAGTTTTTATGTTCAAACGAAAACGACATAAGACAATCTGAAGAGGCCAAGTCGTTCTCTACATCGTGGAGCCATCGTCGCCTGCAACGACCTCTGCGCCTACCATATGGTGGCTCTCCTTTCAAAGATCGCTGCACAATTCGTTCCGGATCAGCACGCAGAAAGTGATCGAGCCAGCGTACTCGCTGAGATCTTACTTCATGTACAATATCGGGGATCTTCATCAGATATCTGATCTCGAAATTGTACAGAGCTCGGTATGAACCATATATTTCGCGTTTTGGGCCGTAAATCACACGCATGATTCTTCATAAATATAACAACGGGCCTGATCAACGCTTTGTAAAGCTTCAGCTTCACGGCATTTGATAAGTGTTTAGATTTTAGCAATGGCCTTAGAGGATACAAAGGACGATTGCCAGCTGCCAGCCGCACTTTAATATCCTCACCCACACTGTTATCGTGAGTGATAAGAGTACCCAAATATTTAAACCTCCTCATTCCCTTAAACGTTTGGTGGCCACTACTAAAATATCTAACATGAGATTAAAGAGTATCGGAGACAGAGTATCTCCCGGCCAAACATCCGAGTTAACTTCAAAATTTGTCGATAGCCTGTTCTCAACTTTAACACAGCATTGAGACTGCGTCATTGTCATCCTACACAGTCTTACCAATTTTGTTAGCATTCCTAGGTATTCCAGGGCAGACCACAAACTCTCTCGATTGATCGAGTCATACGCCTGCCGGAAATCCAGGAACAACTGATGTACGGGGATGGATGTCTCATAATATTTAGATAGAATCATCCGCTGCGAAAAGACCTGATCGGTGACTGAACGATTCGGACGAAATCCTCCTTGCTGGTCACCAACCAAACCCTCCGCTAGAGGAGTGATTCTATCCAATAAAATGTATGACAGTAACTTGTATGCTGTGCAAGGGAGAGCTATACCGCGATAATTCTCACACTTCAAGCGGTCTCTCTTCTAGAAGATGGGGCAAATCGCGGTCACTTCCCATTCGTCAGGCATAACTTCGGTTCGCCATACTAATCGAATAAGGTCGAAAAGACAGTTCCACAAAGTATCCCCTCGGAATATCAAGAGCTCCGAATTAATGCAGTCCACTCCAGGTGAGCGGTTTCTTTTCAATCTCTACAAGGCTTTAGTGAATTCCTCATGGGAAGGCTCCTCAGTGCAAATCTCCGCAGTCTGTATTAGAGGTGGCTCAACAACAGTCTGTGCCGCATGATGGACATCAAACAGGTCAGTAAAGTGTCCACTCCAAGCGTCAAATACTGCGTCGATGTTGACACAGAGGTTTCCATCCCGGTCCCAAATGGCGGTTGACGTAGGCCTGAAAGTATGGTGCAGTCCAGTAATTCCTTTAAAGAAATTACGCGAACTGTGCTCATTGCTGAGTTGTTGTACTTTCAGAACCTCGGCCTTCCACCATTCTCGCTTCTTCCGTCTACAAATCCGATTAGGTGCCCTTCTTGCAAGAGCAGCCTTGTTTTTTCTCGTGATTGTGAGACGCTGTTGCACTTCATTATGGGCTATATTTTGTTGCTCAACTGCAAGACGACACTCGTCATCAAACCAATCATTCTTGGGTCTGACTTTCATTATAGCTTAAGTCTGTTGAGCAGCACTGACAACCGAAGTTTTCAGTACCTCCCAGATAGAGTTCACGCAGTCAGACTGGTAATTAGCTTCATCAATGTTGTCGCTGACAAGATCCTGATATCGTTTCTTTTGATCTTCATTTATCAGACCTTCACAGTCGAAACATACCATGCGTTTCGCTGTGTTCCCAGACTTTTACGAAAACTTCCATCGTAGTTTTGCAGCGACCAAATGATGATCGCCACTTTTAGGCCAGCGAGTTTCTTGAAGAGCAACGTGTTCCAACCGATACTCCTTCATGGATGTGATTAAGCCCTCCAACGCTCCTGGTTTTCTAAGTGACTGCACGTTCCACGTGCCGATCCTAAATCTCGTGTCCGGGTACTTGAGCGGGGGGAAAAAAACAGATAAATTATTCAGTGAGACTAACATTATTTTTTATTTGAAAGGTTACATTACGCCATTATGTATGGAAAATAACATCATTCAAATGACCACCACGACTTCTCCGTACGTACTGCATTCTTTGAGCCCAATTTATCATCATTTTTTCACAAACATTTGGGTGTATTTCATTAGATTAGCACACTTCAAAGAAAGAAATCACAAGGTGTTAAATCACACGGCCCTGGAGGATAATTAACTAGACTAAATTTTGAAATAATTTCATCACCAAATTTTGTTTTCAATAAATTGATTGTTATAAGGTGGCTGTGTAGCATGGGACACCGTCTATTTGAAACCACATATCTTCCAGATTATTTTCAACAACAGCAGGAAAAAAAATCATTTAACATTGTTCTGTATCGTTTTTCATTGACTGTTACTCTTTGGCCATTTTCTTCAAATATGGACCAATCACTCCGCCAGCATGAATGTGACTGTATCTGGATGTAATGGTGTCTGAACAGTTTAGTGTTTTCGATAAAAATGTTCATCATTTTCCAGTTGTTCAAGATCAAAACCAGAAAATAAACCACGTTTATGATGGCCTAATGGCTTCAGTTCTTGAACCAGTTGAATTTTATAAGAAGCTAAACCCAAATCTTTTCTTAAAATTCTCCATGTGGTTGTTTGAGGAAGATTTTATTTGTAGAGAACGACATGGAACCAAATTAATATTCTCTTGTGTGCGTGTCTTTCTTCTTCTTAATTCTTCTTAAATTTCTCACAGTAATCTCAAATGAGCACTGATTTTGATAAAATAATTTAACAATTTCTAAACGTTGTTGAAGCGTGTATGATTAAATGGCATAACCCACCGAACACAAATGACATACGAAATGGCAACAAATAATGCGCAGTGTTGCCATTATAACCATTTTAAATTGTATCATTCCAAATGGAAAACCCTTTACATTACTAAGGTGTTGAGCAAATATTGCTTCTTTATCTATATCGAATCTTGCCCAATTTTGCTGTAAGACCGATGACATATTTCTGAAGTTCTTCATCACGTTCTTTAATTAAAGCATCCTTAAAATTTTTTGAAAGCTGTATTTAGCTCTTTCGCCCTTGTGGTCGTGGTGCACACATGTCTCGTAAAACTAAATTGCACGAACATGTTATCTAGGAATATATACCACCACAGTATACTTTGCTTGTCGTAGGAGACGCCAAACGGTTGGATCGCTGGGCTAACGACCCACATCCGTCAAAAAAAGAAACTGTTTATATAAAGTTAATAAATTGCAGAATGGATACCGCCAAAAAAACACCGGACACCCGCTCAAGTACCCGGACACGAGATTAAGGATCGGCTCGTGGAACTTGCAGTCACTTAAGAAATCAGGAGCGTTTGAAGGCATAATCACTTGCAAGAAGTAGTATCGGCTGGAACTCGTGGAGATCATGTGTGCCAGGGCAACACGTTGCTATACAATGGAGATGATCTTGGAAATCTTGGAGCTGGATTTCTTCTTGAGCAGCAGGTAAAGAAAGCATTTTTGTATTTCCAAGCAGTCAATAACCGATTGTGTAAGATTCGCTTGCGCACTAAGTTAGCTCACATGTCGATAATTTGTATACATGCTCCCACAGAAGTCAGCCAGCCCCAAGATATAGAATCGTTTTACAATGACTTGGACGATCTGATAGGACCCGAATACAATGCTAGAATGGTAATTGGGGACTTTAATGCTAGAGCTGGCAGAAATTTGACAAACTTGTGTGACAACATTGGTTCGTACTCCCGTGAAACATGAACGGACACATCCTCGCACAATTTTTCGCAGCCAAATTGACCACGAGTTAATTTCAAAAAAGGAGACCTCGGGTTGTGCAGGATGTGAGAACTTATCGGTTAGCAAACGAAATACGTAGGAAGCGATCATGATTTGGTCGCTGCAAAGCTACGATGGATGTTTGCGTACAGGTCTGGGAACACAGCGAGAAACATGGAACTTTTCGACTGTGGGTCGATAACTGTGGGAAGGTCTGATAAATCAAGATCAAAAGAAACGATATCAGGATCTTGTCAGCTACAATATTGAGGATGCTTATTCCCAATCTAACTGGGAAGTACTGAAAACTTCGGTTGTACACTTTAACGACCTGGCTTGATGTTCATCATGCATCACAAACTTTAGTTGAGTCACCTCAACTGCAGACTGCGGAGATTTGCATTGTCGATCCATCTCATGAGGAATTCACTAGGGCCATACAGAGACTAAAACGAAACCGCTCACCTGGAGTGGACTGCCTCCGAATAATTGGAGGTCTTGATATTTGGAGGGAATAGTTTGTGGAACTGTCTTTTCGACCTTATTCGAATAGTATGCTGAACCGAAGTAATGCCTGACAAATGGAAAGTGGCCGCAATCTTCAAGAAGGGAGACCGCTTGATGTGTGAGAATTATCGCAGTATATCTCTCCTTTGTACAGCATACAAGTTACTGTCCTACATTATATTGGATGGAGTCACCCCTCTAACGGAGGGCCTGGTTGGTGTCTATCAAGGAGGATTTCGTCCGAATCGATATGTAGCTGGACACAGAAATGGCGCATTCAGCTCAACGAAACGAAATCCATACACGTCAACTTCACTAACAAAAAAGTTAACTTCATACCAATCCATCTGGACTCACAGCAAATCCCGCATGCAAATACGGCCAAATACTTATGGGCATGACACTTGATCCTAAACATCAAATACAGGAAAATGTATTGGCTCTTAGGTAGAAAATCCGAACTAACAGTACATAATAAACTGATATTATATCGGCAGATTCTTAAACCTATATGGACATTTGGTATGCAACTGTGCGGTTGTATACCATATGTACCTTTCAAAACAAAGTTTTACGTGGCATTGTGAACGAACCATGGTACATTAGAAAGGTTGCTACCTTCATAAGGATCTAAAGATGAATTACTGATTTCGGTGGTGCAGCTTCAAGGCACTCTCATAACTTTTAAACCGCATAATTCGTAAATTCGCACTACACTGCTTACCCAGTGTAAGTCGAATTTACTTAACCAAATTCAACTAATATCTAATTTTTAGACTAGATAATGTACATAGAAGCTATAGTTTATAAAATTATACACGTATAAAAGGGGTTAAATGGTATATACCCTTTAGAAACAAATAGTTTTCGGTTTTGCAGGTCATTTTCTTATTACTGTCCTAGACAACCAGAAGAATTCAAGTCATTCTCTGCACCGTGGAGTTATCGTCGCCTGCAACGACCTCTGCGCCTACTATATGGTAATTACTGCATAATTCGTTCCGGATCAGCACGCAGAACGCCACCGAGCCAGCGTACTCGCTGAGAACTTATTTCATGCACAATTTCGGGGATCTTCATCAGATCTCTGATCTCGACATTGTACAGAGCTCGCCGTAAATTCGCGTTTTGGGCCGTAAATCACACGCATGACTCTTCTCTCAAATGTAAGGAGCCATCTCTCGTACTCATCCGTCAGCGCTCAACTTTGGTGACCCTATATTTAATTTTATTATTATTAACTTAAACACGGCTCTCTCATAAAATTTACAAGATAACTTTTTTTTTTAGTTGTTAAAATTTTTTTTTTTTAATACTTAATTTAAAAGAATATGGTTCGAAAGCAACGACCCCCCAAGCCGCATAAGCTACCCAATAAAACGTGCGCTGCTTCCGTATGATCCATAACAAATGGAACCATTGAGCGAGGCCGTTAACCAATTTACTGAGAAAATACGTTGAATTAAAGTTCTGTGCATAGCTATACGTTTAAAGTGTTTGAAAGCTAAGATCACTAAGAGCACTAAAGTTCCGAGTACATCTGTTAGGACTGTAGACTTTAAAATAGCAACTGATTGTTTCGCAAGCATATAAGGAACAGTGGAACGAAAGCAATTGTCATTGTGAATTGCTGGATGAGCCCTTCTGTTGCAAGAATTCAACTATTCCAGAAAGAGAGTTGATGCTCTTACAAAATGCGTCATAATAAACCCCATTGTCTAGAGATGTAGTAGTGATGGCGATTTCGACCGACGTGACGTCGATTTTGTCGATTAGTTTTCTAAATTTGTTTGGCTATACCACACTAAATCCATATAAGTATACTAAATGAGACCAGGTCGCAAGCAAGAAAACTCCTTTTAGTTATGGTAGACCATCAAAAGAAGTTTTCCTCCAAAAGGAGATTTCAGACAAGCTGAAACCCAAGTTTTGGAGCCCTAGAGAGAACTAGCGACGGCCCGATCCTTCAACTAAGTTATTTGATTTAATTAAATCGAGCTATTTCCCACATGTGTCCATCTTTATGATTTAATAAGAGCGTTTTAAAAACAGGAGGTGATTGGCTAATTAAATATTATGTAAAACAAATAATTATGATTGATCTCTTGTACCCCACTTTAATGTTAATCAATAAATTAATTATTTATGTGTTATTCAATAATATAGAAGGTGATGGCATTATTCAGTTCTGCCCCCAAAAACTAAAATTCAATCAACAAAAAATATAACTTCTATTATTATGTAATTTATTGATTCGTTTGGAATTTCCAACGTTGACTAATAACATATTTTGGTAATTATTTATGAGCAAACACCGTTGTTAAAAATAATGGGGTTGTATATAATCTTATATTTATATAGATGTCTATTACTTATATAATTAGTATACCTTTCGATTTGTATCGAACCGCTCAAGGTCACTGAGGTCCCGATCATTTAACCCCGCCAATTAAACATACATAGTATGTTTGTCACAATTAGAACTTATGTTCATTAAAACTTTATTGTATATTAACAAAATAATTCCTAAAACCTCACTCTTAATGATGATGATAATTCAAAATCAATTTAACACAACATGTATCTTTCATCCCATATAGAGACTGTGCGCACTCTGCCATTATACTATATATAGTATGTATATGTAGTTATGTATATACATATACGTCTATATTATATTCATAAACACCAAAAGTCAAAATAGTTTTTATAGTTTTCAAATCGAAATAAATAAATCTAAATATGACATAAATCTCTAATCACAAGTCTTAAGATAATTTTGTTGTGTTGTTAAGAATGTATATCTACTTCCACTCCACATCATTTAATATAAAGGGGAGGTGTAAGATACAAGGAAAAACTACTTTAAAAAAAATATAGCTAACTACTTACCGTACCATTCAAAGACGTTATGTATATGTGTGATATAAAAACAGATTTATATTTTCCAAACAATTTTTTCTTTTTATTTATATTCAAAATAACATATAAATCTTATCTCTTGTTGGAAAAAAAAAGAAAAATTATCGTATATCAGAAAAGAAGTGTATATATGTATGTATGTATGTACCTATATAATATACTACATAACGTAAAGACAAGACATAAAATGAGAAGTAAAAAGGAAAATGTGGAGAAGCATAATAAAAATTTGTTTCTTTCGCAAGACACACACAGACAAAAGGAAAACATACTTTGCATTTTGTATTTATGATTGATTTGTTTGATCAATAAATTTATGATATTTTTTTCATGTATTGATAGGAGGATTATGTATTTTCTTGATTATTTTTGATGTTGACAAATTTCAAGAAATGGTACAGAAAAAGGTATACAATTCGGATATGCCTTCTCTCTGTCGATTCGAGCATGGAACGAACATTTATGAAATTTGTGATTGATATTAAGTTGTACATATATATATGTACGTATATTACTCAAGAAATAAGATAATCTTTGTATATATATATGTATGTACATACATATATGGTGGTTGCTTGATGGTTGTTGCCTATCGAATTGTGAGTTTTAACCAATTTTTTTATTAAACGCTTAAAATTTTATCGTATACAGAAAAAATACCGATCGGTAAAGGGGATTTTGAAACGTTGATGCATGCAAGTGAGAGGTTAGATGCATGTAAGTGGTTAGAGACAAACAAACTGGACAACAATCTGAAACCAACGGTGATAAAATAATTAAAAGTATTTTTGGCTGGTGTTGGTTTAGCCTTTCTAAGGCGTCATTCAATTGTACACTCGCGCAAACATCTTATTCAGTAAACAATTCCTGACCGTTTTCTGATGAACTTGTATAGCATAATTCTAATATGTGACATTTAATCTCTTTAAGAAGGTTCCACAAAACTTTTAAATTTTTTAAATTTGAGGACGATATAAAATCTTTAGCTATTGGCATTATTTTATTCTCGCTATAATCTTGATATTGCACCAAACTATACTTAAATCAGTCCTTTGCTCTTTTATTCTGAAGGCTAATTCAAGTTGACGGCTTATGTCAATATTAAGATTCTTTAATTATGTTAACATAAACTGCAAAGCGCAGCCACAGTGTCTTAACTGGACCTAAAATTTCCTCAAATTCTGACACAATTTCGTACTCGAAAACCTGTTAAATTAATAAATGTCCGCAGAAAACAAAACAAAGTTTAACAACTTATGTAGCAAACTAGAGTCACTATAAAAGAAGTTAAAAATTAGTCAATCAATAGACACTTAGAAAATGACACGGACTATTCACTATGCATAGCAATGAAAAGGCTAACAAGACCAAACACAAAGTGTCAGGAGTTACAATGCTGAACCAGGTAAACCACCTTATAGGCAAATTTCTGTACTGCTAACGATGTCTAAGCTTTTAAGAAGCAAGCCCCTTCTTAAAACAATGAAACCGAAAATAGTGGAAATGATTCTCATTAATTCACAATCACATCAATTAGATTTCCGAGTAAAGTACTCGAGTATTGAACAAGTATACACAGAATCTTAAATAATTGAAGGCGCACTGCAAAGTAAAAATGTGCTTTCTAGTGCTCTCTTAAATGTAACAGAAGCTTTCGATAAAGTAAGGCATACGAGATTGCACTTATACCTTTAGGCAGTACTTAGGGACCTAGTATAACTTATTAACTTCTTCTATAACTGATAGACACTTTACAGCAATAATGGTAATTGGAAATAATGTTGAAGAGCCAACAAAAAAACCGCACAGAATCACAAATGTGATTGTTAACGGGACAAAATGGTGGCACATAAAGCTCAACGAAACGAAATCCATACCGTATGTTAATACAGCCAAATACTATGCCTCTTTTGACGCTATAAGCTAAATTGGAAACAGCTTGTGAAAAAGAGAAACGAAGACCTTAAGAGCTAACTAAACACAATGGTGAATTTCTAAACTTATAGCCAGCGTATCTAGCTTTGGAGCTGCATAAGAACATCAAAATAATTCAAGCGTTACCAAAATAACGCTCTTCGAAGTATTGCTAATGCACCCTGGTACATTGATATGAATGTCTTCATAGGGAATGGAATATGTTCATGTCCATTTCAGGGTATATAGAAAGTAAGAAAGCGGAGTGAGATATATTATAGTAAGAAGACGGGGTGAGATATATTCATACCGTCACTATATAAATATCGGTCGTTTCTAGTTGACTGCACTTATAACACATGCGAGATGATGAAGTAAGTACCTAATTATTCTAAATATTTCTCTCGTCCCTTAAAATTACACAGTTCTTATCATAAATATATGTTGCCTGTTTCTAATTAATCAGCAGAAACAAGAACCAACCTAAAACAAACGCCGTCCAACTACTTCAGCAAATATAATGAAAACAAAAGAGCGATTAATTGAAGCTGACTAAATAATGTTACCAGACATCCCAGCGGATTCGTATGAGATAAAGACTTGGAGTCAATTGCAAGAAATGACGCAATTACAGAGATTGCAGAAAAATTAATCTCTGAAATTATATTTTATCTCATATTAGATAAATTGACTCTTCAATCCACCATTAAATTAAATTCTAAGTACGAACACGTCGTACCCTCTCCATCACGGCGATCAGCCTCACAAATATCGTCGCCTCAACCATGTTCACGTTCGTTATGAATGGGTGGGCAAAAGTGATCTAGGTGTGGGGCGGGTCACGCAAAATGACGGCAGATGGGCCGGTTTAAGGTGTTACGCGACTCTTGCCAACAAACTACCAGTTTGGGGGCCCATTTAACAATGACCAGTCACAAGCAGAGCCCTCAGAATACCTGGCCACCTGCAGTTGTAAGTAGCTTTACCTGCGCATACGGATCTCTGCGCAGGTGAACCAATATTTATCCGTTACTCGTGGAAGTACAATGTCAAGTAATTTAAAAAAACAAACTAAAAACTCAAACCGTACAAGAGGCACCAGAGCAAGGAACAAGTGGAACCCAAGGTAAATTCAGTACTGCCGACGCAGGATTGGGTAACGTCCCTAAGTCAAAGCAGCGCTTTGGGGAAACTCACAGCTGAGTAGAGAGAATCCGTGATATGGGCCGAATTACCTGGGGGACCTGGATTTCGAAGCTGAAAAAAAGAAAATTGGTGTGATTCTTGGATGTGATGCTAATGCGCATCACACAATCTGGGGTAGCACAGACATCAATGAAGGCGGTGGGTTAATTTTTGAGTACTTATTACTAACCTTTTAGTTCGTAGACCCACATTTATTACTAAAAATCGGCAGTTGGTTGTAGTCGTAATATTCGCCTCAGATAATATTTATCCGATGGTCGGGGAATGGAGAGTGGCGGGAAAACATTCCTTCTCTGACCATCGGTATGTAATATTCAGCCATAACGTTTACCCTGCTACCCGGAAAGCCTTTAGGAATCCCAGAAGGACTGGAGCTAGTATAGGGAAATGCTAAAAAATTTATTAACACCGGGGACCCCTGAGCTGGCAGCGACAGTGGAGGAACTAAATTGCATAGTGGACACTATTACTAATGCCCGCAACCGGTCCTTTAATGTTGCTTGCCCAATTGTTAAGCCCAAGGGCAAGCAATAATCAACTGGTCCAAGCCACTGGAGACCTACAGAAAGGCTTGTGAGAAAGCCTTTAATAAAGCCAAAAGTTCGAGGGAGAAAGGCACAGAGGAGGTCTTGGTAACTCTTCTGTGATAACATGGAGGAAGTTTCCGAGACCTCTCGTCTTAGAAAGATACTATGTCTACTAATCCAACGAGTCCCAATTATCTAATTAAGCCGGACAAGATCCGAAGGATCCCTTTCTTCGAAGGAAGATAGTGAGGAATCTTTAAAACTTCACATCGAAACCCACTTTCCAGGAAGCTTTGACGACTCGACCGAGACTAGTACTCATCGAGAAACACATTCATTGCGCACAGAAGATATTGTAACTAAAAAATGGATCCTATGGGTACTTGAAGATTTCAAACTTTATAAATCGGCTGGTCCTGACCGAATTATGCCAGCGGAAATTCAAAACAACTCGTCGATTATTCTCCCTGGCTGGAAGTAATCATCAAAGGGTGTTTAAAATTGGTCTTTTTTCCGAGGAAGTGGAAAAAGCTCACATGAAAAACTTGGAAAGGCTGATAGATGTTTATATATCATCTAAAATAAAACCTAGTAACTGGGCTCAGTCTCAACAAGCATACTGTAAAGGGAAATCGGTGGATACAGCTTTACATGCCCTGGTACGTACGATTGAGAAATCAATATTCTTGCAAGAGTTTTGTATGGTGAGTTAATCAATCATATGGTGGACAGCAGGATGGTTAGCTCGGAGCTGGGGGAAACCACCATTAGGAGGCGGGTGGTAAAGAGAAGCCCGCAGGGAGGTGTGCTGTCCTCACTTGTTTGGAACAAAGCAATTAATGGGTTGCTGTTGGAGCTGGACAGAGTAGGGATTGAAGTGATAGATTCTTTGGTGATTTTTTTGAATTTGAGCACAATTCGTCAGTCATATTACCATGTAACAGAATTAATGTAAACAAATGATTTGTACTGTACTGACTTGCAAGAATAATGCTAACTATAGTACATAACATTAGATCGTTTTATATATCGTAAAGTTAAACATGGGACACATACTGTTTAAACGCTTGCCAACACAAATTTTATTCAACCCAACTTTTATTCTCATATATTTTGTTGACGTCTAGACAAATAACCGGCTGAAAAACGATATAACTCATCGTATATATACCGATTTTAAATCCATAGCCACACTTAGCCATCGTATATATTGTATGTATACTAAAATCGTAACCATCTCAAACTCATTAATTAATTTTTTTCATTTTGTTGCTAAAAATAAGCATAATATCTGAAAATTACTTATTTCATTATATAACTCATGTACATTAAAAATTCAAAAATCCTCCATCAACAGTCATCAAAATTTCATCTCTGCTTAAATAAACATCAAACAGTTTTTTGTTTTGTTTTGTATAACAATATAAATTTCCATTACCTCCCCACTCTATCAACACACCGTGTCCGTCCAACCAGCATACCGACATTATTTCTCTCTGTCACACCACCAGTCGAGTTCATAACCATCCCGATGCCATTCCTTTGCCGCGCAGCACATACACATACATATGTATGTATATAGTTTAAATACATTTTTTTTTTGTGAATTCTACTGCTTAAAACGAAAAAAAGGACATGCTAAATAATAAAAAGAAAATGGGAAAATGCAACATATAAAAATTAAATATAACGTGACATAATACATTATTAATTTTTTGTGTTCCAACAATGATCGGGGGGGTGGTGGTATACTTGTATATGTAGTTCTCCCCCGCGCGCGACCGTTATTTTTTCCATTTTCTTTTTAAATAAAATATAAAACAAAAAAAACCCACAACCTGTTTTTTTTTTGTTATATTTTTAATTCGTTCGATTATTATTTTTATTTCAATTTTAATTTTTAAAAACAATTTTCATTCCACACATCCGTTTATGTACAATAGTACGTACACCAGAAACAACCACACATTTGTAAAGTACATATATGGAGCGAACGATTTTTTTTTAGGTCGTATATCGTATATACACATATGTATGTATGTATGTATTAAACATTTAAGAGGAAATTTATTAAGAAACCGTTAAATTATTTAGCTTATGTTTGTAAGTACATTATATACCTAAATATGTATGTACGAGTATACGTATGAATATATAGATATATACATATATGTATTTATATAAACGAAGGAAAATGAGTGGGAAAAACGACTTAACCAGCCAACAACGAAGAATGAGGATATAATATGAGAATGGACGAGTTTTTAGTGAAAATCAAGTGGAAAATATGTATACTATGTAGTTAAAAGCAAAATAAACGTTCGACTTTTTCAAAAAGTTCATGAGCAAAATTCCTGCATACACATGCATGTTAAAAGCACAGCGATATATGGTACATATACATTGAGTGCTAATATAGCAGTAGTACTAGTATAGTTGTAATAATCATAATAAGAGAAAAAAGCAAATAAACGAAAACATTTCTGTCAGATTAATGTCACTTAAAATTTGAAGTGAAAAACAGTTTAACGATGTGTAAGAATTAAATTGATGTTAAGTGTATAGAGACTGTTAAAGTTATGTATTACTAAATATACATTATATTGTGTATGTATAGGTAATAGGAAATACGTTCGTACCGTAAAGTTGTAGCCGACATCTGATAGGATGCAATTTTTTCTATACTTCATTTGAGCTAATATGTTGAGACAGGTTTGAGACTAAAGAACACAGCTATTTTAAATAATCGATATTTTACAAAATTTATAAGAATATGGAAATATATATAGAAACCTTTATAACTTTTTTGTATATATAACACCTGAACTAGCATAAATATATACATATGCATATATATAAATAACGAGTGACATTACCACCCGCATGCATATATTCAAATTCACCTAAACCACACTTTGGTAACAACAATAATACACACCCAAACAAGAAAAGGTAAAACTGCGTGCTGGAAAACAAAAACAATCAAATAAAACCAATTCATAAATTTCACTGTACTACACACACAGACATATTTTTTCCTCTCTCCCGCTTGGTCGTTATTTATGCCAGTTTTCACAAAAAAGCAGTTTGCAAAAAACTAAAATGTAACGTGGCCCAGCACATGACTTTCCAATTACTCTTCTATTTAGTATTATCAGGAAAGTCTATCCAAAATTAGAGCGTTCGAAAACAGAAATTAAAACGAAAATTTTCGTTGTTAGTATGTTTGGGTGTTTTGGAGAAACTACATAATTCTGAAAATAGTCATATACATACCTATGTATATGTAGCTACTTAGTTTTCAAAATTATCATATTTTCAATGACTATAAATTATAACAAAGCCATTATTTAAGATGGTCTGAATCATAATTTTATAAAATCTTAAATTTAAAATTTTAAATTCCTCAAACATTCAAAAATTTTTAGAAGTCGTAAATTCTGAAAGTAAGTTCTAACTACTCGTATAAATGGGAAAATCATGAAATGCAAATATGGAACAGGTTTCGTTAAAATTAAATTTAGAATAATCAGGAATTTCCAAACCTAAATAAGTAGTTCTGTTGTTACACTTTTACTTATTTCATATTTTAGTAAGTTTTTGCAAGGTTTTTAATTTAATATTAACATTTGTAATGTTTTGAAATTGTATGTCAAAATTAGAGTTGAATTTAGTAACCAAATAACAATAGAAAGATCAGATATTTGTTATAAATTAATTCTAAATTATTTTTAATCATATATATTTTAAGAATAATTTTAATTTATATTTTCATTCCAGCAAGTCCTGCTACTGGCTTCAACATTTTTAAAAGTGTTCTTGAATATATGGATTTATAATATAGAAGAGTTAAAATCTCAAAAATTGGAAAAATAGAATAGTTCGAAAATTTTAGATTTACATAATTACCTAGTATACAAACTTTAAGAATTTAAGCTATAAGAATCAAAATTTTATAATTTGCCATTTATATACTTGGAAATTGAAGTATTTAAATTATAGAATTTAGATTAAATTTGGAAGATTTTGAAAATTTATTATGAAACCATAAATTTTAGAATTTGAAATTTAATTCAAAACGATAATTTAGATAAGAATTTATAAATTCATTAATTTAGATTTAGAATTTATAAAATAAATTTAAAAAATTAAAATATATGATTTCGTGTTTCTCAAATTTAGAACTTCGTTTTTGTACTTAAATTTTTAGAATTGAGAATATTGAATAGCTTAATTTTAAATTAAGGAGAATCTTTGAATTATTCAATCCCTTGTTTAATAAAATTGGTAAAAATAATGCCAATAAGCTAATATCAGTCGGGTTTTCCCATCCGTCCCGTCCCACCTGATCAGATTGTTAAGTATGTACATTTTTGATAAACTGCAAGATTGCCCATCGAATTAAGTCGATTGTAAATTAATAACAAATGGGGACAATTAATAACAAATTAATGGACAAATGAAAAATTTAAGAAAACAAATTTCAAATTTTAAGAATTTAAGCATTTTGGACTAAGAATTTAAAATTTGGCCTTTAGTACTTGAATTTTGGAATTTAGATTAGATTATATTTGAAAGATTTAAAAACTTGCATTCAAGAGTTTTAGATTAAATGGAATCTCTAGAACTTTTCAATTAATTTAAAAATTTAAAATCTGTGAACTTTATGTAATTAAAACTTTTGGAATTGGGAATACTGAATAATTTTTAAAATTAGGTAGAATCGTTGAATTTATCGAACATAAATTTCAGTGTTGAAATTTGTAAACTGTGTAATTTTAGAATTGAACATTTGACTGCAATTTGCAAAAATTTTACGAAAGATTTTCATTGAATTGTCATGACAAAGTCTATTTTATATAAACAGGGATGTACAGAAACTGGTCGCGTTATTTCATGAAATGGGGATGTCAATTGGAAGTCGATACAATACCCAAATGATTACAACGCTTTTGGTTTTAAAGTAAATTAGTGAACGAAAATGCGAATATCTGTATACAATTACATATTATGTATAGGTTGATAGATATGATCAAAGGACACCTCAGTCATTCATGATAATGATAATATGTCAAATCTATTATACAGGGTGTAAGAGTAGTCTTATTTAAATTTAGAGTTGTACGATGAAAACTTCAAAGACGATAGATATTAAATATAACAACCCAATAGGCAATTCGAACGGAATTTTGTATTAAAATCAACACGAAATTAGCGCATGGAACACGGATTCCATGTCGATTTTCATAAATAAAGCTGTGCGTTTGGCCCAAGTGAATGGACATTTTTTTTCAACTGTGTGATTGGATTAATGAATGAATACACGGAATTTGGAGATGAATATCCGAGTAAATATCGTACTCCGTTCTGTGAACAAATCATACACATTTTAACATGAGGTCGAGTGGCACAGATATGAAGGCGACTAAACCTGAGAGGCGTATTCCAGAACCGGACGAACAAATTACACATACAAAGATTTTAATGTTAGCGGATCAGTAAATTCGTAACAATTTCCCTTGATAAAATCCAGCATAAGGTAAACTTTAAAAATAGCAGAGGTGCCTGGTAAATGTTAGCTCCGAAAAGAACGTCACTCCAAGATCAGTCATAAATTTGACTCGATCAATTTGTATATCATATAAGAAATACTGATGAAATAATGGAGATCGTATTCTATAAAACGAAAGAGTCTTACATTTGCTTACATTTAACCGTTTAATTGTTGCTGATAGTTCAACAACAAAAGTTGTTTAAATCACTTTGCAACATCAAACAGTCAGATAAATTGGAAACTGGAGCAAAAATGTTCATGTCAACAGCGTAAAGCAGACATCTTGCAAATTTGAAACAGATCACCACATCGTTTACGAAGAGTGAAAACAACAATGGTCCCAAATGCCTGCCTTGAGGAACCCCGGATGTTGCCTTGTTGAACCCCGCAAGAGTGCAACCATCTGACTGGGATGAAGTTGGAATTTAATTTAATTAGCTTGTCGATCAGAATTGCGTGATTAATTTTATCAAAGGCCTTTGAAAAATCAGTATAGACCACGTCCAGCTGTATAGTCTGGAATCAATCGTACTGTGAAGATGGCCGCTGAAAGACACTAGGTTTGTGATTGTTTTGTATATGGAAAAACGAAAATCGATGAACCATTGATTCAAAGAGCTTTGGAATGATAGAAAGTCTGGTCTCGCTTCGTTTACCCGATTTGAATATGGCACGGATCTGGAAAAACTTGCGTTCGAAGGTTTTCATTTTCAAGATAACAGTAATCTGATCACAAAGGCTTTCCGCGCAATTTCTAATTAGGATGGGAGGAAAACCATCATGACTTGCACCCTTATTGATGTAAATGTTGGATTTACAATCAAAGGCTTCTTCTGAGGTAAACGATAGTCGAGTGAATTCCTGATTATTTCCAAGCTCAACAGGTTTGACATTTGGCGTCTGATACGGTTCATTGCCTGATTCGAAGAAATTAACAAATAAATTGCACATATAAACGGGAAGCCTAGCAGAGCAGCTCTGAAAGGCCATAGGAGAGAGGACTCCGACCACCTTCCTTCTAGTGTAAAATTAAATAGTCCTTAACAGCAATATTTATGTATGGCCAAACCACATGGACATTGTAAGATACCAAGTGTTCACCATAGTGATTAGGAAACTCTTTTACATATTTTTGAAGCATTTTGGATGCACATTCATTGTTGATAATACATTCATTATCATCAGATAATATTTTAATTGCAGAAAACAATAACAAGAAATGGTTGTATAAATCTTCGGTCTGTATTCCTTTCAAACATAAAGGACGTTTTTTTAAGCCTGTTAGAACTTGAAATTGTAAAAAAAAAAAACTAAATTTTTATGAAAAATATACTCTAGCAGATCTCAGTATACTCTGGCAAATCATTATGAATAGTCTCACGCTTGAACAACGCTACGAAATTATTAAAATTTACTTTGAAAAGCAGTCGTCAATTCGCGCAACTTATAGACGGATTCGTGATTTTTATGGCGCACATAATTGTCCATCTGAGCCTGCCATCCATCGAACTGTGGATAGATTTCGTACTACATTATCTCTAGAGGATGTAATAACATCAACACGACGAAGGAATGTGCGTACTGAAGAGAATATCGCCGCTGTAAACTAAAGTGTGGCAGAAGATCCAATTTTATCGATTCATCGTCATTCGCAGGAATTAGGCCTCAATCAATGATTTTTTCTTTGATAATAAGGATGACATTGATCCGGATGAGATGTGGTTTCAACAGGATGGTGCTACGTGCCATACGGCGACCGCAACCATCAACTTTTTAAATTCAAAATTTGGCGATAAGTTGATTTCGAGAAATGGACCTGTCAATTGGCCTTAAAGGTCATGCGATTTGACACCTCTTGATTATTTCCTGCGGGGCTACGTTACTGGTTTATGCTGATAGATTGGAGGCCAGCATTGTTCGTGTTATTCGTGACATACGGCCAGCAGTGCTCGAAAAAGTTGCCCAAAATTGGACGTCCAGAATGCGTTTTGTCAAGAACAGGCGCGGTGCCCATATCCCCGAATACATTTTCATATATTAATGTCATGTATTGATCTTTCGAATAAAAAAAAATTTTTGATTACAATTTAATTTTTTGTGTTATTTTTTACAATTTCCAGTTCTATCGGGCTTAAAAGAACACCCTTTATAACTCCTGTGTAGCACAAAAATAATCGTAATTCGGTGGTCTTCCATCTATTTTAGTCTTTTAACGAGCGGGGTTTCCTTGCAAATTCCTTCGGTATAGACTGTTTAATATTTTGCATTCTGGCAACAATTTCTTCTTTTTGGTACTGAGACAGTAAGAATGTGTCTTTCCTAGCTACGGATTAGTATCTTAACATCTGTCGCATTACTCCAAGGGCATTACTTTCCTTTACTGGAAATTGATCCACACATCAATTTGCTCTATTTTCTTATGGTGCAATAGATCAATTCTATTTCGAAATTCAATATGTGTACGTAAAGGATTATTAATTTCGGGATAAACTACTCTTCTGTTTACGTATGACCAAAATCTGAATATAATCCAGGGAAACTAATTCAGTCTATCTTGGAGTTGATTTTAAAGTGCGACAGTCTTTTGGTAATGATGGATGTTAATTTCTTAACATACTCAACAATGTATTCATTGCTTCGTTTGTTGTATTGTATTTTATACACCAATCCTCTAAATCACTTTGTAAATTGAAACTAATCATATCTCCATCATTTTCCGCTTCAGATTCATCTATACTAGGGCTTGTCAACTCATTTTCTTCATCAGCTTCATCTGGAGAAGGTACGCAGTATTCTGATGATTCACTATAGTTTCAATAACACACTATACATATTTGGGTCCTTAAATTACTAAAAATTGCAATCCAGAGTGTTGCATATAGAGTAACCTTCAAACACTGTACACATATGTATGTAGGTCAATCCCCATAAAAAATAAAATATACATATACTTTGAAATGCGATGAAATTCTCGAATACAATTGTAACTATCCGCATGTAATTGCAATTACAATTCCAATAATATTTAAATATAATGTTATTGTAATTATAATTACAGAAAATTGTTTTATAGTAATTTTCTTAAGTATTTTTTTTTCTATTATAAACTATCACCATTCACAAATTAAAATTATTATAAGACACATTTATTTATACATAATTCTTCCTAAAACTATACGTATTTACAAATCGATTAATTATTTTGTTTATCACGCAATAAATTAAACACCACAGTATTGTTTTATTAGTTTACTACGTATAGCACAGCATCAATCAACACGAGTTTTAAAATGATACTGCATACATATGTGTAGTTATTATACATGTATTTGTCTAACAAAATTATTATTTCAGAGCCTACTTGTAATTATAGCACGATAAAGGAAATAAAATTCTAATGTCAAAGCCTACTGATTTAGTAAACAATCTAAAACAACTGTCTCTCGTGTGACGGTAATGTGAATAAGCATAACTTTCATTATTGGATGCGTATTGTTAATCAACATCGTGGAGTGTAAATGTTTGGACTGGAATATTTGGTTCTCACCTAATCGAACCATTTTTCTTTGATGGAACATTTTAGAACGACAATTTTGTGGACTTTTTAATGGAAGATTTCTACAATTTATTGGAAGGCATTCCGTTGCGAGAAAGTATAGAAATGTGGATTCAGTTGGATGGTACACCCCCTCATTTTGGAAGAGCTTTTCAAATGGATCGGAAGACGTGGTGCTTCTTTTTCTGCACGTTCACCAGATCTAACTTGTATGGCTTTTTATTTATGGGAAAAAGTAAGCCATAATTTTCTAGCCACACTATTCACTATTCTGGCTGCAGTCGAAATTTTCTAGTGGAAAACACAAATTTAAAAATTTGTGAAACAGTAATTTATAGATTTTTTGTAATCCTCAAACTTCGAATTTGAACAAATATAATCGAAAATGTTTTGGAAGGTTTAAAAAAGGATATATTCCCCAATAATGTGAAATTCTATTTATAGGCAGGATTATAAAAAACTTTCTTTACTATACAATTGGAAAGCGAAAAAATCCGAATTTTCTTTCACATACGGCGGCAAAAAAAGCTTATACATAAAACGAGCTTTTCCATATTTTTGTTTTGTTTTCATATCAATAACAACATATAACAACTTACATACACACAGCACAATTCAAATCGTTTTTCCATTTTTACAAATTTTCAAATTTTCTAAAAAAACAAAATGACAACATTTTTGATTGTAAAAAAATTTTTAATGGAATTTAAAAAAACATAAAAAATAAAGAAAAATTGGAAAATTATTGTAAAAAATAAATTTTTTATATCGGAATAGCGCGTAATGGTACGTAACGTAATAGGTTTGTGTTGTGTGGATGAAGTGGTATAGAATACATCATGTGGTGACTATTCATATTTTTTTTTGCCATTGCCGTTGTTGTTATTTATATATATGTACATATCCAGAATTTATTTAGTTATGACTACAATAACTACATGCATACTCGTACATATAGTCGTATAAAATATATTTATACCGAAAACAATAAACTTAAATAACTTTGTGAATAACTCAAAATAACTGTACACACGTAAGGCTGTCTAGAAAGATGTCATAATAAAATTTTATTATTGTAATAACAAGTTAACTATATAACAAACAAAACGCTTATATAGAAACTATTTTGATATGCTTAGAAAAATGCTGTAAAATTTTCTATTTTATGTGTAACTTTTCCGGTCGGTCGATGGTGCAAAATCATTCATCGAGTAAAACGTATTACAAACGTATATAAATTAGCATATACGTATTTATGCGGGATGGGTACCGGTGGTTTTAAAAAAAACATGTTAACTGCATTTCACACGATTTTGAATTGAATAAATGAAAATGGTTGTACATTTCTTTGTATTTTCCTTTCCATTTTCACATTTTCTCTCGTTTTCCTCTATATCCAATAAAAACTTCCATTTTGATGTTCATTGAAAAAAACAACTTGAACTTAATTTTTCTAAAACTAGTTATGTTCACTTATGCGTTTACAAAAACCATTTTTTCTTGAAACAAAATTAGTTAACTGATATTAAGTTTAAAAAATAAAAATATTTATAATTCAAAACAAATCAAACAAGATTTATTTTAAATTTTCAAATTTTTGCCATGTTATTTGTCAACATATTTGTCTGCCTTCTTACTAAATTGCAATTTACGCGGAGGTAATTGCTGTTCATAATATGTGAATTGGTTGAAATTTTAGATTTTCAACTACCTTATTTGAATAAAATGGAAGACCGTTGGAAAGTGTAACCATGGTTATTTCAATGTAATGGTTATGTAAAACTGATTCAGTGTTTTCGTTGGGAAAATTAGGAATTGGAAAATTTGTCAAATCTGTAAAATATTATTTTCCAGAACTATCAGCGTCAAAGATCTTAACTTGAAAATTTATTAGGTTATAATTTGGTAGTGGGATAACAACCACATTTAATCAATGCCAACTGCAATTTAACGGCCGAGCTGTGATACCCATACCGATAAATAATGGTGACGGCTTTTTGAGCGTTGAGTTTGTGCCGTGTGAACTTGAGAATCAATCTCCTTAATGGTACCACGATCGACATCGGCATCTGTGTCTTGTGCGTTTTCATTCCAATTTTACCCAGAAGATTGTGATTACGAAAATTGTGATAGTGAAAAAATAAGAGCAAAATTCTAAATATTATTTGGTACATTATTATATATATTTTTATTTCAGGTTCCAGTCATTCGGAAGAGTAAAAGGCAGCGTTAATAGCAGTCACCAAGACAAAATGCCAGATCATCACTTTATATAATTTTAGATTGTCAGTATTGTCAGCAAACATGCCACCGGCCACTTTAATGGCGAAATATAGACTAGCGGTTCTTCAGGGAACACCAAGCGTTGAGGCCAAAGAGGAATTAATGCAAAAATGGCAGGCACGTTGGGAGAGTGCCGACACTGGATCATGGACCAGAGAGCTCATTCCGAGTCTAATGGAATGGGTGAATCGTAAGCATGGGGAGACGAACTTGTGACACAGTTCCTAACAGGTCACGGCTACCACCTAATTCCCTTAAATATATTGGCAATACTAATAAAACCTTTTACAGCATTGTTCAAAAAATGAAAATCAAAAATTTTGACTGAGCAAGAAAGTTAAGACATAACAACTTCATCAACTACGCCAAGAAGCATTTGCTATTCATAAATACACTTGGACCTCTCCAGATGGCAGTACGAAGAACCAGATCGATCATATACTAAGTAATGAGATATTCCTATCTTCCTTACAAGAAATCAGAGCAAAGAGAAGACCTGATGTACACACAGCCACCACAAACCTATACAAACAACGTTCAAGGTCAATTTATCTACTGTTGTGAAGCATACAAATATTAAACAGAAGACATTTGTCATTGACATATTAAGGAACTGGGATACAAGAAACACCGTCAAAGCACTGCTTTAAGAATTTCACCAGCGATCGATCAACAAATTAGAAACCAACAATCTGGTTATAGGCAACGAAGCATAGATCACATCAACACAACGCATAATCATCGAACAAGTATCTGCCACATGAAGTAGGTCTCAAACAAACATCAGAATGAACACGAGCAGTAGTACACCAATTCTCAATTAACCACAAACCATGGAATATGTCGAGAAATTCGTATACCTTTGTTGTACTGTACCAAAAATAGATAGCCAACTCATTAAAAACGTCTATGCTTGTGTAAAATCAGTACTGCTGAATAGATGTGAAACGCAGAAGAATACGAAAAGACTTTTAGGTGTTCGTGAACAAATGCGTAAGGTGGTTGATAAACTATTTTTATCCGAACAGCATTATACAAATGGGAACCTCTTGCGGCAAAGGGAACATTGAATGAGAAATTAGATGACGTACTTTGAGATGGATCGGACACATACTGAGTTAACTGCACCAAATGATATAACCTTGAATGTCGGTAAATATGAAGCAAATTGCAGAAAATGGTGGTAATGAATGCTTTATTCTTTTTGACACGTCATTGTTGCAGTGACCTCACTATTACATCATTTCAATGTTTTTTAAATTTATTGGCAATCTGCATGAGGAAAATATAGATCCAAGGATGCTCTGTTGTGGCGAAAATGTAAAATGTACTGGCTCTTCAAAAGCGATTATTCTTATACATGTTTCGTGTGTCACAAATAAGCTTAAGCCTGGTTACTTTATGTGTAATGTGTATGGCGTCGTACTATATTGGTATTTAACTAAAGGTATAGCACTAAATTCACTATAGGCTTGATACTATAGATTTGGATATGAAGGTATATTGGGAAATATTGTTGTGATGTGATATGTTCAAAGTTTATGTCCAAAATCGACGTTGCTTGGAAGAGTCAAGCGATAAGCAATCCATATTTGGTAGGTGGATAATTGCTCGCACAAAAAACAAAATAATTGTCTATAATTATTATTTATTATAAAGTCAACGTCGGAAAAGCGAAGTGTGAATCAATACATTACCTACAATTGTCCATTGATCGATATTTACTTTTTAGAGGCGAAACACAATAATCCCATCAACAAATTGAATACATACATAAAATGATTAATGAAATAAATAAATGTCTTGAAAATAGAATACTCGGGGTAATTATTGAGTTAGTTATTTGAAATTAAATATCCATATATGAATAGGTATTTACAAATAAATAACTATAGTGCCGGACTGTGGGCAGATTCAGATATTTCTTGAACATCGTGGTCAGATACTCGTTACGAAATTGAGCAGCACACATTTTGATTCCTTAATTTGCCTACAAACGTGAAAGTAATGACTCCATCCATAGAGGTGAGCCTAATACACATAACGGTATAAATAGCACGTGAGTCATACTGGTTTCTATTCACTGATTTTATTTCTATTTTCAATGTTCTTCAAAGATTTTGATTCATCTCCTTAGAAACATAATTGTAAACACAATTCATCGGCTGTGATTGGTTTCGATCGTTACCATTACTGTACATCATTAAAATTAATTACAAAAGGAGAACTATACCGGCAATTTAAGTTTCTTCATGGATATGATTTTCATTAATGTCCTTTAAAATCACTGGTTCCTGCAGTACAATTTGTAAGGTATCTGTCCGTTCACCTATTTTGTTTACTAGAGGTTTTGGATTTAATTTGTTTTTGGTAGGTTTCCTTTCTAGCGATATAGAATTTCAATTTCAAATTAAACGATTGAAAGTTCAATCGAAACTTTTTCCAAAACAATCAAAACCATTTAAAATACATACAAATCTTTTACAAAAATAAATAAAACATTTTCAAATATTTTCAAACGAAACTTTAATTTCGTCAATTCAAACCTTTTCGATTTTAAATTAAACTTTTTAAAAATTAACTAAAACTACTCCAAATTTAAAAAAAAAAACCTAGAAAATATTTTTATTTTGTCATTTGACCGCCTCTTAAAATTTAATAGAAACTGACAAGACACAACCACTTCATTTTATGTTAGCGTTAATGACGATAACCGAAATGTGTGCAGGTATAATGATATATACACAAAAAAAACCTAACAACAGACTTCACTTTATTAATGCATTATTAAAATTTGTATCGGAAAAACATTACATTTAGGAAAAAATTAGCATAAAAAGGAGTTTCAAAAGTGTCTTGGCATCTGCGTACGCCATCATGACATCTATACACCTTGTATAGCTTCCGGCCAACCTGCACTGATATGAACGATGACTTCGGCCCATCGAAATGATGATGAAGAATCCTCTTTGCATTCCGCTTGTATCACGAAACCGGTACATCTCGATTCAAACGTCACAGCTTTAACCAGTATGCTATTTGCTCGGCAAAAATGGTTTTCTAGGTCATACAAAACTAACATACACGAGGGTATGTCAACTTTGTCAAACTTCGGTTGGTGAGCCCCCGAAACCTCTGATATTGCACTCATAGATTCCTGGGCCACCTGAGAATCATGAATCATCAATCACTACATGAGTGTAGTTATCATGAAAATCGGCATAATGAATCCAAATGTATCGAACACTGGATGGAAGGTTATCCGATACAAGCGAGAGGCTAATCACCAATCGATTGTGTTCAGGGTTGACCAGAAGTCCTTCAAACACATTACTGCTTCTGGTGTTCTGAACTTAAAAAGTTAAGGAAGAGTGTGCGTAAAGTTAAAAATAAAGCCAAAAATACGAATGTCATTTCTGATTGGAATCGATTTTCGTTTTGGAAAACTCTGGCTAAGAATGATACATGTAAGCTTGATAGCCATGGTTTTCTACCAATCCGTAATCACCGGCACAATCAGTTCCAAGCGTGCATTGCTCTTAATAATGTACTACGATCCTGGAGCAAGTGTAGAGTAGTTTTCATACTTAAAGCTGGCAAGTCTGATTATACTGCCCTAAAGCTTTTAGGCCCATTACTCCAGACCTCTACTTTTCTTAAAGCTTTAGAGAGGATCATCGACAGATTTATTAGGGATAACTATTTAACTATCTCCCCACTCAGAAACATGCAACATACTTACAGAGCTGGCAAGTCCTGCGAAACTCGTAACTAGAATCGAAAGATCACTTAATTACATAGAGTTTTTTGTAGGTACCTTCCTGGACATTGCGGGAGCTTTTGATAGCATTTTTTTTTCGATCACGAGTGCGTGTACCAATATTAATATACCAATTTAATATTAATCAAACCATTGTTAGATTCATCGATTCAATTCTCAAATCCCATATAATTGAGACTGAGTTAGATGGCTCATCAGTATCTGTCAAAGTAGCCAAAGGCTGCCCACAAGGAGGAGTACTCTCACCCTTACTGTGGCTCATGGTTATCAATGAACTACTTGTTAAATTGCAGCGATATGGGTTCATCGTGCAAAACTACGCGGATGATCTCGTTTTGACAGTTTCTGGTAAATACCTGAACGTCTTATCTGAACTGATACAGAATGCCCTTAATATAGTGGAAGTTTAATGTCTTGAAAAGAGGTTGCACGTCAATCCCCCACGAAAATTGATCTGGTTGTATTTTCCAGATGTAGAGACAGTTCTAATATATCTGTTCCCACTCTATTTGGTAGAGCAATTACAAGGACAGAGCACGTCAAATACTTAGGCGTTATTCTAGATAGTAAACTCTCCTGGAAATTTCACCTTGATTATAAGCTACAAAAGGCCATTGCTATCTTTTGGCTATGCAGAAGGGCCTTTGGCAATTTCTGGGGTCTGATCCCTAAATTGATGTTATCCATCTACAAATCACTGGTTTTACCTTTACTGTCGTATGCAGCAGTTAAATGGAGGCCAGTTGTTAAACTGACGGCTTCTGTAGCAAGACTGAATGGACTGCAGATGACAGCCTGTAGGGCTATAACCAGCTATGTCGTTACTCCCCTTCTTGCTATGGAGACTATTCTATGCTAGCCCGAATTTCAGTCTTACATTCTTGGTATGGCGTGCTCTGCTGCATTTCGACTGAGGAGCATTGGGGCAAGGAATGCCTTCGTTACTTGTACGGGGCATACACAGGCTCTTAATAAGTTTAAGTTACATATCCCGGAGGTTAAAATGGTGAATGACAGGCTATTGCCCGAATTTAACTTCACCAATTCATTCTCCGTCGTTCCCCCTCGAGAGAACTGTGGGTCTCTCAGGATTTCTATAGACAGCTGTCCGACTCGATAGTTTTTTTTGTGGATGGCTCTCGTTCAGAAGTCAGTGCAGGGTTTGGTTTCTTTTGTCCAAAGTATGGGGTAAGATTCCTGGGTAGTCTAGGTAAACACTGCACGGTTTCCCAAGCGCGTTTAAGTTTAGTGATTTAGGCAAGGATATTACTATCCGCACAGATCCTAAAGCCGTACTCCATACCGTTAAAAACCCTTTGACTACATCTAAACTGGCCAAAGACTGCAAACACTTCATTAATCTCCTTTGCTCTAATACGAGAGTATGGGTCAAGTGGGTGCCTGCTCATTGTGGCGTTGTGGGAAATAAGGTTGCCTTTTAGCGAAAACTGGATCGCGCAGTAAATTGTGTGGTCCTGAGCCAACAATTCCTCTACCCTTCAACGGTGGTAAGGACGATCTTAATAAATTCACTTGAACGGACACAGAATTAACGTTCTACTCCTAGCTTTTCAGAAGGCAAAACGGTTCATCATTGAACCCAACGTGAGGGTCACTAAATATGTGTTATCCTTAAAAAAGAGCCAACTCAGAATTCTGAATGCACTTATTAAAGGCCATGGACTTCTCAAGGTTCATCTCCAACGCATGGGACTACCTCAAGATGATGTTTGAGACGATTGTTTGGAGGAAGTGGACGGAAGTATCCATCTCTTGGTTCAACCTTTTACAGTTTGCTAATACTGCAGTGCGCTTATGCGAGTTAGGATCGACCCTCAAGATTTGCATGACCCTATTGTGGCATTGAGTGCGGAACCTCTGTAGGTTCCAGCCGTTTTAATAAAAAAAAAACATCAACGAAAAAGTGTAGAGGAACATTCGATGGCCAACCAACAGGCAATCGTAAATTTGTCTCGGAACATCTGAGTATGCCATCATGTTGTATGGACCTTTTTGACCAAGAATTTTTAATTTTATTTTATATTTGAAATGTTTAGTTTTATTTTATTTTTTAAAAGTTTCGTTTGATTTTCAAAATGTTTTGATTGGTTTTGAAAAATGTTTCTAGCATAAAAAGGGACAGGCCCCATTTATTTATTTTAATCCCGGATTCATTTTCTATTTTATCATTTCATTTTTGATAATAATTGCTGCATCTTCTATTTGCAGTCCTTTCCTTTGTAGATCCTCCAATTATATGTATATCCTCCTGTGAGAAGGCCATTTTAGATTTGACAAGCACACACACACTGCTTTACTTTTCTTCGGTCTTCTTTTCTTTTTAATGTCTGCTCTGCTTTTTTTTTCAGTTCTTCATTGTCAGTAAAAAAATGTATTGATGTCGTCATGATTTACAGTTTGCGGCTTACGTTCATTTTTGTTCTTAAGCACCATAACCTCATTACTTAGATGCGCGATAAACTTTTCATCAACCCCAGAATCCATTTAGGCCTCCATAGTGGATGGAACTCACAACTTTTCAGCAGGTATACCACCTGGGGTAATACTTTCTGTGTTCGGTATATTTATTGCATGCTGTTATACTAACTGTAATTGGTAATGTTACACCTACCACACTTACCTGTACAGATTGACTCTCAGCCATATATTATGTGCCGAATATATTGATTATTGTACAAACAACATGACATAGCTGACCTTTCAAAAAATTTATGTTTTGGTGCTTTCCATAAATTAAACAATGATGTTCCTATTCAATTACACAATATAACCCGAAAATTTCAAAAAGTATTTCAAAGTGAAAAAATTAATTAGCAATAAACAAATCTATTTGTAGCGTGTGTATTGTATTACACACACGTACTTGTGTATTAGCAACACCAACACAAAAAAAAACCATTACGAGTACATATACAGCAAATAGTTTCTAATCGTACTTTATGATGCATTTATATATCTAATTATCTAGTTTACACCTCTCGTGTGTTAAATAAACAATTTGTCACAATCAAAATCGAAATAGAAAATTATCTATCTATGTCTAATATTTACCTCTCTAAGTCAATATATACATGTACATATAATAATATAAGACCATATCTTAGATTTGTTTTCTTTTTATAATATACAATGTCATCGACACCTTTATAATATTTTAAGTAGATAACACAAATATTATATAGAATAAATAAGTCAATGTGTGTATTATAATATTATGAATACGGATAGACATTTCTTATATGATTAGATCAAAGTTAAGGAAGTGTAAATACATTTTTATGTTGTTTAGTTTTGATAAGGCGAAGGCGTATCAATAAAATACATAGACATGATATTTTTTTTTTACTAATGCTTTACATATGTACTTATATACGTTTCACACTCGTACATTAAGACCGGCATCGGCTGACTGACTGACTGATTGCCAACAACCAAAAATAGAGTAACTCGCGCGCGCCCTAACATCAAAACTTAATGAGTTAACAACAACTTAAATGTGTAACATTTACAAAATCATTATAATACCATCATCATCATATCTTAAATAATAATAAGAAGAAGAAAATTAATAAGAAAATTTTTCAAAAAAAAAAAAATGTAACAACATATTTTAACGATACATATACAACAACAAACAAAAAACTATAAATCCATCATAGCAGAGAAAGAAGAAAAATTAAAAAAAAAAAAAAATTAAAATTAAAAAAAATGTAACATAAAATTTTTTAAATTTTTTTTAAAAGAAAAATAAATAAATTTTCTTTTATTTTCTCTATTTCAAAATACAGAAAATCGGAAAAATACTTGGAATATTCTACATTTTTATGTTATGTTCACTAATTAATTTATTGATTAACGATATTATTCTTATTCTTGATACGGGAAATCCTTCTCGTTAATCAATCAATTTTTCCCATAATATACCTCTTTAACATACTTATAAAAATTCCTAAAGTTTTATAAAACCAAAATATATATTTTTTTGTTACAAATTAACATTTTTCAGGTAATTTTCTTTTTTCGTATACATAATGTATACATACATACATAACAACAAAAACTAAAAAAACGATCAATTTAAAAGTTTTCAGGGTTTTATATTTTTTATATTCTTAATAAAAATAATAATAATATAGTTCAAGGAAATTATGGTTAAAAAAGAAACTAAAATTAGTTTATTTGAACTAACAGGTGAAAAATAAATTTGTCGGAAAAATCATGACAAAAAAAAATTCCCGCACACCATTCCATCCACCTCGCGCAGAGGAGTTTCCTTTTTTGAGTCTTGTCTATATGTATAGTGTCGTGTTACCACATACAAACATTTGGTATTTTTTCCCTATCCAATCAATTTTCATATTTCAATTGCGATTAATAAATAATATAAAAATGTCTCTTGCTCGGTATTACTATTTTTTTATGATACTTTTTAATAATTTTCATTTTTATTATTATTATGTTTTATTTTTAATCCTCGACTTAAATACAGGAAGGATAGATACAAATATTAAATTTGCCCCAACAACAATGATGTGCAGAAAAAATTCTCACTTTTTTGTGTTTTTGTTTTTGTTATCCTGGATGGTAAAATATACTTTGTATATAGCTTTGTTGAATGGTATATACATATATATATAGTTTTTCCATGTTTCTCTATTTACTTTTTGTTTGGGAAAATGGAAAAATGACATATATACTTAAATTCTATTTTTTATTTTATTTAACTTTTAAAATAAATAAAATATTTATTGTTAGTACATTGCAATTTTGTATATATGGATACGATGATCCAATAAGTTAAAAATTTATACCAAAGAGGAATTTGTGCACAAATAATAGATTAGCTCGAATGCTGCAATGATGTAAGTAAGTGCCGCATATTCCTATAGCCATTCTCAGCCTTTGTGCGCAATCTTGGACATATCCAGGCTTTGCTAACAAATTCTTCTAAATTTGGCCTGTTATGGTTGGCTGTTGTGCCCAGCATAACCAAATTTCACTTATATGATTTTTGAACTCGGAAGCATTAAGGATTAAATATTACCTTATTCCAAGAATTGGCCCCTGCGGTCGGGAGGCACCCACATGTCATCATGTGAGTACTATATAGTGCCCTATAGACCATTTTTCCAAAAATGACCTTTTAATGGATTCTTATATTTTCGACTACGCTCTTTCAGATTTTTTAATCCATTTTGTCCTATCTCCTTTAATTTCTGTAATAATTATTTTTGGTTTTGTCCTATAGACCACATTACTAGCTTTTTTTGTAATCATTTTAATTCTTATTTGTGGTACTGACCAAATTCCTTTCAAGTAGGACATTTATTTATGGCAATATACAATAGGTAAACATTAATGCTATAATGTCCCATATCCAAAAAATATGGATATGAGACACAACTATCCAAATTTTATTTTATTTTACTGTGACCTACATATATCCAATAGGAAAATTCATTAGTTTAACCTAAAGTAAAATTATAAATAATATACATTTTTTCAATTAATTTAACTAATAAAAATTCATAGTGATACAACAGAATTTTCTTCACCTGTTCGATCTCTCTCGAGCGCGTCCTCAGGTGGCGGATAGAGGAGTGCTCATCGGTATCTACGGGTAGCGAAGGGTAGGGAGGAAATAAAATACTCCCCGCGGACCAAACATAAAGGAAAATGCAATGGAAACAACGAAAGGAAATATTACCCCAGGTGGTAATCCAGGTTTTACCTTGGAAACTCCACCCTTCTCGAAGAAGGCCGGTTCCATGGATTCTGGGGGGAACCAACCATTGCTAAAGGAAAGATCACGATCGGAGAACTTTACCGAAGAAAACCCCGTTACTAACCCTTTTGAAAATAGTTCCAAATTGCACCAACAAGATACGGTAACGAATATGAAAAGGAAAATATTGAACTACACAGAAAGCTATGCGAATTTGAAAACATCACAACTAAGCTAAGTAATAATTTCATGATACTTGAAAAAGAAAATGAGGAACTTAGAAAAGCTCTAACACCTGCTGTAACAGAAGAAATCAAGAATAGAAGAGCAGAACGTAGCTAAAAACGTAGCATTTGGCGGAAACGTAGCCATCGGCCAGAATGAATATGTCACGGACTCAGATGAACTTAATTCTGAAGTGAATTGGGTGCTAAAAAAAGAAACAAGGAAAAAAGCGACGACTGAGCAATTCACCCTTTGTATCTACAGAACAAATACAAGAAAAAAAGGAAATAAAAAATCAGAGTAAAAATGTGCAACAACCCAAACCACCACCAGTCATTGTAAATAAGATTGAACTACAATGATATACGAAAAATGATGGATTCAAACCAAATACAATACCAAACAACGATGCTCAGTAGTGGAGATCTTAAAGTCAATATCCCAGACGAGGAGAATTATAGAAAACTGACCCTTTCACTTAATGAAAAGGGAAATACATGGTACTCTTATGAGGACAAAAGATCCAGGCCGATTAAAGTTGTGGCAAAAAAGCTGCACCCATCCTGCCAGCCAGAAGAAATAAAGGAAGATTTACTTTCTAAAAATTTGAAAATCAAAAAGGTTACACAAATGTTGAAGAAAAAGGATAAAACTCCGGTATCATTGTTCATGTTAACTTTTGATAAAGATGAAGACATACAAAATATTTATCAAATAAGGCATATCCTCAACATGAAGGTGGATATTGAAGCTTTACGAAAATCAAGATTGCTCCCCCAATACAAAAAGTGCCAATCATTCGGGCACACTCAGAACTACTGCCATAGAGACCCAAGATGCGATAAGTGCAATCGAAAAATACACCCAGAAAATACAGCCAGAGGAGGAAGTTCGATAATAATTAAAAGTAATATACAACATTACGAAGAGAAAAAATATGAAACAAAAGAAATACAAGCAACTACCGTCAGCATTAAAACTAAAAATCTGTCATTAGCCGTAACGGCAATTTATTACCCACCGCGATATAATCTTAATAAATTACACTACGTAGACTTCCTGGAAAGCTTAGGCGATAAGTACATCATTGGCGGAGACTTCAATGCTAAACATACTCATTGGAGATCAAGAATAATCGCTACTAGAGGTAAAGAACTTCTTGTAGCAATGACAGAAGTTGGATGTAATTGGCATTCTACTGCCAAACCGACATACTGGCCAACAGATAATATCAAAATACCTGATCTACTAGATTTCTTTATAACTAGAAATCTTCCAGCAACTTATGTTAAAATCGAAGAGCTCCGATCACTCTTCAATACTACTTACTCTCAGTAAAAAAATAATCTCAAAAGAATGCAACCCGACTCTGACAAATAAATATACAGATTGGGAGGGATTCAAAGAAGAGCTGAATAATAGAATAAAACATAATGTACCGTTAAAAACAGAAGAAAAACTAGATGAAGAAATCGTAAAATTCATAAATGACAGTCAGCATGGAATAATACACCGGAGTTCAAAAGAAGAACAATAGGTACAAATTACCCAAAAGAAATCAGGGAACTTGTCGAAGAAAAAAGGAGAGCCAGAAAGAAATGGCAATACACCAGGATGCCTGCAGATAAAAACAAACTGAATAACCTGACACAGTGACTCAGGAGGGAAATCCAGTACATTAAAAATGATACAATAAACTCATTCTACAGTCATTAACATATGAAAAGGATACTGACTATTCTTTGTGGAAGACAACCAAACGAATGAAAAAACCAATAACTCAAATACCACCCATAAGAACAAGCAATGGGAATTGGGCCAGAAGCAAGCAACATGGATATCGTTCAAAGATTCCAAAACAGAGTGCTAAGGGATATTGTAAATGCTCCCTGGTACGTACGTAATAGCGACCTCCACAGGGACCTTAGAGTGGAAACTGTCACCAGAGAAGCAAACAATGCTGCACGGAAGCATGAAGTGAGGCTCCAGAATCACCCGAACGTTGAGGCAAACCAACTACTCGACCACAGGGAAGCAGTGAGAAGACTGAAAAGAGTAAAACCTTTGGAGTTAGCGCTATAGTCAGCGTAAGGCAGTAACACCAGTATATAGAACATAAGGAAAACCAATGGGGATACCTTAATTAAACACAATTTAGCAATTTAGGTCCAAAAATAAATGTTGTTAGTCTACAGACTAGGTACATTGTAAAATTTTATGTGAATAAATAGATTGTCAAAAAAAAAACAAAAAAAAAACCTGTTCGATCTATGGATCCCAGTGTTGAAAGGTAATCAAACATTAAATTCTTGGAAATATGTTTATTACTTAAATTATTTAATTATTTAATACATTTTTTATTGTAATTAATTTTATTTGATTTTTCTTTAGAATATTAGCAGACGTACTCTATTCGGATGATAATAATTCCAACGGAATTAATTCTGTTTCCGACTGTAACCTAACTCTGTATGGAGACGACTCCTTATAGAAGATCCAACTTATGATCCAAATAAAGAAGAAGAAGAAGTAAACATGTTAACTCCTGTATACGTGAAATCAACACCACTACTTCAACCAAGATCGGTAAAAGGAACTAAGGCACCTTCTAGAAAACGACAAAAAGACTCTGAAAATTGGAAACGAAAACTAACTAAAAGAAGGCGACAATCAGGTAAACCGTATGTATCTATCACCAATGGGAAAATTATGCCTGCTAAGAAACCAAAACCTACTAAATGTGATAACAAGTGCCCATTTGAGTGTACCGTTTTGTTTACGGAAGCTGCTAGAAAAAATATACATGAAAGTTTTTGAGTACTAAACGATGAGGAAAAGAAAATATTTGATGCTAAATTCGTGAAAGTTACACCAGCAAAGCGTAAATGCACTGCAACGGAAACTTCCCGCAAGCAAAACTCGTTCCAATATTTTTTTCAAAACAGCAAACATGAACTACGGGTGTGCCGAGATTTCTTCTTAGCCACATTGTCCATACCGCAACGAACGATTTACCATTTTTTTAAAAATAACTTCGATAAAGAAACTGGTGTACCGAAACCGCCAACTAAGGGTAACATGTGAAAAAGTCGGTGAATGAAGTTCCTTTACAACAAGTCCGAAAGCACATAGAGAGTTTCCCTTGTATGGCCAGGGTTAACAATACAAAAAATGTATAACCTGTACATAGAACACACAGGATCCAACGAGCCAAAATATCACAAATATAGAAAAATATTCAATAACGAATATAATTTGTCTTTTTTCATTCCGAAGAAAGATGTGTGCGATATTTGCAGTAAATTCGACATGGTACCTGAACCTTCTCAGAAACAAGTAACTGAAATTGAAAACCACAAGCTATTTAATCGGTTTCCAAAAGCACGCAAAAATGCTGACAAAATACTTGCAATAAAAGATAAAACAGTAGCCCTCATGTCATACGACTCAGAAAATGTATTCAATTTACCAAAAGGGAATACATCTAACATTTTTTTATAAAAGAAACGAAAGCCAAAGTGGCAGAACTGCAGGAAATGATATAGCAATTGCACTGACTAAAATCCTCATAGCCGTTGTAACCGATAATCCCGATGTTACAAAAATAGTATTATGGTCCGATTCGTGTGTCCCACAGAATCGCAACCGCATTACTAGTCTTGCACTATTAAAATTTTTTTCAATTCAAAAATAGAGACAATCATACCAAGGTTTTCGGTGCCTGGACATACGAGAATCCAAGAGGTCGATGCTGTACACAGTCAAAGAGAAACACTTAAAACATATCGTCTATTATAGCCCGATTTCATTGATTCGACATCTAGAATCAATGCAATATAATAATGTGCACTTAAAAATTTCTACAACTATAATATGTCTTAATGGGTCTTATTTTTCAGAACTTAAATTTACATTGGCGACCGAAATTAAATATAGTAAGAAGGATATTTTTCTAATTAAATACAAAGTAGGCTACCGTGAATTGGAAAATGAAATGGTTATACCTCTAATGGTTAAAGGAAATCGGCGTAAAAATTTTGAAAAAATCTCAACTCTTCCAAATGTACCTTTGTTAAATTCTCCGGGAATAGTTCCCAAAGAAGAAATCAAAGATTTAGTTTTAGACGAAATTTTATATTTTTTTTATTTTTTATAAAAAATGAATTATTTATTACATGTATTGTAATGCTGTGAAATGTAAATTTAAGATTAATAAAATGTGAATTATATATTTTTTTTAATTTAAAAATCTCTTGTCCCATATCCAATGGGTTTTAAAATTATTGTTAAAAAAAAAACGGCGCTTTTACAGTATATATGGGTAGTGCCCTATGGCCTATATCCATTATTGTCATTTTTGTGGAAAACCCATTTTCCGCATTTATTTAAAAGAAAATCAAGTTTTTCTTTTTTGTAAATTATTTAGAAATGTTGGTCGTTTTAACCAAAATTAACAAAACGTTAACATTTTATCTGGAATCTGAACAAATTTTAGCTGAAAGTTAAAAATGCGATTAGTACATGACGATGTGTCGTAAATCAAAATTGCATGAACATATTTTTCAAGAACACCACCACAGTGTACTTTGCTTGTCGTAGGAGGCGACTAAACGGTTGTATCGCTCGACTCCCAAAAAAAAAAATTTTTTTATTTGGTTTTTATTTAATATTTTAAATAAACCATATTACAGTCACCTGGACTAATGAGCAATTTTATTCTAACTTAATTTACTATGTTGTACTACTCTATGGCTTCTTCCCACTGGTGTTCCGTAGTGTCTGATAAATTGAAGTAAACCACATCGTTATTGTGGATCAGCTTTACGCTGTTTACACTAGCAATTACACCAGCTCAAAAGGTTTGGTTCTGTTTCTAACATACCATGGTGCATCAACGATGTTCCTTAATACTTTGTTTTGAAATCTTTGGATGATTTCTACGTTGCTCTGTTTGGTACAACCCCAAGTTGGATATCATAAGTCTAAACCAGTTTTAATATTTGTTTATATAATAGAAGTTTGTTGTATGTTGATAGAGCCGAGCGCCTTCCTATATCAGCCAATACATCTTTCTATATTTAAACCCTAGTTCTTCGCTTTTCTTTTTGACGTGTGCTTTCCGTAGTAGTTTTGAATATGTTCGAGTAGTTTGTTTGTAAAATAGATGTGAACTGATTTAGTTTCGTTAAGTTTAATTTGCCATTTTTTGGTCCAGATATATATTTGAGTAATAGCTAACTGTAATATCTGAGTTGATTCTTCGTTGCTATCTCCAACAGCTAAGATTGGTCGTGTCGTCAGCAAAGGTCGCCACATTGTTGTTTTCAAATACAGGGAGATCATTAGTGTACAATAGGTATAGGACCGGACCTAATACACTGCCCTACGGTACTCCTGCCTTGATTTCTTTCAATTCAGAATAGGAATCGTCTAATTTTACTCTAAAGAATCTATCTTTCAAGTATGATTCTAATATTGTAGTGAATTGCATTGGTAGTACAGTTCTTAACTTATAGTTAAGTCCTTCGTGCCAAATTTTATCAAAGGCCTGTGCAATGTCTAAGAATATCGTTGAACAGACTGTTTTCTCCTCTAATGCTCTTTCAATAATATTAGTTATTCTGTGTACTTGATCTAATGTTGAGTGTTGGTTGCGAAACCCGAACTGATGATTTGGAATCAGGTTTTGCCTCTCAATTATCGGATTTAGCTTTTTTACTAATAACTTCTCAAAGAGTTTAGACATAACTAACTGGTAATAAACCGGTGGTTTCCCAGGTTTAGGGTACATATTTCATAATATTGGTGAGCTTTAATAAAGCTTTCCTTAGTAGTTCTTTTAAAATTTCTGCTGTGATAAGGTCATTCACTTCTCTGTATAACCTCTCCAGTTATTATTTCGGCTTCCAATGATTGGTCATCATGTGGCTAATATATTTTTTCCAGGTATTTCTGGCCCATTTTTTATCTTCTGTTCTGATTGGAGGAATCTGCATTATTGGCCTTTTAATTCTTCTGGTTGCTCTCCAGGGAGAACAATCAGTACTAGTATCATTAGATAATTTTCTGAGGTAGTTACTGATGAATTCGTCTTTCAGATCTTTGATTTCCCTTTTAAGTAGCTGAGTTAGATTGTTTAGCTTAGTTTTATGTTAAGCTGACTGCTGTATATCACATATGAACTTGTAAACTTCTTTTTCTAATTGCTCCTCACTCCTTAGCCGAACCATTAAGTTAATTGTTCTTTCTAAAGACGGTCTAAAGTAATCCCAATTTGTGTGCTTATTTACTAAACTAGGATAGCTTTCTTTTTGAATGATCCTTTCACTTAATGTCAAAAGTATTGGGGAGTGATCAGAGCTTAAATCAAGACTTTCATCTATATATATATATATATAAAAGAAATCAATCAGATCTGGTATTTTATTTGGATCAGTTGGCCATTAGGTCGGTTTACCATTTGATAAGGCTTCACAACCGTATTTTCTGATAGCATTCAGGAGTTCTTTACCTTTAGTTGTTGTTAGTCTAGAACCCCAGTGGATATTTTTTGCATTAAAATCTCCTCCAATTCCAAATCTTTTCCCTAGTTTACTGCAAAATTCAAGATAATCTTTTTCTTTTAGAGAGTATTTCGGTCGGCAGTAAATAATACTAATAGAGTTATTTTTGGTATTGATATTAACAGCTGTTGCTTGTATTTGTTCTGTTTCATATTTTAATTCCTTGAAGTGATTCGACTATTTCTAATTATAACAGCACTACCTCCCTTAGCAGTATTTCCCGGGTGAAGAGTGTGATATGTTTTATAATTTCTAAATTTGATAATCGATTGTCTAGTGAAGTGAGTTTCAAAGATGAGACATCGATTTTCTCTGCGTCCAGAAACATTTGCAATTCCTGTTTGTGTTGCTGGAGTCCATTGGCATTCCAGTATAAAATTCTTAAGTCTTTAAAAAAAATAATCCGTTTATCATGTCAACGGAGAAATGGATACAGACAAAAAAATACGTTGGCCTACAAGTGGAGACCACGTGTCCCAGGACAGATACGTTGCTCTACAGTGGAGATGACCTCGGAAAACTTGGAGCTGGATTTTTCCTTGGGCCGCAGGTAAAGGTGGCTGTTTTGGATTTCCAAGCAGTCAATCACGTTTGTACTTTGCAGTCCCTTACGATCTTCGGGAAGCAAGCACATTCTCCTCTTACAAACAGATACATTTGAAAACATGGACACATCCTCGAAAAATTTCCCGCTGCCAAATTGACCACGTGTTAATTTCTAAAGAGCGAGTTCGGGTTGTGCATGGATGTGAGAACTTATCGGTCAGCAACCAAATACATAGGCAGCGATCATCATTTGGTCGCTGCAAAGCTACGATGGAAGTTTTCGTACAAGTTTGGGAACACAGCGAACTGCATGGGACGTTTCGACTGTGGAAGGTCTGATAAATGAAGATCAAAAGAAACGATATCAGGATATTGTCAGCGACCACATTGAGGAAGTTAATTACCAGTCTGACTGTGTGAACGCTGCCTGGGAGGTACTGAAAACTCCGGTTGACAGTGTTGCTCAACATACTTTAGGTGGTGGCCCAGCATCATGTTGGAGCTAAAGAGATTCAATTGCTCATGCAATCTCTATAATACCATTAACAACTATTTCTCTGAAAGAAAAACCACTGTTATTTCAAGTCATGGCACACTTGAAAAAATTGTCAATAAAGGATGTCCGCAACGCTCCATCCTTGGTCCACAGCTCTGGAATATTGTAAACGATAAAGTAATGCTCTTTGCTGGGAATTCAAGACTAAGTAATTCACTGGACATTAGGAGACCACCATTGGTTTCCATAGATGGCCAAAGAAATAAGATGGTGAAAACAGTTAAATGGCTGGGAGTTTACTTCGATGAATGACTAGGAGTAACTTCAGATGTGAAAAGAGTCGCCGAAAATAGTACGAAGGTTATCGCTGTGTTGAAACGAGTTGCTAAAGAGAACTGGGGTCTCAAGCAGCGTACTTTGTCAATAATATACGAGGGCCTTGTGGTCTCTTCTTTGACATATACGTACGTGGCATGGGCAGAAGAATGAACTGTCACCATCGGCGAATACTAGTTAGTGCCCAAAGAAGTATCTTGCTCGGAATTATCCAGGTATACAGAACAGTGTCAACTGACGCCGTTCCTGTATTGGCCAGCATGATTCCTATTGATATACTGTTAAATGAGAAAATTGCAAACTACAATATAAGACAAAGACAAGACGTGAGCTACGGAAACTTGAAAGTTGAAGGCGACCAAATTCGGCCAAACCTCGGTTATAGTTATCTGCCAAACATTGAAGCAAGATTAAAGTGAACTTACTTTAATACTGCCAAACAACCTCAACTCTTTCAAGACATTTTGACATACCGTCTTGAGCGGTAGATAGGTATGTGTATAAGTATACACAAGATTTCAATCTTATGTAGCGTTATTTTTAATCTAGTAAATAGTAGACGAGTATGCGCCTCCTCGTTGGCAGGAACGGTAACAGGGTAGTCTGACGAAGCATACCGATTTAGTAGTTATATTTAAGGAATTGTAAGTCCCACCTGGGAACACATTCTTCGTATCAAAGCGACACCTCATATGAAATGATATGAACATACTTTAGGTATAGTGAAAGTCAAATCCAAGAATGATTGGTTTGATGACGAGTGTCATCTTGCAGTCGCACAAAACATAATATAGCCCATAGGAGTGGACACTTTACCAACCTGCTTGGTGCTCATCATACGTCACAGACTGAAAGTCACCTCACATACAGATTGTAGGGATTTGCATTGAGGATCAATCCCATGAGGAATTTACTAGGACCATGCAGAGATTGAAACGAAACTGCTCACCTGGGACCTTATTCGATTAGTATAGCGAACCGAAGTTTTGCCTGACGAATGAAAAGTGGCCGCGATATGCCCCTTCTTCTAGAAGGTAGACCGCCTGAAATGTGAGAATTATCGTGGTATAGCTCTCTTTTGCACAGCATACAAGTTACTGCCCTACATTGTATTGGATGGAGTTACTCCTCTAGCGGAGGGCTTTATTGATGACTATCAAGGAGGATTTCGTTCGAATCGATCAGTCACTGATTAGGATTTTTCGCTGCGGATGATTTTATCTAAATATTATGAGACGTCGTTCCCCGTACATCAGGTGTTCCTGGATTTCCGGCAGGCCTATGACTCGATCAATCGAGAGAGTTTGTGTTCTCCCCTGTAATACCCAACAAAATTGGTACGACTGTGTAGAATGACCCGATACTCTTTAATCTCATGTTGGAGTACATCTTTCGTAGAACTGAAACACCTCAACATCTTATATCGCCTAGTCCAATCAGGTGCTTGACTGCGTGACTGGACTGAATAACAACGGAGTGAAGGAAATACTTGATCTACTTGTAGAGTTTTCAGCTTCTGTTGGACTCCAGCTAAATGAGAAATACATGATCGCTGGTTAAAGGGACAATGGCACACCAGATTTTAATAGAGGCAACTACACGTTTGAGGGAGTGAGGACGTTCAAATATTTCGGCTCTCTTATCACTCACGATTACAGTGAGGATGAGGATATTACAGTGCTACTGGCAGCAGGCGGTTTTTCTTTGTATCCTCTAAGGCCACTGCTAAAATCTAAACACCTATAGAGTGCCGTTAAGCTGAAGCTTTACAAATCGTTGATCAGGCCCGTTGTTATTACGACGGATGAGTACGAGAGATGGCTCCTTATATTCGAGAGAATATATTATATTATGCGAGTGATTCACGGCCCTTACCGAGCACTTTTACAATTTCGAGATCAGAGATCTGATGAAGAAGGGGATGTAAAGTTAGAGATGACAATAGTGTGAAGTGGTAATATGACACGTGTCGTTGGTATTTCGACATTCAGGATCTCTCCTTGTGAGGTTCACTTGAATGTTCTGTTGTAACAGTTCTGTAAAGATGGAACAACAGCTGATGAGATTCTCCATAGTGCGGAGATAATGTTTATTCCATATCCAAGGTTAATTTCTTTCCCGGTTTTATTTAGACAAGTTGATGAACATTTTATTCCATTTGTTGATGAAACCTAGATGTAGTCGGATTCGATGTATGAAGGTGTCAATAGGATCAAGCAGTTAGTGTTTAGTTTTATAGTTTGTGTGTTATTTATTGGAATTGTTTTTATTTTGTAGAAGGTAAGTTGTTCTTTATTAAATAGTTCCCGTTTTTCAATTTGGTTATAGCATTTTGGATTTGAATATAATCATTATGGTCTATGTTACCTGATCTGCTTTTAATGATCGTTCCTAATCCATTCCAAAAACCCCATTTAACATGAATCAGTTTAGAATATTCAGAGAGGTATGTCTTCCCCATATCAATTCCTAACATTCCTTTGTTGTTTGTTTGGTCGAATATTTCGATGATTTGTGTGAATGACAACGAGAGCCTGCAATGATTTTTTTTTAAAATGCGTTGCTTGTGTACAGTACGCTTGTTAGTGGTAACGTTAACTATGTTATCCACTACAATGGTGTGTTTGATGTACTTTAGGATTAATTTATCCCTAGTTGTCCTCTTTTCGAATATAGTTTCCCCAGGTTGAAAAGATTTAGGGCCACCCTTATTTTGATTTAGTTTATAGCTATTGATTTTTCTATCAATTGCCTGCTTTGCTCAGCGAATAATTTTATTACGTCCTCATATTTTTCTCTAATAGTTTCCAAGTATCTATATCGTCTTGTGGAGTAATAGTTTAAAAATTTGAAATAGATAAGTGACCTTCCTGTAACTCGAAAACTGCACAGCTCGTTTTGTAATATTTTTATTTCGAAAGAAAATAATTCTTGTCAGCTCGGTTAAGATTGAATCTTTCACTTGAACTGTTCCTCGTGCTGGAGTTTCACGAATTTTAAGACTAGTGCTGTGTGTGTCACGCCAATATTTTTAGCTAAATCGCTAACTTTTCTAAATGGTTGATTAGTTTAGTCAGTCATTCATAGATAACACTAGTGTCAATCAAATAAATTATGGTTCTATTTATGATCCTTGTTTCAAAAAGGTAAACAGTCCATTTTTTGTTATCCAACCCAAACAAAATAATAACTAAAAGGAAAAGCAACCTCACGACGAGGATATATTAATTAAGAAATTTGTAGCCACCTAGAGATTAATAGTATAACTAACCATTTGGAAAACTTGGTGATTTAACCTACAATATCGGCATGAAGCACACAGTATAATTCAGATGTAAACTCTGTTGTAGAATCGAGTACTATTTCCTTGGGTATTCCTTCTCTGGAGAAGAATTTTTTTAATTTGGTAATTTATTGTAGTCGATCTTTTATCACTTAGTTCGTCGATAGTGGCGAATTTCGAAAAAAGTATGTTGTGGCTAGCTCTTTCATATTGGGAAAGTAGTTTACGTTAAAGTTTTAGGTAAGTCATTAATACCGTGATTAAGGTTATGCCATTGTATGATAATTTCTGATTGTTTTACTACATCACCAATGTCTTCGCTTATAGTTTTCGCTCGAACTATAGCTTTAATCCTGAGTTTTATCACTATTCGATTTAATATAGCTCCAGGGTGCGCGATTCTATGTAAGCTAAGTTATATATTTGAAAATTGATGAAGTAGGCACTCCTCATCATAAGTATATCATATTTGATACTTTGAACGTCCTCGTGTAGATTCAGTTCGAGTGCATGTATCTGAGCACTTTCATAGTTTTGTTCTCTGATTGAGTCAATTGTACTAGGATAGATTAACTTTTCTTGGCTCTAAAAATTATTGACTTCTAACCTTGAGAATGCGTCTGCATTATTGTATTTGATATACCCTTTTTATATAGAATTGTGTAATTGTATTCTTCTAAGCGTAGTCGCCAGCGAAGTACTTTGTTTTGTTTATGTTATTTTGAAGTTTACTTTATTATAACATTCATGAAATGGTGTAACGGGGAGAGGTTGAGGTAGATAGATTTATTTAGGTTGATTACAATAGTCCATGATTTCTACTGAGGCCGTAAGTAAGGAGTTTGCAAAGAATATATACCCTCTTGAATTTGAACGTCTTGTTGTAATGTAACGGGTTTAGTATAAAACTTCCTTTTTTGTAGTGAAACAGGTAGATTCGTTAATATTTTTGGTGGCAGCAAGGTTTAATGGTTTAAGTTATTTTGTCTACTTTAAAAATTTGTATGGTTTCCTAGTAGAGGAATCCATTTGAAATTGTTTTAAACCTTTGGATTAGTTTACCTAATTCAATGGTGATACAGTTTATTTATGAATATTAATGTCGTCATTTGATTATTCATAAATTTTTGAACTATGTAATTTATTTGTACTTACTAATTTTTTCAATCGACCTCGATTTGAGTATCGATTGGAATCACTGGTTTAATGCACTTTTTGAATTGGAGATGTTGGTGATATTAGGATATACAAGGTTATTTACTTACAAGAAATAAGTTACATTTCTGTAGTGGTGTAACACTTTTCGTGTTGATCAGGGACTAATTCGTTGCACAATCACTATTTAACTATTTAGAGGTTTTAGAGTTTAGTATTTATTATACACATGAACAAAGTTTAATATAACTATAGGGCACTACTGTATAATTATTTTTTCTAACTCTGTTTTTCACCTGCGCCAGTTATTTGCAGAACCAGAGTGTTGTGCGTATACGCAAATGTATATATATTTTGAATATGTCGATGTCTACAATTGCGTGACTCGTAGACAATGTATAGACAATTTTTTTGTTGTTGTTCCCGCCTATTTGTAAGATTTCAATTTAAAATATTTGAATGGCTCTCAAATTACATTGAATTTAAGAATTAATTATAATATAAATTAAAGTTTAGGTTACTTCCGTTGAGTATAGAAGTCAATTATTCTAAAATTCATATTCTATAGAATTATCGTAGAGCTGTTTTATTAAATACACACATTCAATTGTCATATTAGTAACATTCAAGGTCTAACCAATCATGTTAACCCCAAAAATCTTATTCAATTAACACTATGGAAGGAGCAATAGTTTAATTGTCAATGATATAGCAGCCTAAATGTCAACGTTATTTGCTCGTGAAGCACTCGGCTACTCTAAAAAGTTGAAAATATCCCACAAATAACCATTGTTTGACCATATCTATTGGCTATTTATATAGAATTTGAAAGCGTTATCGAACTTCGAAAGTTTAATCGGTTGTTAAAGATTAACGGAATTTTAACAAATTTACATGAAACTATTAGATTGAAATATAAAAGATTTCTTTAATCAGACTCCTAAATTTAATCAATGCTATTAGATTAACGGATAAATCCACTATCGTAAATTTTCATCAGCGTGAAAACAAATGATCTACTGTTAGCAATTGTCGGACCACATATTTGTTTTGACAGCCAAAGCTAGTTTGAATTGAAATTTTCGGCATAAAGAAGTGAAGGCTAACTCTAAAAGGGAAGTAAGGCATATTTTTTACGAATGTTAGCCATCATATCACCCGGAGAATGATAATCGAAGCTTCGAATATACAACATTTTAATTCCAATCTCTGATAAATTTACAACTTTCTCGTCCTGCTCGAAATGTTGAACAATGTAGCTAAATTCATAACAATACTCGTACATATATGTTTTCAACTGTTCTAGCACTGCGAATATAATAAACTCGGTTAACTTCAAACTCTATACTATTAGGAATCATTAGTTTTGAAATTTGACAAACTACAGCGATACTTGCCATTTCAATTTCATGAACAAAAATGGGAAAATTCAAAATTTTAACATATTCTGAATATTCAAAATTGATCTTGAAATACGAATTTTCCAAAACTCCAAAATTTTAAAAATTCTCAGAATAAAAATTAAAAAATTAATTGTAATCTTAAATTTCTGTTAAATTCCACTTTACAAATACATGAATGTCAACATTTCAACCAATTTATAATTTGAAAAATTGAAAAATTGTTTCAATTTAAATTTTAGAAATTGTTGGCACATGGAAATGTCCGGGAACTTTTAAAAAGTTGAAAATCGTTAAAACCCAAATTTCTAAAGCTCGAACATTGAAGCGTTGAATTTTATATTAACTTCAGAATTACAAATATATGAAACAGACTTATGGTTTTTAAATTTGATCAATCAATAACAATTTTAATTTTATTTTTGAAAATTGTTGGAATTGATCAAGAACTCAAGCTCATAAATAAAGTTTTATATTTATAATTTTCAAAAGTCGATTATCCAAATTAAAATTTAAAATTTAGACATGTAAAAGTAATCAATTCTGAAAAATTAAAAAGTTTATTAAAACTCGATGATTATGAAAATAATTCGAATTTTAAAAGTACTCGAATTAATACTAATACTCGTACAAGACATATATTTAAAAATATAAATAACTGAATTTCCAAAACTCCAATTTAATCTAATAAATTACTTTAAAATAATAAATAACCTTAAAACTATATTAAAAAGCCATCGTTTAAAATTCGATTCCGAAAAATCTTTCACAGATTGAGTACTATTATTTAAGTATATTCTTTTATCAATTTTCCAAATCATGTCAAGACTTGGAGAGAATCAGTTGTAGTTAGTTTGATGAGCATATACCTACAACCTAATAATCATCTTGTAGCAAAATTGCCTCCAGTATTTCTACTCCACAAATAAACTTACATTCGCCTATTAGAAATTAATTGCGTAGTGCCTTGAAAACGGACTGCATTGCACAAACGATCATTTTAAACACGAATGTATTTCAGCAATGCAAAGGAGGAACTATTCTGACGGAATACTACTTATATTATAGAAGCATCGAATCGAATTTTGTCGGAATTACGGTGCTGCCAACTTTAGGCAATATCTAGAGCAATATCAACGCAACTTGAGTTCTGTATAATATTGATACATACAAATTTCATGACAATACTGATGGCCTAAATATCAATTTTCTCGTTGGTATATTTGTATTTTTTATCGATACGCCATCGTATTTTACTTATCAATAAGTAAATTTGTAAGTGTTCCGAATTTTTAAATTAATGTTGTAGCCCCGTGATTCCGGCAGAATCCCTCGGTTGAATCCCACGGAATCCGGGGCTGTAAAATGACTCCGGGAGCCAGGAGTCTCCTATTTACCTAATGTTAGCTTCCTGCGATGTAGAAAAGTTCGTTCGGTTAAAATCCAAAAATGCATCGAGAGTGTCCCAAAAATTAGTATGGCCTGAACCTTAAGGGTTATGAATGGTTTTCCAAATTCAAAAATTACGAAATACATTTTTAAATTTTATGAAATTTTAATAAACCAGATAAAGCTGGAAAATGGACACCAAAATGATGTATACACACTATAAACCAAGATGTTATTGGGTCCACGCTGTCCAAAAAATATTTCACTTATGAATAAAGTGGGGGATTAGAGGTTTTATTTTTTCACTTAACACTTCTTATATATTTCATCTAGCATATCACGATGCAAATATTTAGGTTAACAGACACTTGAGCCGATTTTAAACTTCCTGTCCTATCACAATTCATCTATATTTACATTCTGTTTATATTTACAAAAGTTACGATGCAAAAAATGTATACATATTGTAGTAGAAGACATACACTATATTCTATGTGCTCATACTATTGAAAGCACTAACAAGGATGATAAAAAAAAAATTCTACCAGACAAAAACTAACTGGGAAACAAAACAAACACAGGAAAAATATTGAATGGAATAACATATAGCAAATGAAAATAAAAAATAAGGAAAGGCAGGAAAATGGGCAAGTTGTAGAAGACGAAGACAACATCGACGAAGAAAAAAAAAAAAAATAGAAAATATTGATAAAGCTTTTTTTGTGTGACTTTTTCGTAGTCGTTGTTGTTGTTGTTGTTAAAGTCTTTTTTAAACTTTTTTTTTTTATTTTATTAGAATTTTTGATAGGTTTTTGACATTTGAGGATTAAATCGACGGAACTAATAAAGAATTCAGTTTTCGGTCGTTGTTGTTGTCCTATGTATATATGAGCTTTTATATCACATAAAAAAGGCAAAGTGGGCAAAATGTAACTTTAAGTTGATATATGTATTCTTTTATATGAGTATATGGTTTGACACACATTCATAAATATATGAATGAATTTTTCCAGATGCCTCGCATCATATACGTACATAAGATATTATGTAAGTAAAATAATTAGACCACATTAGTAACACAATTAGATAAGACATAAAAAAACTATATATTGTATAAATTGATTAATGACCAACATGTGCATAGATTGCTCTCACATAATTTATTACACTTACATCTCAACCAAATAAATAAAACCAAAATTAAAAATTAAAAAACCCTATAAATGTATTCTACGAACGTGTAAACGCAGCGCAGCGGCCTATATACATGTATAGGGAAAAAAAAAATTCTACTAAAATTAATTTCCAATTGATTAAATTTAATGAGAACACATGGATTACCATATAATTATGTATTTACTACTTATTTATATATATATACATATAAACGTATAAAGATAGTTTTGTATTAAATTACACCCTTTTTATAAATTTTATGAACAAATAGTTAAAGAATTTTCTTAACATATTTAACAAGCGAAGACGAAAGACATCACAACAACACCAATAAAAAAAATCCAGATGTTTTTTCGGTCTTGTTTGGATTACGGTTAATTTTAAAAACAATTTTTTTGTTGTTCCTCCTTTTACTTTTTTTTTTTTTTTTTGATACCATACCGCACAGCTTAAGATTTGTTACTTTTTTACTTTCGTTGTTTTTCACGGTTTTAACCAAAAATCTTATTAAATTTAAAAAAGATTTGTTACATAAAGTCGAACGGCAATGATTGATTGTATATGAACGACGATGAGAGGAATGTGGCATCATTCGATTTGATGATTGATTGATTTTTTATGTTGATATAATATGGACGATGATGGAAGGTATAATATGTGGATGTGTCATTATTATTATATAACAGCATTTCTCTAACTTGTTTGTGGCAAACCCCCCTTTTAAAGTAAACACATTTTGTGGTTGCTTCAAATTAACTGCTGATGAAAATATAAAGGATGTGTACCAACGATTCGTACAAGTGCATTTAATAATCTTTACACATGTATGTGCTAAACTTGCAAGTTATACCGTAAAATATTTTAACTCCTCAAACCCCACGATTCTTAAGAGAGAATCTTAATCAATCCTTAAAAATATTTATATAGATTAAGATTGAAAATTTTGCCAAACATGAAATAAATAAATAACAAAATCTTCAAAGTTCTGACTAACGTTAACACTTCACTATTGTAACAACTTTCATTTCACTTATCTACTAAATTTTTACTTTGCGACATACTACTTTATTCTACGTATACAACAACAATACGCTCTTCATCTTTGTGTTTCCATTTTTGTTATGGTTGCTAATAAATATTTTCGAACCGCGAGGAACTTGTCGCTTGAGATAGTTCTTAGAAGCTTATAGACTCCGAACCCATTTCTTAACTTCCTTTTCTGGTGAGTGGGGCATTCCAATTTATTTTTCTAATCTAGGCTGTTTTGGAGGCACAATAAAATAATACCAAATGCATATTATACCTCTACGCGCTGCGGCTTCCGGAAGCAATATATAGTTAAAAGGTTGACCTGCTAAGCTAAGTGATATGGTGGTGTGACCCAGGGGGCTGATGAACAGCTAATAACTCCTGTTACGAATCAACAAAAAAAACTGGAAATCAACCTAGATGAAAGAAGGTGAAAGAGCCTCGAAATAATCAAAGCGGTTTACAGCTTATATGGAATCCAAAACGAAGTTGTAACTTTAATTGGGAGCACAAAAAATCAAAAGTTCTGCCGAATGTGTACTCAAAAATGCCCTGCATCCAGTCCGGGAAAAGTGCTTTGCTGAGGAATGTCGGCCAAACAACAACTTCACAAAAAAAATAATAACAGTAAACTTATCACCGAATCACGAGAGAGTGCAGAGCTATGGGCAGAATATTTCACAGAAATGCTCAATGCAGGGAATGATGCCGTGAATCCGCTCACTACAACAACCTGCATGTTAATCATAATTCTCAGGCTCTTGGAGAGAATCCTAAAGTTTCTAATCGACACTCACTATCTCTATCGATTTCAAAGTGGCGCATGAGGGTCTTAAACGAGGAGAACTCTTCCAGGCCTTGTCGGAATTTGGCATCTAAGCAAAAATAGTTTCGTTATGCAGGATGACTCTATATAACATCAAACGGCTTCCGACAAGTCAAGTACGCTGTTGTCTGACTTCCTCGTGTGCGTATATAGATGGAGCAGCCGAAATATTGTGTCTTAAAATAAACTAGGGCAAAACCAAATACGGAAAATGATAAAACGATCGGAAACTGCAACTTTGAGGAAGCAATCGAATTTATACATTTGAAAGGCGTTTTCCACTCTAACAACTCCATAAGCTTAGAAGTAAAGCTTAGGATAATACTCGCTAATAGAGCATACAGCTTGAGCAACACAATGAGATCCAAAACAAAATCCAAAAAGGGCAAGATCATACTTTAAAAAACATGCTAGCGCACCGCAAAAGTGTATCTCCTTAGGCCCTTCTGCTGATGGAAAATGAATACATAAGGAAGGTCATGTTTCCTACGGATGGATCACATCGAGCAAAATATCAACCGTATCCGAAACATGAAGAAAAATAATAATAATCCAGAATTTCTGTTCAATTCCTTTGCTTAAGCTACTATTTTCAAAGCTGCAGACTCGCGTAGTTTTAATTAAGCCATCCCCAGCATATACCGGATGTTTCTTTTAAACTGAGACGATCAAATATCTCGAAAAATAGCCACTCTACGGAAAAAATGTCCATAATCAAAATTTAATCATACCGCGGGGGAATTACATTAGTGCAAAAAAAAAGACCCCCACCCCCGCTTTGTAGGTGGGGCGGGGGTAACTTTTAAACTTAGATAGGAAGCCATATTTTTTATTTCAGATACGGATTCTACGACTAAAAGTACGTATGATTTGAATGAAATATTTTGTTCGGTTCATGATAGATGGCGTTGTAATCGACGAAATTCAATTTTTTCAATTTCTCCTTCTTAGAACACACGCATTCGATTCTGCAATACGTTTGAAATAAAAAACCTCACGTTTTCATTGGAAATACTCGAAATTCGTCATCAAAACAATTTATTCAGTTTTGTAAATCACATTTAACGTTTGTGTTATTTCTTATCTTCATGTTTTTCGTAATTGCAAAATAAACGACAAAATATTTTAGAATGGAGCGTTTAACTGTGCCAGAGAAAATTGAAATGGTTCTGGTTTATGGAGAAGCTGGCAGAAATCTTGAAAATGCTGTTGCTATTTACGCTCAACGTTTTCAGGATAGGATTCGTTCACGTGCTTCATTTGGTCGTACTATCAAACAATTTATTACTGATGGAAATGTTCAACCGAAAAAGAGGACCCGTAGAGCAACAGTCACTGGAGAAAATAATGAAGTTGCTGTATTGGCAGCAGTGGCTCATAATCATCATATTAGTACACGAGAAATAGTTCGCGATTCCGGATTGCCCCTCATCAGTGTTTGGAGAATTTTAAAACGGCACAAGTATCATCCATATCATGTGTCTTTACACCAAGATCTTCATGGCGTTGATTTCCAAAATCGGGTAACTTTTTGTCAATGGGCACGTGAACAAATACAACAAAACCCCAATTTTTTTCGTTGCGTAATGTTCTCCGACGAATCGTCTTTTACAAACCATGGAACGGTTAATCGACACAACATGCATTATTGGAGTGTTACAAATCCGCACTGGCTTCGTCAAGTTGAACATCAGCATCCTTGGACTGTCAACGTGTGGTGTGGAATAATTGGCAACAAACTCATAGGCCCCCACATTATTGAAGGCAACTTGAATGGTCAAATGTACCGAACCATTTTGGAAAATGAACTGCCAATATTACTTGAAAATTTGAGCTTAGAAGTGAGACGGAACATGTGGTTTCCACATGATGGTTGTCCTGCACACTATTCGTTGATGGCACGTGAAATACTTGATCGTGATTTCAATGGTCGCTGGATCGGTAGAGCTGGTCCGATAAATTGGCCCGCCAGATCACCAGATCTTACTGCACCAGATTTTTTTTTTGTGGGGCTACCTCAAAAACAAAGTTTACACACAAAATCCAACAACACGTGAGAACATTTTTTTTTTTTTTTTTTTTTTTTTTATTGTTTTAAATATTACAACTGATTACTTATATCATCTAGTAATTTCTCTATCTTTCTTATGTTCAATTTGCAGAGATATAACCCATTAGTTAGTCTCTAAAAATTTGGCCACCCTATTGTAGTCTTCCCAATTCCAGTGGTTTCTTTCTTTGGAGCTTTCGTACTCCATTTGTGTTACTTAGCATACCACGGAACTCAACATTTTCATGTTGACCAAGCCGTTGTATGGGTTTCTTTGCATGAATTGTTATTTCTTCGCTGACGTTTTCCATCCGGAGGTCTCTATGTAGGTTATCGTTTCTTATGTACCAAGGAGCGTTCACTATTCCACGTAACACTTTATTTTGAAAAGCTTGTATTATTTTAATATTGTTTTTCTTAGTACAGCCCCAAAGCTTAATACCATAAGTCCATATAGGTTTTAAAACTTGTTGGTATAGTAGCAACTTATTAGGTATTGACAGCTCTGAATACCTTCCAATTAGCCAATACATATTTCTATATTTAATGTGTAGTTCCTCCTTTTTCTTTTTAATGTGCTCTTTCCATTTTAACTTAGCATCGAGAGTCATGCCAAGATACTTGGCTGTGGTAGCATAGGGAACTTGTTTGGAATTTAGTTCTATTGGTATCCAGTTAACTATTTGATTGGTGAAGTTAACGTGCGTTGATTTTTCTTCATTTAGCTTAATGCGCCATTTTTTGGTCCAGTTACTAAGTTGGTTCGTAGCCCGTTGCAGTTTTCTGGTTGCTTCGTCTACTTTATAACCAGTAGCTAAAATTGCTGTATCGTCCGCAAATGTTGCTATTGTTGTGCCGCTTGTGTTTGGTAAATCACTTGTGTAAAGTAAATACAACACTGGCCCTAGCACGCTACCTTGGGGAACCCCTGCAGATACCCTCTTTAGCTCGGAAAATTTTTCTTCACATCTAACGCCAAAATATCTGTTATCAATGTAAGATTTCAATATCTGAAAGTATTCTTTTGGCAAATCTCGATGCAGTTTATATTCCAATCCAGGATGCCATACTTTATCGAAGGCCTGTGCTACATCCAGAAATATTGTTGAGCATATTTTCTTATTTTCAAGTGCATCTTCAATAATACTTGTAATCCTGTGAATTTGCTCTATGGTGGAGTGGTTTTCTCTAAATCCGAACTGATGTGGTGGTATTAGCTTTCTCTCAAGTATTATAGGTTTCATCCTTTTGTATAACAGTTTCTCAAACATTTTCGAAAGTACTGGAAGCAGAGAAATTGGCCTATATGACTTTCTATTAATAGATGGTTTGTTCGGCTTTGGTATCATAATTATTTCTGCTACTTTCCATTGCAGAGGTACATATTTCAGTCGAAATGAAGCGTTGATTATATGAAGAAGTTTTCGCACCCCTTTCTCAGGAAGTGCCTTCACTATTTCACCTGTAATTGTAACGTGAGAACATGATTGAGCGAATCAGAAATGCGTGTGCTGAAATTCAACCAGACACACTTCTCAGTTGTGTACAATCATTTGAAATGCGGATTAATAAGTGCATTGAAGTCGCAGGCCATCATTTTGAACACTTATTTTAGATTTACAAAACTGAATAAATTGTTTTGATGACGAATTTCGAGTATTTCCAATGAAAACGTGATGTTATTTATTTCAAACGTATTGCAGAATCGAATGCGTGTATTCTAAGACTGTGTCCGAAACCTGTGATAAATATTTTTTAGTACAGAATTTTGACATTATTTGATAATTATTCCCCTACATTCACAAATTTTTATTATGCCGTCCGAAATGTATAATAAATCTCACCACCTCAAATACCTCACCACGTTTAAACGTCAAATTTTTGTGAAAATGAACGCCATTATTCAGTCGTGTTTTTCTTGTAATAATAAATTCGTGTCGATATTTTTATAAAATAAAAACTAATTTAAATAAAGTTTTATTAATATTTATTATTATTTTTATTATAATAACTATTTTTATTAATACAAATTTTGTTGTGTTCTGTGTAAAATTGTGTTTGTGATAAATAAAAAAATAAATTTGAAAGTGACATTGAATTTTTTTTACAATAAAATAGATCCAGAAATAGCAATGCAACACCAAGCATCAAAATATTTATATACAATTAAAACCTGAATTAATTAGTTTAAAAAAATGGCTAATGCTGAAACAGGTAATAGCACTACCATTACCTCCGGCCCAGTATGTGAATTTATTTATTTATCACAGTGGAAATTATACGTAAAAATTGTGCCACGCGACGTCCACCACCCATCCATGAAACATACTCTATGTTTGGCAATTCGTTTAACAACGATGACACTATAATCAGACCTCTTGAAAGTCAAGAGTCCAAGCGATTAAATCCACAGCATTGTGATCGACGGAAAGAATTAAAGAAGCCGAATCATTCGTTATTTGTAAATTTCTTGGACCTTACCAACCTACTCATTCACTACCTGGACAGCCCGAGGCGAACAGAAAAGGTATGAAGGACTCCTTTAGTTTATATAAATCATGATCATATTTCTAAAAGTATATTTCATTTAGATTGAAGATTTAAATTTTGCTAAATGAATTTCGGCCACATCAGGCGCGTAAAACCTTTCGCGTCATTATGGAGATGCAAAAGAGGCAACGAGTTGAGACTGCTGAACGATTCCAAAGACATTTAGAGAAGGTGAGAGAGATTGTCAAAAATCCATTCGCAGCATTACCAGACAATATACATTTGGACAATAAACTCATGTTGCCTGATAATTTTCTCGGTATGGATAACGATTCACAGAATAATGGGGCGGGTGAAGATGGGATTTATCCTCACGGCAGACTTATGTGCAGTATTGTAGATGATTTACTCTTATAATTAAATTAATAACATTTAATATATTAAATTGTAAAGCTTTTATTTATTAAAAAAATCAGTTTTGTCTATTCGAACTTTTATTTATTTTTATTTATCTTTTAATCATTTCATTTTACATTAATTCAGTGTGTGTGTTCATATAAATTATATATATGCTCGTATGTATATAAATAGTATCATCCCGCCAAAAACATCATAAAATTTCGATCCATCCGCCATTTTATATGTATACAAATTTTTTTCTATTACTCGGCCCCTATTTGCACGGATCTGTCAAAAATTATGATAGCGATAGACTATAATAATTTGGGTGTCTTAGGTTTTTGCATGTAAATGTCAAAATTCTGTACTAAAAAATATTTATCACAGGTTTCGGACACAGTCTAAATCAATATTTGATTCTGATAGCTTCAGTTCGTTCACCACTTCACCGCCATTTCGTACTAAAACAATTGAATTCTCAAAATACTATAGATTGCAGAATATTAATTAATTGAAATACCACACGAAAACAAAAGTAAGTGTAGGTTTCGACTGCAAAGTTGGTTGTTATTTTTACAAAGCACCTCACACAGACTGGATACATACACAAAAAAATGTATCGCTACACAAAATATGTAACCCGCGCACAAATAAAAAAAACATTGCAAATTACAACCGATTTGTACTAATGCCTAAATGTTTTTTGGTTGTTATTTTAGCATTAGTACTAAAATATAAAATTTCCTAAGGGAAATTTTACATGTGTACATGTACAACCCTTCATTTCTGACATTTCTCGTGTTTCATGGACAGATTTGTATAATATGAGTGACATTTCTGGCATAGTTGTTTTCATTTCATGATAGTCATGGCTATCTACATATTGAGGTTGTTTGGCAGCATTAAAGTTAGTTTACTTGCTGGCCACTCAACTCTTGAGTCTGTTATAAGTTGATCTCTAGCTTCTTGAGCTAGATCACAATCATAGAGGATGTGTTCTATGCCCGTTAGAATATAGCACATAGGAGGCCATTCTTCTATGTCCCGTTAATATTTGGGTAAACCAAACGGTTAAACTATACGGTGGATCTGTCATCCATTGAATGCGACCATCTATCTTGCGACCATCTATTGATACAGACGCTCGTTTTCCTCTTGAGCGAGCCCATGAGGTTTGGCCGAATTTGATCGCGTTCTACTATCACGTTTCCGTAGCTCACGTCTTGTCTCTTCCTTATCTTGTAGTTGGAAATTTTCTCATTTAGGAGTATATCAATAGGAATTCAGCCGGCCAAGACAGGAACGGCGTCAGCTGACACTGATCTGTATGCCTTGGTGATTCCGAGCAAGATACTTCTTTGGGAACTAACTAGTGTATGCCGATGATGACAGTTCATTCTGTCTGCCCATGCCGCGCACGCATATGTCAATGAAGAGACTACAAGGCCCTCGTATATTATTAACAAAGTTATTGAGACGGAGTAACTTCACACGTCAAAAGAGTCGCGGAAAACAGTAAGAAGTTTTTCGCTGTGCTGAAACGAGTTTCTAAAGAAAACTGGGTCTTTAGCAACTCGTTTCAGCACAGCGAAAAACTTCTTACTGTTTTCCGCGACTCTTTTGACATGTGAAGTTACTCCAAGTCGTTCATCGAAGGAAACTCCCAGCTTGTTCTTGAATACTTTGTCTTGAATTCCCAGCAAAGAGCATGACCTTATCGTCCGCGAATGCTACTTTTTGGACTTTTTGGTTCATGCTTCCGTTGAAGACAATATTCCAAAGGTGTGGACTAAGGATCGAGCCTTGCGGACCTCATCTTTGACTAATCATTTTGATCATTGCATCTTCTGTGGATCTATTTTGTCTAAAGCCAAACTGTTTATCACAATAGGTGCCACTTTTCTGGACTATGTCCATTAACCTGACGGCAATTAATTTTTCAAATAATTTACCTATAGGACACGCTACAGCATGATAGGTCTATAGGATTTGGGATCGGTTTGACACGTATCTCCGGTTTTCCTAATGATAACTAATTTATCATTTTTCCAAGCTGTGGGAAATACTCCTTTGTTAAGCCACGTATTCATAAAGTAGGTGATACAGGGCCCTTTAATAAGCCAAGCAAGTTGTATCACCTCGACCTCGATATTGTCTCGGCCTGGCGATTTACCAGCTTTCATAGACATGATAGCCAAAGTTGCCTTGCATCACTGAAGTTGGTCACGTTTGGTGTAGTTATTTAGTTCATAAAGTAGGTGATACAGGGCCCTTTAATAAGCCAAGCAAGTTGTATCACCTCGACCTCGATATTGTCTAGGCCTGGCGATTTACCAGCTTTCATAGATATGATAGCCAAAGTTGCCTTGCATCACTGAAGTTGGTCACGTTTGGTGTAGTTGGTACAGAGTTACGATCGGCGCGGATTTCTCTTTGCCTCTCAGAGTCTTTTTCCTCAGAGTCGTCCGGTAGCAAGGTATTGAGCGAGCATTTTGTAGTGTCCTCCTAACAAATTGTTGTTTGTTCACCACTGCTCACCAGGGCACTAAGTACTTCATTCGTTTTTAATTTACCTGTGCTGAGCTTATAGGCAAAGCCCCATAGTTCAACATTACCATACTCCGTAAGTTCATAGTTAAGCATTTTGGTTTTCCGGCTTCGGGATTTTTATATCTTTGATATAACTTGAACAACTTACGAACCAATTTCCTTAATTTGGTTTAGCCCGGAGACCACCAAGACAATTTAGATTTACGAGCACGTTTACGTAGTATAGTAGCGCTACAGACTTTGATAATTGAATTAGTTATTATTTGTTCAACTTGATCGATCGATACCTTCAGGTCTTTAACCAGGCTTTGCCAGATGTTACTTAGTTGGCTGTAGAAACACTCCCAATTGGCATGCCTTAAAGCATACCGAGGAACTTTCTTTACTGCTTGGGAATCATTATGTGTGTTCTCCGAATCCAAGATCGAGACAATATCTCTGTGGTCACTTGACGTCCAATTTTCATGGACTGACCAACAAGTATAAGGTGCCCATCTTCGTTGATGACGAATCTCTCGTTTGTGTCCTTATTGTGCCAAAGTTTAGACTTAGCATTGAAGTTGGCAGTAATGATAATAGTTTATTCAAGTTTACTTACATATTCCTCTGGATCGTCTGAATATTGGAAGTAAATACTGACCAGATAGAAACTTCCCAAGCTAGATCTCACCTCTACACACACACAGTGTGTGTCGCAAAACTGTGAAATTTTAAGAACCTCAAGATCCTTGTTGAGGATGCTAATTGCTGCTTTTCTATTTTCATTGTTTCCAACGATTCTTCTTGTGGACGTGGTCATTCCACCTATAACCCCTTTAACCGCGTATGGTTCCTGCATGCAGAGTATGTTAATCGCTTCTTTTTCAATAGATTGTCTGATCTCATGCCCAACTGCTTTAGCATTTTGCATAAGTTGGGTGATCTTCAATCGACAATTATTTTTAGTTTTAACCGTTTCGTATGAGGTACAAACAGGTTCAAACACGATTTGTACGAGGTACAAACTTTACTGCGTGACGAATGATCAAAAGCCCTGTTTACCTTGCGGCATGAAGCGCATTTAGCGTCTTCCGTCTTGAAGACGTGTGGTCCGCAGTGACCACAAATGTGGTGTTGTTCCGTACAGAACTTGGCAATGTGTCCAAATGTCTGGCATTTGTAGCATTTTGTCAACCTGACGAAGTCTGAAACTCTAAATGAGGACCAGCCCAGGATATTTCTGGCAGAGGTATCCCCCTCTATCATCCAATGGACTGACAAAGGAAATATGTACAAAGATACTGATGCATGTATTTAGAATGAATCTTCCAGTTGTTTTTTTTTTTTCTGAAAAGTTTTACCATGCTGCGACATTACACGGCATTACAAATTTAATTAGCTATTCAGCATTATTAGTTTTATTTAATGATATCTACTCAAACCGATCGAATGTGCCATCATTCATTCATTGATGATTGATTGATTTTTTATGTATATATGTACATACATAATAATATATGTATTATGTACATATATATGGATGATGATGGAGGTATGTGAATGTGTCATTACAATATACGATAATTAGTTATCCTGGAAAAAATTTCATACGAAAATCCTACCCTGAGTAGGATTTATATGTACATATGTATGTATATACAGTACACAAAAAAAAATATTTAATCGACTCACTGTTGATATTCGGGCTGAAAAGGTAACAAAAAAAAATTTTCCCTTCAACGTCGATGTATGAGTGCGGAAAATTACACTGAAATGACGTCGGCGCTTTATACAACTCTACTGTATTTACCATTCTCGACTGTGCGCAAGATTATTGATGGAAATATTTTTTTTGTTTTTGGGCAAAAAAAAAAAACAACAAACGGAAAAGTCATGGGAAAAAGCACGCGGTTTATTCTGTGTATATTATATGTTGATCATGATGATGATGATGATGATGATGCAAGTGTGGTATTATGATTTTGGAAAATAGATTTTCCTTACTCCTTTATAATTTTTATTTTTATTTATTCTGTTTTCCAGTGTACGAAGAAGTAAATACAACAGATGCTCATTTAACAATTTTTTTGTTTCTTTTAAGTTGAAAAATTTAATTCTTATACTTATTTTTTTTTGTATACGATGAGTAGAAAACTTTATACTGGTATGTATTAATTATGTTGTTGTAGTGGACGAGTCAATAAGGCGCCAAGAGGTTAAATAATTAACACGCAACGTTTTTTGTTTAGTTGTGTATGCGTTTGCATGTACATATGTACATTTATACACAGTAAATACTAGTGTTAAGTTCAAGGACCGATTAATTGGTGTTTATTTTTCTTATATGAGAGGAAAATTCTATTTTCTTGTGTGTATGTAATTTGATATGGAAAAACACCCCCGAAAATAATAATAATTAACTAAGGATATCGGATTATATGGTGTTTGCTTTAAATAAAAAAACAAAAGTTTGTTTTTCATTACATATTCATGTGTGTGTGTGTTTCGTAAAAGTATTTAATATCAAAAAAGCTCTTTTGTGATTGAAGTCTCCCCGCACATTACATTAAACTATTCAGTGTCCACTGTATGCGAAGAATTTCGATATACAAATAACTAAATCATTCACCACAAAACAAAGTAATCAACATATTGAAAGAGACTATAACACAAAATTGCATTTTGCATTAAAAATCTCGTGCCTTCCCGTTTTGGTATGTAGCCTTTAATAGTGGTACAGAGTGAGATATAATGCTTCTAAATAATTCACCTATTTTTTGTTTCGCTCTCAGCATAAAATTTCCCCTACTTATTAACATAATATTTTTTACTTTTTTCTTTGGTTTTGGTCGCTCAACAATCGAGCGAGACAGACTGATATGATTTTTGATTTCTTGATGTATTCGAAAAGAGCGGAAATATGTTTCTGTTTTATTTTACCTGTGCAAGGTAAGAACTCTGAAGCAATAAAAGAAAACATAGCTCCAGAGAGGAACTAGAAATTTTCCTAATTTGTCTCTGAATTTAATGCAAACATTTTGAAACAAATTAGTTTGATAAAAAATCGAAAAGGGGTGAAGAAATGAAACACGTAAAGAGAAAGAGAAAATATATACATATTATTATTATACGGCGACGTCGATAAGCATATTAGAGAGAATACATATTTTTATTGTATGTACTATGTATTCTGTTTTGTGATGGTAAAAAAATTATCTTATTTCCAGTCTTACATTGATATTCGAACCGTACGGAGGCTGTATAAATCTAAACAATTTTTTTTGTTATTTTGATATTAAAAAAAAAAATTAAAATTAAAAAAAAAAAAAAAAATTGTAATATCTTTTAAAATAAAAGTCAAACCGCGCGCGGTGCTTTTTGATTTTGTTGTTTTTGTTTCTCGGTTTATTTCTTAAAACAGCTGACTGATTACTTATAAATATATCTTGAGTGTTTTGTGTACTTACTTACATTATACACATATGTACATATATGTGCAAAAGTGGCTTAATTATGGAAAAAGCTAATCCAACACGACTAATTAAGAAAATTTGATTTTACATAAATACTTATCCAATAACAGCAATCATAATTAATTGTGAAACTTGAAACGATTAATTACGATCTTATGTGTTTGTGATTTCGTATACATATATATGTATATGTATGTTTTCGATTTGTTTATGGTTTTTATTTTATTTTTATTTTACACATTAATTAAAATTAATTAATCAAAATTGAGAATATAAAATAAAATAAGTTTTTAGTGATTTTAATTGATTAATTAATTTAATCAGTTGAGTGATTTATTAAAATAAAAAATAAAAAAATTAGTTGAGTGAAATTTCAAAGTTGTTTTGAGTGATATTTTAGCGCTGCCTACTACGAAATAGGTATACATAAGAGTTAAATTTCAATTTGAGTGAATTGTGTATAGTATCGTGTGTGGAAAAAATTTTGTGTTTGTATATTTCGTTTTCATTTTTTGCATATTGTGTGTTGTGTTTTAAATGTACAAAGGATAGAAAAACACGGAAAATTGATTTGATGAAAATTTTTATAAAACACGAAAATTAAGTTCCACAACCAAAAATAAAATAATAATAAATATTGTAAGTTTTATGTTTTAAAATTAAAATTTATTGATTTTTTGGAAACAATTTTCTTTTGTACACGGCAAGGTGGAAAATCGTTATTAATTTATATTCAGACCTTTATCATGTTGCATATACATACATACATAATGTTCAAACGGTTTTATGGTTTCTCAAAAAAAAGCAAACATATCACAGGTTGGAAATTGTGTAATTTTATATTTTATATGGTTGCAATGCAATAGATGGAAAAACGAAATCACAGTTTTTCCGTTGTGCTTGTATATTACGATATAACCCATTCATGCATTTTAATTAAATATATTATTATGTATACAGCAGAACCGTAAAGTTTCCATAAAGATTTGTAATATAAGAAATAAAGTTTTTTAGTAGTAAACTTTATGTATACGTACATATGTATATATGTATGTATAAGTATTGTGCTATGAATCCCCACATCATACGAGAAAATGAAGACAGACAGACAATCATCAATTATAATTTTTCATGGAAAACTTTTTAAATTGTCATTCAAAAAATAAAAATTTATTCAAATTTTTTTTTTTTGTTGTACCCAAATAACAATAAAAAAGTTTTTCCCCATTTTCTTGTCGCTGTTTGTGTTGCTATGTGCGAGATGTGTATGTCTTATCAAATAAGATAAGCAACAGACAAAATATATTATATATAAAACGAAAGAGGAAAAATCAGAAGAAAATTTAAAAAAAAAAAATGAAATAAAATAAACATACAAATCAAACTTTTTTTTTTTGCGCTGCAAACAAACAACACAAAGCACTCAAAATAGGATAAACCATTCAAGAGAAAAACGGAAAAAAGGCCAGAATGTATAGCAGTTCTATATATAGACGGAAAATAAGAAAATATTATAATTCGAAAGTTTTCCTTTTTTTTTTTGCGATTTTTTTTATTTTTTGTTGCTGCTGATAATTCCACAACCGAACCAACCTCGAGACTTAAAGGAAAATAATAATAATAATATTCAACCCTCAAAACACACAAAATTCTTCTATTATATATGGAAAATATGGAAAATGGAGAGTGTATACACACAAACAAAAAAAAAACACAACACTAATGGCCTTTTAAAAAACAGCTTAAGTGGGTATTCATATTGTTTTTCACGACGACGAGGACGACGACAACGAAAACGAGCTTAATTTGTTTCATACATATATTTACAGTTTTGCAAATTATGCGTCGTATGTGTGTTGCGAACGGTTGGATCAACGGTTCCCAATCAATAACGGCTTAATAAGGTAAAATATGTGGAATGTTCACACAACTTTTATGTCTACAACTTTTGAAATATGATCGAGTAATACAAAACGAAAAGCTCAATCAAACAATAAACCGGCAAACAACAGCACACACAACACAAACAAAAAACATTAAAGAATTTTAATTAAATTCTCAAATTCTACTTGCTGTGTGTAAACATGAGAAAGAAAAAATGTTCCTCGGTGTGTGAGTGTTTTTCTTTTACAAGTAATTTATAGCGAAAACACCGGAACTATAATACGGAATGTAAGGTATATACCAAAGGTAAAAATTAATTTTCTTTTCGCCCTCTTTCTCTCTCTCTGATTGAATTATTATGTTTGATTTTAATTTTAAATGTCTTACGAATATATAAAAATTGTTGTTTGTTCATGGCTTTTTTCAAGTAAATTAAGGAAAGGGGTCATCGTGAATCACCGGAAGTTTATCTTATGTTATATGTACGTAACAGAGTTATCAAAAATTTAAGATCTCCGTATAATATTCTCTCATCCAGGTGAAATGCGAAAATTGAAATGAAATTTGTTTTGTTGCCTTGTGAATTATTTATCCGCATGTGGATCGGGGCTTTGGAATGAGGAGCATCAATGTTATAATATATATCCTTCCTATGTATATATACATGCACTGTTGTTATCCTTCGGTACATATTTCGAACCATAGGGATAAGTTAAACAAACAGAAATCATGTTGATAGTAATTCATGTATTTTTAATCCATGATTATATTATGATTTTTTTTCGGCTTGGTATATCTTTGTACACATACGTGGTAGCCGTTTTTATGTATTTTTTTTTTTGGCTCCCGAAACATACATATGTATATATATGTATAATATATAGAGGAAGAAATCATAAAGATGGTGGTGGATAGGATATATACATAACCTAGATGGATTACAACAGATCTTTAGGGAATAAAGTACAGAACGGCAGATATGTACAATATATGAGTATACTGCATGAACGAGAATAAATGTATAAATTGAAACAAACAAAAACTTTTAGAAAATTGGGTTGGTGAAATAAAAAAACAATAATTAAATAATAATTTCCCGAATCATATCCAATTTTCATAATCTGTGTATAATGTATATAGATGCATCGTGTGAAAAACTAAAAATTTCTCATACATCTCAAATTTTCCCGTTTATCTTTTGACATATCAACTATGTCTGCATATACACATATATATAAATATAGAACACCCAAGAGACGTATAAAATGAAACAAAAAACCATCATACTAATTTTCAAGACAAGTTGGGAGCCGCTGCCGCACAAAAATCATTTTTCATTTTTAAAAATATGTATAAGCACAACAAAACAACAACAATTCTAAAAAAGGGGATTTTCCTTGTATCTCGTTTGGATATTGTTGTTGGTGGAAACTATATACAATACATAAATTCAATATATATATCCAAATATGTTGCCGATGAGATGAACATAGAGAGGTCAAATATTGATTTGACTTTTAGAAATGTTTTTTTTTTTTAAATAGCGCCGCGATATAACAGTTTTTTGTTAAGTACGATAAATTTTAGTCGCACTTTACCCTCAACGTACCTACACCTATACACAATAATACATAAAACAACATGAAAAAAAAAAAATATCCTAAAGACACAATTAACCTCACAATTTGTGAAGTTGGTTTTATTTTTGTGTATTCAGTACTATATACAACACAACAATATTCGTGTTTTGTGTTTTTATTTGTAGATGCTACTCACGACCCTCATCTATCATTCATTCATCTTAAAAATGTATTATTATTTTTTCGTTTTTATTTTGTCGAGGATTTTCATCAAAAAATTATTAAATAATGGAAATTTTTATCTTTATGCAGACATGTCACGAATAGATTAGATAAAATGAGATATTGTTGCTTTCGTTTTTTTTTATATTATTGTTGTTGTTACGTATATGGTTTTTTAATTGAATTGAAGGATCCATCTGACTGGAGATATGTATGTACGATATAACACATAAAGCTTTAGGCTATGCTTTTTTTTTATGAAATTTGTACGTAGATTCTATACGTTTTAGATATAGAGATGGATATACGTATTATGTATGTGCCGATTTTTATCTATCCAATTCAGTACGTGTAAAGCAATTTCGATATGTCAAAATTGATATTTCAACAAACAAAAGTGAAAAGTTTGGAAATTTTACATAATTTTTGTTTCCGCAATAGTATTCCGAAATTGATTTGGCGAATTTGGTATGGCTACAGCAAATCAACAAATATTTCGTATTTCGATTTGACTAACTATTTTATTGATTAAAAGAGTAATCCATCGTATTGGCCGAAGTAGTTAAGTATACCCAGCCCAATGGACAGTTGTTAGTGAAATAAAACTCCGGTTTCATTCAAATTTACATTTTCTGAGGCTATATTTGAAAAAAGCATTCAAACTATTGTTTATATTTACCAAATAATAAATTTAATAAGATCAGATTTTATCTCCATTTAGTATAGAGCTGTTAACCTTTGCTGAGCTATTATTATTCGAAAACGATTTTGACACGAGATAATGTACATAGAAAATGACCACAATAACAATGTTTAGAAATTTTTATTTTAATGATCCATTAATTTCATTCAGTAAGGTAACCAATTCATTAAAAATATTTAAGTGCATTATATTTAAGTACGGCGCCAGTAGTTTATTAAATTAGATAAATTCTAATATAAACTTAATATTAGTAATGAATGAAAATGCATAACTATACGATTTAAACTGATATCATAACGTATCGGTTTTGCATAAAATTTCTATTCGTGGCAGTGTTTTCTTAAGATTTTTGCATAAAAGCATCGAAAGTGATTCAAATCAATCAAGAGTCGTTTGTAAGTTTACACCAGGTTTCCGCGTAGAGACAAGTCTATATCCATATTTGGTGAAAAAAATTTCTTCCAAAATGGCAGAAAGACATTTTATTCCAAATTTTTAATTTCATAATTTTTGCAATTCTAATTTTTTAAATTGAACTTAAATTGTTGTTGAATTCCGGCCAATTGAATTCAAATAAAATTTTCCAACTCAAATTGTAAGAACTGTAAGCCTTAATTTTCAAATTATTAACTTAAATAGTGCCAAATTCCACAAGCCAAAGTTTTAAAAATTTTCAACAAACATTTCAAATCGTAGAATTATCGAGATTTTCAGCTATGTTTTTATTTAAAATTATGTTGATGTAAAAAATTTCCGTTTTTACTGTGAAATTCTGCTAAGAATGGTCGAATATTGAAATTTATTATTGAATTTCGATACTTAGTTAAACTTTGAATCCAAATTTTAGATAATTATAACTTGAAATTTTATCGAATTTTAAGTTATTTAAAATCCTTATTGTTTTCTTAAGTTTAACAAAAAAAATATTTTAAAAACATTAAAAGTAAAGTTTCATACATTAAAAACTGCTGCTTAATAGTTGAAACAAAAAATCACGTTCATCGCACAATAAAATTAAGTTCAAATGTATCTTCACCAAAAAACGTGTTATCATTGAGACACTTCACCATCCTGGTTGTAATTCAAATCCAATTTTATTTTATAGGAAATCAAATTACTGATTTTCCTTAAATGCAAAGTGTAAATGTAGAAACGCATAGCCAATAAAAGGATTATTGTCAGAAGTAATTCTTTCAGAAATTGCCAATCTAGAGAAAAATCGACCTTAATTAATTATGGTTTCCCGATATCAAATTTAAGTCAACCTTGCCAAGCACTTACATAGTAAAACACACGAAAAGTGATCTTGCATCAGCACTAAGAATTTTATTCGTGTGTTTCAACTCTGTGAATGCTTGGTAGGGTCGACTAAAATTTAGAAAAACATTTGTTTCTTATCGGGAAATATTTCCCGGGAAAATCAACAATTTTAGGTTTCCCGATTTTCGAGAGATAAGGATAATTTGCCGAAAATAGTTTTTAGATTTGTTACTTTTCAAAGCTATTTAATAAAAATTCAATTCAAGAAATTTCTAGACGTTTTCACAAGGAATATTAGACCGAATTAGGGCTCAAAATTTTTATTTTTTATATAAAATTGAAAAACTTGACAATTTATCCCTGATGTACAAGCCGAAGACATAAAGTTCTGTTGGTGTTTTCGACGTTCCCTGACGTTTCTTATTTTATTTTATTTTTATTGAAATAAGTCTACAAATATGACTTGAGAATTAAAGAAAGAATTTTGTCCGAATTTAAATTGCCCATCTCTATATATTGGATAGCTCCAGCCTGTACTTACATGAACGATGGTTCGGCCCATGAATTCTGCACTCCAACAGAGGATCATAGATGTGTTCATCATCCTGATTTATTGTTCATCCTGTTCGAAATCAAGGATGAACAATAATTTTTGCATTCTGCCTCTATTCGAACTCGGTACCTCCAGTTCCAAACGTAATGGCTTTAATCATTTTGCTATTTGCTCAGTTTCCGCACGTTTCGTGCACAGATATAAGAAACCACACAGCTCTTTTTTCTAATCTAATCCATTTCCATCGCTAATTTTTAATTCTTTTCAGCAGGGTTGAATACTTGGATTTAATTTAAGGTTTATTGTTTATGAGATTCTGATAAACTAAATCTTGAAAGTTTGATTTCCCTTCGATCAATAGTACTTCGAGTATCAATTTTAGTTATAGGATATCCACCGCCCTGTGATGACTATAATATTTCTCAATTACTACCAAATTATATTGACAATATTAATTTTGCTCAATTAATATGTCAGTAGCATTATATTTATACCACAATAATTAATAAGGATACTTATTATTAAGAGCCTTTCACCGATTCGATAATATCCTATATTCCTTAATTTGACGATACTCATTTTCAAGTGGCACTGGAACATGGCAGAATGGCCAGATAAACGGTTTCAGTAATTGAAATGTTCACCAGACTATCCTGTGTTTTAATTTTACATTGCAGTACATATAGCGCCTTTTTTGGATATATTAAGAATGTGACAGTCTTGTTAAGCGTCTACGACAATACCCCATTTATTGAAATATGATTATCATGTATTGCTTATCGTATGGCTTTGCACGATTCAACGAGTTTCTAACAGATGTTGATTGATTTGTGTTACAACGGTTGGCAGAATATCTTGTTTTACCAGTCTTGAAATATTCTTCGTATTTACTGCCACAGCCAATTAACTTAATTTCTTTGACCTGGCCGGACTGAACCAAATAATGTTTTTAATAATCGGGTCTGTTCTTTCACAACTTCGTAATTGGCCTTGAATTCTATTGTTACCGGTTTGCTGTTCACCAAATCCACAATATTTAAAGAGTTGGCTGAGATGAAAATAAAACTGCCCAATATACTCTCATCAATATTTTCGGGAATTCACGGGAATATGATTTTAATCGTCTTTTACTTTATCTTTAATAAATTGTCACATACCCTAAAATCTAGCATATACCATATTGTGATCTGCTTTGTAAATGAATTTAAAGGTTTGTGATCTGATTAAATAACAAAACCGTAACAAATTTAATTTTTAAATTTATTTAAGGTTATGTTTGTTTGCCTATATGAGATGTTGTGTTTATAGTTAGTTCCCGTAATAAAACTGTTGCCCCTGACATGTTTCATTCTTTCTTGTCAGTTTAGAATCTTGCGGTGTCTGACACGAATGTGTTGTATATACCGATATCCTCCACATCTATTATACCCGAATGTATAATTTTCCCGATCGACCATATATGTACATAAATCTGTATGTATATACCTATACTTAAACTTGGTAACTATATGTATATACATATATATGTATATATGTTGTTCCATACCTCAAACTCTAAATCTTTGTAAAAGATGTGAAATAAGCCTATACCGCAAACCAAATATCTTCAAATAAATTTAAACCCTATAAAAACGGTTAGGTTTTACAAAATAAGCACAATTGTTTTTAAAAGTTAAAAAGCTCAAATGGTCAAATCGTAATATTATTAAAAGCTCTTCACTGATTTCAAAGATGACTTCATTGGACCACAATATAACACATGCACAACATAATACATAAACACATGAATTTCGGTATAAACACCGCCCCAAACAAATAAACTGTTGTATGTATGTATACACAACAGATATTGTTTAAATGGAGCTGAGTAGAAAATTAAATTTTCTTTGGCTGATTTTTCTTATTTTTTACGATGGTGTTGTGTAACTCGATTTTCCTCTTTCTCTTTCTTTTTGTTTTCATCTTTATTCCGTGTGAATTTTAAATTAAGCTAACCTAATATTCACAAGTAAATTATGTTAAAGGAGCAATAAAATTACGTCTCGTATTTGTATCTACATACATATATGTACATAGTACATACATATAGATCTGATTGCGTAATGTTTTAGAAAAGGTTTGAGTGTGTATATATGAGATAATCTAATTTTATTTTATGTTTGATAAACATGATACGCATTATAGTCATCGTTGCAAACACTGGCAACCTACTTAGTTATATATAGTTACGTTGGCTCAATGATTTTGATTAGTTTTGAATGCCACCCGCACATTTCGTGTATACATGTAGTATTATTATAGATAGTATGTAGATAGAAAAAAAAATTGATACTGGTGGCGACGTTGACATCTAAATTCATAAATCTATTAAAGTTCCTTGGAGACGGTATCTTAAAAAACGTGCCATGCTAATTAAAAATAATAAAATAATTTTTTTTTTTTAAATTTTATATAAATAAAAAAAATGAATATAATTATGATTTCCGAGCGTCACGCACATTCCACGTCATACGTCCTTCCTCCCTTGTATAAATAATATTTCCCAAACAAAAAAAAAACAAAAAAATTACGTTTGTAAGTCGTATCCCTACATGAAATTATGGTTATTATTTATTGTTATTACTCCTACTATATGTATTATAGTTTTAGAGGTGATTTTTTTTAAATAGAGGCGGTCGAAGGCGGTAGTACATACATATTATGGAACGTGTGTCTATCTTGTGTATGGCACACAGCCATCGGGTTTATCAAAATTTAAAAAAAAAAATGATTAACCAATTTTATCATAATTTAATTAATAAATAATAAACAAATTTTCAACCCCTTTTTTATGTTACAACTCTTTTGGGTGTTTCAAAAATTTGATGGATAGAATTTTAGATTTTAATCTCGCATGTGATGTGAATTTTTGATAGGGTTGTTGTGATGAGATTCTCAATATCTTAATTATTATAATTTCGCTACCAGGTTCTTGTGTATACGAATATTATATCTATATCTTTATATATACATACATACAGAAATAAAGTCGAATTTGAGGTTAAAACTTTTATGCTTAATCATACAATAATTTGTTCTTGAGTTTGCTTTTGACAAGTCATAGTTTGTTTTCATTGTTTGCAACAAATCGAACGGAAAATTTTGATTGATTTTTGAAAAACAAAACAAAAACTTTAATTAATATTTTATTAAAATATAAAAAAATATTAAGAGTGTGGTGGGTGCGGTTAATAAGTAATTTTCTGGCGGTTTATTATAACGTATACTTAGGTGTCATATAAAGAACAAATTTATACTATTAAACTTTTTTTATTTCGAAAAGATTATCATCATCTTAATCACATAACCGTGACTAATTTGTGTGAAGTTATATAGTAAAATAGGGTCACTTTCGACTTTACATGTATGCATGGCATATATAGAAAACGTATGTATGTCGTTATGTTGTAATACATTTCCCTTTCCAAATTAAGTTTAAAAAAAAATAAAATTAAATCATTAATCAACAGACGGTTGCAATCACAATCCCCATAAAACCAAATAAATAAGAGCTAATATTATTATTTGTATTATAAATAATATATAGACTATTGTTTTTGGATCATTTATCAAATAAATAAATAAATAACAAAAAAATTTTAATATTTTGATTTATATTTTAAAAATAGAAAATTAAATTATTTCCTATTTTAGTTTAGCATAAATACATACATATACACAGTAGATTTCTAAATGATTGAATAGACGACAAATTGTCTATGGGCGATAGATTACGGAGGGCTAAATTTTTTTTTTTTTAATTAAACGTGATTAAAATATTTTATTAATTTATCTTCTTTTGAATATATGTATGTATACGTATATATGTACATATACTGAAAAGGTTGTTAAATTAATGGTAATGTGCGGTATTGATACAATGAATCTATTGTTTAATTAAATTTATTTGGGGGGAACCAGAAACGTTTCTATGGTTATTTCATTCTAAATAAATTATTTAACCTCTATCTCTATTTTGTTATGCATGTCACAATTAGTATACGAGTATTTTCTACAATTTAACGTGAATTATTAGATATCGATTAGGTCTAATAATGCAATTGATATTTGTATGTGCGTAGTAGGTGTTCTAAAGAGGCTTATCGAAAGCGGAAATGATTGGGCGGGAGTTTTTTTGTTGGTAAAATCTGATTACAATATTTCCGCCATTTCATTCATAAAATAAAATAATTGACTATTACCATAACACTTGGGGGTTACCGGCCGCTTTTCTTTACTATAGAATATTGAAATGACAAATAAATGTCCGATCGATAATTTCAACTTTTGGTGAAGATTAAATAATCTTCAAATCACAAGAAATTGCGAGTTTATCAGAATGGCGAACTCTGAATCAATTTTATATTTCTCCTATACATATTTGCCTCTTCACTGATATTTTCAGTAGAAATTTTAGTTTGAATGTCCTTTCAGTAATCAAAAAGTGATGTATCCCCCTTTGTTCCAGTTCAGGTACTGAATATGCTCTGGAATCTATAGATATTCAACGTAGTTTTCCCCAATTCCACATTATTTCTAAGCAATTCAGTATAATTAATAACATTAGGGCATAATCCACAAGCTCTAAACCCGTTTCTAACATTTGTCCCAAACAATGTTTTTGTTTTAAGTATGAGAACGGTGGTCACCATTTTTACTTCTCACCTCCACTCTTGTTCCAAAGGACGATAAATACGCCGCATCCATTTGCTGTAAAATTGAGGTTGGGTTTAGGGAACAGGACCAATCAATGCGATTTGTTTTTCTTTACAAAATTTATTAAAATGTATAGTTATGTTTGTAATATACAAAAGATACTCAAAAAACTAATTCGCCTGTCAGCCAACCAGAATCGCTTCTACCGAATAAACAGGAACGGGAATCCTTTTGTCGGGAAAAACCACCATGAACCAAGTATCCTTTGGACATTATCCATGAAAATAATAACTAAGTAAGTTTAAAAAAAAATAATTTTGCTTATCTTAAAAGGACATCATGTCCAGATATTATATACTGAAATAATTCATATGCGGTAATTTTGAATTAAAATCCTTTTTTAAGAGTGGAACGCTTAAGTGTATTTTAGACAAAAATAAATTGTATTTTCTATGCTGCATATTTAGTTTAAAAAAATTAAAATTCTGGGTTTATACCAGGTTTTTAATAAATCTGTCAAAATTCAATAGTTAGAATTGAAATTTTAATTTTAGTTTGTAAATTTTAAATTTCTATTAAAAATTTCGTTGGAATTTACTTATTATTTTAAAATAATCGAAAATTTTAGCAATATGTTCAGGATTGTAAATCTAAGTTTAATTTATGTGAAAATCTTAAGTTTAAATTTAAATATCCAAAATTTAATTAAATTTCTCGGGAATTTAGAAATAATAAATAGCAGAACTCAATAATTAAAATTAAAATTGTTTAGATTTTAGCAGAAATTTTTTCTGCTCGGCACTGGTGATAGATCTCTAAAACTCTAAAGTATAGTTATATTACTTTTATAAATTTATTTGTTTGTTTACTTCTAATTCATTCACTATGTATTTCAAAATAATTTAGCTAATGACTAAATAAATCATTACCATAACATATGTATAATATTCGTGTTCAAAATTTTCAATATCTATTAAAAATATCGTAGAATTATTACATTTCAGAATATTCAAAATTTTTGATATTTAGAGCCAGGATTGAAAATACACGAAATTCTATCTTTTTAATTACGAAAAACATTTCCATGTAATAAGAATTTAATAATTAAAATCTTCTAAATTTTTTGATTCTACAAAATCATAAATTTAAAATTTTATAACTCTTAATTTTATAGGAAAAGTTCGTTTTCAAAAATTTGAAACTCTATATACATGCACAGGTTCTATCTTTCGGCATTTTAACAAAAAATTGGGAAGAATATAGAGTGTTGCATGGATTTTTATACTTTTACAAACATTCCCACTGCATAGACAGTATGATCCAAGATAATGACGAATGTAGAAAGCAGTACCAAGCTTCAGATGCTGCTTTGTAAGTAGCATAATGTCAATATTAAATTTGTTAATGATTTCATGATCTTGTTTATTTACGCTTCGTATATTCCAGGAACAGAGTATCACATTAAAATGATCTGAAGCTGTTCAGTAGGAATATTCGACATGTCCTGAGTGCAACCATGACACTATATCAAAAATTAAAAATAGAAGACGAGTTAATTTGGAATATATGTATATCAGCAAAAAATGGTCGTTCAGGGTATAAATCCTCTGAAGTTTTAATTGCAGAATTGGCGGAGTGGTTTCCATTACAATTTGCACAACGAAATTCAGTTTTGGTATCCTTATTTCCGGCCCTTCGAGGTAGGAACCGTATGACAACATGACGGAATTAAATTATTTAAGTAAATATTTCTAATGAGATGGAAATAATTTAACTCCGTCATGAGTACGTTATGAATTTAGATCGAGAAAACCTTAGGATTGTTCGTATGCGAGTACCTTTACACTTCGATTTCATGTGACAATTGATTTACCATGATTGACCATTTAACTGTAACTAATTTGTAATTAATTCTGGTCCAAGTCCCATCTCTTTATCACAATTACATCAACAAATATAAAGGGGCGGTTCAATTAGAAGTTACACTGGCCACGCATTTCTCGCGAACGGTACATTTATTAAAACTGTAATAAAGTATGGGTTATGTTTCTTTGGGGCTGGCTGGTTTGGCTGGTACAGCTCCAATCACTATTCATCAAATTATTTTGTATGGAAATACATGATTTTAATTTATAGAAATATTTAATTGAAATGGAAATCGATTTTTTTTTAAAATCATTTGAATCAATAAACATTTATTTTCACCTGACTCGTGGAGTTAACCAACACCGGCATTACCAACATATACCGAAATTCTGCCGTTCTTCACAATTATTACCACCAGTATCGCTATATCGGTGGATAGAAAATGTAACAACAATATTTTGTCAAATAACATCAAATAACGCATCACCTATTCAAACAATAACTATTTAGTACACAAATCCTGCAGTAATTAAGGATGGAATAATAATAATAAAAACTTTACTAAACGATAGATTCGTATATACAAATTTATTTTTCAGTTAATTTAAATTATAATCGGGTTGATAAATTTAGATCTCGAATACTGCTATCAACAATGCCACTATGTATTTAAAAATTCTCTTACTAATGACTAAATAAATCATTAGCATACTTATATATGCAATTTTCGTTGTTTTCCACCCAAAAAGTGGTATCCACAAAAAGGTTCTTAAGATTATATTTTACAATTCAAATATATCAAAACCGAAATTTTACTGTGCGCATTTGATTTAGTATTAAAAATTCTAAATTCGATAATTCCAAAATGTTCATATTACCTAAATTTGTTAAAACTCAATAGGTTAATTGAAATTTTAACTTCAATTTACAAATAGATGAAAATTAGAAAAAATTAAAATTAAAAATGAAAATTTATGATTTTTTTATTTTATGAATTTTGAACGAAATCTTCGATTTCTGGAATTTGAAACTCTATACATCATTAATTTATTATTAATTTTTTTAAATTTCACTCTAAATCTATATTTGAATTCTAGAGCAAGTTCTATCTTTCGGAATTTTAACAAACAACTCTAATTTTACCTTAGAATTGAAATGTGAACTTCGGAATTGTCCAATTGCTTTTAAAAATTTGAAATTTGTATTAAATATTACGTAAAATTTTTATAATTCAAAATATCTAAAAAATCCAACATTAAAAAGTTGGTTTCACAATGCAACAATTGGTAAATAAATTTAAATATTGAAAGTAAAATTTTGTATATTTTAGGGAATTTAGACAACATCTTAGACATTTAAGAGCATCAAAAATTACTAAACCTAAAACTAAATTTTATAATTCTGAATATATAGAGTTTCAATCAGAGTTTTTAAAAGACGTATTTAATTTCACTCTAAATTTATGTTGATTCCCGATTGGGCAGTAATTTAGAAATGTGTTGTCGATTAAGAATTAAACAAGTTTTGTAATTTGAAAAATTAAAAATTTGACTCATAGAAAATACAATTTTAATTAAAAATGTTGGCTTCCGATTGAGTATTAATTATTAAATAATTTTGAAATTAATTGTTATTTGATTTGTGTGTTGTTATACAGTGCCGCCACTCACTATATATTTGAACATAATTATAGGAGGAAACTCCTAATCATAAATCAAATATTTGGTCGATTTGTAATCCCTATAATTATAAAATCAATTCGTTGCACACACGCACGCACCTATTAAGTGTCACACATGTTTATATTATGTGGATAAGGATCTGATTAAAATACACACTCGCACACATACACAATAACAATAATAATCAAAAATTGTGGTCAAATTTTAATGATATGCCCAGCCATCATATGAAATCGGGTTAATTTTAGCGGTTTTTTTGGTGAATAAAACTCAAATACGGGTTGTGACGTCTGGTCTCTTGTATTATGTACAGAATATGTATGTACATATGTATATATTTAATATTGCATGATTTTTGGTTATAAAAAATATTTTTGCATAATATCCAAAACAACAAAAATAATTAATTTAAGTTTTTTACTTATTTATTTATATATTGTTATTATTTTTTGGCAAATTATTAAATCAATGAGGGATTATTACCGAATTTTGTTATACATGTTGTTACAACTGTACGAGAGGATATTTACACGCAATTTTTTTTGTGTATGTGTATGTGTGTTTGGGTGGTATAGTGATTGAAAATGTGTACATAACTATATGTGGGCCGGGGCAACGACATTTACTCTTCTATACGAACTTTATGTTTATAGAGTTGTAAAATTAATCGATTGGTTTAGCAAAAAATAGTTTCTATATACAGTTATACACATTAAAATTCAATTCGAAATTCTTAAATATTTTGTACAACACAAACCAAACAATATAGCGAACAGAACAATTTATTTTCCAATTTCGATTGCATTTTCCAGTAAATTAGTTTAGGTTTTCTTCTTTTTCACCCGTCTTGTTCGATTTATGTAAGTTGTTTTTCCAATAAATAGAAGAAAATCCATGGAACAACTTTAAAGTATTTTCCACACTGTGCGTTTTCTTATTTTGTTTTTACGACGAGTTTTATTATTGCTTTCCCCTTTTTCATTTGTTTTTTTTTAATTTTCATCTGAACATATGGTTGTAATTTTCTGCTACCTGTGTCTGTGTGTGTGTGTGTATGTGTATAAAAACTCACAGTGAGATAGATTTTTTCTGTTCAGATTGACTTTATATTATGTATACACGGTGTGTTGTTCTATATATTATGTATGTATATACATATATTACCAATGAATTTTCCAATTTTCTTTGTCACATCACAAAGACCGGAAAAATAAAATTAAAATACAAAAAAAAATACTTTGAATTACAGTCAGATGTAATATTTTTTAATTAAAACAGGAAAAACATAGAATTTATGCTTTTCACTGTAATATTACAACGACGACGACATAGCCGAGAGAACGAGTATGATGTTTTGTTTTTCCCTGTGTGTGTGTGTGTACCTTTAAAAAACAAAACGTAAAAAGGCTCACCGAGGAAAAAGTATATGATAAAAAACAACAGAAGGTTAGAGATAATGTAGACTAGAGCAGAATATTATATTGATCTGGCAAAAAAAAGCTTTTTACCTTACCAACATTTTCTTTTTCTCTTTCGAATATACGTATACTTATTTGTACGAATATGTACTCGTATATATGTGTGTGTTTATATGTGCGTTCGTTGTAATAACAACGTACCGTTCCAAAGACTAGAAATCAAGATATTATTTTCCAATGAAATTATAATGAAAATTTCTGGAATAGGAATGTTAAGAACCAAAAAAAAAATACACAAAACAAAATGAACGGAGAGCTTTTTTCTTGACTACATCTTTGGTTGATTCACTTGTTGCGGTTTTTGTTTCGTTTTTTTTTTTTTTTGCTGTGTTCGTATAATGTTAAAGAATACCAAAAATGGTGATGATATTTTGAAAATAAAAATAATTTTTATTGTAGTAAGTATTAAATATCCATCAACAGAATTTTTTTTGTTCGTTTTTATTTAATGTCAAAGTTGAAAAGCTTTTTGGATTATTTCAGCTGTAATTTTTAATTAATTTTCGTTATACTGTTTGTGTTTTGCGACATGCAATGGAAATTATGTTATTATGATTATTATTAAACACAGTTGGTTCAAAGTGTTTTAAACGAATTGTTTTTGCATGTACTATACATATCCGGATATTAATTAGAAAAAAATAATCGTTAGTAATCCATCATGGTTAGGTCGTATACATATACATATATAATTATTGGTTAGTTTGTCAATGCCGGAAAAATTATTATGTACAAGGAAATTATGTGAGGATAAGGTCACGAAACCATTTTGTATTGTATTGATCCCTAATTTGTAATGCTACCCCAATATAAATATAGTGTAGTATTCTATACCTAGATCGTTGAATCAATATCATCTGCTACTTCTCTCTTTGCATATAATATCCGTATAGTATGGTACCCTTAAAACTATTATTCTATATTGAACAATAATGTCAGATTCATAAAAAATCCTATTCAATCAAATATTCAAGTGCGTGCTTGCATTAACATTTATTTAGCTTACAACAACAAATTTGAATAGAAAGGATCATTCCACTCATCCTATATTCTATTGTTAGTTTAGAAATTTTTGTTGTTATTTAATTTTTAGTTTTTCAATTCCTTAACCCTTATTTGTTCTATCATTTTGTCTATGTATATAGATATTACGTATATACATATTATTATATGTGTAGAGATAAAAGGATATAACTAAACAATGACCGCACCATTTGAGTTTCGTTTAAATTAATTAAAGAAAAAATCATTCATACGATTTTAAAATGTTCGCCTTGAACGAGCTGGGCGATACACACAAGTGTCCGGAACCAATTTTTTTTTTTTTTGTTGTATACCGCACATACATCTATAATCCCACCTTTATAATATGTGCACATGTATGTATTACAATTTCGTCAGACCCCTCGGTGAAATATACAATTTTTAATAAATTAATCCATTCTCTCGACTCGCACCCCAACAACAACCCCGAACATCATAAAAATTTTACGGATGCTACTCTAGTGTTATATACATATATATGTACATACGATACACAGCACAGCAGACCAACCAAAAAAAATAATTCCATACAAAATACAACACAAATAAAAAAAACTACCCAACAACCATAATAATCGTAATAATAATTTATCTTCGAACTTTTCCGAAAAAAAAAAAAATAAAAAATTAGGGGATGGTTTTGTTAAAGTAGGAAAAATTCCTTTTTTTTATTTTTATTTTAATTTTAATTTTTAAAATATTTTATATGTTTTTATTTTTATCCATTTCACAGTTGGATTTTTTTTTATGTTATTATTACGATTATTATTTTTCGCCAGGATATGGATATTCATTCGTTTCTATTGTCCTTCGTGTATTTTTAATCTTTTTGTCCTTAGAATTGTGTTGTGTTAGTACAAAAATTACATTATGATTTATATTGTAGAGGATATATCATGTAATTATTAGTTTATTAATTTAATTTTTATTATTTATAGTTTTTTTTTTGTTTTTTGACCAGCAAAAAAAAAATTAAATCGAAAGTGTTAGTTGTGGGTTTATGTATATACATATGTATGTACATCTATATATATATGTATAGAGAGTTTGTTGTTTTTAGTTTTTACAAGGATTTAGGATTATATTTAGGAGATACATATTGTTATTTTGGTGCTGTTGTCGTTTTAGCAACATTTGTGCCCACACATTTATATTAATCTGCCATCACATCATTGTACATATCATGTACATATACTCCTATAATATTTATAATTTATTATGCTGTTACCCAGTTATTTGTCTGTTTTTTTATATACCTATGCAGTTTTGGATTATTCTCTTATGGATACAAAGTTCGACTAGTACTAGTGATTTATAAATGAAAGAAAGTATCCTAGGGCTTAAACCCCAGAATTTCTCAAAAGCTCTTCTACATTGCCAAAATATGGCAGTTGCTTTCTGAAGTTTGTAGTCCATGATTCTTCCAGGAAAGTTTACTATACAAGACAACACCAAGGTGCTTGACGTGATTACATTTAGTGATCGTTCTCCCAAAAAGAGGGGGAACAGATAGTTCAAGAGTAATCCTCTCCGTTGTAAAAACCATTAAATCTATTTTAGAAGGATTGACATGGAGAACCTTCTCAACACACCATATGCCTCCACAATAGTTTAGGCATGCTGAGTTAGATCGGATAAGACACTGAGATATTTGCCTGAGACTGTCAACACAAGATCATCAGCGTAACTCTGTGCGGTGAAGCCAGATTCTCGTCAATGACAAAGAGCCACAGCAGAGGTGATTGCACACCTCCTTGTGGACAGCCTTGGGTAACCTTAACAGAATCTAACAACCCATCCAGCTCGGCCGCCACAGTACGAGACTTGAGAATGAATTCAATCCATAAAATAATGGTGCGATCAATACCAAAATTGGTACAGGCAGAAGTGATCGAAGCAAATGAAGTGCTATCAAAAGCACCCGCAATATCCAAGAAAGTACCCACAGAACTTACCGACTCTGCAAACAAGTTACATGTTACTGAGTGGGAAGATGATTAAAAAATTGTCTCTAATGATTCTTTCGATGATAGTTTCCAGAGATTTAAGGAAAGTTGAGGACAGGCTAATAGACCGAAATGACTTAGGGTCGGTATAATCGAACTTACCAGCTTTCGAGATAAAAACAACTCTACTCCTGCTTCAAGATTTTGGAACAGTGCTAAAAGCATTACACGCTTGAAAAAATTGAACCAAATGATCCTGAATTATAGGAAAGTCCTGCTGTAATTCAGCCGGGAAAATACATCAGAGCCGCCAGCTTTATAAGATGCAAAGGAAAATAGGCTCCAGCGCAAGACCTCACGATTGATCAGGTTGTGCGCCAAATTTCAATCGGGACAATTTGGACACAACCAGGAAAATGAATAGAATAGAACAGCTCACCCATTTCCTTGTTGGAAGAGGAAATCTGAACTTATTTGATGCTAATGCTCATGTCTTCTTATCAGTAATCAAAAGATTCGGAACTATCCTTTCTGGAACTCTGCCCTTTAAAAATTAAGGAAATCTATTAGGAAACTGAAGAGCAGAACAAAAAAGTGTAAACGACAGATTGATTGGGTTAACTTTTTGATAACACGAAAGGAATATAAAAGAGGTTTAAAATTTACACTAATTATTGTAAATAATTTCATTGAGTAACAATAGTCACCCACAACAATAAAGCTTTTATTACTCGATAATCATGTTTCTTATTTTAAATTCCAATACAAAGTCACGGTATAGTGAATCATTCACATTAAGTTCAATTATTGCCCTAAAAGTAATCAAAATTGCCTACATCGTAAATAATTAAAGCAGGCAGATTTGATAATGTGATATGATTTGATAAATTACATCCAAATCAAAATCAATTCTAATTCGAAATCACACACTGCACTACTCTGACAATAGATACTACAGCCTGAGTAGAAGGAATAAAGTAGCCAGAACTATATACAACAATACAATCATTAATCAACCTTTCCAAGCACTCACTCGCATCAGCCCTAGGCCATTTTTCGTGTGAGGCAAGTTCGATTCAAATTAGGTATCAAGTTGTTTTTTTCTTTTGTAAAATTTTATTTACAATAAATTATAAATAATATTAAAACAATAATTTTCGGCACCAAATTTTACTCGACCTTCCCCAGAACTCACATAGTAAAACACACGAAAAATTATCATCTATCAGTGCTAAATAATTTTTCGTGTGTTTTACTATATACATACCTAAAAGACGGGGTCGACTAAAATTTGGTATTCAATATTGCTTTTTGATACCAATGGATCTGGTTTTATAAATATTGTTTTCATGGATGATGACATTTCTTGGATCAAATAAGGTTAAATTGTTATTTCAAAAATTACAGCTCCTGAAATTTTAAAATTTTATTTTTGAGTTAAAAATTTAAAAAATGGTTAAATTTTTTACTTTTAAATTTACAATTTTCCATTTTAAATCTCTGAAATCTTAAAATTTCTAATTTATAAATTTTAGAAGTTCTTCAACGGTTTAAGATACCAAATTATAGGGAATTCAAAAACTTTCTAAATTCAAATTTTAATCCTCAAGATACTACATAATTTCACATAAATGTTAAATCTAAACTCTTATTACATCAAATATAAATTGAGAATATTTAAATAAATTTTTAAATTCGATCTGATAAAATTATACCTTTTAAAATTTAATTTAAAAAATTTAGAACTTGAGAGAACTCTTGACAAAATGTTTGTAACTAGTTTACTTCTCTTGTAGACCCACACTCTATCGAAAGCCTGTGATACATCACGAAATACAGTGGAGTGCATTAATGACTTAAATTCTAGAAGCTAAAAATATTTTAACACAAGAAGCGAAATATTTGTACAAGAGATCGTATTTTTATTCCTAAAATTTAAATCCATGCTCGTGTACGCAGCTTAAAGAAACACCAATTTTCGATTTATAAAGTATATTTCTGCATTCTAAGTTGTGAACATTTCGTTTTAGAGACCTTCAGATACTATAACTAGATTAGGAGATGCATATCTTTTTCAGTATATAGTTACTATTAAACCGTGTCAAAAAACCTGCAAATCTTGCAAAGATTTGAGCAGATTTGGCGAACAGTAAATATAATCATAATAAATTCAATTCTATCTCGAGCTTTAATATAAAAAAGCTAATCAAATAAATATATATGTTCGAACAGTATCAGCTACAGCTTTTAAATTCCAGAATCGTGTTGTTTGAGTACATGATTCGAACGCTTTGCTAGCATCTACTAGGTATAATTGAACATTTGGATTTTCTTTCCTTTATTTTAAGACAAAAAATTAAGTAAATTAATAAAAATGTTGCCATATGATACTAAGCTTTATTTGCCATTAATTCAGAGATGCTGACAACTCGTATATTTATTTCTTATTTGAAATAAGGCATCTTATTTCGTTCCTTTATTAAATCTAAATTTTTAAAATTTACTACTGTTACGTGATGAACTTTTTCATGTCCATATTAGAAATTTTTCGGAGGTATGGAATGTTAACGATAAGATATCATGAATATGGTTTAACTCCGCATTATTTAGAAACAGTAATTTTAGATTTTTACTTTTAACTTAAGCTGCTTTCAGATTAAGTAATCTCTTATAAATATTTATAATATTTTCTGAATGTAATTCTTGTTGCAAAGTAAAGCATGTAATCAACATCGTAATTTAGTACTCCTCGGAGTTTTCCATTCGACAAAAATATAGCTGTACAAATTTCTGAATGTTTTCATAAAATATACTGGGACCCTAATTACTACTACCATATTCCAGCAGGCGTAACTACCAAAAATTTATTTTACCCAAAGACGACTGCAACGTATAACAATTTAGAAGCTTTGCTATCATCATATGTAAATATTTTCATATCTAGACTATTACTAAATTCGATTGACTGTCAGAAATGTACATGCTATATTACTCCTACTCCATATGATCTTTGCGGCTATAGACTCGATACTATTATTACACATGCAAAAATTCAAATTCCTATCATTTGTTGTTTTTATTCAACCTGGCTGGACTCTTGAAGCCCTTGTCGGCCCATAATTCTAAATTCTTATTGTCTGGCAACATAAAACAGTATGTTATAAACTATTCTTGAAAAAATTTAAAAACACGCAAATAAATATTCACGTTCAGTATTTGCAGTTTTTATAACACGTGATTCCCAGTAGTCTTTAAGCCACGAATATTGAGCTTTTAAATTCCCTAACTCTGGATCTTGGCCACATTTCGACATATGCGATATTTCTATAATCATGCAAAATTTGACGTTCCTATTGTTTATAATTTACGAGTTAAAACGCGCACACAGACAAGTATGAGGTTTTACTATGAGAGTGCTTGTTTCTGTCGTGTAAAATTGCTAAGTACTCACATAGTGAAAAACATGAAAAATTGTCTATCGAGAAATTTTCATATTTTCTTATTGTTATTGTCTATCGTTTTAATATATTTTTAATTTTCTTTAATTCAAAAATATCGTCAGGTTGTCCGACGTCTATCAGATCTGTCTTGAGTGTATTTAAGAGGGTATAATATGTCCTATATAAGATTACATAATTTTACAATGTTTTCATTATACAGTATCATACCTTAAGGACTTGTATTGAAAAGTCAATTTAATTAAATCGATGTTTGTAAACATGTACAATGTACATACACATACGTAGAATCATTTTCCCGAAATCCCAGGTCGTTCAAGATAAATATATATTAATATTAAATCTATATTTGATTTATATTTCATGGGTAGATCATGTTTCATAACGACATTGGAAACATAATATGTAGGTATGTACATATATGGTGTTTCAGTAAGGAGCATCCAGATCCCCGCACTTATTAGAAAATTGTTCAACCATATTGAAGATAGAATATTTACGTCATTAACAAACACTTATGATAAAGTGATCTGATTTTTGGTGATTAGAAGGAGATTAAGTGTAATTCACCGGGATTTGTATTTATTTTTATAACATTATATATTATTTATTTATGGTATTAAATATTTTTAATATGTACCTGTAGCTTGCTGGAAGTAATGTCCAACGTTTATTTTTTCTTTTATAGATAAATGGTTATTTGCAAACATGTTAAATTTTGAAGTGCCACTTGTATATTTTAAGAATCCAATGTGATGGTTGCTTAAAATTTCGATAACTCTAATATATATAAATTATCTGAATTTGTGTACAGCATCATGAGTATTACACAAATACTAAACTGAGAGCTTTGTTACAACTGCAAACTGTTGTCGCTCATCACTCATCCTAGCTAATTCTATGGTAAATTGTGATTGATCACATCCGCGTTTGATAGGTATGTCAAAATTGAGCGATGTACGATATATATATATATATATATATATATATATATATATATATATATACATATATATATATATATATATATATATATATATATATATATATATATATATACATATATACATATATATATATATATATATATATATATATATATATATATATATATATATATATATATATATATATATATATATATATATATATATATATATATATATATATTTATATATATATATATATATATATATATATATATAAATATATATATATATACCGGGTGTTTTTTTTAAACTGAGACGATCAAATATCTCGAAAAATAGCCACTCTACGGAAAAAATGTCCATAATCAAAATTTAATCATACCGCGGGGGAAATACATTAGTGCAAAAAAAAAAGTCCCCCCACCCCCGCTTTGTAGGTGGGGCGGGGGTAACTTTTAAACTAAGATAGGAAGCCATATTTTTTATTGCAGATACGGATTCTACGACTAAAAGTACGTATGATTTGAATAAAATATTTTGTTCGGTTCATAATAGATGGCGTTGCAATCGACGAAATTCAATTTTTTCAATTTCTCCTTCTTAGAACACACGCATTCGATTCTGCAATACGTTTGAAATAAAAAACATCACGTTTTCATTGGAAATAATCGAAATTCGTCATCAAAACAATTTATTCAGTTTTGTAAATCTAAATAAGTGTTCAAAATTAATTTCAAGTTTTATTATTAAATTTCAAAAATACAAAATTCAGGCCATCATTTTGAACACTTATTTAGATTTACAAAACTGAATAAATTGTTTTGATGACGAATTTCGAGTATTTCCAATGAAAACGTGATGTTTTTTATTTCAAACGTATTGCAGAATCGAATGCGTGTGTTCTAAGAAGGAGAAATTGAAAAAATTGAATTTCGTCGATTGCAACGCCATCTATCATGAACCGAACAAAATATTTTATTCAAATCATACGTACTTTTAGTCGTAGAATCCGTATCTGCAATAAAAAATATGGCTTCCTATCTTAGTTTAAAAGTTACCCCCGCCCCACCTACAAAGCGGGGGTGGGGGGACTTTTTTTTTTGCACTAATGTATTTCCCCCGCGGTATGATTAAATTTTGATTATGGACATTTTTTCCGTAGAGTGGCTATTTTTCGAGATATTTGATCGTCTCAGTTTAAAAAAAACACCCGGTATATATATATATATATATATATATATATATATATATACATACATAAATATATGTGTTGTATATTCTTTCTTTCCCTTAAACGTGTCAAACTATTAAGGTTTAACACTTATTTATTTCATAATCAAGTTTTAAACACTACTTAGCCACAATAAATATGTATTTAAATATATGAAAAAAAATTATTTAATCAATAATATTTAATTATTGGTTTTAAGCAAATCTAATCGTTGTGTATATACCATACGGGTACAATCGAAACTGACTACTCAAATATTGCCTCATTTTGATATTTAAACACTAAATTATTTACTAATACATGTATATTACTTTTGTATTACGGCGTAAATAATTTCAATTTCATTGCTAATGTCTTAGAAATATTTGAAAGATATCACACTCAAAAATTTAATCAATTTACCGAACATTTTATTTAAGAAATCGAAATATCACTCAAATACTCAAGTGGATTTTCACTCAAAATTGAAAAAATTACAATTTTAGTTTTGATTATAGATAAGTTCGCAGGCGACGATGGCTCCACGGTGTAGAGAACGATTTGGCCTCTTCAGATTGTCTTAGACAGTATGAAGACCATGCTCGGGATCGAAACCGCTGGAGCCAAATTGCTGACTCAGTAAGGGGCCAGTAATGGCCTTTAAAACTGTTTTCATTAATTAATAGATAAGTTCAAGGCGACTGAAATTATCACTCACAAATTATTATATAGATAATGATAGAACTGTATTTTAATGCTACTTGCGAATTATACCATACAAAATTAATGAACTTTTCAAATACAAATAAAGCAAGAAACTGAATTTGATTTAAATTAAAATTTAATAACATTGAAGTACAAAAAATTACTAAAATTTGAGTCAAATTAATTTATTTTATTCCAATGGCATGTTCACTATAGTAATTGAACATAGAAGAACACAATTTGCTATATCGATCCTATAATTCTTAAAGTTTGAATTTCCGTCCCTTAAACTCCTCCTAGACGGAGCGTGCTAGGAAGGTGATCTTGGACATTTTAGAAACGTCTCCTGATTTCTAGGTCAACGCAACTATTTTCAGCTCTTCAAGTTGAGTCCTAAGAAGTTACGGACATTTGAATTTTCTAAGAGTATTATTGAATTTTGACGTTTAATTTTAATTTTAAAAGCAAAGTTATTCTTCGTAGTAGGTATAGCTTGCGCTTTTAAAAAAAGAAAAGGTTACTATGATACGGTGAACGGAAATGTCTGTTTTTGTTTGACATGAATTTTCAAATGCAATTCACATTTTAGTGAAGCAGTAAACAGTCAAGTCATTAAAAAAAAAATAAGAAAAAACGAAAAATGCCGAGAAATCGATGTGCCGTGTTTAATCCAACCCGTGTTGATATGAAAAAGAAACAAGTATCACGCGAAAATGCTTCAGAAGCTCTGAAAGAAAAAGAGCTTGAAGCAGATAGACGTATAAAACAACCCTCTTTTCGAAACGAAACTATTGAAGAAAAGTCCGATTTGTTTTGAAGCAAATAGACAAAGGAACATCAAGTCATGGCAAATCGAAACACCTGAAGACGTTTGAATATTATTAGATACAAACGTGAAAGACTCAGAAAATGACATTTTTCAGAAAACGCAAAAAACGATTTAAAGGAATTTACTGACGTTTATTGATAACAACCACACTTATTACAATTAACTATGTGTAAATCGCATTTTAATACTTTTGAATCAATTACCGTTGAAAACGAACATTTTCAGTATGTACAGTGTTGGTATTTAACTATAGGACATCCTGCTACATTATTTTGAGTTTGTCAGCCTTTGAATGTGGGCAAATGAATTAACTCGAAATGAATATTAAAATTACTTTCCATTTTGAGCATTAAAGTTTTAGTACAAAACCGAAATTTTTTTAGCTGTCTCCTAACTTAAAACTAACATGGTTTTCTACTAAAACTTCACCCGGGTATTTACTGGAAGTTTTGATTTTGCATGCTTTTTAAGCTTCTTAACTCTTAATTTAATTGTTTGATCCTTAAAATTTTGGTATTCTGTAATTATTTTAGAGTTTTTTATGCACTGTACTAAATTTTCAAAATTTACTAGTTTTGGTGAATTCAATTTAAATAAAGTTCTTTGAATTTTATGAACAATTACAATTTTGAAGATATTTTGGATTTAATTTTTAAAATTTCGAATTTTATTGGCATTACTATACTACGTTTTATAATTACGAGATACAATTTTAGTTTTGGTCATATACTTAAACCCAATGAAGATTTACAATTACAATTTTCGTTTTGAAAGCAAAATTTTTCATGATTTTTTTTATCTTTTTTTGAATGTTACTATAACAATGAATTACTATAAATATATTTATTGTATTTTATATGATAATAAAATGAAAAAATTGTGTAAATCATCGAATAGACGTTAACTAAATTGAATTTTTATAGCATCTACGATCAAAATATAGTTTTTTTTAAATACCACCATAAATTGTAATTACATACATATTTAATAGGTGTTTAATGGTCTTATTTCCATCGTCGTTTTTATTTACATAGTCTTTCCCGTTTTCACTAATGGTATATTTATATTGCGTGCAGCTCTAAAGTGCTTACAAAAATTTTCCGTGTTCTAAACCGAAATTATAAGAAATCTATTAAATTTATAGTATAAATAAATTAAAGAGGAAAATTGATTCTCTGTATTTGTACATATCCTTGTGCTTACCAAACGGTGGCCTTCTATCAGTAATTTGATGAACTTATTTTCACGAACATTTTTGGTTTTTATGCAAGAAAACAAAAACAATTTTGTTCAAGTTTTGAGCGCTAATAACAAAAATAAAGTTAGGAAAAAAAAAAACAAACTATAAGCACAACTTTTAGACATATTACCTATAAAATATAAAGTCGTTTAAAATTAAATTTAAAATAGTGTAAATCTTCGAAATTTACAAAACAATACATGAAAAAATTGTTTGTTTGCTACCTATGACATCTAATTAAAACGGAGTGAACTTAACAATACACGATATTTACTTGAATTGAATCACAAATTTTTCAAAAATTGAATCTGTCAATTTATAGATAGAAAATAGTTTTCAATTTTCTCGCTTTTTTAATTTTTATAGAAAGAATTTTTATTAAAACGTGTATTAATCGCTAGATAATATCTTCCTGAACGAATCAATATATAAAACTTTTACAGATTACTGGAAAAATATTGATAAATTTGGTTTGCATGTAAATGGTTTTTGTCAAAAATTCATCATCTTTGAGACGTAATTATAAACAAACTATACATATAGTGAATTTAGAAATAAACTCGTGTTTTACTCGCATGCAAATATATTTAACTATGATGTGAAATTTTTAAATCAATACCTATGTTTGTGTGGCCAAAAAACGTTTTGTACGATACCCAGGTTTTCGTAAATTGAGTAAAGTAGAGCCTTAACCATCGTCCATTCGTTTTGGCATATAGAAAATTAATTTTGTAAACCTCTTTGGGCTTCATTTCTTTTAATTTTTCTTTAACAGAATCTTTATACCCAAAACAACATGCACTGGTGTGCAAATTGTTTTGTACATATTCATTGAGTTGGCACACGCTAGTTTTCCAACTGGCCCCGACCACTACGTAGCCACACCAATATCACGGTACCATTTTTTTTTTGCTTTCAACTCTGGTACGTTAAATTTGATTACGTCACTGAAAAAATCTAGTCTTAGAGTAATTGATGCAATTTTATATAACTCTTGACATATTTAAGCCTATTTTTTCGGATATGAAAAGTTTTTTCCCCGCGGCTCGATTATTGTAGTCAGCTTTGTGCAAAATATTGCTAATGATTAACATGGTATGGTATGACATTTTAGGTTCAACTAAAAGCTTCAAGGCTAGTTTTAGGCTTTTTCTAATTATCTTACGTCATTAAATATTTTAAAATATGCATGGTTTGGGCCATATTGTAATCCGAAATTATTGTAATTGTTGTGGTTTTGCTTAAAAAATAATCGCCAACATTGATACATAAAAAATAATCGCCAACATTGTTGAGCTAAATGCCATTTTTTCCATCTGCATTTAACTATCTGTTTTTGAATCGAAAATTTAAAATTTTTTAAAAAACATACACAGATATTAAGGACAAACACAACCGAACCGGTAGTGGTCGGATTAACTGGGAGTATTTCGATACGTTCGACGAAACATTTAGCGATGACAGAGCTATAAATTGTAATACCACTATGGCATCTATTACCATGAGAACGATCTGATAGAAGTGACGGATTTTGTTGAAATAACTTCCTGTTCATCAGGGTTTATCAACAGAAAAAGAGCATTAAAGGCCAAACTGTCCAAAATGAATCGTTTGATAGATAGTATCTAAAAGTACAGCAAAGTGCACGAAGACAGGAAAACTTTGTTAAAATAAATTATAGATAAATCTTAATATTTGAAGATCTACAATTATTTTTTTAAATGATAGATAATGAATTGTGATCAATAAGTTACCTGAAAGAAAAATGAAAATGAAACGTGTGATATATTTTTTACCACGCTTATAATAGCTCACCCTGTGTGTCTGTTTGTATCGTCAAATTGTGTAATCAATTTTTGAACCACTTGCGATAGTCCAATTGAGCTGAAATTTTGCATGCAGGCTTATCTCCGATGACAATACAAGTTTCTAACATTTCTTCGGCCTAAAAAGCTTTGAAAAAACCTAAAAAGCTTGGACTATCCACTATCGCAAGTGGTTGAAAAATTAATTACAAAATTTGACGATACAAACAGACACACAGAGTGAGCTAATATAAGCCTTTTAGGCTTTTCAAGGCTAGGAGATAATACGTTCATAGATATCCTAAACGCACTGCGAATTGGAGGCTCAGCATATGAAAGTACTCATAGACAAAATCAGCAATGAGTTTCTCGGTGAATTCTCCATAGAACGTGGCCTTCGCATATACCCAACCAAGAAGAAAGTGGATGAGCACAATGAAGCTGTGTTACAACTCTTCAGAGACAGAAATACGCCAATGAATACCATCAGAGCTCAGGATTCATTAGTCGATTGGAAAGAGTCACTCCGAATGACATAAATAAGACAGCTGGACTTCCAACAGAACTAGTCATATTCCGCAGCGCACCAGCAAAAAATCTATACTTAGGATACATCAGAATAGACTGTTCCATTAGTGCTACTAAAAGACTTTACTTCGTGTGTCTAGTAGTCTTAAATTACTAATGCCGTAAAGGAGCGCCCCACGGATATATATTTTTAGTCATATTCATTTTAAATTTCTGCTTGTTATAAATATACCTTGATAAGAGTAAGGAAGAACATAAGCGTGGTTTTTTAAAAAATTTTTGTTAAATATATTTTATTTGAAATACGAATATGTATTTAAGTTTTAATTCAATAAACTTTATTTATAAAACTACAATATTATTTTATTACAAATTACAAATTGGTTAACTAAACTTAATAAATAATTCTTCTTATTACTAATGGTTTCAATACCATTATATCCAAATTCAATCTGTTCGTCGGGATATGAATCTACATATTCAATAAATTCATCTCCAGGATAAATATCGTTGTCCAAAATGAAATTATGCAACACACAGACGGCAGTAAATGGGTTAATTTATCCTTTGATGGCTGGACATATCCAGATATTTTAGTTTTCTGAGTTTGCTCTTCACTAAAGCAAACGCCCGTTCGATGCACGACCGAATTCGATTAATTTTAAAATTAAAAGATTCTTGAGTCAAGGTTAAATGTCAATTTTGCTTGAATGGCGTGACTAAATAATTTGTGTTGGGATACGCAGTCTCCGATTAAATGGCGTGATTTGTGAAGCAGTGCGTTGATGTCTATTAATTTAGCATATATAGAACTATTTTTTAAAACACGAGGTGGTTATTATCACAAGTAGCTAAATTAAAGAGTATAGGTACCAATTGAATTTAATGTTATAAGAAAATAATTAAAAGAGGTTACCTTGTAGGATTCCGGAATGAAATGACTTTCTGTTGAAGAAATCAACGGCATTCCCTGTGGGTTGCTTTATCTGGATGTGCGATTCGTCAATCGCACCGACACCAGCAATGCCCGACTACGCCTTAAACTCCTACAATAAAAAAACAAACGATATTATACATATTACTTGCTAATATTTTAATTAGTGTATAATTTAAACATATTTGAAATTTCCAACTGTTTGGAAGCGTTGGGGAATTGGATGTAATTAATTCTGAAATCTCTTTAATGATTTGCACAAAAATTAAATGCGCTGTGCTCAAAGTAACTCCAAACCGGACATGCGAAAATGTCTAAAAAATCATCAAAACTATATTGAGGGATGATAACCTCAAAATAGTCATTTATTCCCACTGGAATATCACCCTGTTCGTGGTCTATATTTTGGGTTTCTAATACGGTTTCTACCACCTCCATTACTGATCACAGACAAATACTGTTGGATTCGCTAAATTGCAGAAATCTCATCAACAAATTGTTATTGAAACTCATTTAACATATGTTTAACCTAAAATATAATATTTGTTCATTTAGCTTTTCTTAAGTAAATAATTCGAATTAAAAATATATTGTACTCACAAACAGTAAGATAAATTCAAAATCAATCTTAACTTTTAAGTTTATAATCTATTAAAAAAATATTATTGCGTTTTACATTTGAATTTTGAAATACAAACATGTACACAAAAAGTTGAAATTCAAATGACAAAACTGAAACAAAAACTTTGACAAATGATCAAATCAGATTCATTCAGGTCACAATTATGAGGGCAGCATGTATCATAAGATTGCGATACAGATTAGTAAAGACAACATATTGGCGGACCTGAAAGCGCCCATTGTAAAGTATCAAATTTCACAAGCAAGTTTCTTTACACAAATGTTCTATATTCACGTCAAAAAAAATATTTCATTACACAAAAAGCCATAATAGGTGCTATAAAAATCACTAGACTTCTATCTGCTATAATACAGCCACATATAATGTATTTATATTTTAATATTTACTTTAACTTTTTCGTTTTCTATATTACACATATAATACTCTCTATATTCTATGCTGCTATTATCTATTTGTGTTTATCTTAGAAAATCAAAAAGAATGAAAAGTTATTTGTCAAGAAATGAGCAATATTACAAATAGAAAATGAGGTCTTTCAAATATCGATATAAAAACCAACCAACACACAACAAAAAAAAAAAAGGGTGAATTTAATGGATTTTGCCCGATTTCATCAATTCGTCTTATTGATTTCTTCGATATATACAATATTTATACTCGTACCATATATACGGTTATATTGCTTTACGATTTGACATTTTTGTTATTGTTGTTGTACGTTTTGACTTTTATATGTTAATCGATTATACATCATATATATATTTAATAATGAATTATAAATAGTAAAATTGATTTTTATTATAATAGAATAATAAAAAAGTTTATCAAACATTTTTTTTTATTAGTTAATCAATGCAAGAATTTTGGGGGATGATATAGCTTATATATGTACGTACAATATAACTTTAATGTTCACGACAACGACGACACACAGCTTAAAGACACACAATATCAGATTATCATTTCTCAATATTATCTCGTATCTCACACACCTTTTTCGGTTGAATTTCGATCTATATACGTATTATATTTTTTTTTTGTGGGTTGACCAAATAACTATACATACATATATGTATTCTAATCTTTTTTTTTTGTCATACTGGAGGCTTCATTGTTCTTTCATCCACATACAAGTTTTCCTCATCTTAAAGACAATATTATTAGTTTTACTTTGCCTAAGGCTAAAAGGTTGTGATATTAAAAACCATGATGATGATGATGATGATGATAGAGATAATAATATTGATTGTCTCCTATCCCCAACATATTATAGATACAATGGAAAATAATATTAAAAATTAAGATAAAAAAAAAAGGAAAAAATCAAATAAAAATGGGAAAATTCTATGTTCCTTTCTTGTTGATGTTGTTGTTGTTCCTAATGCTTCTGTATTTTCTTGTGAAAAGGTGTCACGTTCATCAATTTGAAATAAACACACAATTTAAAGAATAGACAATTTTATTTTTCCATTTTTATTCCTTGTACATATACTCGTATATACTCGTACATATACTACAGTATATTGACAAATAGATTTTCTCTATATCTATGGTTGAGAATAACAAAAAATCGTATTTTTAATGGATTTTTATTGTTATGTATGTACGTACGTACGAATGTATGTACATATGTGTGTGTGTGGGTGATATTTTTAAATGGAAAATTAGGTATTATCGTCGAGCTGATATTATCACGCTCATAAAACGTTTAAATATTTTTTTGGTTTCTGTTAACACTTTGTGGCCTAATTACGTATAGACTTGTTGTATATACGAGGCAGAATGTATTTAGCAGAAGACTTTAACATTCTCGCCCCATTTTTATTTATAATCAATATATTTCTTCATCTTTTATTCAATTCATAAGAGATTAACACTAAACTTACTTAAAATGTATCATAGACATTTTTTCAATATATACTTAAGTATATAATATATATATATATATATATATATATATATATATATATATATATATATATATATATATATATTGACTTCACATCCCAAATCGATATATCGAGAGAGTGTGCGGAATAGAAACGGGAATATACAGTATAGGAAATCTCGATAGACCTTTAGTTTGATTTTTTATTTTATTTTCATTTGACTTGAATTCATAATCTGTGCTGTATACACGGTATATGGAACATAAATATCAAACCCTTCTTTCAATGTGGAAAAACTGTTTTCCTATTTTTTTTTTTTTGTACTGTCAAGATTTTTATATACATGTATGTAGGTACATATGACATATGTATATACATAGTGTGAGATGAACTCGTGCATTCATTGATACATTAATGGTAATATAGACACATACTCAAGAGATATATCGATTGTAAATTTTAGATTTTGTGAACATTTCTCTTTCGAAAAAAAAAAGAAGAAATATTACAAAATTAGAAGAAAATAGCAAAATATAGTTACGCACTTGTCACTAACAGTATGAACAATATGATATATTGACATTTTCTATTTACGATAAAGTGGTTGGTTTAGTAGCTGCTATATATACCCCTTCGCAAACCCAAAATAAAAAAGATTGCAACCACTGAAACAATATTTTTTTGTTATGATAGATTGAATTTTTATAGTTTGAGAAATTGGATAGGGTTGAATTTCCTATATATGTACATATCAGTATGTGTAAGGGTTTTTTTTTGCTGCCCAAATGTTATTTATATATACACATACATAATACTATTATGTATATGGATGTATGTGTGTAGAGAAATATCTGGGACAGGAAAATTGATGTTAAATTAATTTTATTTAAAAATAAAAATGAAAATATGTGGTTGAATGAATTTCTGAAATATTAATGAAAAATGTAGTGGACGAAAATTGGGCAGAAAAAATGAGGTTATTTCCATTACTTTATTCTTTCCAGTTTTTCCGATTTTTTTATTTTTTATTTTTTTTTGTAACCTTCCTGACCCTGAGCAAAATTGAGTATTTTCTTGCATGAAGTATTGTGTAATTTTTTGAAATTACTTACTATATGCATGTATCCTTAGAGAGGATAAATTTAATCACAATATATATGGTTGTGTACGTATGTACGTGTATACATAAATGGATTAAATTGTTTTGATGTGATTTATATAATTTTTTCTTAATATGATTAATGAATATTTCATGTACGTACAGGAAAATATGTTAAGTACAATCATATTTGGGTGTGTCATTTATATGTATGTTGTATCCAGAAAAGTGACTGATGGGATTGTTTTTTTTTTGATTTCGAAATATAAATTTTCATGTCCAAATAATAAAAATACAAATTTAAATTTATGGCTCAAGCGTGTGACTTTTATTTTATTTTCACAAAGTGCATTTTAAGAGCATGTAAATGGGCAAAGTTGTATATACTTATCTCAAGAAATAAAATTTTTACGTGCAACAACATTATATACGAATTTAGGGTAAAATATAATATCTGAAATTGTATCAAATTATAAATTAAAATTTTAACAAATTGTCAAGTTTCACACTTTCGTTCAAAAACTGAAGTGTGTTAAAATATTTCAGAAACGACTCAAGTATTCTTGTTTTGAACTATGTCTTTTATTTTTATACAGCCTTCAAATTAGTGAAAAAACGTATCGGAAAATATTTACTTAATTAAATTAAAATTAAAAATTTTGATTTTGGTATAGGTTTTTTGGTTAAGAGGTTTTCCAATAAGAGGTTTATTTTGAAAAGCCTGCTATTTGTGCAGCTGTCAATTTTGTAGCTGTTCATTACGAAAATGGTGAAATTTTGCAGTCACAGTTCGCAAAAATAAAGCAAATTTTTTTTTAATCGTCGTGAAGCACCTTCTCGGCCGGAAATAATGAAACGTGGGTGAAAATTTGAGCTGTTGGGACAAGTTAGTGATGTGAAAAATCGAAACCGTGTGCTTCGTTCAAGAACAACTGTGAATATTGCTGCTGTAGCCGGTAGTGTTGAAGAAAACCCAGGTTTGTCGATTCCTCGTCGATCTTTGGAATTAGACATTCCACAAACGACATTACACCGTATTTTGCATAAAGACTTAGGTCTTCAGGCTTTTAAAGTTCAGTTAACACAAGAACGCAAGTCGGTCGATCACCAAAAACGTCGTATCTTCGCTGATTGGATCCTTCAAATGCATCAAAATGGTCCGGATTTTCATCGAATAATCATCTTGAGTGATAAGGCCCATTTTCACCTCGGAGGCTTCGTTCATAAGCAGAATTGTCGCATTTGGGGCTCAGAAAATCCAAGAATGATTGTTGAAAAGCCTCTTCATCCTCAACGTGTCACTGTTTGGTACGGTTTTTGTGCTGGCCGTGTGTTTGAACCTTACTTTTTCGAAAATGAGGCTGGTACAACGGTTACGGTGAATGGATTGCGCTACCGAGCTATGATTAATGGTTTTTTATGGCCGGAATTGGAAAATATTGATGTGGACGACGTTTATTTTCAGCAAGACGGCGCTACGTACTACACAAGCAACGAAACAATCGCAATTTTGCAAGAAAAGTCTTCTTTTCTTAAAGATGGAATTGAAGTGAAGTTATCGAGGACATACAGCTGAAAATGTGCGAATTGGCCCTGGAAAATTTCATGAAAAGAATATGGTGCTCCAAGCGTAACCACGAGGCGGCCATTTGGCTGATATCGTTTTCAAATGTAATGGCATACCTTTCTCTTTACAATGAAATAAACATTCATTGATTTCTCTTACAAAATACTCGTTTTTTTAATATCAAAATGAAACTTCTTATTGGAGAACCCTTTAGTGTGTGCAATATGCAAATCGTGTTCAATCCATGATCATTCAACGTTCAACCATTCTCATTTTCATCTCTCGTTCATATTTTTCTAATGTTTGTATTCACGCGATCTTATATGATAGACACAATTCGTGGTACTGTACACAATTCGTAGTTTTTGCCACATTGCCCAATGCCATATTGATATGTTCTTAATACATGTTACTATTGTTCCTTATATCCCGTAGTCCCGTAGCTGCAAAGATGAGAAGGAGGAAGAAAGTGTACTGCTCCTGCTTTACTCCTGTCTTCGTCTAACACGAAGCAAAATTTAATGTACAGGAGGCTCCATGTGAACAACCTGACGGATCTTGCCTTGTTCGTCATGAAGAATATTCCACGCTATTACCTTGAGTAATAAATTATTTCTAAAAATTGACTTTTCTTCCAATGTTCTTGGTGACAGACTTTCAGTCTTAAAAAGTAAAAATTTGTTTCCTGTCTAACATGTTTTATTTTTTGTACTTCAACCTTTTCAAAAGATCATAATCTACGAGATGTATTATAAATGGTTGATCGCATTCTTTAAGACTATATTTTCATTACAATATCTAAGTTGATCAATGTCTATTTCTTAACGCTTTGTAATTCTCATACATTTGATACAGTTGAGATTTGCTTTACTAATATTTGCCGTGGAGACACCCCAATATATCTAAATTTACAAAAGGTTGTGTCTGATTTGACGTTTTTAATTGAGCCGAATTAAAATCAATTTTAAATCTTATTGTGGATCAACCTATCTAAATTAATGTTGGTCCCGGCCAACTCTATCAAATAATCCTCCTCATAAATGCCAGTTCAATTCAAATTTCATTTGAATGTAATCGCCTTTCCTTTTGTTCGATAGTCCCTGTATATTGAAAATTTTAATTTTCTGTTATCTAACTGCAACTTTTTTAGCAGCAAGTATTTTTACTATTCTATAATATAGTTTGGCATATTTTAATATGTAAAAAAAAAGCAACTTGTATTATGTTAAGTTTGTTCGTCTGTAAACACTAGCAAAAATGAATGTGACAAAGCCTAAAAAAATAAATAATCAGCAAAATTATACAACAAATCATCACCTAATAAATTCAACGTCAAACAAATAACTTCAAGCTGATCAATGAAATAGCACCAAACTCTATACATATTCTAGTTATTGATAAATAATAGTTTGATAATCTGTACTTGGATCGCGCAGTATATAAAGGACTACTTAACCCTGGTACTACTTTCCATAACATTCTTGATTAACTTATATATATATATATATATATATATATATATATATATATATATATATATATATATATATATATATATATATATATATATATCAGAATAATCTTACTATCTATGCAGTTGGGTGAGTTGCTATAGCTATGAATAATTCAATTCAAAACTCTGTTCTATATTCAAGCATTGCAACTGGTTATTATTTTTGTGTCTTCCGTCTAGAAATTAAAGCTTCTGTACTCCATACTCCAGCCATAGTAATTTTAGATACGATGTTAACCAACTTTACGAACACCAATTCTGCTGTAATGCTGGATGAAAACTTCAATTGCAGACATTGTTTTTGGAATTGTAGTAGAACAAACAAACGAACTTTATGTGACTTCATATACAGTAGCTCAAGCTATACCTTACATTATTCACACGTTTTGATATCAAACAGCTCATTTCCGGTTAGAAAAATTCAAAAAACAAAATTGAAACAAACAATGAAATAACTACTGTGTATCTGTGAACAATATTTTCTTGAAATTATGACTGACACTAGAGTCTAGTCAAATATCGTATCAAATGTTACGCATCTTAAAAACAAAATCATCTTGTTAACTGCTTCAAACTGGCAGATAGTAAGGTACATATACTCGCAAATTGCAAGCGAAAAACATGGCTACTCGATCCATTTTATCAATTAATGTTCAATTACAATTTAAACTTTTCTCTAATTGTTTTCTTTTGCGATTGTACAGCCGGAAACTCTATAAAGTTGCTCGCAATATTTGAGGCCGTAAAAAAGATAATTACCATGTTTTTTGGTGAAGTAAACCAGTAATAATTCAGATTATCTCGTCATGGAAATTTCTCAAGTTTAGGGTTGTCGTTAAATTGGTTTATCCATTTTAACTCAACGAAACTAATCGTTTTAAAAGAGATTCTATTTGCCAAATAAAAAAAATTGAACTAATTGAGAAAAAGATAGAGTAAGTTAAATGGATCATTGAACCTTTAAAATTATGAAAACACTATACAGATTTGTATTAACACTGTGCATGGCAACATGATAAATGATATCACTAACGATAAAAATTGAATCAAAAATATTTAGTTTCTTCATATGACAATTGCTTGCCTGATTGTCTGATAATCGAGTATCTACTCCAGTACGATACAAAAAAAAATCGCTGAGACTGAGTTCAAAAGAACTACGAATGATCTCCTATTCTATAGTCGAACCTATATGGATATAAAACAAAATATCAATGTTTATTTTGGGCAAGATCACTTGGAAATAAACGACTCCTCTATTCAGTTTCCGTAATTTTGATTGTAATCCTATATACCGTTCTTTTTCAAGTGATGAATGAAAATTGAAATTGTTCAAAACAAATCTCTAACTAAACCAATTTTAACTGACAACAAGAACCCTTTCGTCTTATTGGCAGATTTTCAATTTTCAAAAGCTTACATCGCTCTACAATTATTTGTTTAATAAATCCAAGCCTATGAAATGAGTCCTAGCATTAGCTACGCCAATATGGTTATTAAAATTGAGATCCCGATCAATCAGGTAATCATGGATTATATGGTTGTTTTATTAAATAAGACAGTGCATTGATTCCAGTATGTTCACAATATGAGATGATCGGCATAAATAACTGAAAAAGTTAAATATAGATGAGATGTCATTAACAAATAATAAGGAGATCAAAAATACTAAATGTGATCCCTGTCCGGTACCCCTGAAAGAACATGAGTCGATTTAAATTTCACATCAAGTAAGAAGAAATCCATTTAATAAAAGGTTGAGTTAAGCCGAAACACGGTTTAAACAGAAACATAGATTCTGTTGCCACTTTTATAAATAGGGGTATCCTTCGTTCCCTCCACTAATCTTGAAAGATTTCAGTCCATTTAAGAGTAGACCTTTTTTTTTTTTTTTTTCAATGGATAGTGGGAAGAGTATCATCCAGGCGACAACCATCATTTTTCACCATGAAAAATAGACGCCGGAAAACCAATACAACATTACACTTTTTTTTTGAATATATTTCCAAAATGATTTTGGATTATATTTTACATACATATATTCAATTCATTATCAATAAAATTTCTTGATTAATTGTAACCGGAATATGTTCGAGTCGTTTGTTTGTAAAATTGATGTGAACTAATCAGGTTTTGATTTGAAATCAGTTTTTTACTCTAAATTATCAGATTTAGCCTATTTACTAATAACTTCTCAAATAGTTTAAACATAATTGGTAATAACGATATTGGCCTGTAAGATTCAGTTTTATGTGGTGGTTTCCCAGGTTTAGGAGTCATAATTACTTCTGCATTTCTCCACAGGTTGGGTACATATTTCAATTGAAAGGCGGCATTTATAATATTGGTGAGCTTTAATAAAGCTTAACTTGGTAGTTCTTTTAAAATTTCAGCTGTGATAAGGTCATCCGGCGTTTTTTCCGGATTCATATTTGTTTTTATCTCATACATGACTTCTTTTGGTGTTGTTCGTAGAATTTCTGCACTTTCCTATACAATCTCTCCAGTTATTATTTCGGCTTCAAATATTTGTTTGCAGGTATTCAGCAAAACTTCGTATCTGCGTTATTTCTGGCCCATTTTTTATCTTCTGTTCTGATTGGAGGAATCTGCATTATTGGCCTCTTAATTCTTCGGGTTGCTCTCCAGGGAGAATTTGATTTCCTAGTATCAGGAAGTATTCAAATCTTTGATTTCCCTGAGAAGTAGCTGAGTCAGATTGTTTAGTTTAGTTTTATCTTGAGGGCCTCTAGTTTGTTGCCATATTCTACTTGCCCTTCTTTTTTCTGCCAAGAGCTCTCTAATTTCTCTAGGGTAGTTGTTTCCCTTAATTTTCTTTTTAACTTCAGGGGTGTTTTCCCAAGCTGACTGCTGTATGTCACATATGAACTTGTGAACTTCTTTTTCTAATTGCTCCTCACTCCTTAGCGGAACCATTAAGTTAATTTTTCTTTCTAAAGGCAGTTAAAGTATTCCCAATTTGTGTGCTGATTTACTAAACTAGGATAGCTTTCTTTTTGAACAATCCTTTCACGTAATGTCAAAAGTATTGGGAAGTGATCAGAGCTAATTAAGTCAAGACTTTCATCTATATGCATATAATTTACAGATATATTCTTCACTATAAAGAAATCAATTAGATCTCACAACCGTATTTTCTGATAGCATTCAGGAGTTCTTTACCTTTAGTTGTTGTTAGTCTAGAACCCCAGTGGATATTTTTTGCATTAAAATCTCCTCCAATTACAAATCTTTTCCCTAGTTTACAGAAAAATTCAAGATAGATTTTTTTTTATTTGTTCTGTTTCATTCCTCGAAGTGATTAATACAATACTATTTCTAATTATAACAGCACTACCTCCCTTAGCAGTATTTCCCGGGTGAATAGTGTGATGTTTTATAATTTCTAAATTTTATAATTGATTGTCTAGTGAAGTGAATTTCAGAGATGAGACAGACATCGATTTTCTCTGCGTCCAGAACCATTTGCAATTCCTGTTGGTGTTGCAGGAGCCCATTGGCATTTCAGCATAAAATTTTTAAGTCCTTAGACATGGTTTTGTTTAGGGATGGCTCCCGTAGTGCTGTATTCTAGTTTCTGTAATCGCTGATCAAAAGTATTAAGTTTGCTTAATATCAGCTTAATCGTTTGATTTATGTCGTCTGTTTGAGGAGTTTGTTGTCTGTTTTCGTTACTCATCATTACTTGAGTGTAAGTTTTTTTGCCCACTTCTGCTTGAGAGGCTATGAACGCTTTACGCCTTAACTCTTCTTTAAATGATTCAGGCCTGTTTATTCTAACAGTTTTTTTTATTTTTGATATTTTGCAATTCAATAGCAACACTGCATCCTCTATAGTTACCTGGATGGTTTTCTCCACAATATATAAGCCTAGATCTTCTTAGAACAGAGGCTCCTTATTTCTCCGTTTTAGCTTAATTGATGCTTCAGTTGCATTAAAACCTTTTCCTTTCAGGTCCTCAATTATTTTTTCTGGTTACTACTTCTACATGTAGAGTGCATATTTTTAGCCATTACCCTAATTGGTTTGATTTGTTTGTTTTAGAACGTATGCCAAGAATGTCCCCCTTCGCTTAACATTTTTATCATTTCTCTGTAGGTTTCACCATCTTCTAAGTTTATTTTGATGTTGTTTCCACGAATCAATTTTGTATTAAACTTATCTGTTTTAGTTATTGTTTTAATTTTCTCATACAGAAGATCATAGTTTTTAACTCCAACTTTAACTATTGGGGGTGGTGGAGCTAATTTTTTTGGATTGTTTTGGATTATTTTAGGAATTGTCTCTTAGGAGTAGGTGTATCATTCTTTCTGCTTTTTTTTTCTCTGGCTTTTGACTCTAATCCACTCAGCTTCGTGAGCTAATTCTTCTTCATCCGTATGATATTCTTGTTTCATTACTTTTTGGGTAGGAGGAGAATCAACGTTTTCCTTTGCTTTAAGGGCCTTAACTTCGTTTCCAAGAATCCTTATGTGTTCCTGCATCCAACCAATTTTATCATTTAATTGGTTATTTAAATTGTGAGATTCAACCAATGCATAATTGGCCTTACGCAATTCCTGATACAGCATTTTTTCTTTTTTAGAACAATTATTGTTCTCTGGAAAAACATTTCTCAGTAATTCCACATTTTATGTAGGTATTATTTTGTATATCTTCGTGATGAACGTGCTACAGGCTATCGTAAGGGTACTCGGTAGAACCTGACTCTTTTGGAAAGAATTGTCCATTTCTGCTTCACTCATTCGAGTATTACGATTCCTCAACGTATCTTGGGATTTTTTCAGATTATAGTAATGCAATAGATGGTCCCCCCCAGAATCCTTGGGACCGGCCTCTGACGAGGATGGATTTTCCTGAAAATCAGGTCTGCCACATGAGGTATTTGTTTCCACATTCGTTGTGTCCATTGCTACTTCATTTATAGTGCATTGCACTCGCATTTAGTATTTAGCCAATGTTTAAAATCGTTGCCCGGGTGTGACCACGTGGAGGTAAGCACAATTGGTGATTTCAACATAGTTACAACGTTGGAATATAGACCATTAAGCCATGGTTATATATAGCCAACGGCTACCTTATTGTAACACACCCACCAACCATCAAATATATATATATATATATATATATATATATATATATATATATATATATATATATATATATATCAAATTTTAGTAGCATGTCAATTCTGACAGATCTTGCACATGTAAATTTATACCATCGGAGCCGTTACTGATTTTGCAAAATCATAAACATGTTTCATGTAATTTTAGTTTTACCCCTCAGATTTATTGTTAATTTTTTTACTACGTAAATGATGGCTGAGCAGAAAAATTATAGACTTTATTAGCCTTATCAGCATTATCATTAATATTAGAAGTTTATGATTCCAATCATAGTCATTGAAATATTCATTTAAGTCACAAGTCACAAGCCAAAATTAAATTTTTTTTTGCAAATATACATTGTATGAAAATTGATCCAGCTTAAGCTCATTAAATTAGACTTAAGTCAATCACTTGTCCAAATAGAAACCTGTTTAAATATATACTTCTAAAAAGCACGCTGGTGCACTTAATTAAAACTTTTATAAAATTCATTCACCAGATCCAATAAACATAGGCGGAATAAAATGGCACAACATCAAATTCAACATAAAAATCATGTTCCAATCACATAAAAGCAAACTAAATTAATAAAAAAAAATTAATATTATTTATAAACACGCGGATATGACAATGCCAGAAGCTATATGTAACACCGTATCGCTTAATAAAATCATCAGATTAATAACAATAGTAATAATAATAATAATTGTAATCATAATAAATGAGACCGCGCACCAATATTATTATTATTGTTATCACATTATTTGGAATGCATTTAATTGAGTTTTTATACAAACAAATTTTCCACATACATATACGTATGTACATACATTCATAAAATAGAAAAAATGTTTTTGTATAAATAAACGCGAGTACTTCGTATATAAATTCATACATACATACATACATTACATAAACATAATACAGAAAATTGGGAAAAATGCTGAATATTTAAAATTAATTTTTTAGAGGAAATGAAAGCCGCTGGTGTAAAATATTTTGTGTACATGAATCGCCTATTCCTGGGGATGGGTTAGTGCGTGGGTGTTTAGACATATATTTTTGCGGAATTACGATTTAAATCCCCAGAATCCAAGAAGGACTCTAAATAAATAAATACATACATATATAGGATAAACGAACATATTTCACATAAAGATCATGTATAATAAATACAATTTATGTAAATATTAATAAAATTTGACTTAAATTGAATTTATGTTTCTTTAGAAATCTTTAAGTAAAAATCTACCCAAAATTATATGTATATGTATGTATGTGTATTTAAATACAAATTTGTATTTCCTTTGCCTGCTTTTGCTTTCTTTTAAATCTCATCTCGAGATAAGACAACAAAAACAGAAATTAAGAATATATTTATATATGCCTTTGAGTTATTATTATTATTATTATATCCACCATAAGATCTGTCTGTCTGATTTCAACAAAAATACACATTTTTATTTTTTTTGGAACTTGTTCTGAATCATTTTGGTCTTAAATTTAATTTTTTTTTTTTTTTACATAAAAGAGAAAAAAATTGTACAATGATTATAATGCCGATATATGGTCTTAACCCAGTCGATACCACTCGGTATGAAGACAGTTGCTGCTAACTGTCGTCTAGGGTTTAATACAATACGTATATATAATATATAAAATCTAAATATGGAATTATTGTTAATTTGTAAAAGAATATAATTCAAAATATGGTATTATCTTATATACGTATATGTTGCTTGAGTTTATTTTTTATTTTGCCAATGGGATAAAATATTATAATCCGCAGCCAGTTATTACCATTTTAGTGATCCATTGAATTTATTACACAATATTGCCATTCGAAAAATAAATATTTCTAATTAAAACAGTAGAAATCACATTCCTTTATGTATATATGTATGTATATATGTAAGTAAATGGTCAATAGTTCAGCAGCAAAATCAATCAATCTTCTTGTCTTGTGCGGATGAATGAAAAATTATTTATTTATTTAAATCAATTGGTTTTGAAAAATTGGCATGATTATGTATTCAATGGCCCACCCTAACTTCTCATACATACATAATTCTATTTATATACGCAGTCTGTCAAAAATTAAAATAAACCATTTAATTTAAATTTAATTGTGATGATAGCTATAAACCACTTCAAACGCGAGATCCCCATCTACATATAATATAATAAACCCTTTCTATATATATATATATATTCTAAACAATGTTTCAACTCCCTAGCATACACAATAAAATGTTTATCTAATTTGTCATTTCCTCTTTAAAATCATTAAGAAAAACTATAAGATTTCTATAAATAAACTATCACACATAAATAATAATTGAAACTTAAACCGAATAAATAAACAAAAAAATAAATAAAATAAAAAAAAACCATAAACGACGAGTGATAATCATCTTAAAGAAGGTTTGACATAATTTGATCATAATTTTACTTTTATTTTTTTTTTTTATTTCGGTCGTCTTCATAAAATCTTAAAGTAAAACACACAAGACACAAAAAAGCGACTCTCTCAAGACAAGACAAAAAAATAGAACAAAAAAAAATCAACAACAACAACAACGATACTGTCATCTTTTTGTCACAACTTTTCTTGTACACTTTTTTGGTCTATTATTTGAGCGACACACACACAAAAGAAAAATGTCAAAATATTATTTTATTTATTAAAAAGTTTCAAGTGGATTTTCTTATGATTATTTATAAGGAAATTGTCGGAATTTCGAGGGTGTGCAGATTTGGTACTCTACTTTTAACGAGATGGCATGAAATAAAAACACTGACCCGTAATATACACCGCATCGACATGTATATAAACACTGACACTTTTTAGTGTTAAGAAATATATTTAAGTCTCTTCAAGTAGAAAAAAAAATAAACCTTAAAGATGATTGTATATAAAATAATATAAAATCTGATTAAATCACAAATTCAGAACAGAATAAAATAAAAACTCCATAAAAAGACCGTCTCAGCGCAATTCACTTCTTGCATTAAGTAACATAAACAAAAAAAACTAGAAATAAAATTAAAAATTCCTAAATAAGAATATCATGTATGTATATATGTACATATATATACAGAACAATGCAGCTCTTTGTTTTTTTTTGGATTTTTGTTAAGATCACAAGCATAAGAAATTTGATACAAAATAGGAATTCGTCATGATTATGTTGTGTTGTGCGGTAGAAAAAATAAAATAAAATGCATAAACTCTCTGTCGTGTCTCGCGCGTTTGTTTTTATTGATATCCGCGATTATTTCGATCGGTTGTGTGCATTGAAATCCAAAAAAATACAAAATGTATATTTTATATATACAATTATACTTATACATCTCCCTAGATGGACTACTTAATGACCGGCCCTTTTTCATACCACCCGTTATGGAACTAAAAATGGAACTTTCGGAATTTTTTTTCAATAATTTACATTTTTTTACAGCAACAAAAAACCGTTTCTAATTTATCAAAATATTAAAATTTATTTCCATTCCAATTCTCTAACATACATACATACATACATATATACAACAGCAACAACAAAATTGGATGGAAAATTGGAAAATTGTATTTTATTACATTTGGGATTGTAACACTCATATAATTTTCATAACTATAAACTTATATATGTACTTTGTGCTATGCTCTTTTTATGATTACATAATCAATTTTTTTTGTTTTCGTTTTTTTTTTTTTGATTTTTTATGTTCCATTCTCTAATAAATTATTAATCGACTGACTTAAGTGCGAGTGTATTGTTGTTATGTATTATGCAAAAGGCAAACGTGGGAGAAAAAAGGATACTCTATATATACAACATAATTTTATTGATTATATGAACAGCCAGCCACCCTTTCGACGTCGCAGGAATATAGAAATGTAAATGGCCCACTATATATGGTTTTGGTAGCTCACCCACGCTCGATACGTTTCTTGTGTTTTTCATTTCATACACTTTCTCTCTCTGTCTTTTTCTCATTTTGTGAACAACATAAAAAACTCATTAAGCTCCAAACAAATAAAAAAAGTAAATAAATAATTTAAACTTTATTACTTTTCGTTTTTTGTGTTTTTTTTTTCAAACCATTTTCCAAACAATTTTCATATCAACAGCGAAAAACAAAAATTTAAAAAAAAACGAAATGAAAATTCCTAATATGTAGCTATATACAATTTTTAAAAAACTTAAATAAAAAAAAATACTGATTAAATATTATTTTTATGTGCCTAGCTAGCGCTAGGAAAAAATGAATACACACGGAATTTTTTTTTGAAAGAAAAACAAAAGAAAAATGGTAAAAAGATTTTTATCGATTTTGCATGTTTTTCTTTTGTTTTTTTTTTTTAATTTTTCCGTACATTTATTACAAAACAGCGAAATATTATAAACATTGCGATAATAATTGCGATTTATTGCTTTGAATATGTCAAGGGCACGCCAGTTAATAGTTTTCATTCATTTTACCGTTCTGGTTGTATATTGTGTACTGTTTTCCTTGTTTTTTCATTTAATTTTAAAAATGGTTGCGGAACATGTATAATAAAAGACATGCCAGTTTTCGCAAAAACAAGTGAAAATAGTACTAGCTTATCACACGACACAGAGCGACTAACTCAGTAGATGACTTACCAACCAAGATTACCAGAAAGTGAATTATTATGATTTACAGATTCACGTGAAAATTTATCCTAAATATTTATGTACGTTAATATAATATACTTTATTCGGATTAACCGATAAACAAATAATAATAATTCAAATATGGTGAAAAATATACGACCACCAAAAATTAGTAGAATTTTTGATTTACTTTAGAGCTGGACTAATAGAATAACACCACCATTTGAAAAGTTATAGGGAGTGAGGGTTTTATTTAATGCAAATTAAGGAAATTCACTTGATATGAAATTTTAATATAAGTAGGTATATCACGAAATGTGCACAAAAAATACTGTCAGCTAATGAAATTTTTGAAATGATGGTGTTCTCCTATTAGCAGGCCCAAAATAATTCAAACAAACTTTTATTTTTATTTTTTTTTAATGTTTTGTGTCCTTGCCTTAGGCCGTTGCTAGCCAAATAAAGAGCGCACGGCCACAGTTCCGATTTGTTTAACCTTCTACACCTTGTATAGCTCCATGCCAGCCTGCACTATAGCATGAACGATGGCTCGGCCAATAGATTCTGCACTCTCAACAGAGGGTCATAGATGTAATTTAGTTATCCTGATCGAAATCATGAATGGAGAATCATTTTCGCATCCTGCCCCTCGATCCAAATGTCACAGCTTTAACCACTGTGCTATTTGCTCGGTCACTGAAATTGTTATTAGATGGATTCCCACAAAAAGATCCCTTTAAGTTCAATGTAGACAAATTTGAAGATAGAGAGTTACGGATGTTTTTATCTGATGCATCAAAGTTTAATTTACTTGGGTGGCTGGTCTCAAAGTTGATTATTTCAAAAATCATATTGTAAGAAGTATGGATTAATTAGTATGACATATTGCCATCTGAAATTCAAAAAATAAAATGGCAGAAACTACACCAAGAGATTAAAGAATTCCGCAAACCGTAGTATTTAAAGATGGTGAAACAGTGATATATAGAAATCAAAGCGCCATGCCAGCCTGGGCTCGGCCCATGGATTCTGCACTCTCAACAGAGGGTCATAGATGTGTTTATTACCATCCCGATCGAAATCAAGAATGAAGAATCGCTTTAGCATTCCCGTCCCTTTTAGGATTCCTGATTAATTCTTGGTCTCCATATTTCTGAACATCGGAAACAATTTAGGAAATTCGCATGATATGAAATTTTCACATATATACATACATGTAACACAAAATTTGCATAAAATTCACCCCCTATATTTTTTCACATAGTACTGGTTTTCTATTAGCTATAGACCCAAGACATCCCACGGAAATTTTCATTTCGGCTTTTGCTCAGATTCGTTAAATTTTCTTCATTACTTTTTCGAATTGTGTTTTATTCGATAATACGTAGTTTTACACATACATAGTGGAAGTCATGCAGCCTTAACCGCCTTAGACCAAGGGTCTCTCTCGACGATCATCTTGATGTTAAGTACAAACCGGTCTTTGTTTAAGGCGATGCATCCAATGAGGTAGTTATAATAATGCTTTAATTACGCGGGTTAAACTTTTGGGTAGCCTAGTTAGCCAACACCCCAGCCAGATGATTGTGGTTTCTACATGATTATGTAAGCCAAAAGCACCTATACCACCTATATAAAGTAGTAGTAGTTTTTAGAATTCTCTGATTTTTTAAATTGTTCTAATCTTTCTTTTGAAACAAAAATAAAAGTAATTTCGATGTTCTATCAAAATTATTAGTTTGAATAACAAGAATTTTTAGACTTCTCTAAAATTTTGATAGCATTATTGATAGGCTAAAACTCAGAGTTTCATCCCATTTCAGAGTTTGACTGAAAGTGAATGAAAATATCAAATACGTTTGAAGAAAATGAAGGTATTATCTCTATATCATAAAAGGGTTTACAAGTCGTTGTAAAAAAAATACCTGCGGCCACGATGGCTATCGTAACTAATTTTTTATAAATTAATTAATTTTGAGCCCTAGTCTAAATATTTAGGGATCCCATACTAATATTAATCAGAAACCAAAATACTTAACTTGTAAATTTGATTAAAGCGTATACCAAATTCTTATCAAACTGAATACGTTTTCACTTTGGAGCAATTTTGGATTAAATTTGCCTAGAGTTTAAGTACAATATGAGTTTACTATACATAGATCTGTTTGTAATTAAATCAATTCTTTAGTGCAACAGGGTTCAATTTATTTATTATATAAATGATATTTTCAATTTGAAACTCACTGGAACACACTAAAAGTATAAAGCCTTGAGCCATACTGAACTATTACAATTGATGTCATATATAATCTATTAATTATATCAACGCATATCACTTAATCAATTATCGCTTAATTTGACTAAAAATTGTCACAAAATTTTTGAGAATAAAATTTTTTTATCAATTAAAATTTTGACTAGTTTTACGATAAACGACAGTATTATTATGGAAATAGTGAAATATATTGGGCCTACATTTTGACTCAAAACTATCCTAGAATGACCGTATTGTAAAATAAATTTTAAAGTCAAATTCAATTTCAAATCTGTGTGATGTTCAATGTTATATACTTCGATATTTACATCATTTGACGAGCACGCTTATAAAACATCGACATCATTAAATACATCGAAATTGATTTTGGTGGGATTACACGATATGATCTCTGTATCATATAATACATAGAACTATAGTTGGTGAAAAGAGGTCTACTTAATTATTTTAGGCTGAGCCTTTATTTGGTCGACAAGACTATAACTCTACATCAAAAAAAATACACGTGAATTTTGTCCTAAATCTGTCCAAAAAAAAAAAAAAAAAATTAGGATATTTTAGGACAAAATTCACAATTCTATAGAGATGCGTTAAGTTTGTCCTAAAACTGTACTAAAAAACAAAAAAAAACAATTTTCGTTTATATGTGTTAGTGTGCAATGCAAATTGTCTCGATATAATGAATGTTATCGATAGGACAACAAAATTTGCTAGGAAATATACATGATTTCCTGAATTTTCCGGGGAAAATCATACGAAGCGAACACCATAATGACGCATATACCAAGATATCTTAAGGTCTAAGGTATCCGAAAAATATTTCAATTTTGGAAAATGTAAATGAAAAGCATAATTTGACTTAGACATAATCAAATATATAATACAAATATATATACCAAACTGGTTGTCCTAAACCGCCTAATCCCGTACCTTTTCCAAAATTGAAATATTTTTCGGATAGCCTAGACCTTAAGATATCTTGGTATGTGCGTTATTATGGTGTCCGCAAGAAAATTAGGAAAAATCATATAATCGAGATACATAAGGTCATGCCAAACTTGGTTGTCCTAAACCCCCTAATCCCTTTTTTCCAATATTGGAGTATTTTTCGGATAGCCTAGACCTTAAGATATCTTGGTATATGCATTATTATGGTATCCGCTTCCTAGGATTTCCCCAAAATTAGAAAAACTCATATACATAATCGATATACATAAGGTCATACCAAACTTGGTTGTCCTAAACCCCTAATCCCCTACTTTTTCTAAAATTGAAATATTTTTCGGATAGCTTAGACCTTGAGATATCTTGGTATATGAGTCATTGTGATGTCCGCTTTTAAGGATTTTCCCAAGAAAATTAGGAAAAATCATACAGTCGAGATAGATGAGGTCATACCAAACTTGGTTGTCCTAAACCCCCTAATCCCTTACTTTTTCCAAAATTGAAATATATTTCAGATAGCTTAGACCTTGAGATATATTGGTATATGCGTCATTATGGTGTCCACTTCCTGGGATTTTCCCAAGAAAATTGGGAAAAAACATATAATCGGGATAGATGAGGTCATACCAAACTTGGTTGTCCTAAACCCCCTAATCCGCTACGTTTTCCATAATTGAAATATTTTTCGGATAGCCTAGACCTTAAGATATCTTGGTATATGCATTATTATGGTGTCCGCTTCCTAGGATTTTCCCAAGAAAATTAGGATAAGTCATATAATCGAGATAGATGAGGTCATACCCATCTTGGTTGTCCTAAACCCCCAATCCCTTACTTTTTCCAAAATTAAAACATTTTTCTTATAACTTAGACCTTAAGATATCTTGGTACATGCGTTATTATGGTGTCCGCTTCCTAGCATTTTCCCAAGAAAATTAGGAAAAATCATATAATCGAGATACATAAGGTCATACCAAACTTGGTTATCCTAAACCCCCTAACCCTCTTTTTTCCAAAATAGAAATATTTTTCGGATAGCCTAGACCTTGAGATATCTTGGTACATGTGTCATTGTGGTGTCCGCTTCCTAGGATTTTCCCAAGAAAAGTAGGAAAAATCATATAATCGAGATAGATGAGGTCATACCAAAGTTGGTTGTCCTAAACCTCCTAATCCCCTACTTTTTCCAAAATTGAAATATTTTTCGGATAGCCTAGACATTAAGACATCTTCGTTTATGCGTCATTGTGGTGTCCGCTTCCTATAGGATTTTCCCGCAAAAATTAGGAAAAATCATATAATCGAGATGCATGAGGTCATACCAACCTTGGTTGTCCTAATATCCCTGAAATATTTTTCGGACAGCTTAGACCTTAAGATATGTTGGTATATGCGTCATTATGGTGTCCGCTTCCTAGGATTTTCCCAAGAAAATTAGGAAGAATCATATAATCGAGATAGATGAGGTCTAATCCCCTACTTTTTCCAAAATTGAAATATTTTTCGGATAGCTTAGACCTTGAGATATATTGCTATATGCGTCATTATGGTGTCCGCTTCCTAGGATTTTCCCAAGAAAATTAGGAATAACATATAATCGGGATAGATGAGGTCATACCAAACTTGGTTGTCCTAAACCCCCTAATCCCCTACTTTTTCCAAAATTGAAATATTTTTCGAATAGCCTAGACCTTAAGATATCTTGGTATATGCGTTATTATGGTGTCCGCTTCCTAGGATTTTCCCAAGAAAATTAGGAAAAATCATATAATCGAGATAGATGAGGTCATACCAATCATGGTTGTCCTAAACCCCCTAATCACTTATTTTTTCCAAAATAAAAATATTTTTCGGATAACTTAGACCTTAAGATATCTTATATGCGTCATTATGGTGTCCGCTTTTAAGAATTTTCCAAAGAAAATTCAGAAAATCATGTGTTCGTCGTACCATATTTGATTGTCCTTATGATAAAATTCGTGATATCGAGACATTCTGCTTTGCACACTAACACATGAGGAAATGGTTTTTGTTGTTTTTTAGGACAGGTTTAGGACAAATTTCACATACATAAAAAACAAATACACTTTTAAAACATATTTTCCATGCAGAAGTTATTTACGTTTCAAGTTATGATAAATTAATTCGAAATGCAGGAAGAAGCAAATAAAAATGAATTCCTTTAAAAATAGCAAACTGCAACGAATGTTTAAAACCGGCTAAATATATAAATTAATTAAAGAAAATATCAACAATCGAAAAATCCAACATATACGAGTATGTCAAACCGTAAATTATTTCAAAGCTGACATTCGTAAAACGCAAAACTACTCGTTTCAATAATATCTCAGGTATAGACGTAGATTGATCTACTGAATACAATAATAGATTCACAACAGCCAAGACTGTATTCTTTTACTTATATACTTTAAAGTAAACGATCAAATTATATGAGCGATTTTCCTGGACTTTTTTTTGTAACATAACCTAAATTTTTACAACCCTCCTTTACTTGGTTTTCAATTGAATTAATATGTTTATGATATGTATGAAAAAAAACGAAAAGTTATTCCAATATACCGTGGTCCGCGGATAAGTAACAATCGAAACATATTTTTGTACTTCGTCTTTCTAACGAACGATTTTCGACTTTCCGAGTTTGTTTCTATAGTAACCGAATTTCTAATTATGGCGCTTTCTGAAATCCTTCATTTGTTCGCCGTTTATCTATGCAAAAGATGAAGATGCAAATTTGGTTGCAGGATAATTTGAAGAATTATATAATAGTTTAAATTATTGTATGGCCAAAATCCCATATAAAAAATGTTCATTGAATTACAAATCTAACAGTTATCGAAAATCAAACCTGCTCTCTGATACAATTTAAAAAATTTGATCAATGTAATACAATAGAATATTTACAAATTTAATTTTAAAATATCAAATGCATAATTCAAATCTTTTTCTCGAGATGATCTTGTAAAAACGAGCTGCAAAAACAAGCTGGTCTTCTGCAATACCAGTCTAGAATATTATATTTTTGTTTTAAATCAAAATTCGGAATACAATTATTAAACGTATTAACTCTACCATTACATCTATCTTCTCCATAAATCAGAAAAACTTGTAATCTTCCGTAACTGTATGGTACAAATTATTTATTATTTCTAAATTAACAGCGGGTGGCAGGGTGGAAAAGATTAGATATGAAACTACCGTCTTTCCCTTTCGTCCGCTTTTTGATATTCAGAACCAAGTGGCAATTGTTTTATTTTTCTTATTATTGACATTGATTGTATCATGGCTCCGAAGATCTCCTTTAATGTAAATTTGATCGATTAATTCGTACATTCGTATTTCAATGTGCTTCGAAATTCGAATTAATTCACGTACAAATCCGTTTCCCATTATTAGCCAAAGAACACATATACACTATGTAGGATGAAAATATCAGGTAGATTTTTCTTTTACTAATTTCATACAGAAATTTCCACTAAAATAATTTTTATTATCTTGACCCAATTTGTTATTTATGTCTGTAACAAATTTCTGTATTCTATTCTATTCTATATAATAATATAATATGCTCTACTAAATTACTATTTCAATCAAATAAAATCTATTAAATTTCAATTTTTACAACTTATTCCTTTTTAACACGAATTCATGCTTTCGTAGCAAGAGAAGAAAATATTTCAGCAGACCAAAAAAAAAACGGATAAATTTTTTATTGCATTGTAATGATAGAAGAAAAAAAATGTTTTATTTTTATTCCGATTCAAACCACCACCAAACTCACAATCAACTTGACCCATCTTTTTTTTTTTTTATATATAGATAAAAAAGATACGTATGTGTACTCGTATATACCATCTTAATCTTTTGAAAAGCAACAAGCTATACATCTACCTTATTTTGTCGAGAAAAAAAAATTATTTATGTAAATCTATATATGTATATCTATATCCTTATTTATAGATACTAGATAGATAAAGTTGTATATATATATTTATGTGTGTGTACAGGGATGCGAAGAGGGTTTAATCCCAAATCACCCTTCCGTAAAAACCAACAAAAAAAAAATAATAATAATAAAATTCAAAAAGTGATAAATAAATAATCGTCCTATAAAAAAAGCATGAATATTCAATCATAGAAATGAAAGCTCCAACCACCTTACTCTATGTATACATACATATACACCCCTTCTTGTATAAGGGGTTTTTGTTGCCTTCTTTAACTTATATCCATATAACACAAAAAAATTTATCATGTGAATATGCAAATACTTTAAAAAATTATACGTATTTACGTTGCTCATTTTGTAGCCATTTTACCATATATATACATACATTAGTGGTTGTTGTTATTGTATAGACAAATATTTGATCTCACATATTAGTATTTCGATATATATGTACATATGTACATATGCATATAAAAAAAAAAGCTCGTTTGAAGTGGTTAACACATTTTCGAAAAATAACAAAAAATTGTATTATAATGATGTTTGAATGAGAGCGGGGCTGTAAAAATTAAAACAAAAAAGTTAAAAAACAGAAAGGTTGACAAAATTAAAGGGTTATTAACGGCAGATTATGTATCACGTACACGGAATATAGTAGAGTTTTTTTTTTAAATTTTATTTCGTTTGTGCGTGTATACCGGGGTTAAATAGGATAAGCTTTCTAAAAGATAAATATATTTCCAATAAATTAAAAATAAATATTCCACGCAAACAAAAAAAAAGCTTTCCCGGCAAAAAAGCAACCGATTTTTTTTCGCTTTGTTTGTTTTTCCTCTGTTGACATTTTTACATATGTAAAACAAGATGGACTGGACATTGAAAAAGCATTGCTGTTTCGTATGTTTTTTTTTTTTTTGGTTGTGTACGGAATATTTATGAATTTTAAATAAAAATATATTTCGGAATATAAATTATTCTATTCATATTTATGTATATACTCATGATAACCTGGGACACACGTACCTATATATGTCTATATGTATACATACATACAAAGCGGGAGAAAGATTGATATAGGGAGCTTTTTGTGGCGGTGTATGTACATAGGTAAATTCTATCGATCCTTTTTTCCAGTACAAAATACAAAACATTATCACTTCTGGCTACATATTGTGTATAGGAATATACACAATAGTAAATTTTACAATTCAATACTTATTTTTAGGTCCGTTGTGTATGTGTGTGTCTGTGTTGCCGGGAGAGAAAAATCGAAAAGAAAATGGGAATCAAATGATGATTGGTTGGGTGCGCAAAATAATTTTTTTTTCTTTTATGTTTTAGCAATATACCAACTCTACATATTACATAAATAAAATATGTATATGTATATCCATCAAGAATCTGTTGTTTAATGCTCAACATTTATCTTGAACAATATATATGTATTTCATAAAATTTGGTCAAACATTATTTTCTAATATTTTATTTTTCTTGAAGAGGCAATAAGGCAATCTGTTTTGTGTCCAAAAAGTATAAAAAAACAACAAAATAATAAGAATAATTTAATGTCTTGATTTCTATTTTTATTATAGCATAATCTTGAGATGGTGTTATTTATGTTCATATATATGATGTGTACTCGTACATCTACATATATACATATACGTATATGTATAAGACTCCAAGGGGAAAACAAAAACAATTTTCTATAATTTTTTTTTTTTTTTGGGGTGTTTGGATTTCTCTATATATATATATGGCTACATAACTACATATTGATTTAGATGGTTATGTTATGAGTGTCTGGATCATATAATCTATGTATGTTCCATCCATAAGGTTTTAGCAATATACTACATAATGAATTCATACGATGACCTTTTCGGTCTGATAAGATTTCATCGTATGAATATATTTTTTGTGCTATAATCATCATATTGTAGATTTATATATTCATGAAAATGTTTTATGTATACATATGTATATATACATATAATGTTGAGTTTGCATAACTTGTTCCAGAATGGCTAACCTATAGGATTTTTTATTTTGTATACATATATTTTTCGTATAATTTATGTATATTCCAATAAATTTGATAGATAAATTTTTATTACTAAATATGTTGCATATATATTTTGAACCTAGTGGTAAAATTATGAAGTACATATATACAACATGGGCAAATACCAATGCATCAGGATAAACATTGATAATTCAAAACTTCAACGACTACGGAAGTCACATCACATCTGTTCAGATTCAGATTGCATGGCGCACACTTCATAGGCAGCTGGACTACGGCTTACTAACTAATGAGTATCTTTATTTTTTGTTGCAGCTTATTTTACAATACATAATCATTATTCGTAAATACAATATTTGTGGTTAGTACTTAATTTATATACAGAGGTGTATTTAGGCATGTTACACACGTTTCACACATCGGTGTTGTAATCGGTATAGTTTCAAGAGATTACAATGGTCACGGTAAGAATGAGAAACATATTCGTTTGCCTGTCTGAATTGGTATTTCATATTCTCCAACTTATTCTTGCGAATTGACTGACTAATTTTATCATAGGCTTTCGATAACCCCATACAACTATCTGCTGTAATTTGTTGTTTGGATTCGATTTTATCAGTAGAAGTCCACAAACAGAAACTGGACTTGTAACTGTCGATCTTTCACGAATTCATGGTGATTAGATCCTTTGCATTTATAACCTCAAACAATATTTCAACAAATCGATTTTAAATTTCGTTATAAGTTTAAATTATTTAAATCCCATAATTCGATTATAGTTTCAATTAATATTTCAAATTCTGATTAATTGGTTAAATGTTGTTGTAAAATTTAAATTATTTACATTTTTCTGTTCAATTTTAATTTTAATTATGATTTTAAATCCGTTTAGATTTGTAAAATTATGTAAATTTAATAACTAACTGTAAATTTATTTATTAAACTAAATATAAGTATAATTTGGAATTTGAAGTATTAATTAAATTATTAAACTCAAAATTTCCGATTTTAAAATCATCTTATAAATAATAAATTATAAAATTTTCAGAATTACAATTATAGAATACAAATTCTTAGATCACAAATAATATTGTATCTTAAAATGTAGAATTGAGAATTTAACATTTTAAATTGTATATTCCAAAATTTTAAAATTTAAACAATTTAAATTCGATTTTATCATTATTCGAAATTTCAAATTACGAATTATGTAAACATTTTCGCAAAATTTAACAGTAAGGGACCAGCTTACTGTGTCAACAATCTGGCTCCAACTGATTCAATCCTGGGCTTGGTCTTCATACTGTCTTAGACAACCTGAAAAAACCAAGTCGTTCTCTACACCATGGAGCCATCATTGTCACTTGCATAGACCTCTGCGCCTACCATATGGTGGCTCTCCTTAGATCTTACTTCATGTACAATGTCGGGGATCTTCATCAGATCTCTGATCTCGAATTTGTACAGAGCTCAGTATGTACCATCTACTTCGCGTTTTGGACCGTAAATCATCCTAATGATTCTTCTCTCAAATGTACGGAGCCATCTCTCGTACTCATCCGTCAGCACCCAACTTTCACATCCATACATAACAACGGGCCTTATCAATGCTTTGTAAAGCTTCAGCTTCACGGCACTTGACAGGTGTTTAGCTAGATTTTAGCACTGGCCGTAGATGATACAAAGCACGGCTGCCAGCTGCCAGCCGCACTTTAATATCCTCACCCACACTGTTATCGTAAATGATACTCAGAGAGCCCAAATATTTGAACCTCCTAACTCCCTCAAACGTGTAGTGGCCACTACTAAAATCCTGAAATACAGTAGAAGCTGAAAATTCTACAAGCGGATCAATTATTTCTTCCACTCCGTTGCTATTCAGTCGAATCACGCATATGTCATCCGTCATCTGTCATAATTGTAATTAATATTTCAAATTGCGGTTCAAATTCCAAAATATATTTTTATTCAATTTAAAATTATAAAATTTTAAAAATATTTGAAACTTTCCCCAAAATTAAACAAATATAATTCAAATATAAATATTATGTCAAATTAAATTCGAAATTTGAAATAATAACTAAATTTAAAATCTTATTTTTTTTAAAACAGTTTTAAAGGCCATTACTGGCCCTTTACTGAGTCAACAATTCGGCTCCAGCGGTTTCGATCCCGCATGGTCTTCATACTGTCTAAGACAATCTGAAGAGGCCAAGTCGTTCTCTACACCGTGGAGCCATCGTCGCCTGCAACGACCTCTGCGCCTACCATATGATGGCTCTCCTTTCAGAGATCGCTGGACAATTCGTTCCGGATCAGCACGCAGAACGTGCCCGAGCCAGTGTACTCGCTGAGATCTTATTTCATGTACAATATCGGGGATCTTCATCAGATCTCTGATCTCGATATTGTACAGAGCTCGGTAGGTACCATCTATCTCGCGTTTTGGGCCGTAAATCACACGCATGACTCTTCTCTCAAATGTTAGGAGCCATCTCTCGTACTCATCCGTCATCTTATTATAAAATTTTAATTCAAATTATATAAATAAAAATCCCAGATTTAAAATTTATGTTTTAAATTTTATGCGTTTATGTGCGTTTAAATTATTTAAATTTTATATTAATCGAATTATAAAATTGATTAAAAATATAAATAAATTTGGTTAAATTTTGCACATATAATTCGCATTTTGTAGTATTATGTAAAATTATAAAATTTAAAATTTAAAACTTTATAATTAAATTTCAATTAAAACTTCAAATTCCGAATTATGTTTGCAAAATTTGAAAGTATAAAGTGTAAATTATTTAAATTTAATTTGATTTCAATTTTAATTAATTTGTATTAAAAAAATTTAAATTCGATTTGGTTTGTAATTGATTAAAATTTTATAATTCGATTTTAATTTTTTATTAAAACTCCAAATTCCAAATTATATTTAATTTACAATAGTTGATTATCAAGTTTAAATTAATTAAATACTGTAGTACAATTTTAATTTTAATTAGCAACTACAATATTCTAAATTATATTTGCAAAGTTTGGTTGTAAATTTTAATTTATGTATTTTATAATTTATTATAATATATTTACATTTAAACTTTACAATTATATTTCAAAATTCCATTCTGTTTGTTTGTTCGAAATTTTAATTTAGGTATCGGTAAATTTTGGAAATTTGGAATATTTATTTGAAATATAATATTTTAATTTGTTGAGTTTACAATTTCTGAATAGAGTTTATATTTTGCAACCAAGATTTAAATTTTTTTTAGAATTCAGTATTGTCAATCGAACATTCGAAATACCTAAAGTTTTGTATATTTATACATATTTTGGAATTTAAATTTTTAATTCCGAAATGGTTAAAATGTAGTATTTGAAGTGCAACATTTAGTTATTAATTTAATAATAATTTGAAATTTTGATTTTAGAAAACAAAATCTGAATTATTATAACATTAGGCATCTCTATTCTTGTTGATGAAATAAAGGTCCTGATGAATTTAGAACTGAAGTCCATTAAAAAATGTTCAAGCTTTAAATTTATGGGCTATTTCAGACATTGTAAGAATTTAGAATCAAAGGTCTAAACTAATACTAAAACCAACTGGTCATATTTATAATCATTTGATTGTATTGAAAGCTGATATAACGTTGTTTTACCTGTTTGAAAGCTCTACTGTTTTATTACATATTTTGAGATTAACCTACTTCCAACTGCGCTACCAGTAGCTTATAACTTATTTATTACATATAGTTTTTGGCAGTCGAATTGAATAATGTGAGAAATATGTTAAAATCTTAAACCGTTTTGGAAATGGTGACTAACGAGCCTATTCAGTCGTAACTTGTAATCAAAACTAAATCTTACCTAAATGCTTTTAGATACAACCATTCATTGGCTACATCATTAATTTATTTTCTGCAATTTCGTAATCTTCATTATATCACAATCATATCTCATATATGTACGAAACACCAAATTCCAGTTTTTAATTCAAAAACCATAAATTTAAATTAATTATTCCATTTATTTATTAAAAACCACGAAATATCTAACAAAAATTGAGAAGGAAAATGAATAGAAGATAAATGGGTCAATTTATCTAATTTAACTTATCATTATGTCTTGTCTATTATTATCTATAAGAATTTCTATTGTCTAATACTTTTGTGTATAATATATATGTGTGTGTGTACAATATACTTACAGATATACACATAGACATATAGTTAAAACCGACATCACATTTTAATTTATTACCAACTTTTCATTTTTAAATACTTAATCAATTTATTATAACTTTAAAATTATATAGCTCGATTTTATGCTACTAACATCCGATCTAATTTTTAATTGTACTATATATGTGTGTGTGTGTGTGTACTTAGAGCGAATGAGACTACCTTTGTTCATATACATTACGTATATATATAAAATGTTTAACATAATAACTACTAATGATAAATTGTTTTGTTGTACAATCAAATTTAAAAGCGCACATCGAGCACGTAGCATGTTAACGATTTTAATTTTTTTTTATTTTGTTATAATTAAATATCTCTAAAATAATAGTTCTAATAAATAATCATAGTAATAACAATAAAATATATATAAAAACTAACAGTCATTAAAATACAAAATGAGAAGAAAATGATATATAAATTGAACGAAATTTGAACGACAAAACGTCTTAAAGAAGCTGAATAAAATAAAAAGAAAAAAAATTTAAATGATTAAGATGAATGTATAATTTAAAATTATTCATCTAATAAAATTTCTATTTTAAGTCGTCGCCTTGTATACTCGTATATTCGTATACATAATATATCAAATTGTTGAATAAGTTTTGAAAAATTTATTGTGATTTTATAGCGAGCGAGAGAGATTCCCAAAATGTGTACGTATAGATCACGCTGTGATTACAATGGAGCGCCTATATGTATCCTTTTATCTCTTAAGTATTAAAATGCACTTTTTATATTTATATATGAAATCTCAACAATATTTAATCTCCGAGTAATAAAATTATATTTTAATTAGTTTAATGACTTCCAACTATTAAGTAAATAATATTTTAATGGATTCCAGCAACAACGACAACGACGACATAAGTAATAAGATGATAATAAGAAAATCTTTTTAGAACGATGTTGTTGGCATATTGTATAATGAAGAAAAAGAAGAAGAATGGATTATAAATTAAATATAAATTATTTATATATATTATATTATATCGAGATTGATTGGGGTATACGCACACGGTACCCAAAACGTCTGTTGAAATATTTAGTCAAATTGTTAACTTAAATATATTTTAATCCGATTTTGTATTACTATAAATAAATGTTAATTAATTTTTTTGTTTCCTTTGCTTTTCAGAGGTACGATTACATCACTGATTATTATATGCTTTTTGGGCCTAACCAATTCTATGGTAAGATCTTAAGACGCACGTTTTATATACTATTACAAGGTTAATTTATAAATAAATTTAAAAATAAATATTAAGCTGGTATTATAGACCTCCAGCATCTTTCTTATAGTAGATGATAGGTGTTTAAATAGTGGGTGTATACATTTGTTGAACACTCAATTAAGATAAACGTGTGTAAATTTTAGCAAATTTATGAAGACATTTAATTTTATATTATTGACTTTGATTATGACTTGTGGACTCATCTTTGTAAACATAGTTTTAATGATAAAAGCAGACTATAAATTCAAAATTAATTTTTTTTTCAATTTTGTTAAAATATAACAAATTTTTGAAAACTTAGAGAACACAGATTATTCATATTCGCGAAATGTTTCTATATTTTATAATTCACATTTAACTTATCAATTAAACTTTAGCTCATTTTAAATTTTAAAACTGATGAGTTTCAGGGACCATTCAAAGTTTAATTTATATTCAGATTATCAAATATCACAGAATATCACAATTGATCAAATCCAAATAACATAAATTTACTAATCCAAGGATGCGATGCACATATTCACTATACTCAGCGGTTACTTCAATTAAATAAAATATAAATTCAACGATAACTTTGTTGAAATGAAATAATTAACAAAAATTTCACTGATAAATTAATGTCGACCAAAAACAGATGACTAGAGCACAAAGTGCTCTTTTTTATTGAACAATGTTCGATTAACTACAATAAATTACCCTACTACCGAAATTGCTGGCTCACTCGACTATTTGAAAATTTAGATTTTTTTGGTTGATTTACTCCGACTTTACTAACTGTAACTTAACAATTATAGTTAATATCACTTTGAATAATAGTATAAAAGTATTTCAAAGAAAACTAACGCCCTAAATTTTATTTTTACTTTTTTTGTTTATTTAATTTAAGTTTTATTGTCTAAATCTATTACAAAACTCATCGATTGTATTAATCCTTCGTTTTGTGCCATTGTGGTAAATTAACATAATCAAAGTTTTTGATATGCGTAATAGTGCAATTATGCAAGTAATGGGCTTGCTTACTTCAGGATGTCATTCCTGATTGGCGCTAGTATCCATCAAAATATGTGCTGTTCATGATTTTAAATTGTCACTTTGCAAACATCAACCTGTGTTCCCACTTTCCAAGACGATTTTTCGAATAAATGTCGCTTATGCCAATTATCAAAGCTGTTAATAAAAATAGATTTTAAAAATCACAATTTTGAAACCAGGATTATAAACCCATAATTTTGAAACTCAGGATTTTGAAAACGACGATTCGAAATTAAGAATTTTGAAAACTTAAATTCGTACCTAACCCTAAAACTATATGGACGATAATTGATTTGATGTTGAAATTATACCAATTGTGGATATTTTTAGAAGGTTTAATACCTTGAGGGATCAACAACTTATTGGCGCAGTGCAAATAACAATATTCTAGGCAGGGAAAATCAAAATGCAGTTATTTGGAAAGCGCTCCGAGTAAATCATTTGAAACCGTTTACTTCAACACTGTACTTGTCACCAGCTATAGCTAGAATTATAACTAATCTAATTTTTATCTAAACAATTCGTCAGAATGTTATCTATGGCAAAGAGAGCATTTGACTCCGTTTGGTATAACGTTCCCTTATATAAATTATTAAAGTGTGATTCTCACGAGATTCTAGCCGGGGTACGATAAAAATGGAGTTTGAAGTCTCCTCCTCTATAACATTTTTATAGCTGACTATCACAAAAAGTGTGATAGTCATGTTTAGGCTTTGATTGATTTATAATTTTCAAAACCAGTAATCCACCTATATTCTTCCGTAGAGTTGTCACTCAAAACACTTTTATGCTTTCTTTTGTTGCATGAGTTAAAATGTTTATGATTATAAATATTTTGGTAAACACTAGACAATGTTCAAATTCTAGCATCATCAACGAAAGGTTCGATAAATCTGAAATTTTACAGAATTTTATAATAATTGATTATTAACTGGTTTTCAGTATTAAGATTCATCGGTATTCAAACTAGAGTCAAGATCACATTATGGTTTAAGAGAGCTTTATGTAAGATTGTTAAATGTTGTTAAATTGATTTGTATCAAAGTTTCTTCAAATGTATTCAAATTTGATGTTTCAAATTCTAGGGGATAGATCGAAATAACTTCAAATTTGATTTAAGAACAGTTCAAAATTCAAATAAAAGCAATTATAATTTATTCTTTCTAATTGTATTCTAATAATCTAGCAACACGTGCGTGATGGGTATATTCATATTTTTCCTGTCAAACTCATTGTAATTCTATCCAAAATTTTGATTCAAAATACATATGTACTTTTAAACTCCGTTCAAATATTCAAATTACATATTTAAAATAAAAAGTTAAGTTTTATGAAATACATAGTGCACGTGTGTCTTGTATTTCTTTGGCAGAAGGCACCTTATTCTTTTAGTTATGCAATTTTTAGTCAAAAGCTCTGTCCGTCCCTCCTTTATCAATAGTTTTGAGATAATTATATGTATGAGCCCGCATGTGTTTCAGAGCAACTCCAACGATGCAATCGCGTATTGCATAATAAACCGGAAAGTGTTTTGACGCCATTTGAAATACAATTTGATCAATTTAAAATATAAAACCATTCGAATTATATCGACTAGACCATCATCGTACTACATTTTTATATAATTTATTTACATTAAGAAATATCAAGCTGTCTGTTACAACTCAGATCATGTAAATCAAAATAAATAATCTGCCCCGAAAAAAAAATGTTTTTTTTTTATATTGAAATTCAATTAAATTATTTCAAAATATGTATACATACATACATAATGCTCATCTCTTGTTTGAAGTAATTTACGATCGAAATATAACCGAAAATATTCAAAACACACCAAACATTTCTTAAAAAATTATCTAAACAATTTTGTTTTGTTTATTTCTAATTTACATGGGATTTCCGGGGAATTTTGTTTTTAAATTTAACTAACACACGTCTTATCAATCATAAAAGGAACCGAAAACATATTTTTTTTTTTTTTCAATTTTTAATGATTTATTACCTTAAGACGCGCGGGTAAGTAAAGTGGTGATTATTGTGAAGTATATTCACTTTAAAATAGCTTCCGGGCTATTGTTTTTGTCATTTTGTTACATGTATATATGTATGTATAAAAGGCTCGCGCACACACATATCTTTTTTATTTTACCCATGTGGCATATTGAAATTATTTGAATATCTCTAAGGATTTATTTTTTGTGCATGACTCATACATTTATATAGCAAAAATTTCCCAACTGAAAAAAATTCGCGTGAATAAAAACAATTAACCAACCTGCGCGCCCCGCGAGTAACAAATCTATATATGTATGTATATGTGTATTCCACAATAATATAATGCGGCTGGAGGTCAGGTTCGATGTTAGTTAAGATTTGATAAATGTTAGAATTTTATGTTATATGTATTTATATGTATACATATGTATACATATAAAAACTAAGTGGCAATCAAATTTTATTAAAATTGAACATACAATGAGCTTTTGAATATTTAATTAGGTTAACTAATGTTTAAAAGGAGCTTTTTAACTCTAACACGCATAAATTTGATTTTATATGATAAAATTATGGACGTATACATATAGCAAACTATATTCATGTTGTGTAGCTATGATAAAGACGTTTAATCATATATTGCGTTTGTTCCGGCAATCATCTGACAGTCGTTCGACCTTTATATACATATATATATGTTCTATGCTAATTATATGTGTGTGATGGAATTATTATGTTTATTGTGTGATGTGTCTATTGTTCAGTCAATAAATGTCTAAATTAATTAATTATTTGTCGGATTTCATTATATAATTTATAATTCTGGTGTGTTGAAGATTTGGACTAAGTTTTGTCGAATCCGATTTGCGCGGATTGAAAATCTCACGTCTTGTGTATATCAAGTAAAAACTTAACAAACTGTACTGATGTACAAAAATATTTAATCAAATCCTAAATGTTTATAGTTTTCCTTCAAATAATATTGTTAGATCAACTTTGAAAACTATGGAATTGAAAACAATACCATCTTGTTAGTTGTTGAAGTTGCCAAAAGACTTTAATCAAAAGTTTACAGTTTTGTATTGTAGGTGTCTGCAGTTGTAGGTTGGACGGTGAAGAATAGCCAAACCAATTAAACTGTCTTAATGTCAAATATTGTTACAACTGTACAGTGTACATATTTGGTCAGTTTTTTGAAAGGAACGGAATTCTGCTGCATCTTTCTGGAGCGAGATTCTACTTTTATGTTGTTGCCACTTCATATTCCACGGTATGAATGTATCCGCTTTACGTCATGGTTATTTTGTTGTTGTAATTCGGCAATTTCGTAATTTTTTTTATTGGTCCCGGTTATAGTTCACTTTGTCGGATAAAGTGGTTTCTCATTCATTAATGTATTCTAATAATTGTATTTTCCGATGATATCTTCAGCAAAATCATAGCTAGTGGAAAAATAGTTTATGCAGTCGAGCTAGTCAAAAATATTTTTATACCTTACTTACCCAAATATATAGCCCGCTATAATTGTTGCAACTATTTGATCTTTTACTGTTAAATTTCCTAGTCTGTGCCTGTTTTCAGTTTCTCATATTTAGCCAAATATATCTGAATACCGGTTACAATTTTAAGTTCAGTATTTATCGAAACGCACGTAGTAAAAGGGCCGGTTCTCGTTATACCATAATTCTCCCGCTTGTTCATTCTAATTGTTTCTCAGACCGGATATAAAATAATAGAAATGACAACGTAATATTGTTCAATTTCAAAGTCGTACAATATTCTTGAACTCTTATGTTGAGTTAAATTACGGTGTTGAGCATAAACATAATACTTTCTCGCTTTACGATTGGTCTGAACGATAATAATATCCATTAGCAAGATACTTTTGAAACACTGTTCTTCCTTATTACGATTTATCACGATTAACAATTTCTCTTCTTTGGGTGACGCAGAATAGCCTTGAGATGGTGGAGTAATTTTTTATTTATACAGTAAAATAAAAATCAAGACAATTCATCGCTAGTAGTTCATCGCAACCACTTCGCCAGCAATTCATCGCAACAAATTTATCATTACTTTTCAACCCGGTACAAAACGACGCCGTGTTTTGTAATGATAAAGATAAATTTCTGAAATTTTAACTAAGTACATACTATAGGGAATTAGTCTATTCCTTGACCGGTTATGGCGAAACTCGACATATTGAATGGAAATTGGATTTTAACATGATTTTTGAATACAGTTTTGGCATATGACCTATACTGATACTTAACTGGACTATTTCTCAACCGATTTTAATGAAAACCGATATTTTGAAGATAAGTTGAATTTTAGATAAAGTTCGAGAATGGTTATTTGTAGGGAATAAACAATTATCATTGTACAATATTCTGGAATATGGCCAACTAGAATGAAACTAGGTTATTTCTGTAAAACTTAATTTAATTTTAAATTATTATTATTATTTTTTTCAATTGGGTGCAAATCTTTCCCGGATAATATGTATACTAATTTACTATTTATTTAGGGACAAATTTTCACAGGGAGGACACATTTTGTTACATTAGACGAAGGAAAATATTTAAGTGAAGAAAGGCTTAAGGTCATATTCTAAAACTTTTCTCAATAATCATGTTAGAATTTCCATTTCATCCAGACACATCATAATAAATTAAGGGACAATCTCAAAAATTATTTTAAAATCCTGTGTCTAGCGAACAGATCAAATTTCATTATAATCGGCCGAGGAATAGACCAGTTCCATTCTAGTTGATCATGTTCAATAATTGTATTAAACAGACATTTAACAATTCCACTTTTTTCAAATCGAAATCATAAAAATCCCATTTCCATCCAACATGTCGAGTTTTATCATAATTGGACAAGGAATAGTCATGATTCATTTCAGTTTGCCATAATCCAGAACTTTATCCAAATATATTTGTATAATCCCATTTTTATCCAATATGTCGATTTATATCATAATCAAATATCATGGTCAAACAAGAGCATAGTTCCGTTCCAGTTACCCATATTCCAAAGCTTACCCAAAAACCATTATAATCCCATAGTTAAAAAAATTAATTTAAAATCGTTTTTCCATCGAACATGTTGAGTTCGTTCATACTCGTGCAAGAAATAGCCTGGTACCGTCCCATTTTCCATCCAACATGTTCAATTTGATAATTATTAATTACTACGAAGATCGCGATTAATTACTATAGCGATGAATTTCAAATACAAAATCTTAACTGGAGCGATATTCTGTTTCGGATTTTCATCCGTTTATATAGTTCCTACGTAACTAAAGAAAATCTATATAATTGTAGGTTTGTTTTTCTTGATTTCAACACTATTTCTTCGTTCAAGAAGATAAGCTATAATCAACAATCATGATGTAATATCAGATGATAATTTAAAACAAACAGTTTTGATTTTGGAAAGATTGTGTTGTAGTGTACCTTACACTGTATTTCACAAATCATGGTCAGATACAATTAAGAATCCTTCACTGAATGAACAATTAGAAAAATTGCTAGATACTATAAACCAAAGGAGATACATTGCTATAGATACAAATTGCTAGATACTATAAACACTATAAAACATTGTCCAAATCGCAAAGGTTGGAGAAACATTTAAAGGTACACTCTCTGAGTAATCAGAGCCCATCCGAATCGCCGCCTAGAAAATATGGCACCAGATAATATTCAACCCATTTGTGCAAGTAAGGAATCGGATCCTATGGAAAGTTTAGTTTTAATAGCTGATAAAGTTTGGAAACTTAATCTGAGATCTAGGGCTAGCGTTCCTGCGTCCACACCTAATTTTCATCAAACAACAATCGATCAAATATCTCTAGTGAGTGCAAAAATCTATTGAGGAAATCACTTCAAAAAACACTTAGACTGAGGTAATTCATCAAAAATCAACCGGAAAACCAATTAATTCCTGGATTCGGATGACTAGTCCTGGGACTGTACCAAGTTGCCTATTTATAACATGTCGTATTACTAAAATAAAAGTTTTAGTAGATTCGGCGGCCGAGATTTCGGTTGTCCCTGCAAAAGTTTCTTATTCAATTGTACTTAAGTATAGCCGACTTCCTCAGTAAATTTGGATTGTCTCTAGATTAAGGGAATAACAAACTTATTGGGAATGCAACATTGTTTCTGCTATGTCAAAATTATTAAGGCTATTCTTATTCCACCTCCAAAAATATATTTCCAGTCTTACTCAGGAATCTATAGTTATACGATATTGACACTGATGCATGAAACATCAGTTTTGGTGGTGTTAGAGATGGTTGATAATTGTAAGCAGCCGGTGCGGTATATTTTTCTACAAAGTTATCTCCTGCAGAAATAAAATACTCTGCGTTCGATTGCGAGCTTTTGGCAATATTTTGTGCGATCCGGTATTTTCCATATTTAATTGAGGATCGAGATTTCACAACTTATACGGATTCCAAACTACTTATCTGAGCGGAGTCCACGCCAGAGTCGTCAACTGGAATACATATCATAATTTTGTACGTTATCCGTTATATAAACGGTTTATAATGTAAACAATACATGGTGAAGATACCTTTTCTAAATTAAATGACAATAATGTATCACCGATTTGTCACTATGAATTAAATGTAGAAAAATCACTACAAATGACGAAGAACTAGAATTTCTTAAGCAATAAAATGGTACTCGATTAAAATCATCAAACTGGTGCGAAATTTCTACAAAATATCTAATTTCTAAAAAATATTTTTGGGTTAAAATGAACACAGACATATCTAAATGTTCTCGTGAGTGGATAGATTGTCAGAAAGGAAAGATGACACGACACGCTCATTCAGAATACAGAACTTTTGCCTCTCTCTCTCTTTGATCGTTTTCAACATATCTTCATATATGAATCTAGACGACCCAATTCCACCGTCATGTGGATTTTCAAATATATGTATTAATAAAAGTTGATAGGTTCCCTAGGTCGCTCGAAGCCTTTCCTTCAGTAGACATCAAAGTATAAATATATGATGCGTGCATTTCTCGAAAATTATATCGAACGATTTAAATTAGCGAAATTTTTCAAGGACCCCAATAAATATTTCTGTGTTCTAGTAAAAGTACTTAAGTTAGAAATCAATTGAACGAATTGCTAAATATTTGTATTGACGATTGTAAAAGTAGGCTAGGCTCCTCTCGCGGAAAAAATAATTATTAAAAAGAACGATCCATTTGAAGTTTGTGTTGTTGTTTTTGTATTTGAAATTAGGTGGCTGTGTGTTTTTAAACGGCAATGGATTGACGATTGTAAAAGAAGGCTAAGCTCCTCTCGCGGGAATAATGATTATTAAAAAGAACGATTCATTTGAAGTTTGTGTTGTTGATTTTGTATTCGAAATTAGATTGGATAGATAGTTTTATTTTAAACGTCAAGTTTTATTTTTATTTTAAACGTCAATGGATAATTCCGCTACGTGGAATCCGTGATGCTCCAATCGTCAATACGTATTCAGCCGTGAGGGTGCTGAAGTACAATTTATAATATCGAATCTAAATCATACATATACATGCATATATACATATGTATATGTACTCGTATATACAACTAAATTGAACATTAAACAGTTTTGAGGGATCCAAATACCGAATTATTTGTATCCTATATTGTTTTGGTCCGGTCTTGGATGCCATAACAAATTATATAATATCACATCTACTAAATTCATTTTCGATTATATGCTAATAAATACAAATTTTAAATTACGGTAGACCAGGCACTTGAAAATGGCAATCATAAAAAAAATTATGTGTCAAAATTTATTATTTCCAAATTTTTCAGTTTCCTCACCCACATAAACATACACACATACATATGTAGGTATACATACAAAAACCTTTCGATTATTCAAAATATGTAATATCCATACAAGTTTTTGTATTGTATATATGGTGGTGCGGTGATAAGACACAAAAATGATATAGGTCAGTTTTCCTTTTTTCGTTTCGTATTTTTTTGTTTCTAGTTTTTTTTTTATGCTGGTCCGGCCGTCTAAATATTTATTTAGGTTTTGGGTGGAAAATTTTTGCTAATTTTGTAGAAAAACCAAACAAAATAAATAAAGAATAAAAATGGAAAATTATATTCAATATTTCTTCTTTTTTTTTTGTGGTCTTGTGTTTTATATATTTTCCATGTACCATCGGCAAAAAAAACGTATAATTTTCTAAATAATTAAACGATTTTCGATGCTGCACAGTCGAAAAGAAGCCCAGATAATACAAAAATATGTGTATAGTTTTTCGCCCGTTTTTCATTGTTATTATTACTACAACTGTACATTTTAGAATACTTAAGCAAACAATAAAAATTATCCTCGTATATTATTATTATTATTATTATTATTATACGAGAGCAAGCGTATACATATGTACATATGTACGTACGATGGAGAGAAATAAAGTATGATAAAAAAAGCTTTAAAAGCTCATATGTATATAGTTTGGGTAAAATATGTACATACATACGTATATACCTTTTGTTATGGAACTTGAAAAAAAATATATTGTATGTACGTAGGAGAATGAATTTCAGGATTTTTCATCAGAAATATGGATAAAAAGAAAATTTATATTAACATATTTTTTTTATATATTTTCATATAATAAATACAGGGAAGGTAGTAGCAACATAAAAAGAAAATGATATTGTGTTTTTGAGAGAGCGCAAAAAAAAATAAAAAATGCTTTCCCAGATAAGGACGGTACACGGGTACACGATAAACCGTTTAATATACATATATATATATACATATATATATATATATATATATATATATACATATATATATATATATATATATATATATATATATATATATATATATATATATATATATATAAATATAAATATAAATATATATATATATATATATATATATATATATATATATATATATATATATATATATATATATATATATATATATATATATATATATATATATATATATTATATATATATATATATATATATATATATATATATATATATATATATTTATATAAATTTTACATTATATACATCTACTGTTGTGATTTTACGTTTTAAAGGATATTATTGTTATTTTATTATTTATATGTGTTAGAATATGTGCTTTTTATCGATCTAAGCGCTTTTATACTTTCGCAAAAAAAAAAATAAAGGAAAAAGTGTTACGGGTAAATAATTTTGATAATGTCAAAGGTATATTAAAATTGATTTTATTCATTTCGGTTGTAATCAGGCCGAATAAAATACTAACCCGTTTTCAGGCACCAGGGTAACCTAGATTTGTAGTATAACATACATATAAGAGAGAAGATAACGCGGATAACCCTCATTTTTCACAAATGTTATATAAGTAGAACAGTCACACAAATCTTAGAGTGGTTTTTGTATTCTATACGGTTATATCCCCATATACATATGTGTATATATGTAGTATATAGATACACTATATCGTATATGTAGAGCAAAGTGACATCATGAATTTTCCACTATTATTCCTCCATAGAATTTTGTTTAAAGATAAATTGCTTCTAGTAATGCTAAGAAATATAACACAATAGACTGTATTACAGTTTTGAATAATAAAAAATTAATTTAATATTTTTTTGTAATTTCGTTCGTTCGTTCGTTTTTTTATTTTTTAATTTTATTTTTGTGTATAGTTTGTTAAAAATGTAAAGAAAATTTGTATATATATATGTATGTATACGTTTTTCCCAAGATTTTCCCGTTTCTATTTTATTTTATGTTTGCTAATTAAAAATTAAAGTTTTTTGTGTTCTGTTATTATGCTGTGTGTTGTAAAAATCAGCATGGGAAATTAGGTTGGTATGTATATATTATATATTTTATGCACGCCTCTTTTATTTTTCCATCATGGTATCTTGCTGGTATGTTCAAGAGTATATATATAAATATGAGGTAATCATATCTAAGAATTATTTTCACGAATAAATTAAAAAAAAAAAGGTTTAATCTTCCCTTCATTCGATTCCGAGTGTTGATTATACAATTCATATATACACTTGTAATTTGACTTGTTACTTGTGCCAAACATGAACCAAAAACAAAACAAATCCCTCCTTTAATTCTCTCGATAATAATCAAACAGATCTTGCAATATGTATACTTATATACAGAAGGAAATTCCTTTTCTTATATGTACGTTACAAAATAAATTCAAATTAACACAATTTAACAACTTACATAATAATTTCAACAAACAAAACAAAAACAATTTTTTTTTTGTAAATGAAATAAGAAGTACCACATAATACCCATCTCAAGAAGAGATAATCTTCATCTTCGTCCTTATACATACATACATATTATATAGACTAAGTATAACAACAACAATAACAAAATAAATTGTAATAAATAAATAACAGACAAAAAATATCCAAGAAAACGTAACAAACAAAAAAAAAATATTTCTGTAGTTATTCATTGCGGTTTGCCGGTTATTTTTCATTTTCTTAAGACACATCTTCCACACTATATACATCCATACATACATATTATACACACTAGCATTTGGTTTTGTAGTTTTGTTACTGTTGCTTTTTTGTGTGTACGTACATAAATATATGTAGTAGATTGTGGGTGCAATATAGCAGAACTTAACAATACAAAACTACATGAAAATAGGAGGATTTATTTTTCTTCTTCGTTTGCTTATTTGTTTCTTGTTGTGTTTTTTAATTTTTTTTTTTTTTTTTCAAACAACACGAGAATAATACACACAACATGTGTTTTAACCAAACACAGAAGAATCGTCTTAATAATAATATAAGATTTTATTTTTTATTTTATTTTATGTTACGTTACTGTAGTTTTTTTGTTATACGTTACAGTTGTTTTTTATGATGTTCAAGTGAAAATCAACAGAAGAAGGAATGCAAAAAAAAACTTGTTTAAGGATTCTTTTGTTTTTTTTTGGGAATCATAATTTTTGAATTAATAGCGAAAACTTTTTGTTGTCCTCTTATATATCTATAACAGCATTTTGGGGTTGTTTTGATGCACCAAGGGCCATTAACTAGACTGCATTATTTTTATATTTATCCTTTTGGTTAAAACTCAAGGCTGAATACCGTATAGGTTACACAGGTTTAAGTCGTATATTTTGCTAATAACATGCTCGCACCACTTTAGCGAGTTAGTTCAACTGTATTCATGTCACTGTATTGGTGACATTTTTTGTATATGGTTGTCACCGATGTTGTTTTCAAAGCAAGTCTCTTGTATGCTGAATTTACAGATTTGGTGTGAAACTTTTAAAATTTGGTGTAAGAATTTGTAAAAATAAACTGTTTTTTCATAGATTTCAAACTTAAAATTTTGTGGCAGGAATTTTAAGAATATTAAATAAAGTTCTAAACAAATTTTGAAATTTAATATACAATATTGTATTGTAAACCACCTATAATTCTCTATTACTTAAATTGGTATTAATACATTATTTAGAAACCTGGATTCGCGTGAAGTTTGTCCAAAATTAGAAAAACAACAATTAGGACAAATTTCACGCGTTTGTTTAAAAGTGTGAAGTTTGTCCTAAAACTAAATAAATATATTTGTATTAGTGCCAATAATAAAAAAAATTCGGGTAAACTGATTAATTGTTAAAAGCTTTTTGTCTTATTAGCAAACGTAGAAAAACTACCAAAGCTCAAAGCATATTCCAATTCAAATAAAAACTAGTGCAAAAGTTTACTCAAGGCATAAACAGGAGCATGCACTTGTTTAAAGTAAATGGACGGAAACCTTAATGTTCCGATTAATAAAAACAATCCTCTAGCTAGTAGCTAAGTAAGTTCAGACAAGGGTGTATATGCATTTTTGGGTAGCTGTGCGCTATATCTAACTAAAAAATATCAAAGCTATCTTAAATCTAGAAGATAAGTATCTTAGGACAGGGGTGTTTTACCACGTTGTATGTTAGTACAAAATTGAAATTTTAAAAAAATTCTCCTTCTGAACCAAGGATCGCACCCAGATAGCGATACACATTTTTGGGTAGCTGAGGACTATATCTAACTAACAATTATTAAAGCTTTCTTCAATCTAAATGATAAGTATCTTAGGAGTTGGGGTGGTTTTGTCACGTTGTATGTTCAAAATTGAGATTTAAAAAAATAATTTTAAATCTCAATTTTTACTAACATACAACGTGACAAGACACCCCTGTCCTAAGTTACTTATCTTCTAGATTTAAGAAAGCTTTAATAATTTTTAGTTAGATCTCATTTCTCTATTTAAATTCAGGGTGATTTTCGTAACTCATTTCATATTTTTAAATTGAGATGGCTAGCCTTCGCCTCGAAGAACAGGGACAGGCATCTAGCTTTAAATAAAGTTATGTAAATTAAGACAACTATCTAAGTTCTCATACACTGTGTTTTTTTTAAACTAGTTAACTGAATTTTTCCTGCAGCATATCGTCTGATGTGTATTGGGGCATGGAATGTTTTCGGTTCTATCGTGTCGTGGGACATCAATCAATTTTTGAAAATTATTCTTCATGTTTACCAGAAATCGATATGGTTAATGACAGACTACTACCTGAAATCCATTTCTCAAATCTTTTCTCGGTGGCTTCTGCTTCGAGAGATTTGTGGAGTTCGCAGGATTTTCTCAACAAATTAAATGAGTCCATAGTCTGTTTTTCTGATGGGTCTCGTTCTAACCTCAGTGCAGGTTGTAGAATCTACTGTCATTGAACGGATCTGAGACTTTTCGGCATTCTTGGTTCGCATTATACTGTTTTTCAGGCGGAACTAATAGCGCTGACACGTAGTGCTATTGAGGTTATGAATTTTGCTGTTAAAAACAAAATTATTCTACTGTGTACAGATAGTAAAGCTGTACTTAACTTTTTAAGAAATCTCTTGACTGTTTCTAAACTCGTCAAGGAATGCAAACATTTCATGAACCTTCTTTGTTCTAACAATAAAGTTACGGTCATGTGGATACCGGCTTATTGTGATATCATAGGCAATGAGATCGCGGATTGTTTAGCCAAAGCTAGCTCCCAATAAATTTTAATTGGTTCTAAACCAGCGGTTCCTGTATCTTTCAACTACGGAAGAAAGCTATAAAGTACTACGCTTTGCAAGACCTAAGGTCTCAGAGGCTTGAGCCTTTTAGCTGTCGTAAGGCGAAGTACTTCATTAAGGAGCCCAATTTAAGGTCAACGAAGTATGCTTTATCTTTAAAAAAGAACCAGTGAAGAATCTTGGTAGCAAATCTTACGGGGCATAGCCGTTTTAAAGCACATCTACATCGTATGTGCTTAGCTCATGATGGACTGCCTTAAAGAAGATGTTGACTCAGTTGTCCTGCTTTCAGTTCTATTCGATTTCAGGTATTCAACTTTAGGTCTTTAAATTTAGATCAGTTGCCCTCTCTGCCTTGGTCTAAATTTATTCATTTTACGAGGGCAGCAGTGCACGTTTGCGAATTGGGATAGGATCCTGTATTTGCATCATGGGAGTTTGTGACATTGAGTGCGGAATCCTCGTGGGTTTCAGCCAATTTTAATAATAATAATATCCAAATTTTCTTCCAGTTACAAAATAAAATGTGGAACATGATAAATTGCTACAAAGAAAAGGAATTTTTTAAAATAATCAGTAAATTTTTTTTAATTTTCATAACTAGGAACTTTCTTATTTTTGCGAAAATGTTTGTTTTGTTGTCATAGTGCCCTATTATTGTTAATAAAATTAACTATCTGCAGATATAAACTTTATGTGAATAAAATTCTGATACAACACAACAGCATAATAAAACTATTTTTATGTATATGTTTATGTTTATGTAAGGTGATATCTGGGATCTTCTAAAATTGAAAATACGAAAAAAATTAATAAACATTTCTTAATTATTTGAATTACAGTCAGTTTGTTTTAAATGCGATTTTCAAACAATAATGTTTTCGCAGTTAACTGGTTTGTATATGTCGGAATTGAACGTATTTTATTTTACTTGGTTTGACAAATTTTAATAATCTTTAATATTTTTATGATATTTAATTGTACCGATTAACGTCAATCATCAACAATTTTAACACAGCTTGAGTAGAAATTTGCGTAATGTATTTCTAATTTGCGCGCCAACTTCAAAATTGATTAAATCAATTTATCGACCGATATATATATGTATCATACATTTGCTATGCGTATACACGAATCTGTTAACCATGATTAGAAATTATATTTAATGATATAAAAATACTGATGTTACCACAAATGCTATTGACATTTATTTTAGTATTATTTTGCCCATTAAATTAATTAATTTATATTTATAACAAAAAATACAAATTATGTTATTTTTGTATATGTATTCTATAAATATTATTGTGTTTGATTAAACCAAACACAATTTGCTAATTTTCATGTTAATTTTTTGAAATTACCCGCATTCAATCCTCTTCCCCGCATCTAATTACTGGTTATATATGTATGTATGGATATGTACTCGAGCGAGACAGACAAAGCCAATGTTATGTCCTAGAGCATTGTATAATACAAGTACATATTTTATGTAAAAACAAAAAAAAATTATTAACCGCAAAAAAATTAACAAATTTTAATGAAAATAATTAGAAAATTTCATTGTGATTAATGTTTATAATTTTTTTTTCTTTTTTGGTTTTGGTTTTATGTTTGGTTTTCTTGGAAATCTAATTAGACAAAAAGTTTATTTTCCAAGAATTTATAATGATTATGTTCTTTATGATGTATTTTTTTAAATTTTTATTGGTCATCAATGTTTACGATAGAAATTATAATACATATTTACAAAATATAATTTAAACAAAATAATATTTATCTAACGAATTATTTAGATTTTGTTAATTAATTCGGTTGATGATCGCGAAGGCTGAAGGTCAATATTATTATTATCTCGTCTAGCGCGTATTCTGTATATATGTATATAAATATTTAGATACAATATACATACATACGTATATAGATTAACTTTCTACGACCTGAACAATAAAAAATTGGATTTTTATTTTATTTTATTGTTATTTCTAACATCATCTGGAAAATCACTTAAGTGATCGGATTACCAAATAAAAAATGATTGCAAACATTTTGTTTAAAAGATTATAGTCTTATTGTATAAAATTATTATATTTTTGTTTTTTTTTATGTTTTCTATGTTCCATCTGCATTTTGAAGTCGTTAAAAAAATAAATCAATTTTCGGCTCCCCCCGGTCCCCTCTTGAAAATTTATTTTTATTATTTTAAAAATAAATAAATTATCTCATCAGCGGGCGAGCACAAGATGCGCGCGGCATAAGGCATACATATATATAGGAGGAGGCACAAACATTTTAATTTTTCATCTAAATATTTATATATTGATAAATCGAAAAGAATTTGGTTCTCACTGTCAATGATCTTGAGATTATTTTAACTATACACATTCGATTAAGTAACAATGTACTGTGTGTTATACATATACGTATGTAACTAGATCAATATATAAACGAGATTAATTGATTTCGGGGTAATTCTTCGTTCATTCATTGTTTCAAATCGAGACAAACAAATCGTTGTATTATTTATTTTCTTATACTATCCGAAAATCGTATGGTTTTCTTTATGCGGTGGTACACAATCAGGCTGACTGTATTGTATATATTTATTGGAATGAAAATAAACCGAATTTTATATATCCATATGGTGTACGATGTTATGGTAAACGTGTCCTAATTTTATAGATTATTTCATATACAGGGTGTCACAATTAAAATGATACAGTAAATTATGTCAAAGCAACAAATCGAAGTAGTAAGTAGTCTTTATCTAGTTAAATAATAAACTCATAACCATACTACTTCCCTCTGGGTGGAATTTCCATACATTTTATTGAAAACAATTTTCTTCTCAGAAAAGTTCCGACGAAAAATTAATATTTCAAAATATGTATATTTAGGGTGGTTCAATTTAATTGGGACACCTTGTACATGTACATAATATACGTACATACATACACAATACAATTAATGTTATTGTTTCGAGCTTTTTATTAAATAATTTAATGCATTCAAACTCTGTTTATATTGTGTTTGGGTACTCTATACACAGAATATGTACACCAAAGGGTATAGGGTGGTACATAATGTATGCTCCATAAAATATTATGTATATTTTAGTTATATGTATATAGTTTATAAAATCCATCTCTTGCGGGCGTAATTTAAATATTTTATTTCATTTATTTAAATTTTCTGTGTTTTTGGGGAGGAGGAGTGGAGGGTTGAAAATCAGCGTAAAACAATTAAACTATGTTTCAACATAAGCGTAGAGCAGCACGAGTCAAACGATTAAATCTATAAATATATTCTCAATTAAACTGATCTAGAATCAATCCAATTTAAAACTCTGTTTAATCTTTTAAACATGCGGCATAGCAAAAAAAACCTACAATAAATTTAAACATTTTTTATGTTTTTAGTTTAGTTCTCATGAAACTCTACTTAAATTCTGTTAATAAAAATTCATATTTTCCAGTTTTTGTGTTTTTTTTTTTGCTTATTAAAACTTTTTCAATTTAATTTTTCATTCATAACTAATAAAAAAAAATGTTTTTTTGCCCGCACACAAAAAAAAAATCTGAGTATCTTTTCATACATACGTACATAACATAGAGCACGAAAAGTACCAGGAATTGGGTAAAGATTTTTTCTCAATTTATTCCTCAACTATTTTTTTGTTCTGAAAACTGCAATATAATAATAATCATATCTTCGTTTTCCATTTATTCTTCGTGTGTTTTTCACATTATCATTTAATAGCCTATATTTTCTTCGACTTTTTTTACTTAGACATTCAAGTATCATTGGGTATAAATGTATGTAGGTAATACTTTAAATTAATTAAATAGAAAAGTAGAACAGATATAATTGGTGCAGATACACAAACAGGTCAGTGGTTTTTTCGTTCGTTGGGTTCGTTTTGTTTGTAGTATGTATGTATATGGAATAATAAGTTGCAGGATAAATAAATCGATTCTTATTATACCTACACCGGAGTAATTAATTTTTTTTTTTTTTGCATAAAAACAAATTAGCATAGCTTGTGATTAAGTAAGCATTTTTCAACTTTACTGGCTTGTCTATACAGAAAACGAAAAATATCAAAAACAAATAATTTGACACCATTTACATCTTTTTTTTTTTTGGTTTGGTTTTGGTTACGGCCCACAAAACCGAAACCAAAAATTATTTCTTTTTAAACTCTTGCTAAAAATAACGCGAATAAATATTGTTCGTTTACGTTTTCCAACGAAAACTTGAAAAATTCTAAAATTCTTATCAGAAATAATTAAAAAAAATATTGTTTGATGAGAGGAAATTAAATATTTGACTGGGATTCTTAAAAATATATATTTTATTCGAGTATCGTTTGAAAATTAGTTTAAGCGGATTTTGGATGTAAGTAGTTTAAATGTGTCATTTTCAACTGAGGATAAAGTGCATTATATATAAACACCAATTTATCCGGTTTTAGTATAACCGGATTAGCCGTGTGTGAAAAGCAGTTATGAAACGAAAGAAATTTAGGAATTAATTGGTAGGTTCAGTTTGAGGTAAGAAAACTTGAAGGATAAAGTCATTTAATAAAGTCAACTGGAATAGAACTCTGATATAGTGTATATGGTTGTGAAATTAAAGATCGGCCGGAACTTCGTAAGAAGTACCAAAGGTTTAGTATAATTTTAATATCACTTTTTCCTAATATGAATTGTTTAGTTATAAATTCTTCGGATTTAAGAGTAAGATCTACAAAAATCGCCAACTTTAAAAATAGCATATGTTCGATTTTAAATCAGATAATGCGATGTAGGCTCTGTTTATAGCTAACGATTTTAATAAAGTTTTAATAGATCATTGCATCACTTAACCTAAGAAGATATGCAATGTCTTTCTTATTTAATATTTTGACTAAATATTTTGCAAAATTGTCCACGTACTTCTTCGTATATATATGTGTGAGCTAATTAGTTAGCTGTTTGTGTTCTACGATTAGCTCATCTAAAATGTACAATGTACTTTTATTGTTGCTATTATTTTTAATTTATTTTTATCTTGGTATAACATCTATAGTCGATACTAATTTGTTTCGATAATTTACTCCTTTACATTAGGGTACAACTATTTTGTGATCCAGAATTTGGATCTTAGAACCTTCGGTCTAATTTCAAAAGTAAATTCAAATATTTTATAAAGAATTGTTTAATTGAATTTACTTTTTTTAATTTTTTTAAACTCGCAAAACAAAAAGACGAAATTCATTTTTTATACATTTAGGTCAAAGTCCCACAAAGAAAATGAATTTCAGTCAGCTGTGTGCCTAACATCGATATTTTTGCCTAAATTAATGACTATACACTAAATTAATAGCTTATAGTTGACAAGAGCCATTAATATATGGTAACAGTAGATTAATAAATCCGACTGTGCCCAGTGTTGCGAAGTTGACAGATTTTTTGTTTTTTTCAGATTTTTATTCTTAAAAAGGAAAACAGATTTGAGTCAATATTTCCAGATTTTTCGTGAAATCATAATTTCTAACAGATTTTTGTTAATTTTGTTTAACACAAAATAAATTTAGTAGAAATCAATAGTCTTTTGCTTTATATGATTGATAATCTATGCACAGGCAGCGAGTCCTTTCCTATATTCATTAATAAATAGTTATATCACTCTTGAGCAATTAAGCGAAGAGCTACATATATACAATTTTGAGTAAATTTGATGAAATCGAACAAAATTGCATACATACATGATTATGATAATTTAGAAGAACTTTTACATAATTGCAACAAAAATAATAAATCAGTAAGGCAATCTGTTGAGGTACTAGGTGATATTTCATCTACATTGGAAGATAATTGGACATCTACTTCAAATCGCACAGACCATCGTAATTCTCATAATCATTCAAATGATTTGGCACGGTGTCTTTTAGAAATTAAGACAACAAACGCCAAACTAGATGAATTGAAAAATTTGATATTAAATGAGCCAAAGATGATTGCATCCCAAATCAATAAAGTTTATCAGTGGATGGCGTCTTATTGGCGAAAAAAAGTTGGGAAATCTGACTGGTCTCATTATGACGATAAAATGCTTCAACCGCCATAGTTCACTTAGGCGTATACTATTAGAAAAAATGCTTGAACAAAAATTACATCAAAGGCACCTGAATCTTCCATTTCCAATGAAACACAATCGGAATCAATAATATTAACATCACAACCTTCAACCTACAATGACAAATTCATTAACTATCAAAAAAATGAAACTTTGTACCCAAGTCAATCAACACCCAGCTTTATTGATCCTTTAAAATCGCCCATAGTCAAATTAACAGAAATGTCTACCAAAGAAGATGGGCATTACATTGTCTCCAGACTGAACGATCACAAACTATACACCATATCATTGGGGTTCTCCATGATCAACCTGCATCAGTTTTTCATGAAGGATTTAACTGCATCAGCTCTAAAGTTCATCTCGGTTCGGAAGGACTTCCAACCGACGTAAAGTCATTAAGAAAACTTCTAGATGAATATACAATTTGCGGTTTGACCTCATATCAAAAGAGACACAATTAGACTTGCACGCTGTTTGCACACATTGCCAATCAACCAAAATTAATAATATTCAACGCGACAAGGAAAATTTCAACAAATTCTATCCTGGAGGCAATAATAAGAAGAATTTTTAATAAGTTCGACAAGACATTCAAATGATGACACTAAATTGAATAACTGTGATATTAGGTTAAGTAGTGTCCAATTATTTCAAAAAAAAATGAAAATTTTAATTTAAATAGTTTTTACTTTAATTGTGGTGGTATATGTGTGGGAAAATAAAAGAATTTTATAGAAAAGTTAAATCATCTAATTATAATGTTACAACTTTGACAGAAACCTGGTTAAATTCCAGTTTCTTAAATAGTGAAATTTAAATTCAAATTGGATTATTATATTAAATTAAGAGGTGGGGGTATTTTAATTGCGGTTCATACTTCTATTTGTGGTGATGATACCACCTGTTCAACCAAAATTGTTTTTACTAAGCTCAGTTTCTTTGTTCTTTATATATTCCCCCGTCATCTGTTGATGATGCATATCATAATATTTTTAACGTAGTTCTGCAGGTTTCTAAAATGCAGAACGAAAAAGACAATATTTTAATATTCGGAGATTTCAATAAACCAAATTTAAATATTATTTAATTTAGGCCTTAACTTTGACGTTCGCGAGGCTGGCGAAAATTTTCATTTATTTTCTGACACAATCCACCACAAGGGTATAGTTGTAAATTTTGATTGCATGGAACATAAATGTTCTCTGTTTAAAAATAACAATTTTAAACTAAGTTATAATTTTTTTAAAGCTGATTATTTCAATTAAAAAATTTTTAGGATCTAAGGAACAAAAGAAATCGAGCCTACAAACTTTCTAACAAACATAAAGACACAAGATCTAAAAATACTTTTGAATCGTTGACAGAAAATTTTGATTCTGAATCTATTTTAGCTTACAACAATTATTGTAAATCAACGCATTTTATATAACCCCAAGAAGTTTTTTAAATTTGTATAGATATTAAGCGTAAATGTAGGGGGTTTCCATCTACATACAATGAAACTTGATGACTCATCATCCTCTATTCCACAAGACATTGGTAATCTGTTTGCTATTCATTTTCAAAATTCTTACATTGTTGAGAAAAGCATTACATTCAACCCCAATGACTTTACTATTCTGGAATATAAAATCAAACTTATCTCAAGAACCAATCTAACACAGAATGAAATTTCAACAGCTATTTTAAAACTCATCTCGAACAAAGGACCTGGTCCTAATCAAATTCATCCATCATTTCTAATCAATTTTCAATTTATCACTCAATTCAGGTAAATTTCCACAAAATTGGATATATTCATTATCATTGGATATTTCACTAACTTTTAAAAGTGGAAATAGAAATAATATACAAAACTATAGGTATCGCAATTTTGTCAGCTTTTCCAAAATTACTAGAAAAAATAGTTTGCAATAAACTTTCTGACATTATATCCCCTTCTCTTAATAATGAACAACATGGATTTCTTAAAAATAGGTCCACAATAACTAATTTGTCTATTTTTACCTCTTCAATAAATGCAAATATGGAGAACGGTGCTTTTGACAGAGTCTGTCACAATGTACTTATTTTAAAATTAAATTATTTTGGCATTAGGAGCATGTTACTAAATTGGATTAAATGTTATTTCACCAATAGAATACAAAGAGTTAAATTCCTAGATCTGCTTTCTGGTGAAAATCAGTTTTATTTGGAGTTCCTCAAGGCAGCCATCTTGGACCACTACTCTTCAATATATTTATTTCTGACTTATCCATTAAATTATCTGGAATTAATCATTTATTTTTTGCTGACGATCTCAAAATATTTCACAATTCAAACAGTCAATCGTCTGGATGAATGGTGCAAACTCAACAAGCTTAACTTGAACACAAAAAAATGTTCTGTCATCACTTACACTCGTAAAAAGGAATATAGTAGTTTTCATTATTTCTTAAACAACGAGTCTCTACGATGAGTTGGTAATTTCAAAGACCTCGGTATTTTATTGGATACCAAACTTAATTTTAGTCTTCATTATCACTCAATTATTTCAAAATCTCACACCAGTTAGGGTTCATAAAACGTCGAGCATCTGAATTTAGTAACGTTTGGGTTACTAAATTCTTATATTGCGCACTCGTACGCTTCATACTTGAGTATGGTATCGTTGTATGGAAACCTTATCATAAAGTTCACATTAAAAAAATTGAATCAATTAAAAAAAATATTATATTATTCGCTCTAAATTATTTATTTTCGCCTCGCGATTTCGATAACCTTCCAAGGTATTCTTACAGATTAAATCTCCTTAATATGAAGACTCTTGAAGGAAAACGCATTCTTCTTGATTCATGTTTCATTTTTGATATCTTAAAACGTAATATTCGCTTTTTTAATGAACGTGTTGTATTAAACAATGACGTAAGACAAAGTCGCCATACACATTTTTTAAAACAAATTCAACATCGAACGGATTATGGTAAAAACGAACCAAAAATTCAAAACATTTTGAATATAATATGACTAAAATCAATTTTAAAAATAATAGACATAACAATAATAAAGTGGCCCTCTAGGCTTTAAAAAAAAATAAAAAATTAAAGAAATTTATAAAGGCCATTATAAATTAATTCAAATAAAATTAAAATCCACAATAGTCTTAAACCATCCACTTTAAGTGGAATATTTAGTTGGCAACATTAGTTGTGCTTGACTATTTATGATCAAATGGTTGTCTTTGCAACTAAATTGGAAAGTACATCGCGAGAAGACTTTTCGCTAATCGCTTGGTGCACAATGATGGTGTATAATGATATAATGATGATGAAGCCTGTAATTTAGTCGAACATTTTGGTATCAAGCATACACTATAATATCAATAAGACTTTCCTGCTCCTATAAAGCCGTGAACACTGATAAAAATGAGAGTGGAATTATATATATAAACGTCTTTCTCTTTCGAAATCAACACAAAAACGAACTTTATTCACAATTTCCTATTCAGAAACTATATAACTAACCTTAATTTTGGCATTAATTCGAAGTTTTTAAATCTTTCAAACTCGGACAATCTATTGCTTTTTTCTCAAAGCCAACTTTGCATGTTGTCTTGTAACTGAAATAACAAACAAAACAAAATCTATATCATCGATATATTTTAAATCGAGTACTATAGATAGATAAACAATTTTGAATGCTTTTGATTTAAATGCCGTATTCTTCGATAAATTTGAATTTAAATTCGTTCAGTTTTTCATGCATTCTATAGGAAATATATTCGTCTATAAGACGTGCTTTTCAAGTTGACTCAAGAAATATTTGTTTGTGATTATTGGAATGCAATGTACAATTTTAACTGAAAAATGGTTGACGATCAATTGCAGGATTTTTCAGTTTGTTAGATGTGATATTTAAATTTTTAATTCAAGTCATGAATTTGCCTTTCTGAATTTTTATTTGTGTTAAAATTTTGAATTTATAGCAACTCTGGTCCATCATTACGAGTATATGTCGATTTAACGGGAAATATTGATGCATTTATATCAGATTTTTTATTTCAATAACTATAAAAATAATTGAGTTTAAATGAATGTTATTCATTTTAATGTTTTTGTGTAATCTTTTGTCACTATATAACTTATTTTAAATAAAACAATTTTTATTTTTGATTTTATAGTTTAATTCTTCCTTATGGTGACAATTTTTATTTTTGATTTTTTCGGTAAATCGATTTCGACTTGCGTCTTCCTCAGTACCTTGTTAACTATTCATATACTATAGTTAACAAGGTACTGAGGAAGACGCAAGTCGAAATCGATTTACCGAAAAAATCAAAAATAAAAATTGTCACCATAAGAAAGAATTAAACTATAAAATCAAAAATAAAAATTGTTTTATTTAAAATAAGTTATAAAAATAAACATTAGCATAATTCTAGTAACTCTAGTTTCGTTAAAACTATAATATAGTTTTATGTTTCCAAAAATTTCGAATCAAAATGTATAAAATTGTTCGAGATTTATGAAGAATTTGACACGAAAATTTTATTCAATCAAACTGAAATTTATTTTATTAATTGTATCTTCAAATCGTATCATATATTTGGTCTACGTATAATTTCCCAAACAAAATAAAATTGGTATTTTATAAAAATATTTTGTAAATTCCCATCAACATTCAATTCATTCGATAACTTCGTTATCAAAATTCAAAATAAGAAATCTTCTTAAATTGAATTAGACGTTATGACCATAAAATATAATATAATACTTTTCTATTCATAAAACTTTGTCAACAATCTGCGTGATGCTTTATAGTATTTCACACAAGTTTCCGATTTAAATTCCTCTTAAATCAATCAATTTAAATTCATTTCAAATCTATCCATATATACAGAATTAATTCAAGTTAATGAATAAATTATAAAAATCTCATTCGTCTATACGTTGATTTTTATTTAAATTCATTTTCGTTTTTATTCGTTGTTTTAACAAAACAATTTTTATAAGCTTATCTCAAATTCCATTCTCTTAAGCACGCAATTATTTTTGATTTTTATGTATCCCATGACGATATTAATCATACTCATCTGCATACAAGTTCAATGTAGATCAAATCTCAAAGATTGCGGTCTAAACATTTGACATTTTGAGATTGAAACAAATTGGGAATAATCTTTTTTATTTATAAAACCCAAAACCATCAGAGCTACGACCTTGAAATCAGAACCATTCACTATAACAAATGTATTTTTTTCGAATGGGAAAGTCTCTCATTACATGACCATCCACTATAAAGGAAATTTTAGATATTTCGTTGCATAATTTTGAAATCGAGCTTTTAATGCTTTTTTGGTTCAAAACCTACCCACTAAAGAATGGATTTTTCGGAAGCTCTTTCTAATGGGGTGACATCCACTCTTACCTATTTTATGCCAGATGGATTCTGTATAAAGCAAGCGAATTTAAATGGGATCTTCACATTCGCAAGATTTTATTACTATTACATTGTAGAACTGTCAACAGGATAATTCGAGAAAACACAACCAACCAGTGCTATTTTGTTAAATGGCATCCCAATCATCAATTCTCCATCGGTTTCTATGATGTGCATTGCTCTAGTGAACTTTCTTCGCTAGAACAAATTTATGCTGCTGCTAAGATCTCCGCCAACACATTTTTCGTAATTTTTATTTAAAACCAGTTACTTGCAAATCCAAAAATATTTCACACTATACATCACAACAGAACCTGATTTCGGTAATTTCCCATTATTTGTTAGAAGTCACCATTATTTAACAAAAATAGTAGCAACGTATAGTACAGCAACGACCCGAACTATTTTACAGTATCACCATTACCATTTGTCGAATTAACACCGAACCAAAATTGTTTCCAAGATTCGAAGCCGTTTACAGTCCTTGTGATACGTAGACGCCAAGTGATCCTCAAGAGGGCGGTGACGCTTACTTCGGGAATTTTGAATAATCCTAATTATGAATAAACACCCATTCTTAAAAGAGACGTTCCCAAAGTTTTATTTTCACCTTAAAAATCATAAATGTGATACGAATTATTTCGTAATACGAATATTTCAAGAGCTATGTATCTTAGATGTCAAGGCCTTTCGAAAAATGAACTTAACCGAAACCACTAGTGAGGTATATTGGAGGGTTAATCGATTCTCGTAAACTCTTTCACCTATTTATTGAAAATAACTGTCACTTGGCATACATTTGATCGAAGAACTATAAAAAAAATTGCGAAATTAGATTACTGAATTGATAGCCCCTTTATGCTCATCGTAAATTGTTTGTAAGATTCCGAAAAAAATATTATATTCGGAATTAATCGGATTTTAAAGACCCATTTAGTTTCTATTTAAACTCACTCTAATTAAATTATATTCATTGCGGACTAGAAGTTTCAATTGCACTTCGATAATATGTTTCCATTTTCGGGTGTTTGACTTCTAAATATGTAATTTTTAAATTTGGTTTACAATTAACATACAGAAATTCAATTTCGATTTAAATTTCCTTCCTGTTGCTGAATCTTTTTTTATTCCACCTTCAATTCCATTTAAGCTAATTTTTGGTTACAAATCAAATGCTGTGTGCCTAAATCGCCTAAATCGAATTAATTTAAAAAATTTAAGCTTCTGCTAATGTCTCAAAGATGTCAACTGAAAAGATTTACGAGATTACTTTTCGATGATTTTTTGTTTATACTGTGTAAACATAAACATCAAAGCAAGCAAATTTGGCATCCTATTTACAGCCCAATTCTGACACACACTCACAGAGGTAATAATGCTAACAGTTAAGACTTTTCTCACAGTGAAGACAAAAACCTCTTAATTCGTATTCTACGTATACTCACAACAAAAATTTATCTTTAAAAAACCACTTACGATAAGACCAACAAAAATGGTGGTCTTACATAAGATAATTTGAGTATTTTGACATTTCGCATCATTTATTTTCGTGTAGTGATATATTTCGCATCATTTCGTGTTCTCTTGAATTTTTCTTTAAATATTTTATAAAAACTAATTAATTTTTTAAATTTAAAATACATTTTTAAAGTCAAATGGATAATATTATAGATTTACTGATGCTTTTGATAATCGAGGAGGAGAGGTAATTCTTAAAGACTGTCTTTATTATATATGTTTGTTAAACAAATATTTATTTTTTTGTAGATCAAAAAGGAGCGAACATTTACAATATCTCAGAGATTCTTCAAATCCATTTGAGGTCGACGATACCATTTTCCGTCAATTTTTTCGACTCCCAAAATTATTAGTCCAACAATTAATTGAAGAATTATTAATGGAACCACATTATTTTAATGAAAATTCAACCATTCCGTTTGCATTTAGAGTACGTATCGCTAATTTAGGTAAAAGGTATAAAAATTTAAACTTACTTTTTTTTACACAATTTTAAATAATTGCTTAGGTATTATCTACACTTCATTTTTTGGGTCATGGTTCATACCAAAAAAGTATTGCATCCAACTATTTAATTCCGATGAGTCAACCAACTGTATCAAGGAACATCGCATGTGTGTGTAAGCTGATAACAACAAAATTAACCCAGCGAATACAATTTTGTATCGATCAAGATGCTAAAAATTTGATAAAGGAAGGGTATGTATACTTATAGAATTATTCAAAATTATATTCTTTTTTAATCAAATCCCTGTTCCAGTTTTTACACTAAATTTGCAATTAAAGGAGTTATTGGTGCTATCGACTGTACACATGTAGGTATCACAGCACCATCAATATATGATCCTGATCGACCAGCTCGTTTGTATATGAATCGAAAAGGCTACCACAGCATAAACGTAGAAGCGGTAAGTAATAATATAAATATTTACTCAGATATAAGGTTATACCTTTTAATTTATTGATGTTTTTAAAATTTTTTGATAGATCGTTGATGCAAACCTGAAATTTATATCGGTCAATGCCAAGTTTCCCGGTAGTGTGCATGATTCCGCAATATGGTCAACAACTCCAGCTCGGATTAATTTGATGCAACAACACGATAGCCGCAGATACAATTGGTTAATTGGAGATAGCGGTTATCCTTTAGAACCATGGCTGTTAACACCATATTCCCAACCAGCTACTCAATGCGAGGAAAAGTTTAATAAACTACACATCAAAGCCAGAAATACGGTTGAACGAGCCTTTGGTGTTGTGAAAAGTAGATTTAGGTGTATGCATAAATCTCGCACTTTACATTATAGCCCTGAAAAGGCTGGTTTGATTATTTATGCGTGTATAATTTTACATAATATGCTCATAGATATTGGGTATAATGTTGAGATGGACGAAGATGTGGAATACGACGAAGGCGAAATGAATCCAAATGGATTAGATAGCAACTATTTAGCAGAAGGTCGGCGTATAAGAAACGAGTATGCACAAACGTTGTGATTTAAAACAAATTAACAAAAAATACAGATTTTTGTAATTGGTATTAAAACTTTTTATTCAAAATAAAAAAAAATAACAGAAAATCGGGTTTTATTATTGCCTATCGCGCTGAGCCAAAACAAACATCGCTTCAGCCATTCTTGTTAAAGCATCCGCATTTTGCTTTTCTATGGCCAGTCTCGTTTCTGCCATTTCCTTTTCATTTTTCATCCGTGTCTCTGCCAATTGTTGTTCCTGTATAGCACGGTCTTCTGCCAAACGTGTGAGTTTGGCAACACAGTCAATTAACTCTCCCGACACCGAAGAGTACGTCCTTTTTCTCTTTGGGTTAGTGGATACTGGCAAATTGACCCCCTCGACCACTTGCTCTTCCAGCGTCGTATTTACATCAACTGATTCAATGTTAGAATCCTATAAAGTTATAATTATATATACCTAAGTTCTTTTGAGTCACAATAATAAACCACTAATGTAACAAACATTGTTGAAAACAAAAGATTTTTTCATTATTAGTGTTTTAATAAAAAATTAATCTTTATATTTAAATTATGTATGATTTAACTTACTGTAAATCCCATTACAGGTAGGCTATCGTCCCCTCTAACTGTAATGATGCCAAATACATTCAGTGCCCTTTCTTCAAATGATGACAGTTTTGAAGTTGAGCTTTCGCCACCACCCGTAATGGTATTATCAATCAATATCTTTCGAGCTCTCGACTTTAACTGGTGTTTCCAATGCGTCAAAGTCTAAAATTAAAAATAAATAAATTTAAATTTATAGCATAATATATATATATATATATATATATATATATATATATATATATATATATATATATATATATAACTTACAGCTTTCCATTCTTTTCCATTTTTTTTTGGTCCTTTTAGCGCGTTTAATTTGTGGGATAGCTCATCCCATTTTAAATTTACATAATTTGAATTTTCAGGCGTATTTTTGCCTGCTAAAAATTGCGGGTTTTCTTTCATGAACTGAATATATGTTTCAAGCTGTTCGAACGGATCTTGTACGTAAGGATCGTGATTTTAATTTCTCCATTTTCTATTGACTAAAAAAAAGTACAAAATACAACAATTGTGATGAAAATAATTTATATATAAACATTAAGGGAAAAACAATTTTTAATAAAAAAAACGAAATTTTCAGTCAATACTTACAAATATAACGATTAATAATTTGTCAACGATATCACAGCTCACTTGATTTGTTTTAATTTATTTTTGACAGCTCTCCAAAATATTTGGAGAAATTGTAAGAGGTTTTTTAAGAGCAGCAACATGAGAATACCAAATAAGACTTTCCTCTTAAAAATATTCTCTTACAAAATACCTCACCGCGTAAGAGGTCTTATATCAGAATTGGACTGTTACAAGTCTAGTTAAACACGTTTTATTTTAGTTTAGGCAATTGAGGCATACATTATAAGATTAACATTCCTATGACTAGATTTTTGCACTTGAATTAAATCGCAAAATTATATTTTTTTCATGATTTTGGTTTTTCATGTAAAACAATTAACTTTTTTGCTTGTTTCTAATGACAACGGGCGACAAAGCACTTTTATATTTTATATGTTTTGGAATTTTATGCATAGCCCACTTATAAAAAAAAACTTTGCTATTTTTTGCAATTTTTTAAAAATATGTAGCAAATTATCACTTTTCGTTCTACACAAGATATTGTTGGTCGCAGAATATATTATTTTGTCATTTTTGTGAAATGTTGTCTATTTGTATTTCCTCATTAAATCTTAAGTTTAAAACGTAGTTGCCGGATAAATGGTACGTATACCAATTACATAAAATGGTAACATGGCCATATACATTATACCTTAACTCGCAATTTTATTTTGATTTAGTTCCCGAATTAAAATTTATCGATTCCACGAATTTCATTTTTTTATCCTCCATTCGTAATTTAATTAAATGGAAAATCATTGGAAAATCCATGAATACGCGAACATTATTCTCGCTCTCCAAGCAATTTTTCGTTTATGTATATTTGTACACACCTTCGCAATAATTTAATCTAATTTGTTTTGGAAAAAAAAAAAATTTTTATTAGATGTTTGGTGTAGTGTATAGTTTATTGAAGGGTAGATAAGTAACTTCATACTTACAAATAAAAATTTAAATATTTTTTGTTATGTCGATACACTGACAAAGAACATATTATACCGTCTGCATAACTCTCTGAAAGGGGTACTCGAATACCCACCACTTAATCTTTTACCATAAAACGCAGTTGAAGAATTTAATTTAATTATATTTACTTTGTTTTGGAAGTTTGTCATAAGCTCGTATCGTACACAGAGCATACAACAAAAAGGGAAATTTATTTTATTTAAACCCACCTGATGCTTATTCATATTTTTTTTTGTCCTGTACGTTTTGGTTCGCTCTGTGTCTAAGCACTCCCATGACACAATCTTCATCATTTTCAGATAAAAACGAAAAAAAAAAATTAATTCTACCGAAATATATCATTCAACCCCTATAATTTTTTTTTGCGCTCTGGAAAAAAAATCGGTAACAGCAACAACATCAAAAAAATATAATTTCCGTCAATGGAAATTTTTTTTAGGGAAATTTAGTTTTTGTTGAATGTATCATTGAACAAAATCTAAATTAGTTTTTTTTTTTTGCATTCGTCGTCGGCAACGTCGTTGTCGGTTTTGGTATTTTGGGCTGGCTGGCTGCTGATGGTGATGAGAAAATTGCAACTTGGTTTTTCGGTTTTGAAAATTGAAACAAAAGCGATAATAAATTATCAGTATGTATATGTATGTGTACAGTATACGCATAGATAGTGCTAAAAGCGACGAGATATGATGATGATAATGAAAATGATTTAAATTTTGTTTTGTTGCATCATAATTTCCTTTATACAATAATAATCGCAGTACTACATATTATGTAGTACATACATATATTGTGTACATGACATACAGATGATTATTTTGCTTGGTTTTCAATTACATCCCACTGTTTTACGTTTAATTTAAAAAAAAAATCTCATAATTCCCGTTATTAAAAAATCAAACCAACTATACATACTCGTATTATACAATTTATTTATTTTACAAAACTATTTATGGGAAAATTAATAGTTTAATTTTTACAAAGGCGGTTTTCAAGTTGAAATCTATAAATATGATTTAATATAGAGAGTTATTATGCGAATACATTTAGTAATTTAGCAACAATTTATCCGCACCTGATACATTTTCGTTATAAAAGTGGAAGTGAATTAAATCAAAATTATTAGGAGGCGTTTGACCCCAAAACTATTTACGCGTATAGTTTCATTTTTCTAAGTTATATAAACTACATTAGCACTTCACATGCGGCACACAAGTATGGTATAAGCACATTGTTAAACAACGTCGTTTATACGTCATGTTTCCATATATAAAAAGTACTTTTTACGCCATTGATTTCATATTTCACTTTTTTTGTGTGTGTTGTAAGCTTTGAAAGGGTGAAATTTTCCGTTTTTCAAGGAGTATATGCAAAAAAAAAAAAGTGTAAAATAATTTCCTTTTTATTCATATCCTTATAAACATGTATTTTTCCACATTATACTCGATTTTTTTTTTTAACGTTCTTATGAAGAGATAAGAGTCGAGTTTTCATCATCACTAAACATTTTCACAATTTTTTTTCTCGACTATATACATATATATACATATAGGTAGGTACCTTTTTTGTGTGCTTTATTATTTATCAAACACACAAATGAATGACATGAAATCCATAAAAAATGAAAAAATCATCATTGTAAGTGATTCAATGTAGATTCAATCTATAAGCACACACACAGTGCTTTTTTGTTGTATATTTTTCCTTACAGTCATTTCAAAAAGGAAGAAGGCAAACAACAACAATACCACCACTAAATAGGGAAAATCGGGAAAAAGTGAGGGAAAATTGATGAAAAATCAATTTTTTTGCTTGTTGTATATTGTTGATGTATAATTTTTGGTGTGGTGGCATTATTTTTTAGGTTGCTCGGCTCGTACGTTTATTCGTTCTATTTCTCTCTTTCTCTCGAACGAAGGTACAAATTTATATGTTCAGTAGGATTTGGTGTAGCGCGATATTGTGGTATATGCGAATGCTGTTAATTTTTATTTTCTGTACACTTGACTCAACCCTCTTTGTAAGTACATAGTACATATATACTACATATATGTAGATGTACACGAGTTTATATTTGAAAATTTCTTGTTTAGATTAAAATGTGATAAGTCACACTGTTGCTTAAGTGTTAATCAGTATAAACCATATTTATATGGAAATCAGTTTTTTTCTTGGTTGTTGTTGTTAATATTAAAATTCATATATAGGGGTAGGTGTTTTGTTCCATATGCAAACACATTTTATATAGACTTTATCTAGTTATTGTATGTATAACCAACCGCATATACTATATACATATATATACAATCTAATTAGTATGTGCAGCACGGAATAGCTCAAGAAATTTGTGCCAAATCATCACTAGGCAATATAGTTTTCTTAAAATGGTTTTACGTATATAAGCGATATATTTTAAATTTAAAATCAATTTGTCAACTTTGGACATCTATATGGTGAATATATTTATATTGTACATTCGGGAGAGGAATATATAGGGAGGGCCGGCACCAAACTTATCCAACCGAATAGATAAATTGAAAACGATCTATTTACATTTCCAGTCCATTGTTATACATATATACGTATACAAAACTAACCCTTTTATTGACACGTTTGATTTATATTATTCTACAAATTTTTTATTCAAATAACATAGAAACGTATAAATATAAATCAAGTATAAAAGGAAAAAATAGTATCTTCTATATTATATGTGAAGTATATATATATATATAGCAGCAGCAGTAGCAGCATCTCAAGAAAGCAATTGATAAAAATCGTGAACTAAATTTTTTAAGTAAATATTTGAATATTGATTTATTAACAGCAACAACAACAACATCAACATGAATTATAATAGTCTTAAAAACAATATAGAACACACACACCAAACAAAAAGGCTAAAGGATATTTTTTTCTAAAACTCAATATTCCTTTTTTTTGTGTTGTGCTTCTGTTAGGCACGTGATTAGAATACACACCGAGCATAATCTTAAGACAATAAAACTTATTTTTTGCTGCTACAATAGAACACATTTTAAAGATAATTTTTTTTTCTTTTTGTTCTTCTTTATATATACATAAAAAATATTTGGCTGCTTTTTATTAAATTAAATTGATTTAAATCAAATAAATTAAAATAAAATAAATTTATAAAAATTATAAATTAGAAAAGATTTTTTTTTATTTTTATAGAATTGACCTTTTTTTCTACTCTCTCGGTCTGTATAATTCTAAAGAACTAAATATATTCAAAGATTAGTCATCATTCGCGATCATTGTATAGTATCCCGGTAATTCTTTCTATATATTAAATATAAAAGACATTGAATTGTGTGGCACGTAATTACATTTGTGCGCGCGATGATAGAATAGAAAATTAATTTGATTTATAACAAAATGGAAAATTATAGTGTACACACATACAAATATATATTTGAAAGAAGCTGGGGTTATTATTTATTATTGTTGTGGCGCGGTTTAACCAGAAATCGTAATCATTGTTTCCTTTTATTTCATTTTCCACACATTTTTTTTTATTATTTAAAACCCCTTTATTATCGAATCAATCATTATGAGTGTGTACAGTGGATTAGGATAGTGGTTAAAGTGGCCACATTTGTAAATATATTCAAAATGTGCATTTCTCTCGAGAAAAAGGCGCACGCAGCATGTGATATTGAAAACCCAAACTAATTTTAATTTTATACTTATATAGGTGTACAGGTGAACAGAGACTTATGTTGATTTTGATTGTACGCCTGTAATACACAGCAATCAAAAATTCTATAACCGCTTTCAACTGGTTCACACTAAGATAATTGCGGCCTGCAATCTTAAGGACTTGTTGTTATTTGAATTCAATATACTCTACGGGTATAATCGATTGTTCAAAATATAAATACCGCTAACCATAATGAGGGTACCCTGGATTGTTTGACATTTCTTGCTTAGTTTTTTTGTCTTTCGGGCACATGTCCATTTATTTACAACTTTTGATTTACATCTGCTGTAATCACAATATTGGTGTAATGACAATATTGCAAATCAATCATTTGAAACCGCTCCGGGACCTCCTGAATATACTGATTCTGATCAAGAAAAAGCAACGATCAGCATTTTTTTTTATCAATGACGCAATGACATCTAGAACTATCGACTTTCTTCCATACGCAGCTTTCAGTCCGTGTAACGTCTTACTCAAGAAACACACGTGTTGAATCCTGTTCATCCTCAAATGAATCAGGTTGCTTCATGTAGATCTCCTCCTCTAAGGATTGCTGTAACTGTTTCAAATCAAACTTGTCTGCCATAGCCACCAGAAAACGGATGGAGGAACTTCTAACTACAGTTTCAAGGTTTGTAGCGTTTGTAGCATGCTTTCAACTTTGTCTCTTCCTAAATCAAATGGATCATTTTTCTCATAAATTAGATGTTGACGCCAAATACAATATATATTTAAATCATCCGTTGAAATTGGTTTTTGTGATATGGTTGATCGTCTTGCCGCTATTATTGCAGTTAGTTGAACATAATCATCAACTTGATTCCTATACTTTACTTTATCTGAAGTGATACCTCATAAAATGTCGCACCATTTTCATAATTATTTCGGTCATTTGCAGAGTTCGCCCCATTCTCCACTTAAGTTTTATTGCCGATATCATTTTCGAAATTATTACAAGAGTTGGCACACTACATCTCGACTAACGACAACCTCCATTCGATCCAAATCATAAAGCCGGGAAGCTTTTGGGTTATCATCTTTTCCAACAATGGTTCGTTCCTTATATACTTTGAAGATCGATATATTCGACTATCCCTATGACTTCTCACTAGAATTCGATTAATCCTCTCTGTTACAGCATTTTACTTGTGTAAGGGTGCTTACATTCCATAATTCCACCAGTAACTGCAGAACTGAGAACAATTGCAAATGAATAAAAAAGTTAAAATAGTCACTTTTGGCGCAAATTAGTCCTGAATTGTAGATATTTGGAAATGTCCTGAAAATTTAAAATAGTTGAATATCGTTAAAACTCATTTTTCTTAAATTCGAAGATTTTAAAATGTATTTAAAAAAGTCCCAAAATTTGCCGGAATACATAATATATAAATTAGCAATTTTCCAAAAATTTGAATTTAAAAAAGTCGTATAAGTTGCGTGAAATTAGAAAAAGTTGTGGTTGCTTGGCCTTTTTGCCATAATACATGCAAGACTATTCACTTTCATACCAATTGAACTTGCCATCTATTCACATTTGTTTCTTTCTTGTCAACAATTTTTAAAAAGTTTATATACGCTCGGCCTATTTGGTTGATAAACTGGCTTTCATTCATTTCACGTTCACCAAAAATTTCATGCATTTCTTCCAGCGATCGCTTGTCATTCAAATTTTCACAATTTATTCAAAACACCTTATTATTATAGTTTAATCATAACATGATCCGCACTCAGCTTCTCTTCTTCCACATTTCAAATGAAACCCAATAGATACTAGTGACCTATTTATTGCATCGCCATCGTGGTTGGTTTGTCATCATTCAAGAACACCAGAAGGCACTTCTATCAGCCACACGATTGCATTTTTTTTTCTCACCTGCATTATGGACTCGGGGCAAAAGGGCCTTAAACTCATGGTAATTCATAACGTCGGTGAAAAATAAAAAGAATATAGAGAATTTAGATGAACTATATGTTTGTACTAAAAATCAACGAACTCAGTTTGTCAATATTGACTCAAGTCTCAAGATTAATAGAACTCATCTATAACGTAAGTCGGTGATCAGCTGTATTCATAATATAAAAAGCACCTGCTGCGATATCATTTATCATAAACAAAACATTGTATTTTATAAATAAAAACCAAAAAATGTTAACTCTACATGAGCCTACCTGTCTACCAAATTATTATATCTAAATAAATATATTTTGCACACAAATATTCCGTATATAAATATAAATAATAAACCCAATCCCACATACCATTTTGTAAGCAAGACACCAATTCACCGCCAACCATGTATGTACATATATGTATAAACACATACGTATATATGTATATGCCATCTATTTGTTGTTGTTGTATATTATAGATCTTTCTTAATTGAATTAATTAAATCACACAGAAAATATTTACTATTTATACACACCCAACCCACAACAACAGCTAAAATATTTTAATTAATCTTAAATAATCAATAATAATAATAAATTAATTAATTTTTAATTAATTTATTCAAAATGACAAAACTCTCAACAAAAAAAAAAAAAAAAAAAAACAACGAGGAACACATGTTGTCGTCTATAAATATGTAAAAGTTGGATGATGATAATCGTATTGATGCATGGGTGATGATTATATTTCTAATTTATGTTTACACAAAATATACATAAATAAATGTTAAAAGATTAATTTATCATTTTTATTTTAAAAACGAAAATTGTTTAAAAATTAAAAAAATATAAAAACCAGCCATCATCACATATCAATGTTTAAGAATTTGTGTTTCACGCCTAATTTATAATCGCAAATGCATTAAGAGACGAAAATGAATTTAATTTTAATTGAATTGTAGTGAAAGATTTGTATATATGTGCGGTATACGTTATCTACACATATGTACATATATGTACATAATTATTATGTGAACTCAAAATGGTGCTGGAACACACAATTTTCTCATGTATTTGTATATATGCGCGAAAGAGTAACATGTCATTAATAATCTCGTCAACATTTAAAATTTTTTTTTTATAACAATACGATAATGATATGACGCCGCGTTCAAATGATGAAAAAGAACCGGGAAATTAATAAAAATCCAACAACAACGATAAAACATTAAAATTAATATGATTCACTTTGATGGGTGCTAAATGCACAATTACATCCCACTAACAACAGCAACAACAAAGATGACGACGACAACGACAACAGCAACGCTATATGCTATATACGAGTATATACAATATATATGAGGAATGGCAATAAAAATTTCATAAAATAAAATTGCAATAAAATTAGTTATGCAGCGCAAAATGTAATGAAAGACCCAAGTTAAGATTTTTTTTTATAGTGTTGTTTGTCTTATATATAAGACCATGGCAAAAGAAAACGAATGGATACGAAGATGAATGGAAATGATTGTTTCTTGATAATAATTTAATGATAGCGCGAAGAAATAAAAATAAACTACATATTATGTTGAAGGGACCTGAAACGAAGACAGAATAAAATTTTATTAAAGACGCAAGGGGATGGTTATATGCATTTTCTAATGACGATGATGAAGGTGAAGAATATTTATGAATTGGTCAGTTTAAAATGTCTGCGCATAAATGTACAATGGATTAGGTTGATGCGGTATAACGTGCAGCTTAATCAAAATCATGGATGAGTCGTTGCATCTCGCCCCAAACGTCACACCCTTATAGCCATTGTACTATCTTTTGAAATTTTTACAAATATTTATAAAACACCAAATATATATTTCAGTTTTCATAAAAGGCCTTAAAAGCACCAAATTCAATTCAATTCTTTAGATTCTATATCTCGAAAATAATAAAATATTCTAAAATTTTACCGAATTCTAATATTTTATTAAACCGTCATTTTGATTGATATAAGCGCAGAATAATATTAATATGTAATAATAATATATTATTCGCGAAAGAATACCGTAACTGATGTTTAAAGTTGAGTTGTCAGTCTTGTATTTAAATTCAAGAATATAATCATTCACGGAAGTACTGCAAACTTAGTTCAATAATTTGTCTTGATATTATTTTTTTTTATTTATATTACGACTGAGTCTTGTACCCATTTAGTAATTTACATTGCATAATAAAGTATTTTGAATAGTCGGCGTAATCAAGTGATTATCCCCAGTTTCGTGTAACTCCTCCCTTAGATTTTTCGCCACAGTAAGTTTACTGACCTCCTGGTCGCGATAAGTCCAGTGGTTTGGTTCTTTGCAATCTTCTTGTTGGAGATGTAGTCAGCATACAGCGTATGTCCAGATTTTGATGCTGGTGCAGACGTTGTAGGTGTTTTGTTGCATGATGCTTAATTTCATCCGCGACAAGCTCAATCTTGAGATTTCGATGGAGATAACAATACATCGTAAGATTTTATTTTGAACTGTTTGTATGATTTTGTTATTTGTCTTCTTGGCACATCCCCAGAGTTGGCTACCATATGTCCATACAGGCTTCAGAATTTGTTTGTATAGCAGCAGTTTGTTATGGATCGCTAGTTCAGATTGTCTCCCTAGGAGTCAATGCATTTTTCTAAATTTTAGATGTTTAGTTCTTCTCTCTCCTTTTTTATGTGTTCCTTCCATCTAAGCTTAGCATCTAAAGTCATACCAAGATATTTGGCAGTATTTGCATGGGGTACTACTATTGAGTTTATCATTATTGGTATATGGTTAACTTTTTGATTTGTAAAGTTCACTTGGATTGATTTTGCTTCATTTAATTTAATTCGCCATTTCTTTGTCCAATTACATATCAGGTTAATAGCCCTCTGTAATTTACTAGTGGAGTGATTAATGTTCTTTGCTGTTGCAAGTATTGCCGTGTCATCGGCAAAAGTCGCCATTGTTTCTTCTGTAATTGGTATATCTCTATAGTATATAGGATATTTAGGATTGGCCCAAGAACACTCCCTTGTGGTACTCCGGCTGTTATTCTTTTTAGTTGGGAGTATCCATTCTAATACTTTACTCGGAAGTGCCTCTCTGATATATATGATTTCAAAATTTGAAAAAATTGCTCCGGAAGATCTCGATGAAGTTAGAATTCTAGCCCCTGGTGCCATACTTTGTCAAATGCTTGCGCTACATCAAGGAATATAGTTGAGCATATTTGTTTGCTTTCTAGTGATTTCTCGATTACATCAGTAATTCGATGTACTTGTTCTATCGTAGATTGTTTTTCCCTAAATCCAAACTGATGTGAAGGGATAAGATTCCCTTCTTCGATAATTGGTTTTAGTCTTTTAAGAAGAACTTTTTCAAATAGTTTCGATAATGTTGGTAGCAGAGAAATTGGCCTATATGAAGCTTTATCATGCGGAGGTTTGATCGGTTTAAGTATCATAATTACTTCTGCAACTTTCCATTGCCTTGGTACATATCTTAGTCGAAATGCTGCATTAATTATATGCACTACTTTCCTCAACGCTTTCTCCGGTAACAGTTTTATTATCTGACACGTTATAAGATCATATCCTGGAGCCTTATACGCATTCAGATTATTCTTGATTTCCCATTTTAGTTCGTTCAATGTTACAGGTGTAATATTTACTTCATCCTGTTTATTTATTGGTGTAATATTTTCGTCTTCCGTTTGTTTTGCGTAAGGTTGAAATGTTTCTTCAAGGTGATTTGCAAACAAAGCTGCTTTTTGTTTAGCATTTCGAGCCCAATTTTTATTATTTTTAATTGGAGGAATCTGAAGTATCAGTATCTTTTTGTCCAGTTAGAGTGCTGAGGTATTTATTAACTGATTTTTAATGCCTTTTATAAGGTATTTTATAATTTGTTACGCAAATGGTTAAATACTCTTTTATTTTCAGAATTTCGATATTTTTGCCAATTCTTCCGTGCTTTTCTTTTATTTTTAAGAAGTTCTCTCACTTCCTCTGGATAGCTGGCATTGCGCTTCATTTCCTGCCTCTTATTTGGAGTGCTTTCCCACGCAGCATATTGGATATTATGGATGAGCTTATCTAATTCGTCTTCTATTTGGACTGGTCCCTGAATTGGGTTCTGCAGACTAATTCTTTCTGTTAACTGTGTTTGGAAGAGATCCCAATTGGTTTTGAAGCTCGTTAATTTCGGGTTGCTCTCTTTCAAAATAATTGTTTCGCTAATTATCATAATAACTGGTGAATGATCTGATGATAGACTTTCACTGTTCTCTATATGGATATAATTATCTGAAATCCCTCTTGTAATAAAGAAGTCTATAAGGTCTGGAATCTTACTGGTATGCGTAGACCAATAGGTTGGTGTACCGCCTGAGTGAAACTCGCATTTTAGTGGTTTGCCTGCCGCGAACAGTTCTTTAGCGGTCGCTAACAGAGATCCCCAATATATATTTTTTGCATTATAGTCACTTCCAACTAAAAAGATACTTCCTAGCGTTTTGAGAAGATTAGTATAATCTACTTGTTTGAGATTATATCTTGGAAGGCAATATATTGCTGAGAGACTGCATGTTTTAATATTGCTTAATTGTATTTTGATTGTTGTGACTTGCATGGAAAGGTTCTCAACTTTTGGTTTTCGTTATGTTTTATATACTTGAGGATAGCTGATCCACCTCTGGCTTTGTTCTCAGAATGTAGTGCATAGTAGCAATTATATCCTTTTATTTTACAGAATGAAGTTTTGGTGAAATGGGTTTCTGATATAAGACATATATCTATATTATGCATGTTTAAAAATATATCTAGTTCTTGAATGTGTTGCAATAGCCCATTTGCATTCCAGGTTACAATTCGTAATGTTTTATTCATTTCTTTTGTTTATAATTCGATTTTATATAATTTATATTTTGATACACTTGACCAAGGTTTTCTTCAACTCTTTTATTGAAACTAGTTTGTGATTTCATTTCTTCTAGTGTTTTCTGCACACTCATTTCCTGCGAAATAAGTCTTTTGTTAAGGTTCTCTAGATTTCTCAGTATGTCCTGTAGAACGAGATCCACTTTTAACTGTTTCTCCTCTGTTTGCTGAACTACTTGTGCATAAGTAACGTTTTCGTTTACTCTCTGGCTTTGTATGTTGTGATTAACAGTTGATGATTTAGGCTCCGTGGTTCTTTTTATAGTTTGTACATTTATTGATGTACCTGGTTTACGTGATTTATCTCTCATTTTTTGTAGTTCTACTGCAACTTCACATCCTCTGTAGTTGGCTGGATGCTGGCCATTACAGTTGATACACTTCGGTGTTGTATCTCGGGGGACTGTGCAGTCATTCACTTGGTGTTTTCCTGCACATTTACACATCTTGCTTCACGGTGGCAGTACTTTTGTGTATGATTATAATCTTGGCACTTTTTACATTGTGGTATTAGTCGAGTGACCTTTCTCGGTGTTTCTATTTTAACTCTAAGGTTGAGGATAGCCTTAATATTATAAATATTTCCGAATTTTTTCTTGGTTGTCGAATGTTAACATGAAAAATGGGAGACCTCTTCTCATAATTTCAACATTCCCATCCCTGTTTTCTCTTCTCTCTTTTCTGATGTTGTTGACTGCATCGATCATTTTCAGGCCTTTGTTTTGCAGGTCCTCAATAATTTCATATTTTGAGCAAGTTGGATGGAGACCTCTTGCCATTACTTTAATTGATCGATCATTTTTGTCCTCGTAGGTATGTGACCACTGGTGACCATCAGCATTTAGTTTATTAGCTAGAGCTTTATAATCTTCAGGCTCTGTTGTATTTATTTTCCAAATATTATTGCTGAGCGATATTACTTTGTAGTCATTTCGTACTACTTCTTTCATCAGTTTCTGAATACTACCGTGGTTGGTTATTCCTAGAATATTGATCGGAGGTGGTACCTGTTTTTTCTTTTCTGTCTCATGCACTTTTCATCCAGAAAATGCTTTGCCAGTTTTAATGTGGGTTTGAATTGGCTCAACTTCTGGTGATGATTCAGCTTTCCTCTTGCTTGGGTTGGTTTCTTCTCTAGGTTTCTTATTTGCTCTCTTGGATTTCTGTAGCCTCCAATTTGTTTCTTTTTCAAGCTCATCTTCATCAGTTTGATATTCGGCTTGATCTGCGAGTACTTGAAATTGGTTGTTCATTATTGCTAAGTTTCCTGCGTTGTTATTTTTATTTACGGTTTCCTTTAGCATAAGGTTTTCTTTCTTTAGCACGGCAACTTCATTGTTCACCTGTGCGATTAACTTCTCCATTTGCTCAACTTTATTTATTAATTACGCGTTATTTATTATAACTGCTTGTGCACTGGGCGTGGCTTCGGCAGTTGGCTTGGAATTTTTATGCTCGATGGAAGAGGTATTTTCCTCCTCATTGTTTAGTTCACACAGCAGTGTGGTGTTCCCTGGCGGTGGGGTTGATGGTGGTGTTCTTTGGAGTGCCGTCCTTCTTCCACCAAAGGGCCATTCATGTATCGCTTGTTCCTTGCTTCCAGTAGTACTAAGAAGAAGATCACCCTGGTTGCCTACCGACCATTTCCTTTGCAATGTCCCTCCAGAATCCGTGGAGCAGTCCGACAAATCGGGTTGGGATTTAGAATCTAAGTTCTGACCCACATGGAGTATGTTTTTGTTTATACCCGACATTTCATCTTTTTGTTGACTATCTGCTATACTGTTTCTCTACTATGCTGGAATTGGATACCACAACCGTTCGATCTACAGTGCATTGCCCGAGGTGCGCCACGAGGAGGCTGTCAACTAGCACCACTTTGATATTACAACAATACAAATTAATATGGGAACCGCTATCATTCCGTCAAAAAAACTTACATTTTTATAAAAACCTTGGCCTGGCCAAAAATGGGAAAACATTTTCCACAAAGCCATTCAAAGGAGTACAGTACTCCTTTGCAACGTAATAGTTTCATCATCTTTTTGTAGTAAAATATATTTCCGTGCCAAGTGATATGTAAACGAAGTGAAGTGTAAACATATATAAAACGGGATAATTTGATTGATGTGATTTTTAGTATAAAAGAAGATGGTATTCCATTGTCACAGTCATTTCTAACGTGGCGTTTATTGTATTTATTGAGTGATTAAATTCGGTTATTGCTGTTTTTTAAAGTAATGAAAGTCTTCCGGCATTATACATAGAGGTGTGCGATTTAAATTAGTCTAGATGCATGGTTGCTGGGTAAAGCTTTCATTTTGTGTTTACTATCAAAATACTTCCGAATTCAGAGTGACCTCCATTTTGCTATACCCATTTCAACATTTTTTTTCCTTCTTCTTTTAAATTTGTTAGATTAATTAAACCAGTGCTTCAAACAAATTTTCATGACTTCTAAGAAGAAACTTTCAATTTTTACTGTATACTTAGACACACACCGTACGGATTCTAGGTTCATTTACGATAATAACTTTAAAAGTTGATTATGCTACGCTTGCAAAATAGGTTGTGACTAAAGGAAATATTAATTCCAAATTACCGGCAGCCATTAGTAAAAAATGTAACCGTCACAGTGTCAGTTCGAAGATATGTAGACGTTGTAAAATTTATCAATGTTTTGATATTGTCTATGATAAACTTATCTAGTACCAGTTGATATACCGTCCAGGTATATTTATTTTGTTTCATTTTGTTTCTAGTATGATAATTGTACTCTCTAGTTGAACCTGTAGTGGCCTTGTACCAAGATATTTTTAAAGTTGTAGGTATAATAAAAAATTTATCGGCAACATTCATTGCCATTTACCAGCCGTCCATACAAAATAAAAGTTTTCAAAATTACTGAAATTAACTTTGGAAAATAAATCACGAAACTGCCCTAACTATAATTTCGCCTGAGTAGAAAGAATACAGAACCTAAAACAGTGTACAAAAATACAATTATTACAATAATAATAAAAATTCGACACCAAATTTAGTCGACCTTTTGAAGCGGTCACACACGAAAAATTAGTTTACATCAGTGCCGGACAACTAAAATTTGAGATTGAAATTCTGTTTTTTTTATGAAAATTTCAGATATAAGAACTAAAAATTATACAGATTGAACAGAAAAAATAATTGCATTATGAAGAAAATGTGTGGATGAAATGAAAAACAGTTTTCCAGAATAATCCTACCCAATATAATTGAGACAAGAAAAAGTTTAATAATTGTTGTATTTTGGCTACACCAGGAAGGAGTTTAATTCTGTTTACGGTGTTTCATATAATATACCACCACACAAAAGCATTGTTAAAATAATTTAAACATACATATAGAATTTAACTGAAGTATTGAAATCTCTACCGATTTAGATAGCTTGAAGCATTTTTAAATGGGCCAGGGATGAGAACATGCATTCGATCTATAATCCTAATAACATTGGGAAACGCGTTGTTTCCTCGTAATAAATATTTATCAATTACTAATTCACGCTTTGTCTAAGAAAGCCCACTTGGTCAGTCCTGGGACGTTTTCGGGACGAAATTACCTGAAAGCTGGTTTTCGTATGAACTAATTTTCATTAGTAGTTTCACATAAAGCTTCAATAATTAAATTAATTGTTATTAATTAATTTATTGTTATTAAATTTTCAATGTTATCTGACAATACACACTTAACCCATAAATTCTAATACAAACGTCAAATATTTTTCTCCTTGTCAGTCGGCGAAAAATGCTTCATGTCAATTTGAAGCAGCACATGTTGCATCACAACTGAACGCTGGACCGCACTCTTTGTACCAGGCCTAAGAAAATTTTTTAAATGCATTCTTTATTAGCTTGTATAATTAATTAAAATGTTTTCAACAAATTCCCGAGTATTATAAAATTCTGATTTTTACTAAAATTTATCTTTTCGACCTCGAAAATTAGTTTTTAATAATTTTTCGAATCTCCTTAAATGCTTCTTAAAACTGAAAGCAGTTCAAAATTCTATTGCAATGATTCATCAAATTTAAAGTACTCTGAAAGCAATCTCTGTCAACGGTATTTACAAATATTATAACCTATGTTTACGGATGAGTACGAGAGATGGCTCCTTACATTTGAGAGAAGAATCATGCGTGTGATTTACGGCCCTAAACGCGAAATAGATGGTACATACCGAGCTCTGTATAATTTCGAGATAAGAGATCTGATGAAGATCCCCGATATTGTACATGAAGTTAGATCCCAGCGAGTGCGCTGGCTCGGTCACGTTCTGCGTGCAGATCCGGAACGAATTGTGCAGCGATCTCTGAAAGGAGAGCCACCATATGGTAGGCGCAGAGGTCGTTGCAGGTGACGATGGCTCCACGATGTAGAGAACGACTTGGCCTCTTCTGATTGTCTAAGACAATATGAAGACCAAGCTCAGGATCGAAACCGTTGGAGCCAGATTGTTGATTCAGTAAGGGGCCAGTAATGGCCTTTAACACTGTTAATTATTATTATTATTATAACCTATGTTTATTCAATTCAACATAATAATTGTCATAAATAATAATCAACATAATTGTCAATGTGTAGCTGCTATAGCCACGATGGTTTTTGTTTTTTGCGTAGCGGATATATTAAAAATCAGGTTGCACGACAATTTACAGAAAACGACAATTTACCGAAAAACGATTCACAGAAAACGACAATTCCCCGAAATGCAATTCACCGAAAACGACAATTCACCGAAAACGGCAATTCACCGAAAACGACAATTCAATAATGTTCTGGAATATGGTTATCTTTAACTGAGCTAGGCCAATCCTTGACAGATTATGATGGAATGTCAAATTGAATGAAAATGAGATTGGATAATAATTTTTGGATTTTTTGGAACGGCAGCAGTGTGATATACGTTTATTGTCTATCCGAATTCTTTATAAATCTAGTAAGACGAGTTCTTCTAAGTCTAAGCCATGGCTTAAATTTAACTTAAGCATAAAAGTTAATTTATTCTGATATTGTGTAACCTCGACATACAGCATTTGCTGTTCTCTTGTATATTCTTCATTTGGGAAAAATAGAGGAAATATCATAGAATCAAAATATTTTTAACTTGAATTTATTCTATGCTCTATTTAGCGTTATCCAGGGTGCACCGTCAAGGAGGCGGAGCTATTTTGCACGCCATTTTTAGGGGGTTCATGCTTTTATTAATTTTATATACTCGTATTTTTAAAGTTAGGGTTTTGGTTTCTCCAAATATATTATTTTTAACAAATGGATTATACAGTTCAAATGAAGTTTCAGTTCAAATTACCCAGGGTTATCCAGCTGGAACTATCCCACCTTTTTTGTTTTAATTCTATTTTTTTTTTGGTTTTTTAAATTTTTTTAAATTGGTTTAATTTAAGTATTGTTTTATATTGGTTTAATAACTACATTTCATTCCCATTGTCTCTTATGAAATAATGTAAATTGTGTGAAATACCCTTTAAATATATAAAAACTTTTCTTTGTTATATGTTTGAACTAATTGCCGAAGGCGTTTATTTAGATCGCGATATTTGAGCCTTGTGGGAGGAACATCATCTCCAGCCCCTAACTGTTCACAATTAAATTCAATAAGGTTTTGTTGCTTTTGTATCACTCTAACGAAGTTCCAAATTGAAGGGTTTCTTACAAATAATTTAAAAAATCCGTTATGCTACCCTTCAACTGAGTTGTTTGTACGTGGTGTATCGTTGAGGACACAATTATATACGCACCATTTTTTAATAGGTAAGCGAAGGCGTCTGCGATATGAATTGGCCTAGTTTCGTTCCAAACGGCCATATTCCTGAATTTTATCCATAGTCAAAATCCTTGATAATCGGTCAAGGATTGACATAGTTCCATTCCGGTTGGCTATACTCCAGAATTTCCAGAATCAACTTATCAAGTTTCATGATAATCGGTCAAGGGTTGGCCTAGTTTCGTTCCAAATGGAGAAATTTTTGGAGAAATAAATATCACAGCTCTAAAAATATAAAAATGGAGTGCAAAATAGCTCCGCCTCCTCTATTTTCCTTTATTTTTCCCAAATGAAGAATATACAACAGCAAATGCTCTATGCCGAGGTTACATAACAACATAATAATAAATCAATCGCATATAGGGAAACACAATATCAGAATAAATTAACTTTGGGAAGTAATCGTGTTTTTCTTATCTGACCTAGAGTCCCTCCACCAGCGGTAAGTTTACTATGCTTAAGTTAAATTTAAACCATGACTTAGACTTCCAACTTAAGAAGCACTCGTCTTGCTAGATTTATAAAGAATTCGGATAGGCAACAAACGTATATCACACTGCAATCCACTTGTCATGTTTCATAATAACCGGTCAAGGATTGGCCTAGTTCCGATCCAAATGGCTGTATTCCAAGACTTTATCCAAACATTATTTTCCAATCCCATTCCCAGCAAGTAATTCAAATTCATTATAATCGGTATAGTAGTTGCCGTGTTTTTTCTTTTTCGGTGACTTCTCGTTTTCGGTGAATTGTCGTTTTCGGTGAATTGTCGTTTTCGGTGAATTGAGTTTTTCGTTGAATTGTTTTTCGGTGAATGGTCGTTTTCGGTGATTTGTTGTTCTGTGAATTGTCGTGGAACCTAAAAATCAAGTTTTGGAAAACAAATGAATTTTTATTTCATAACGTTCACAAAACGAAGTTAGAAAGTGGCGCTAGTTCATCCGTGGTATTAAGTGAATGCAAGGTATTATAATAAAGTGTAGCACAGGTGAGGTAGGGTATTATCGGAATTAAAAAAAGTATGAAGAAACTACATAGATGAGTCTGAGAAAATATTTCAAAAAAATTAATCTGAATAATAAATGCAACTTAATTTATCACGGTCAACGAAGTTTGGCTCTATTTGACCGAAGTTGTTTGTATTATATTGCTCGCTAACAAACGATAAGAAATACTGAAAACCATTTTCGAGAAGGTGTATTATTTATTAACCCTAAACAAGTTAGGCTTGTCCTAAATTTAATTCAGTTCTCATCCCAAACTAAAATTCGAGTACAATTAAGTTCAATAAAACTTGACAGATTTTTTTTTTTAATTTTATTCAATTTTATTTTTGTTAATTAAAATTCATCACGACACTGTGCTCATCTCTTCACAATAATTACATTAATCGTGGAGAGACGCCACACAGAAAAATAAACATACAAAAAAAAATAACCTCGGTGTGTGGGCTGATCAAGATGATTCTGTATGTATATAGATATACACAACAGTCGGTTGTAATGGGTAATATATCCACAATCTTAAATCTACATATTATTATGTATGTATGTCTATATATATTTTGTGATTACAACAAAGACGCAACAACGAGTATCATCATCATCATCATCATTTTTTTTTTAAATTTATGAAAATATTATTCACATTTTATTGTCTTTTGAGATGAATATACCAACAACAACAACAACAATAACAACAAATATAAAAATCTCATCAGCCATCATTAAATTATCATTTCCCATTATACAATTCTCTGATCCATTTCTATTTCATTTATATATACACAAACCTTTCCCATCCACATTATTATACTCATGTACATACGTACAACATAGAACATATTATACAACATACATTCCCCAGTCCATCATCATGCCATTGTACACCACTTGTAATTTTTATTTTTATTTTAAGAAAATGAATAGAAAAAAAGTGGAAAATTCTTTGACTTTTGAGTCTGCTGAGACAAAAAAAAAAAAAAACAAACATAAGTGTACTATTATTTTACTGACACATTAATTAAATGTTTTCCATTTGTGTACCCCGAAAAAAAAAATATATTCAACCCCCAAAACAACAATAGATTTACATTATGTTTTTTTTTGTTTTTGTTTTTGGTTTATATGGGGAGCTCTGAATGTTTTGGAACGTGGATGGGATGCTGGGAAAATCTACATTTCATAAATTTAATTTTTTTTTTGTATTTTATTCCTTTTTGTCTCAATTATATAATTTTCATTTCTATTTGTTGTTACAGTGTGTTTTGTGATGTTGGGTGTAGTTATATTGTTGTTGCTGGTGGTGCGGTGCAGAAATACTACTGTTCCGTGTGTTCGAGAGAATAATAATAATACATACATATGTATATAAAATGTATACTTTAAGGGTTTGTTTTATAGGGCTAAAAATGGTTGTTAAAAACAATAAACACACAGTATACATATAGTGTCGAATGGGAATTATATTGCGGCTATTTGTGTTGCTATATTATAGACAAATTAGGTCATGCGTGTACTCATCCCGATCCGAACTCTTTGTTTTGTTGCGTATACAAAATTCATAATTTTTTCATTCATAATATTTTATAGATCTTAAAATAGATCGAATTTCCTGCCATCACTTTGATTTTTAATCGTCGTGCGCGGTTTCTTATATAAGAATTCAACAATTTTCTATAAAATTGAATGAATAATAGTTTTTGTGCTAATTGAATACAACAGGATGTTTATATGCGCTGTATAATTATAATTTAAAATTTAATTTGATTAACGGATGCTAGATTGCACATCATAAGATTTAATGTGACTGTTAATCTCTTGAATTTGTGAATTTGGATTAAAATCAAATTAATTTTTTTTTTGGATATAGTCTATAATATATTTAATGACATTCGATATAAATTAAAAATTGAATAAAATTTAAATAAAATGTTGGCTTGTGTGCGTGTGTGCGACATAAATTAAAAGTGGATTAAAAAATAACACCGCCCCCATGTACATACATATTCGAGTGAATCATTGTGAATATATCATTATAGGTACGTACATAATGGTCGTGTACTGTATATATATTTTTTTAAAGACAGCAATAATTAATTACCATTCCATATATTATGCCGATCATCAATGTCACATCAAATTAATTTTTAATCCTGTTTTTATCTAAAAAAAACAAACAAAAATCGATAGAATTTTCCAAATTGATTGAAAAATTAATTAAAAAATAAAATTTTATTTTATTTGGAAGAATGTCGATTCGTGTAACATGTATAGATATATATAATTTATATGAATATATGTATATACAGGTTGGAAACTCAATGAATGAATGGTCCAAAATTAGGAACGGTTGATAAATTAACCACATGTTGTTATAAATATAGTGCGGAAAATTCATTGCCATATGGAAAAAATTGCCCTATACATCAACTTAATGTTTGTGTGTTATACTCTTATATGTATATTTAGCCCGGCCATTCCCATCCATGGAACAAACTCCAAGCCTATTATTAATAATTATAATAAATCTTCATCATTAATTCAGCGAATAGAAAACCATTTTTTTCCCTTTTTGCACATGGAAAATAATATGACAACCCCATGGGGGTTATACCAAAAAGATAAATAAAAATTTTCGTTTTTTTTTTATGTTTCGCAGTTTGCATGGGTTTGGTTGTTTATTCTGCTGTCTCTTCGTGTGTACTCTCTGTGTATTTATTATATAAATCCTAGTCGTCTCTCTATATGCATATATAGGTATATACATAGTATATTCCGTCATGAAGATGGAAAATGGTTTGTCGTCGTCGTCGTTAGGATATATATGTACATATATAACACAGCTATTATATTATCATTTTACCCGCCTGCCTGCCTAATGGAATGGTCGGTTTTTTTTCGTTTATACATATCTACATACAAATTCATAAGAAAATGGGTGGTTATATACAAATAAAACATCGACCCTTCGTCCTTAATAGTGCTCACACCATGCATTTTGTGTATACAACTCCGACCAAAATATTATTATTATCATTATATGGTGGATTTTTGGTATAATATATATGGTATATTCATCCACCACACCGACTATATACACAATATACATATATAGTAACATAATGATGGTGATTATTTGCGTGTGAGATTTTCCCGTTATAAACGGTGGAAAAATAATAATTTACACAGAATGATAGACTTACTAAAATAGATAAGAACATAAATTATTAAGTGAATATATAAAATCAGAATTTTAAAACCTTAATGCTTTGTATTATTACCTGTATATGAAATATTAAATTTTCCACTATATTCATATACACCACACACCTCTGATCGCATGAAATAATTTGTTTTTCATTAAATTCATTAGTCGAAGAGCTTTTTAGTTCAACGTATGTACATATATGGATATGTGTATATTGTATATGTTTGTTTTAAGTTTTAATTAAACACACGTCACATTAGATAGAAAGATTGAATTTTAATTAAATTATGAGACAAAGTTTTTTATCATACATAATTGTATATAAGCTTTTATTGCGGATGGCGCGGCGTTTGCTCAACGAACGGCTCAATTTTTTTATTTTTTATTATTGGCTGTAAATCAAACCAACCGAGTTGAATTAAATATTAATAAAAATATATATATATATATATTAAAATAATATTTCGTATATGTACATAAGAAGCAAAAATATATAAAATATTTATAAGCCGATTATAAAAATGTATGTTATTTTATCGTGTGTATTCATCATCACAGAATCGCATACAAATTTTTTGTATATACATACGTACATACATAAATTGCCATTCAAAGTGATAGTATGAGATTATTGTCAGATGATGGCATTATGAAATATCTCTATAAAATTCCCATATAAAATACCATTCGTTGTAAATCACAATAAATAATTTCTTTTCACTCATATAAATACATATATTAAGCTGTACGCTGCGCGCTAACAAACAACCAAAATAACAAAAAGTTGTTATCCTTTATGTTTTTGTAGCGAGGGAATGGCTAGTAGCTATAATTACCATATGGCTTCAGTTTAATCAAATAAAATAAAACGAAAGGGGTTGTGTTGTTCAATTCAATTTTTAGCACTACTATATATAGTTGTATAAGTAATATGATTCTTGGAATGTAATTTGATCGTTTTAATACCAAACATCACTCTATTCAGTATGTACATATATGTACGTATGTGCATATGTATATATATATATGTATATATACATAATAAGGTGTTTTCTTCCTTATATGTGTATATAGCGGGTGTTTCGTATTTATAATATGTTGATTCTATCTGTCTGTCTGTCTACACCATTATTTGTTCGTCAATTTTCTAAATGTGTGAATTATTTTGTTTAAAACAAAATAAAAAGAACGGATGGTTTAAATTACAATTTGAAATCCATAATAAATGGGGATGTATATTATGTTGTATACGTTTTGTTATTTAAGATGTTTGCTTAAAATTACTACATGAGGGTCTTTATAATAGAGTGACCATTAGTATTATGGGATTGTGTTGTGGGGTTTAACAAGCATACTTTTAATGTGATGTTTAAACTAATATAGCATTTATTAAAATATTATAGTGTATTGTGACATTTGTCAATAATATTAGAATTAGTGTCATAATTTTAATTTGCTCAGTGGTCTAATTCTGTAAAAGCAAGATAATGTGAATGCTAGTCCTTTAGGACAGCCACTCTTACCTAACCTAACCTAACCTAACCTAAGATAATGTGAAGATAATGTGAAAAAACGAAACATTGAAAAAGTTTACAAAAAAAAAATTTACACAATTTCTATCTTAGGTAAAATGGTATTCTATAAAACAAAGTAGTCAGCGTGTACATTTTTTCTTGCTGAATAATTGTATCCTGTCTAAAACCACTTTTACGTTTTGTTAGTGTTTCGTTTCATAATATAATATAAAGAGTAACAAGGACAAACATGTTTTTTTTGTTCGGCTCTAGCCCGCCTTCTTCGTGAAATTTTAGTTTTAAATTTTAAAATTTTATCCGTGAAAACGAACTACACAAGATAAATTGTATGTGTAATTTATTGACGTTTAATATCTTACTAATTTTTTTATTTATCTTGGTGTAAAGTATATATAGTTTATATAGTTAATATAGTTTATCTTGGTGTAAAGAATACCATTTTGGTATGAAAACGTATAAAGTACTCGTTTTCGAGTTTTCACATTTTCTAATTCGTTATAGAATTAGGCTACTGTGTAATTCTTTTAATTACCTTTAGTTTGAGGGGTTACAACCTTAATATGAAGCAATTTACAAAAATACCCTTTTCCCTTTATCCTTTATCCTTTATTTTCAAGAAAAGTTGAACCAAATGGATTATTATTTAGATAATTAAAAGTTAAGTGGTTTTGTTGGAATTACAATCATCTACAAGGTGTTTTCGATTTACATATTGTATATTACTGATGTTTTGATTATAAATTATAGTTTAAAAAATATGTCACTGCTAACAGTTTAAATAATAATGTGCCCTGGAAATGAACATTGAAAATCGGCCCTACAGTAGCCTAATTCTATAACGAATAAGATAACGTGAAAACGCGAAAACGAGTACTTTACACGTTTTCATACCAAAATGGTATTCTATAACTTTACACCAAGATAAATTAAAAAATCGGTAAGATATTAAACGTCAATAAACTACACATACAATTTATCTTGTGTAGTTCGTTTTCACGGATAAAACTTTAAAATTTAAAACTAAAATTTCACGAAGAAGGCGGGCTAGTGCCGAACAAAAAAACCATGTTTGTCCTTGTTACTCTTTATATTATATTATGAAATGAAACACTAACAAAACGTCAAAGTGGTTTTAGACGCAATAAAATTATTCAGCAAGAAAAAATTTACACGCTGACTACTTTGTTTTATAGAATACCATTTAACCTAAATAAGATAGAAATTGTGTAAATTTTTTTTGTGTAAACTTTTTCAATGTTTCGTTTTTTCACATTATCTTGTTTTTACAGAATTAGACCACAGCAGTCTTAAAATTATATTTTGAGCTGTGAACTGTAAATTAATGTATGGATTAGTTTGTTGGACAGTTTTTATTTTGATATAATTCACCCAATTGTATGGTTGCCCAAAAACATATTACAACTCTAATAATTCTTAGAATATGTTTTAATAGGATTTAAAACTTATTTCGATAAATATCGAATTGAAATCCATATTATTTAGACAGAAGGCATTCGAGCCAATGCAGAACATCAGCATAAAACTCTAACAAGGACACACACACAAGGACTAAACAATTTGATTAGATTTGATTTGGAATGTTCGACCAAGCATTAAGCAGGATCTCCGGGAAATCGCCGGGCCTCACCGAACACCCGTTTACACATAACATAAAGAGGATTTGGATAGGATTTCTTTTGTTCTGCAGTCCAACCTTTAATTAATTAATTTAAATTTAAGCTTAACTGGCAGAGATCATGTAATTTAGTTCAATTTATTATTAATTCTAATATTTCCAATATTATTAATTCCATATTTGTGAGCTGTGATATACACTGTAATGAATGATAATTAGTTTAGTACCTCTTTTTCCAACCCTCGTTTTATATATTTATATATATATATATATATATATATATATATATATATATATTTATATATATATATATATATATATATATATATATATATATATGTACCCATTTACCCCTTGTTCATACTCCATATACCTATTCAGCCAACCCACTTTCTTCCCTGGAGATTTGATATCCAAACATGATAAAATGTTTAAAAATTATCAATTTTATATGACAGCTTCTTTGGATGCCTGATATTGGTTGTCGATATAGGTATTGCATCTTTAATTTGAAGTTATCAAAAACGGATAAATTCAAAGAGATGCCTGATATCGGTAGTCGATATAGCGGTGTTGCATCTTCAATTTGAATTTATTAAAACGGATAAATTCCAACTCCAAGGTAGATAAACTGTGGCATATTTTAAAAATGGAGAAACGTATGGCCTTAAATAAAATAATTATTCCAGCTGCCATCACGTGCTAGATTTTTCATGAGAAATTCCTGAACTTCCAAATTCATATAAAATTGATCATTTTTAAACATTTTATCAAATTTGGATATCAACCCTCCAAGGTAGATTAACTGTGGCATTTTTTAAAAATGGAGAAACGTATGGCCTAAAATAAAATAATTATTCCAGCTGCTATAACGTGCTAGATATTTCATAAGAAATTCCTGAATTTCCAAATTCATATAAAACTGATCATTTTTAGACATTTTATCAAATTTGGATATCAAATCTCCAAGGTAGGTAAACTGTAGCATTTTTCAAAAATGGAGAAACGTAAAATAAAATAATTATTCCAGCAGCCATCACGAGCTAGATTTTTCATAAAAAATTCCTGAACTCCTATCGCCATTGTGGCTCTTGCGGTATTTTTCCAACATGCTCCGGTGTACCGCCCCAGAGACGGTTTCTGGCTCCTGAATTTCAATTTCGAAGAAATATGGTCCAATAACTTTATCAGCCATGATTCCACACCAAACAGTGCATCTAAGGTGGTGTAATTGTCGCTGATGCAATGCTCCCAAATTTGGCAGTTCTGTTTATTAACATATCCATTTAAATGAAAAGGTGCTTCATCGCTCATTATCAGATTATTCAAAAAATTGGCATTTTCTGTCGCTAGCAAAATCAATCTATTGGCATATTGTAGCCGTTGTGGTGCATCCCTCGGCAATAATTCTTGGACCAATTGAATTTTATATGGAGACATCCTCAGATCAACTTTTAGAATTTAGAAAACTTAGGCCCTGGTTCATTCACAAAATGTATAAATTCTATAGCTCTAATTCCACTGATATTTATGGGGAATACGTTACTATGTACTGTAATGTAATGTTTAACGCACATTTTTCAAAAATAAGTGAAACTACATATTTCCAAAATACCCGAAACCTTTCACAAATTGAATAAAATTATTTTCGAATTCGAATTATTTTTGATATATTTATTAAATTGCCATTATGTTTATAAATTGTTAGAAAGTAATTACAAATTTAATATTATGCAATTAGAATACGACTTTTTTCGGAATGAATATAACTTTTTTCACCAAAAAATTATTATTTTTTGTAAATGAAGTGCTTTGTATTTTTAGATACAATGCGAATGTAGAAAGGAATCATTTGAAAATAGATACAACTAATGGAATATTTTATTAGCTATCTAACTATGAGTATGTATGTAGTAGTTATAATTACCTTTTGCAAAAACCGGAATCACTCTATATTTACTCTAACATACACATATATGTATGTGTAGAATCACTATGTATTTAAAATTAAGTAACTGACTGAATTTTATAATTTTTATATCAGTTTATTTTTACATTTGATTAATTATCATGTTTGTAAGATCTGTGATTTGAATTTGAAATAAATATGCAATTGTACATAATATATATACCTCGTACCATAAGACTATTTCTTGAGCTGATTTATAAAATTTTCGTTATCACTATTTGGACGAGGAATTGTTTGAAATGTCCATATAGCAGAGCCATCATCAATTAATAAACTTTTCGTAATACAATTTTAAATTTTTAGTGACACTCCAAGGTAAAACTCATGATTTTTGCATCATAAAAAAGAACTTTTCAAAAATGAGATTTTACGTCGAATGCGGATCATATTAAAATAAAGATTTGTTCTTTAATTGATCATTGGCTTACAAATATTAAAACTTTAATATCCAGTTCTAAGGATAATTGTAAAACTATTTTTCAAAAAGCTCATCTTTTCATAAAAGAACTTTTAAGTCAAATCGAAATCAAATCAAATATTCACACTTGATTTTTAATGAAAGAAGCCGATGATTACAAATATCAAAATTTTAATTTCCTATTGGAAGGGCAAACACGAATATATTTTCACAAAGCTCCGTTTGTCCTAAAGAAGTTTTATATCAGATCAGAAGCAAATATTTGTTTTTTTAATTATAAAGGCATCATAGAAAATTACAAAAACTGAATGACAATATTGTGAAACTTAATTTGAAAAAGCTCTACTTTTCATAAAATAGCTTTTAAAGGAAATCGGGGATAAATAAAATATTTTCACTTGTGTTTTAATTAAAGAATCAGATAAGTGATTACAAATATCAAAAAGTGTGTACTTCTAATGGAACAATATTGTAAAACCTTTTTTCAGAAAACTTAACTTGTCGGATTGGACTCTATCTAACAAACTACATATTTTTATTTGCTCTTTAATAAAAGAAACTTGTAAGTAAAATTATCAAAAATTTAATTAAGAAGACATTTTTTACAAAAAACTCATATTTTCATAATAGAACGTTCATGTCACATCGAACTCAATTAAAATGTTTACGGTTATGCTTTAATTAAAATTTTAAAAATTTAAATTTCCAATTGTAAAAGACTGTGAAATCTATATTCTCAATGAAATCTTTGATTTTCATAAAAACATTGTTTATGTCGAATTGGAATCAATTAAAATAAATATTTAAATTAGAGAAACAGACATGTAATTACAAAATAGAAACACTGCAAAATATTTCTTCAAAAAGTTAATTTTTTCACAAAGGAGCTTTTATGTTGGATCGTAATTGAATGAAAAATGTAGACGCATTATTTAATTACAAAAGGAGATGATCAACAAATATTAAATTGCAACTATTAATTTCCAATTGGGGCAATTGTGAAGCTTTTTAACAAAAAGCTCATCTTTAATAAATGAAATTTTCGCTTGAATGGAGTCAATTGGAATTTTAATACTTTGTGCTTTAACTAAATAATACGATGGTCGCTAATTTCAAATATAAATTGTCGAAGTGAAAGGGCCACTATTTTTCAAAAAGCTCTGCTTTTAACAAATATCTTTTAAGTTGCAGCAGAATCAATTAGAATAATTACGCTTGTTCTTTAATTAAGAAGCAAATCATTATGGTTGTTAAACAGTTAATTTCCAATTTGAAGGGCAGACATGAAACTGTTTTAAAAAAGCTCTTTGTTTCATAAAATAAATTTTATGTTGGATCGGAAACAATTATTTGTTCTCGATAAATAAACAGATAATTGAAAAATTAAAAAGTTGATTTCCAATTCAAAAGACAATAATGTGAAGCTTATTTTCAAAAGCTCAATTTTTCAAGAAATAGCTTTTATGTTAGATCAAAGTTAATGAAATATTTACACTCGTTTTTTAATTATAGAAGCACATGATTACAAATACCTGAACTTTTAGGACAATTGTAAAACCTCTTAAAAGTTCATTTTATCATAAGTAAAACGTTCATATCGGATCGGAAACAAATAAAACTTAATTTCTAATTGGAAGGACAATTGAAAGTTTTTTTTAAAAAAAGCTCAACTTTTTATAAAATGCGATTTTTGTCATGAAATAAAATTCACAATAAATATTCCCTAATTAAAGGCGCAGTTAGTTATAAATAATAAACATTTTATTTTAATTTTTCTAAAAGCTATTAATAAAATAATTTTCAGTTAAAATATTTACACATGTCGTTTAAAAGGAGCAAATAATTTACAAATATCAAGAATGTAACTTACATATGTGAAAGTTATTTGCCAAAAGCCAATTTTTCCATAAAAGAAGTTTTATGTCGGATCATAATCTATTAAAATGCTTTATTCAACTCTATATTCAATTATTTTGGGCTACATACATATATCGGTCTAGTTATAACCGATATTGATCCGAAGTTTGAACCGCTGAGCTTACTTTACTCGGCGAAAAACAGGGTAGAAGAACACGAAAATTGAATTGGAGCTCATTATGTTGATATTTAAGTTCACCTGCCACCTTAGCTCGCAAAAAGTAATAGATTTTATCGCATACATATTCGAATAAGGTGGGTTTATTCCCTCAAATTTATGACTCGCAACAAGAAAGAATATGCTCTAGAAATGAAAAATTAATCTCGATAATGGGCCAATACGTTTTTAAAAATTTCAAAAGTGCTAGAATTAGTGTTAAAAAGATTTATATAGTGCCAAATTGCACTTGGGTGCAAAACTGATTTTTATGGGGCTGAAATAAATTGGATAGTGTTAAATCTGGCACTGAAAGTGCTAAACTAGCAACCCTGCCAAACACGCTTCTTTTTACGTTTTATCAGAGGTATATATACACACACATATAGATAAATCGTCCAGGAAACTTAATTCACTATATAAGTTGTCTCTTTCGATTTTTGTTTTTTCTTTTTGTTCTTCTTTTTTTGTATTTCTGTACATAAATAAGAAGTACATAAACTCTTTTGATAAATGTAATGTCATGTAATGTCCTATTTGCAATAATATCAATCACTCACACACAAGGACTAAACAATGATAAAAAATTTGGACTGTTAACTTATTATCAAGAAACAACAGGGCAAAATCGTGTGAATTGAATCTCAAGCCCACTCTCTCAAGATCATTTCTTTTATTGTAATTCGCCACTAGTTTACGTAGTGAGATAAAGTAAATAAGATAGGGCATACATTTATTCTAATTGGCTGAGGTCGCAATAGAAAATACAATGTCCTACCATCGAGATAGTGTGCAAATTCATTTCCAAAAATAGAGACGAAAAGTCGCTTTTCGCCTGTTGTGTTAATCTCTGTCCAAGTGCCGCCAAGGTATATAAATACAATTGTTTCCATTTTAAAGTATGTTTTAGGATTGCGGACATAAAATTATGTTGCCAGTCTGTCTAGTCTATCGCAGGCTATTAACATCTATCACAAGCTTATAACATTTGAACATTCATATATATTGTTCAGTTGTTTTAGAGAAAAAATTAATTGAATTAAAAAATTATTAATTAAATGAAGTTAACAACATTTTAATATTTTATTTTTATGGCATGTATATGTATCTCATTTCAAAACGGTGACCAGTGACTTTAAGTCACTCTAAAAATATTTTTAAAATTTTTTTTTGATGAAATCATTTGGAGACATTTGTAGATGATTGTGATTCTAGAAAAAACACTTAACATTAGTTTGAGATATATTAATTATGTAAATAATAATCCATTTGGTTTAACTTTTCCTGAAAAAACAAAATGTGAGTATCTCTAAACGTTTTAAGTTCAACATTTTGAAAAAAAAATCTGTGATCTGAATAGCGTAGTAAAGATTAAAGCAAAACTATTACAAAAATAAAATGTGTTTGATTTGTTAAACTGCAGGGGATTGAAAAAATGTGTTTATTTTAACATGAATCAAAAAAATATGTGTCCCACGAAAATAAATTAACGATAAAGTTGAAGTATAGATGGCACTATATTTATTGGAAATTAAAAATGAATTAAGTTTTAAAAAATAGGAACTATACTTTTTGAAACTCTAAATTAAGTCCATATGTAGGATTAATTTAAGTAACATTGTAAATTAATTTGAAGTCAAGCTTACAACAGTTCAATCAAATTGTAAGTAAAATTCGCGCCTACCCATATTTTTAGTTAAATCGTAAATTGAGAATTTCTAGTTTATCTAGATGTTAATTAAATGTAATGTAAATGTATAATATTGTATATGGAATTTAACGTTCCTAAATGGCACACACGCAGTAGTTTAATTAATACAATGCGCCACTGGGCTGGAAATAAATTATATTCAATCTATTTTAAACGTACACACAAAATAATATTAAATAAATATTAGGAAAATATTAAATAATTACCCATACCATAGCTATTATATGTGCGCGCACACACACACATGTACACGTATTTAACCCCGCAAAAGTATTGTTTAACCCATTTTAATAAACTAACTTACTCTAAACACTTTATAGTTTATACACTATTCCCAATGTACGTACTGTACACACACACACAGACACACATAATATAATATTATATTTTTAATTAAATAATTTATTCACTAAAAATTATAAATTCATAATTTTTATTTAATTTAGTATCATTTTTACACATCGTTAAATTTTAATTTATTATTTTTTTTTTTTTTAAATATATATGTACATACATACATATTATATTTTTAGTTTAGTTTGGGAAAATATTATATCGATTTTATTCCCAGAACACCCCGACGATGTTATATCGCTTGTGCGTCAGCTAAAAAAATATTTTCTTGGCCTTAATTCGTTTATAATCGATGTGTGTATACTATGTACATCTATACCTACCTGTTGTTGTTATACTATTATATACTCACTGCACACGCATATCACCATCTTGAAATATACAAAACAGGTTTTAAAATTTTCGAGGAAATAACATAGATGGATACATCTAGGCCACCCACACCAGAGCGAACCTATACGCTCTTGAACACAAGTCGGGTGAATAATTTTCCGTATTTTTTGTGCGATTTTCTTAAATTTTATTTTTTATTCCTATATCCATACATAATACATATATACATTTTTTTTATCTACTTGTGATATGAAAATAAATGAAAATATTTAAAATAAAAAGAAAAATTAAAACACGTAGGTGGAACGTGCTCTATTGATTAAAAATTTTCATTGATTTTAGTTTAAAAAAATACAAAAAAAAAAAAATTGAAATTAAAATTAATTTATTTTTTGTCTTTTAAGAACGAAATGAAAATTCTCTGATTTCCATGTACATATATACTCATGTATACATTAAAACAAACAGTGAATTTTAATCACGTATATCGTACACCAAGTTGTAATGTTAAAACCAATTAAAATGATCTAATTACGTGTCGATCACGATTTCATCTGAAGGAACACAGATTTTTATATAATTAACCGTCTGTTTGTGTAATTTTATTATTGAATTACCATATTACCCATTCATTCATACATCCGTACCAAACCACAACAAAATCTTTTCTTTGTCACAAAATTCACATACCGACAATAAGTACTATTTATTTACTTTTATCAAATCTCTTCTAAATAAAATAAAAAACGAAATAATTTCTTTTCGATTGAAATGAATCACAAAATTAGTATAATTAAACTTAGCATATTTACTAAATGAAAATAAACTACTATTTAAATAGAACGTACATATTCAGAATAGTAAATTATAATTTTAAAAAAAATAAAAATATTTTTAATTAAATTAAATATTTACATAATACATAAAATGCTGGAAAAAGATCCTAATTTGTTTGGAAAAATTGAATATAATGGTCTAATTTAAATATAGTTTTTCCCTCTATACCTCCATACTCTGTGTATACTCTTGTGCAAATGTTCAACTCACCTCATCCATTCAATACGAAATTCATTCATTCTTTGCAGAATTTTTCACATTTCACAACTAACCAAACAAAAAAAAATTTTTTTTTTTACCTCATCCCTATATCTAAGTATATACATATCTATATAGACACAGTACAGTAGTAACGTATAGCGGTTCGTATCTCCTCATACTATATACCTATGTACTAAATACTGTGACACTAAAAAGAAAAATTATTATTGTAAAAATTGGAATTTTCAATTTGGTTTTTCCGTTTTTGTGTGTGTTCATTTTTGGAAAAAAAAAAAAAATTATTGTAGTCTTGTCTCTGTTGACAATTCGAATTGAATTTTACGTGAGTCAACAGAAATGTAGATATGTGTGTACTAGGAAAATTAAAATTTGTTTAACATATAAAAGTAGGATCCATATATACATTTTACATATATGTATATGTATGTACATGCCATACATAAAATAAATACAATGAACGAATGATGATGTGTTAATTCTAGGAGAATTAACTTACTGTCGCAATACAATTTCTAATTTTGGCTAATATAATATCTAATATGTATTAAATATGCCGGAAGGTGATTTAAACAATTTACCACGGTACATAGTTAGGTACAGAGCAACAAAATATAATATCTTTGTCTTTATTTATATATTATTCACATTTCTGGATCTTATAAGATCATTTATCATATTGTAATTTGTTTTCTTTATAAAAATACCCAACAAGTGTCTTGATGTACTCGTTTTAGTTTTCTGCGCGTTTGTTGTTTCATCTGACAGATTTTTTTTTTTTTTATATATATAAGTACACGACATAAACAAATTTTTTGAAAAATTGACATTTATACAGTGTGTTGTGTTTGGGTGAGATTAATTTAATTTTTAAAACACTAACAACAATTGAAAATAATTTTGCTTGCTCAAAAGGTGTGTCGCGCAGCCTGTTTCAAGTGAATTATTAATTCTTGCACATAAGACATATTATTATATGGTATGTCTGTACTTTGTGTGGTCTTTGCCTATTGAAAAAACTAGCATTATAGTTAATCTCTATCGCAAAACAATTTAATCATTTATAATTAATATATCTAATATGTCATTCGATTTTATTAATAGAGTTTTACCAAATATTTAAACCGTTTAAAATGTGTATTTCCATTTAAGTAAATGTATATAGGATTATAGCAAAATCTCTTACATAATTAAATTATTATATTTCGTCAGTGTCTAATTTGAATGTGCCTCATTCACACATTCAAATCAGAAAATTAGAAAATAGTTTGATTAACGGGAGAAAAAGAAAGAATTTGAATCCTATCAACTTCCAATAAATGGATAAAATTAACATTTGAACTAACTTGAAACATTAAACAGCAAATTTAAATATTGGCTTTCAAAAGCAATTTGTCAGATTTAATAATAAAATTGTTTACATGTTAATGTTTATAATTTATTAAAACTACTTGTTTGAATTAGCCTTCAAATTAATATATTATCTATTCAAATTTGTATCGGTTTGAATTTTAGCACAAATGATATTTAAAAATAATTTGCATAATATACAGAGATAATTGGAAGTTCGAGTCACCTCAAAATATTTATTTGTATTTTAATCAAATGATTATTCATTAAATTAATTACAAAATTTGTTGTAATTCGAATTAACATTTCAAATGCCCTGCTCAAATTCAATATTGTTAAATATAAGTTAAATAATTTTTAGGTCGAAATTTCTTTTATTTTATTATTTCGACCTTCAAAAGTTCGACCTAAAAGATAATTTCATTTTTTAGTTCGAATTGAACTTCCTTAAATTAATAATATTAGGCCTAACAAAACTTAGATTGATTTATTTTTATTTAGACCAAATTTCCAAATATTAAAGTAGTTTGAACTAAACCAGAACAAGGCCAATTTGTAGGCTGCTTTTGTTCTATTATCTCACTATAAAACGAGTTGCCTCGCTGCCTAGTTGCATATTTTGAAAACTAAATTGCTGTTTATCAGATTTTTCATAATTAATTTTCATTATTTTGATTAGGTTAGGTTAGGTAAGGGTGGCCGTCCTAAAGGACTAGCATAGACACAAAATTGGTCCGTAGCTATACCACATTTGAATTGCCACTTCTTCACTCGCTAAACAATCATGAGCTTACCAAGAAGCGTTTAAAGGCCCGGATCTTGATCTTACTAAGATCCGTGAGGTTGTTCAAAGGGGAAGTTCCCATAAATTTTGTTCTGCTGTACGCTATAGACTAGGACATGTACAGAGCAGGTGGAGCACACTTTCCTCCTCCTCCTCATCACCATAGCTGCGGCAGAAATCGTGGGCTGGGACACCTAGTCTGCTCGCATGTATCCCAATGAGACAATGTCCCGTTATAGCTCCCACCACCATACCATAATGGTGCCGCTGAAGCGATATCAGATGGCCTGATCTGAACCGGTGAAGCTCAGGCCAGATCTGCCTGGTTATTACACACGAACTGGCGTTAGACCATCTGACGTTCGTTTCTTTTATGGCTTTATCCTAGGTTATTGGGCGTGCTGTGCGCTTGCGGGCCAGCTCATCTAACTTCACATTCCCTGCGATATTGAAGTGCCCTGGCACCCACGTCAAGCGGATGTTGAACTGATCAGCCATCTCATTTAAAGATGCCAGACAGTTCTGGGCTACCTTCGACGTCAGGGAGTATGATTATAGCGTTTTCATAGCAGCTAGGCTGTCCGTAAAAATGCGAATATCCTTCGTAGATATTACATTATACTTCAACCAGTTCATGACTTCCATTATGGCGATTAGTTCAGCTTGAAAAACACTGCAAAAGTCGGGAAGACGAAAAGAGAGGTTGACTCCTAGTGCCTCACAGAATACCCCGCAGCCAACCCCTCTATTTGAGCCATCTGTGAAGAAGCTTAGCGACATTGTCCATAATCGTTTCGTTCGCCCAGTCCTCTCTGGTGGAAAACTCAGTTTGGAATCTCACGTCAACAGATCGCAAAGGGATAGCGTAGTCGGTTCCGGAATGCCGCTGTTGCATAGGATAGATGAGTACTCTATATTGTTACATAGATATGGATTTGAGCCGAATGGCTGTGCAAGATGCAACCTGCTCGGCCGCCGTATCCAAGGGAGTAAGATGAAAGAGGAACTTCAGAACTTGAGTAGATGTGGTCCTGAGAGCCCCACTTATACACAAGCAGGCCGTTCTTTGGCCTTTCATCAATAGTTTAAGGTTGGCCATAATTTTTAACGCTGGCCACCAAATGACAACCCCATTTGGATGCCAATGTATAGGTTTGGCCACTGAGACGTAGAGCTAGTGTACTATGTGGGGCTCCATACTTCATCTCTTTCGAATGGCATTTTTGCAATAGTAAAGTATAAGCTACTAAGTGATCTTGCAATTCTTCAGATGCGAGGATTTTTGTGTGGAAACATAATAGCTGTGTCATCTGAAAATGTTGATGTGACCTTATCAGTTATTGGTAGATCGGCAGTATACATAGCAAATACAATACTGAAACCCAGTACCAAGTACGCTGCCTTGTGGAATTGCGTTTAACCTGATGTATTCTGTGAAACAAGTAGCTTTCAAGGACCGCATGAAACTGTTTAGGCAGACAAGTTTTAATTTTATATTTAAGGCCCTTATGCCATACTTTGTCGAAAGCTTCGCAATGCCTATATAAGAAAACTGCCGAACAATATTTATTTTATTTTAAGGCGGTGTTAACTGTGTTTACAACTCTGTGCACATGCTCTACAGTACCATGCTGGTCTCGAAAACCAAATTGGTGGTCTGGTCTAATGTGTCTTTCAGATAATAGTGCGTTTAGTTTCTGTAATACCAAAAGTTTCGAAATTATCGGAAATATGCTTATTGGCCTGTACGATGTAACGCGTGTTTCATCTTTTCCAGGCTTTGGAATTATTGTAATTAGTGATATTTTACATTTTTAAGGGAAACACCCACATTACATAATCGCATTAAAGATATAGGTTATGAGTTTTATGCCTTTGTCAGGTAAATCTCTGATCATTTTCCCGATAATAAAATCGTATCTTGGAGCTTTCTTTGGGTTTACACAGTTTTTAATGGTATTTTTAATTTTTTTCCACTTATATTTTATTGGTTTCGAAGGGTCATCCGTAAACTCTGGTAGTTCACTGTTGCTAGTTTTTTCGTTTGATGTGAACATTTTTTTCAAGTGGTTATAGAGACAGCAGTAGCCCTTTCTACATCACTTCTAGCCCAATGTCCATCTGGTTGCCTAATTGGTGGGTTAGCTAATTGGCTAGCCCCTTTAGTTTTTTTGTTGCCTTCCATAGTGAATAATCTGTTTTCTCAGTCGCCTAGAGTTTATTAAGGTAACTCTGGATTCCTTGATCTTCTTTTTGTTTCAATGCTTACAGCTTTATTCGTCCTATTTAATTTTCATTTTAGAAATGGAAATTTTTGCTGCTGCCATAGCCGACGTATTGTCGGTTTTCTTGGATTTACTGCAGTATATTAGATATTTAAGAAGGCTTATTAAGTTTTTCATAGCTGCTGATATCAGGTGTGGCCTCCTTTGCTGCGATTTCCATTACATGTGTTAAATATATTCATCAATTGGCAATTTTGTTCGATTATATTTTTATATAAAACCCAGTTAGTTAATTTATTTGTTAGACGTTGCAGTGGTTCTATTTTTAAAGCTTGGGTACTCAGAGGTAGTATTATTGGTGAGTGATCGCATGCCAAGTCTGAGCATTAGTGCATGCAATTTATTTTGTTATACAAAAATCTATTAAATCAGGTATTTTCTTTCTATCTGATGGCCAGTAGGTTGGGTGGTCAGAAGATAAATAGTTAATATAGTTTTCGTTAATTGTTTCATATTGTTGTTTCTTTCCTTTAGGTGTGTTCAATCTCGCACCCCATTGCAAAGATGTTTACCATTGTAATCGTCCCCTGCGAGAAATTTAATGCCCAGCAGATTAGTATGTATAATCGATAAACTGCTGCTTTTTGATTGCGTGTTTCGATGAGCAGTAGTCAGGCGATACTACATAATTTCTTAATTTATCTTAAGTAGTGTGTTCCTCCAGGTCATTTTGTGTGGTTGAGTCATATTTCTTTGATTGTAACCTGACTTAAGCATTCGTTGCTCAGATCGCGACTGTGGGTTCGTCTTAAATCTAGATTTACTGGCCAACCTCTGTAGTTTGCAGTGCGATTTTCACCTCAATTGGTACAGCGTTTTACTGATGAGTCATTTCTCGTATTTTCACATTTCTTTGAATCATGAAGTTCGCCACAAATAACGCAAACTTCACACAACTTGCAATAGGCTTTTGTGCGCCCATATTCCTGGCACTTGATGCATGTACAGGTCCGGTTCTCTTTTTATAAGTGATATATACTGTGCTTTCCTTTGTTTTCCTCATCTGGCTCTAATTCTATTCAAAACATCGGTTGAGGAACCTTCTTCCGATTTAAAATATTGGTAAGAAATTGGGGATGAAAGCCTTGTTCAGAAACCTTGTACCTCTACGTTGCTCTCTATTCCTTTTAAAACAACAGTAAATCTTTTTTGACTTTTCAGCTGGTAAGTGCAGTATCACTTTCCATTTCAGTCGAAATCGTTTACGAGCGCTCTGAAACCACCAATTTCAAACGCTTGTGAAGTTTATCCTAAATTAGAATTAAACCAACAAAAACAACGTAATATGTATGTATATGTATTAGTATCGAACTTAAATGACATTTAGGCGAACATTAAATTATTTGTATAAAGCTATTTATTGTATTTATTAAAGTATGTAAAAGTTGGATAACCAAATAGTTGTAAGTGCTCAACCATATATAAAACTAAAGGTTTAAAACTTACAGTAAATTTACATTAAGATTTTCAATATTTGAGATTTGTGATAAATATTGAAAATCTTAAGATACGCAATTTCTTAATAAACATAATTGTAGTGTTTGATCAAAGAAACATTCATTCTTCAACAGTAACAACAACTAATCTTAGGTGCTGAGGATCTGTATATCTGTAGATGAAACTGATATCAATCTGCCAATAATTTTTCTTCAAAAATGCGAACAACCAAACAACTAACCATTAAATCCACGGTTTAACTCTCGTTTTAATTTATTATTAAATTTACTGGAAGGAAACCCTCATTTTTCCATAAATCTCAATAAATTTATAGCTTGAGAATTTTAATTTTCTCAATAAATCGTTCGGTGTTATTTTTATGTTTAATTAATTTGTATACATTTTTTTGTAGAAAAAATGTTATCTAGTACAGTAGTTTCTAACCGCCAGTCCGCGGACCGCTGCCGGTCCGCAAAACTTTTTCTTATATTTTCCTACTAATAGTATCGGAAATATGTATATTACACTTAGCATCTCTAGCCGATGCGTTTGTTACTTTAACGTTCAGGATATTTGTGGATTGCTAATCCTTTCGTGGAACGTCAAGCCAGTAAACTAACTTATGAAGAAGAATTCGTTGAGCTCAGTTCTGATTTAATATTAAAATCGTTATTCGCCAAAATGAGTTCAGCTCAGTTTTGGATACAAATAATGGAAGAATACCCAGTAATTATATATTACCATCTGTAACGACATATTTATGTGAATCAGCATTTTCTGCTATGACTGTCATAAAATCCAAGCAACGCAATCGTTGAAATAAAAAGTATGCAATTTTACATAAACGTGTACTTTAAATATACATTTATTTAAAATTGCGCGGTGCAAAATTCACCGGTCCGCGGTCATGTTTGGGCTGGGAACCACTGATCTAGTACATATGGACATAGTATCAACAAAAAGTTAGGACGTTGTTATTATTTTTTAATCGTTATGTTTTGTTATTTAACTTATTATTTCAATATGTTTGAAAAATATCGTTAATCCATACAGGTTAAAAACTGTCGACCTAATAAACTTAAATTTTTTGATTCAATATTTATTTTATTATGTTATTCCGGCATTGGCTGTTATGAAATAAAAACAACGTCCTAATTTTTATCTTTATACGTTGTGTACAGAAACATTGTAGATATTGTTCTGAGTTTTAAATTTTCGTTTTAATATTGTTTTAAATCAATTTAAGGTTAGAAGTACTCAAGTGATATTTATGGACGGTAAATTTGTGAAACGTTAATGTTCTGATTTTAATTCTTACTCAGATGTTGTTGAAATAAATGTGACAAAAATGCAATTTTGAGAATTGAGAATTGATCGATCTAGTTTTTTATGTCGACAATATATTCCATGTAATTCAAAATTAATTTTTTTTTACTTTCTCGATACGATCATAAACAAGTTTGTTAGACAAAACGGGTATCTTATCGCTGTTTCGGTACTATTCCGATCTTGTTTCGATGTGATGCGTGCAGCTAATACCCATCTTGTGATACTTCATGTAAAAATTCATGTATATCAATTTGAAATTCGCGATTTATTATACCCGCGCATCACTCATTAAATTCCACGAAAATTTCCTCGATATCTACCTATATACCACCACCCAAGGCCCTCTCGTATTTTTAATTCGCGTTCGTTATAATAATAATAATAATAATATATGACTGGAAAATCGCATGTTTATGTTATTTAATTATCATTTTTAATTTCGAACCATTAAAATATAAATAAAAAACATTTTTTTTTTTTGCTTACTTTTAATTTTCAATTTTTCCAAACAACGCGTGTACTCCAATTCCGTGGGCGAGCGCGCTAAGGATGGTTTTAATACAGAATTTATTTTTTGTGCTTTCATGGTTTCGTGTGATAAAATATTGATAAGAAAGTCAACACAGGATTTTTTTTTTATGATTTAAAAAAAATGTACTTGTTTGATTTTAATTAGAATAAATTTTTATTGTTTTTTACGGTTATATTTCGCCGTCGTACGAGTATGTATACACAAAAAAAATTATGTTTTTGATAATAGTACTCATAGTAATGACCTGATTGTATACACACACACACACACACACACATAACGCAAATAAATTTGAAAATTTTACGAGTTTTTTTTTTTTGGAAAATCTCAAAAATTTTCCCAAGAATTTTATTATCGTAAACCGCTCGTTTATTATGTAGAAATAAAATATAAAAAGGGATTTGCGTATAACGTACGACCCATAACAACCATATGCCAATGTATTTAACATTAAAAATAATTAAAATTCATTTTTGTATCATTTCAGGAGACACACACACACGAGGGCCAATGAGGAGACGACTGTTTATAAAATTCGTTGAAATATGTGTGGAATTTTGATGGTCGAATCAAAATTTTGGACAATTTTATTATTTTAAAAATCAGTCGCGAAATCAAGCGAGAATTTTTGTTTTTAATTTAATTTTTGGAGTGCTGCGCGTACAAAGTGAACGGTACCACGCAACACAAATATATTTAACATAAATAAAATTATATTTAACGTAATCTGACAATCATTATGAAAAACTTAAGAAAATTATTTATTTTTGGATTAATTATATTATTAATTGGAGGACATTCAATTAGGATTACAAATGGATTAGATTTGGGTAAGTACCAAACGCATTTTTGTTTTTTATGTCATTTAGAATAAATCGGTACGATTTTCCCGTCTTTTTGTTTTCGCCATCAAAAATTCTATTTCGATTTGTGCTTGACGTGCCGCTTCTGCCTCTGCCGCTTCGACCGCTTCACGTTCTCGTGTAGCCTCATCAGATAGTTCTTGCACTAAATCGATATGGTCCATTATCCCTTTTCTCATAAAATATTGAAAATTCACCGAAAGCGTTAATTTCAACTCCATGCCCGAGATTTTTTGCAATTTTGACCAATGAACAGTTGCCCAACATGGATTTTTCAAACATTCCATCACCTGAATAATCGGTCTAAACTGTTCAATTTCATCTAAAAATGTTTGGCACACAATCTGCAAATTTACATTCTCATGAAACACGGCTTGTGCACTATTCAAGGTTGCCACATATTCTTCGATCGTGGTTTTTATTGGTTCTAATTCAATGCCGGCAAATGGATTTCCACTCCAAAGTTCGATATATTTTCGAAGATCGGCACCAGTCAGCCACAATTTCCGATACGGTTCGAAATTATTCATCATGGTGGTGATCCCGGTCAAATCGATTGGGGGATTTTCAAATAATTTTTGCCGTTTATTCAACAATTTACCGTGTTCCATCAGATCGTCAATACTTTTCCAAATTTTTTTGATTTCAATCGAAAATTCCGTTGCTTTTGAGGCATCATATTGCGTGCGATATGCATCAAATTGGATATTTAAACCTTCGACCCGCTCATCGTAAGTCGACAAATCGAATATTTGATTTTTTTGGAATTTTTCGGTATCCACCTCGTACATTTCTTTGCTCACTGGTATTTGATTTTGAATTTTCATCGGCCACGCGATTGCATCCCATTTAGTTTTGAAATCTGAATTCGGTAACGAATACCAAAAATAATCGAGTATTTCATACTCAAATAATTTGGTTCGCATAACATCCTCGGTCGTTTGAATCAATTGCGGTATTGTTTCAATCCAATCGTTCAATTCGAATATTTGCTCGATAGAGATGGGTCGCTCGTTTAAACGTTTCATAATTGTCATGTACTCCTCGATGATCAAAGTCGTTTCACCGGTTAGCCTCTCGGTAAACATTTCAAGTATTTTTGTTTTCAGCTCAAATCGTTTGGCATACAAGAATTGTTTCAATGGGTCGGTGATCACATTGAACGGACCAATTGTAATCGATGTTGGTACTACCCGCATAATATACTGCATCATTTGGTATTGCAACGAAATTAGCTCTTTGATTTCTTGTGGCGATTTGACACGAACCTCTTCGAGAAATTCGACTATGTTTAGATTATAAAATTCAACGAATTGTTGATACTTTCGGCAATAAGCTTTCAACGGAATTATAGCTCTTTCATATGAATTTTTAATTCGATCGCGACGCGCCACTACAGTCTCGTCGAGTAACCCAACTGACGACAAATACATATTTTTCGAAAAAACTAGTGTTGTGAGTAAATGTGGTTCAATTTGGAAAATTGAATGGGTTTGCAGAATTGCATCATCATACAGTTTGATCAAAGTTGGAATAAATTCCGAAGGATCGGTTGAATAAAATGCGTCGGTCCCGCTAATTTTCATCGTTAGCGTAAATACAAATGGATGTTGTGATTTATATGGGCTGTTGATCAGATCGATGCCCCATTCATAATCATCCGGACATTCCATAAGTACGTCGCATGGATCGCATAATGTATTGGTGTATCGTTCACTGGAGCTCAACACTAAATCTCTGAGAGACGATTCCATTCGCAGTTTCACTAGAATCATGAACCGGCGCAATTTTGCCACCAAATATATTTCCCAACTTTTGACACTTATATCAAACCATCCCTTCCCAATGAAACGCAAATTCAGGCATATTTCTTCGGACATATTGTCCACCCAGAATCCTCGTAAATATTGCATTGTGCTTTTTTTCGATTCAAGTTGAATTGAATTAAAATCGGCTAGCGTCGCATTTTTCATTAAATTTAGATTAAATAGCGACATTTTGCTGACCTTCTGGCAAGACGCGACAACCGTCCGCATTGCAAATAAGCTTTCGTCTAGACAATATAATATTATTTGCTGGAGTATCTTGACGCCGAAATTTACATAATTTTGAAAACGAATTGAATGCTCAGTGAACTGTAATATATTGACTTCGCTATTATCAAATCGATCGACTTCGGGCAGCGCAATTCCATGATATTCATCAGGATCTCGTAAGACATTCATTTTTAAATCGATTTCGCAATGCACGCGCTGATACTCCAATTTCACCTCAGCTATTAAACATTCTACCTGGGTCTGCAGTTCCATCGTCATATTGATTTGGCGACAAATTCTTTTCAGCATTTGAAAGCTTAATTCCTGTATCCCGGTCAGTTTCATGCAGTCGACGAGTATCGAGAATTTTAAAAACTGTTCACATTTGCGGCGAAGATCGAGCGCAAATTTTAGGCGAGCAATGTAATGATACGGATTTTCAGCGAGAAAACTTAAATATAATTTCGGGATTAAATATTGGTTACCTGTTTCAATATCGGTGACATAGAATCGATATTTTGTTTCATGAAAACCGAACACGGAAACGGTTTTATATTTGAAATTTTTCTCATCTGGGCCATCGGGCAGGAAAGCTTTTGCCGGAATAGGATGTTGTACACCATTAATTACCCCTAACGCGAACCAATCGGAGGGTCGCATTACTGAAAATGTTACACTATCGAACCATTCAAGCGGAAGTTTACTCTTTTGTTTCGATATGTGAACTGGAATCAAATCGTTTAGATCAATGCCCGATTGTATTACTAACTCTTGAATGCTTTGTACCGCGAATCGGCGTCGTTGCCGTTCAACTTCAACTTCGCGTGGAATTTGACCCGGCGGTGCTATCAACATTTTTTGTACTTTCGGTTTAATTGTTTGGATTGGAAACTCGACCTTAATTTTTCCCGAATATGTTATCCATCGTTGGGCCGGTGCCAGATATGATTCATGGTTACTCCCCGGATTATGGAAGTGCAGGACTGGCGATGATTTTATACCTGTCACATTCCATGTATACATATTGTGAACGTATCCGCTTAAGTCAGCATTATTCAATTTTTCTTTGGATGTGGATGCTTGTACTTCGGAAAAGTATGCACGATTTCGCTTTGTTGATCCCATTTTTGCGACAAACAAGAAAAAAGATATTTATTGCGAAAATTTATGACAACTCAAGAAAATAAATGAATCCCGTTTTTTCTTTTTTGCCAATGGTGACTGCCTGTGCTGCTTGTGTATTTTTATATTTTGGTTGTTATTTTATTGGGAAAATAAAGTGGAAATACTTTTTTGTATGTGTGTGTATGTGTGTGTGTGTCTGTGTCTTGGCATTACCATGATTACCAGATGTTACCGGGGATTTTTTTTTATTCTGTTTCATTTTAAAATATTCTGGTTCGTTTTTTTAATGGTGAAAATAAATTTTCATTTTTCTTGGAAAAACAATGAAAAATTTTATTTTAATTAATTCCTATCGTATTTTACACACAGTTTTTTTTTGTTTGTTTCTTTCTCTCGCTTGTCGCCGTCATCGTTGTTTCGCAAGGTGATTTCTTCTACTTCTTATAACTTTATATATTTTATACTGTCGGTTTATTATTGTTGGCTTGTTCGACAAACACACAAAAAAAAATTGTAGAAATGTAAATAAATTTGTTTACATGAGAAACTTTGACATTGTGTTTTTGATTGTCTTTATTTGGCAATTATCCCAAGAATTTTCCATTTTCTTTGTCAATTTAATTTTCTGTTTGGTTTGTTGAATTTGTAAATCAATCAGCGCACATACAACACCATATAAACAGAAAAAAAACTTCAATTTTCCAGACGAACTGAATTTTGGTTAATTAAGATACATTTGGTGTTAAGTGATTTAATGAATAAATCAAAGTCGCATGTTTTGGTAATTTGTAACCGATTTTATGGTTCTATTTTTGCAGTGCATTAAACAAATTGAATACTAAAATTGTAAACTAATTACATGACAAAACTTATCACATGATTCACTCGTAAATTTGATTACTTCTAATGGAATTTCTAACGAATTAAAAAAAACTCGTTAATACAATTATACAACGATTTGGTGTAAATTTATGATAATAAAAAAAAATTAAATCGATAAACCAATCTAATTTCAATTAAATAAAAACTAAAACCTACTACAAACCATATACTTTACACAAACACACAGTACACACAATAAGAGAACGAGAGAGCCAAAATCCAATTTACTAAAGAAAATTAGGAAAAAAAAATCGAAAAACTTAATTAATTTTTAGTAAGTTTCCAAAAAAACAAAAAAAAAACTAAGGAAAAGTCGGCACACATACATAACACAACAATAGCAACAAATTATAACGAATTCCACGTTATTAAATAACAAACACAATCTAATTTTACGAAAAACCGAAATTAATAATTCACTCTCTTATTTTAACCCTCCACCCCCCATCTCAAACAACCGAAAGCCAATTTTCTTGTGTTTGAAAGGTGGATGGTATAATATTCCATACATATATCTAGATATATAGGTATATGTATATATAGAGACGTTATATATATATATATATATACGTTAAAAAACTAACGAAAATAATAATAACACACTTACTAAATAGAATATTTATGAACTCAAAACGTAAATTACAAGGAAAATTGGATAAAATGAAAAAAAAAGAAGGAAATTCTAAGGAAAACATAAAAGTAAAAGAAGAATTTTCATCTAATCTAAAATATAATACAAAAACAACAAACACAAGGAGCAAAAAAAATAAAAATAAAACTTAAATTATAAATAAACCAAAAAAAAAAAAAAGGAAAAATAATAAGAAAACTAAAAACATGAAAATGAAATTAAATAAATAAAATAAAATAAATAAATAAAACAAAAAAGCAAAAATAAAAATTTCTTCTGAAAATGAAAATGAGAATGGAAAATTCGAGTGGAAAACTAATTAGTAAAAATTTGTTGGATTTTTATTTTAGTGGTTTATACAAATAAACTGAAGAGACTATAATATATAATATGGGGGTATACTGGTTTGTTGTTGTTGTTAGTTTATATCTGCAGTTTTATTTGATCTGAACGATTAATCAAAATTTTGTGTCAAAAGCTCTATATATTATGTACATATACACTCTGTCGGTGGTAGAGGTTAGTAGGTTATATGTATGATTTATTTATTCTAACTCTTTACGATGTGGCTGTCCTTGCCTTGATATTTTTAATGGTATTTAAATACGTAGTATACGGTATGGGTGGTTTCTACACACTTAATCACTTTTGTAATTAGCGCAATAACAATTTTCATTTTCCTGATATTTCGAACTTATAATTATTTCTTAGATGAAACTTGATTAACTAATATGTATATGTTTTTATATGAGGCAACACCAATTCTAGAGGATACTCCAAAAGGTCTAATGTCAGTGAAATTTTTAGATGAAAATGTCCGCGAACTAAAAAGATTTCAATCCTTTGCTAAAATGTTCCATTACCTTGATGATGCAGGCTTAACCAAATACGAGTTCTCCTTGGCAAGGTCGACTAAAAATTGGTATCGCAATTTTATAAAATTCTCTGTTTCATGCCAAAGAGGTCTACTACAACTAACCTTATGGAGTTCACCAGCAGCACAATTAAATTAATTGAAAATCACAAGCAAGTATGGTATATACACAGACTTTGCCAAAGTCTTTGACTCCATCAGTCATTGCAAAGCACTAGAAAGCTTGTATAAATTTGGATTCTGCAGCCTATCACCTTGTTTAAGTCGTATTTGACCAACCGCGCTCAATATATTGAAATGGGAAACAAATGATCTTTACCAATTTATGCCACCTCAGGTGTACCTTGGGTTCCCATATTGGCCCATGGATTTTTATCATTTTCATCAACGGAACCACTGCAGTAATTCATTATTCCAAGGTCCTAATGTTTGCCGAAGACCTCAAAATATACAAAACTGTGGAGAATATCGATGATACTTTCAAACTCCAGGAAGATGTCGACAACCTAGCGATGTGGTGTGACTTCAACTTGCTCAACCTCAACATCAATAAGTGCAAGACCATGCCTTTAAACCATTTTAAAACAAGTTTCGGAATTTAAAGACCTAGGGGTTACTTTCGGTGGAAATATGTGTTTTTGTTTTAACCAAAGTATAGCGAGAACTAAAACTCAATGTTTGGTTTTATCAAACGATGGACAGGTGATGTTAATGATATAGAAGCAATCAAGATCATATATTATGCCTATGTCAAATCTCAAGTGGAGTATGCAGTTAATGTATGGTGTCCCGTTTACGACGTTTATATTCAAAATCTTGAGAATATTCAAAAGAAGTTCATCCGTTATGTAACGTGGAAAGACGATTGGCCTTATAACCATGAATTACCGTATTACCTTAATGTGAAACAACTACCACCACACGTAACTGGCTGCAAAACCTATAAGATGACTACACTTGAAAACAGACGTGAATTGCTAAATAGTACATTTATTGGCAACATTTTACTTCATCACATCGACGCACCATCTTTATTGGAATCAATCAAACTAAAGGTGCCTGGCAGAAATCTACGGGATCATCAATTACTACATTTAGATGCACATAGGACAAATTAGGGTGACAATGAGCCTATCAACAGGATAGCCAAAAGTTTTAATAAAATCGACCATCTATTCGATTTCACTTTAAGTATAGAGACACCTTTAAACGTAGGTTGAAGATACATTTTGCTGCTGCTTGATTTCATTTTTTTTATTTTGACGATTGACAAAATAAATTTCCCACCAAATACAGAAAAGTGGAAACGGAAACTAGCTCTCGTTTTTAGATGACTGCCAAACGGGATTCTAATGTTATTCAATTACTCGCAGCAATCCCGCGCACCGAATGGTTCGTTGAAGAGAAACAAATTTTATAAATTCTGCTTCGTCACTGAATAAACGAAATTTCTATTTGTAGATCTATCATTTTCTGAAAAAAAATCGTTTTTTAAATCAATCACCTTGTATAATACGCTTCGGCCTACCGGCACATAGAAATATTGCAGTTTGCATAGGTTTTGTTATATTAGGGAAACTTTATGTTTTGAAATATAAAAGTAGCCAGCAATGCCTCTTTTGATGAGGCAGCTTTAATTCCTGAAAAATCATCGGGACATCTAATGAACGCTAAACATCCGCGATACATGGATGATGGAATTTCTACTTCACTATACTTAAAGCTGCCAACTGTTCAAGCGAGTAAAAAGAAACGTTTCCAATTTTTTTGATTTATAGAGGTGAACTTCTACAATTTCGAAAAACTAACTCTTAAAAAATAATAAAACGTTTTCAGATAAATATACAGAGCCTTGCAGAACTTCAATGAGAACCGGATACTGGAAATTTGTTGTCCCCATAAAATTAAGCTACAATTTCAATTAAATTTAGAAAACTACCATTTTCGAGATTTTTAGTTACAATTATTTCAAAAAATAAAATTTCTCTCAGTTGAGCCAGAATCAACGCGTTACGAAACATTTACTTTTAACTTCAACCGAATCTAAAAATTTTAAATTTCTTGGGTTCCAACTCTGATTTGTTACTGCATAATATAAATGGCTTCAAATAACAAAATTCTAGCTCTCCAAATATGTCAAGGAATTATGAAGAATTTAATGAAAATTTCAACTGAATCTTCAAAGCGAGTAAATTTCTGGAATTCGAAGCCCCCACAGTTGCATGATGATTTACTTTACAACTTAATCCATAACATTTAATTTACTATAGGTTTCCAATATGTTCATCGTTTCAAAACACAAATGCGATGGTGCTTCCTGATAAAATAAACCGATTTCTAAGAATATTTCAAATAAATATTGCCACCTTTATAAAGCGACCCAATTTCGATCTGCACATTGATTAACAAATCGTAGCATTTACAAAATATAATTGTGATTTTGATGAAATAATTACTGATCCAGAATTTACGGATACGAGATATTAATTTTTGACAATTAAGCATTTTCCTATGTTTAAGGCCCCAGTAAACCTTAGGTCGGATATAATAAACATTTTTTGTTTGATCGTATACCAGACCTAACTTAGTCAGCTTGGAGGTTAGACATCACAATTTGGTCATTGGATTGGTCACTAGCTAGTAAAACATCGTAACTTTCGGATTTCCCACAGTGGTCGCGACACTGGGCTAGGAACGAATAAATAGATTTGCTAAGTATCTAACGCAAATGCTTTAGATGCCTATGGCAAATGCTACGAAGCAATTGCTACTCCTTCAAGTATTAGTAAATGATACATTTTATTCATACCATTTATAGTTTCTTAAATAAATATTTTCGATAGTGAGACATCCATGGTTAATTGTATTTTGTCGATATATTACGCGAAAATTTTGAAAGAGTTTAAAATTTTTGAGACATCTTGGTTCCCGAGAGTTAGATTACTGGAAGATTCTTGGTGGCCGGTATACTGTATTCTGTTTAATTTAATTTGTTGACGAATACACAGCCTTTTTTTTATTAGAAGCAGGTCGATGTTATGCATAGTCGAATCGTGCAGATAACTTGATCGGTCGAGAATTTAGACGAAATTGTAATTTCGATTCAACAAATTTTTTGTTTCGATGTTTCTCTTTGTTAGTTTAGTTAAAGCAATAAATTTATACTGGTATATAGTTGTTTGTTCACAGTTTATTGTTGATTCACTCTTCATAACTACAGAGTGTAACTACATTTCGATCAATATCTGAAAATATTGAAATCAAAATTTCAAAAAAAAAAAATTAATGTTGAATTATTTCTAGACGAATTATGCACGCACCACCTCAATAATTTATAAAGCAATTGTATTTAAACTTGGTTAAATAATGTAATTTTTTTTTTTTTTAATAAGTTTATTGGATCGACTCTCGTCCATTGCTCTAGGCGAACAATATCGTAAAGTTTACTTTATTACGGATAACTCATTAAAGGATTTCTGTTAATTACAAAATTACATTGATGAACAACCAAAATTGTTTTATAGATCTTCCCGGTCACTTATATTTGAAGAATCCGATAATTTTACGGTTTTACCGCTCCAAATTGTAATTTTTAACGTAAATTTAGGTAGTGTATTGCAATATCACAGGATCCGATCACTATTCGGCATTTTAGTAAAATTATGTCAATCATTGTGAAATTGGTAAAAATTAATATGTCCACCGAGATAAAGGTTTATGCCAATTTTTTGCTACCTGCAATGTGGGGGCCTTATAGTTAAAAGAGGATCAGTCGGTTCTGATCCATGCACCTAAGTAGTAATAATGCTTATTTGGAAATAATCTCTTTGAAGTTCATTTTTGAGTGGTATTTTTAAATATATTGCGTAAGAAACATAATGCATTAATCCCAAAAGGTCAAGTTTTGATTTGTTTTTGTAATAAAGTTTATAAAGAGCAATTATTCAACTCAAATCGCGTTCGATATAAAATTGTGTTTCCTTTTCGTTATCTGCTTGAACGTGTTTCTGTATATCAGTTTTTAGAGAGCTTTCTATTTATTTTGAAAAATTATAACATTTGTCCATTTTATGCAAATATAGATTTTCTTAATTTTTATATCAAACATAAATTCGACAATTCCAGCATTAAATTTCTAAATTCCGAAATTGAAAAACAATTAACACGGCATTAAAATCCATTATTGAAAGATCTAGCAATACAGATTTGATTACTCTGTCTACTGAAATTAAATTTAACCATATCATCTTTCAAAGCCAACTTAAACTGTGCTTCTTTTACTTAGCTTTAGTTCATTGCGCACCCGATGGTGGCAACGATCTACTCGCTGATGGTGGCAACGATCTTCAAGAAAAAACATATTGAGAACATGCTAATTGTTAACAACAAAAAAACTTCTGTTCTGTGTGTAATACAATTTTTTTTAATTTATCGAACAACTAATGAGGATAAAACAATGACTTTTGGTAGATGGCGTATTAAATTAACCCGTTCTGTGAAGCTAATGCAATACAAACATCAAATAATCATAAATGAATGGCTTACCTACATATGTATATCACGTTAAAACTATGTGCATTCGCTCTAAAAGCTATTTCTTCCTCCGACCGCAACCCCAAAAGATAGCAATAATACTAGACTAGACGATGGCAGTTTACACAAACTTTTGTTTTTAAATAAAATCATTTCGATTACGTTTTCTACCAATCACTCTCCTTAAAAATGACGAATTTTTCTGCCAACTATAGATTTTTAAGGAATGTGATAGATGGTAGATAAAAATAATCGGAATGAACAGAATCGCATTCAGTTTTAGAAAAAAATGCGAAAAAAACTAACGAAGCCTGCAACGATTCACAATGATAACAAAAGTTTTACTGGAACCTTGATTGTAATCCAACGAAGATTATATATATAAGATCCATTTGCTGTCTGTTTAAATAACACTAATTTTATGTGTGGGAAAATTATGCGTCCTGATGGGACTATTTTTGAATTCCACATCTATTTTTCACAAGTGAATATACATATATATAAAGTTAGCCCTGGATTCATCCCAGGAAAAACGCAATGGCAACACCATAACTATAGCGACACTTTTATATCAACTGTCAGCCCAGGATTAACTATCATCCTATAATTTTGTCCCATCCCAGGAAAAATATGTCAAAACAGTTTCATAAAACTATCATCCCAGAAAATCACTATAATCTTGAATTTCGTACCATACCATCTCAATAATATGACGAAAAACAAGATACACAAATAAGTATCATAAAAAACGTAAATCGAACCATTCAATGATTTAATATATTAAGTCGGATTCAGAAAAGATTGTGATAAAGTAATAAACGAAGTCGAGTGTTTTTTAAACTTAGCCAACAAAAACCACTACTTCGAAACACACGACCCAATGACGGACTAGCTCGGGTGTTTTTTAAGTTTGGCATTCTAACACCAATTTATCCTGTTCGTTTCAAAAAACTTCCACGGTTGTGAGCGAGCCAATTTTTCTTTAAGCTAACCATTTCATATATTTTTAATTATTTCATCAGTCCCATCGTCTCCAGAGTCAATTAGCTAGGTAAAAATGTCGGATAAGTTCGGGTGTTTTTTAAGTTTGGCATACTAACACCAATTTATCCTGTTCGTTTCAAAAAACTTCCACGGTTGTGAGCGAGCCAATTTTTCTTTAAGCTAACCATTTAATATATTTTTAATTATTTCATCAGTCCCATCGTCTGCAGAGTCAATAAGCTAGGTAAAAGTGTCGGATAAGTTCGGGTGTTTTTAAAGTTTGGCATACTAACACCAATTAATCCTGTTCGTTTCAAAAAACTTCCACGGCCGTGAGCGAGCCAATTTAGCTTTAAGCTAACCATTTTTAATTATTTCATCAGTCCCCATCGTCTCCAGACTCAATTGGGTAAAAGTGTCAGAGTAAATTAGGTAAAAGTGTCAAGTAAAACATTTTTTAATTTAAATGATTAATTTTAATAAATTTGGTTTCAGATAAATCGAAACAATCTTGTGCTTGTTACGTTAATTTAAAATTCATCATTTTATAAATACTAAATCCTATTAAATCAAGGATTAAAAAATTCTACATTCCAAAATAGTGTATTTGTATAGAATGTTCTAAACATTTTAAAATTTTAAATTCGAAATTTTTAAAAATTTTAGTTATAAATATTCATCGAAATTCTACACACCATTTTCAAAATTCGTAAAATTCCCGATTTAAAATTCTATAAATTTCATATAATAATTAATGACATTTTCATAATCAAAATACTAAAATTTCAAATCTTGGAAAGTTGAAAATTCAGATATTGAAAACTAAAAATTCAAAAATTTCGAAAACCAAAACTTACATTCTCAAAAAATTTTTTTACAGTTTTTAATTTTATGAAATATTATTTTTCATTTTGAAATTAATTATAATTACAATTGGCCCCTGTGGTCGGGGGGCACTCACATGTCTCGTAAATCATAATTGCACGAACATGTTTCCCAAGAATACCACCACAGTACCCTTTGCTTGTCGTAGGAGGCGACTTAACGGTTGGATCGCTGGGCTGACGACCCGCATCCGTAAAAAAAATATAGTGTTTATAAAGTCAACAAAAAGAAAAATGGATACCGCCAAAACGACACCGGACCCCCGCTCAAGTACCCGGACACGAGATTTAGGATCGGCACGTGGAACGTGCAATCACTAAGGAAACCAGGAGCGTTAGAGGGCCTAATCACGTGCATGAAGGAGTATCGGCTGGAACTCGTTGCTCTTCAAGAAACTCGCTGGCCTAAAAGTGGAGACCATGTGTCCCAGGGCTATACGTTGTTCTACAGTGGAGATGACCTCGGAAATCTTGGAGCTGGATTTCTTCTTGGGCCGCAGGTAAAGAAGGCTGTTTTGGATTTCCAAGCAGTCAATAACCGATTGTGTAAGCTTCGCTTGCGCATGAAGTTAGCTAACCTGTCGATAATTTGTGTACATGCGCTCACAGAAGTCAGCCAGCCCCAAGATAAAGACTCATTTTACAATGACTTGGACGATCTGATGGGATCTATACCCGAACACGATGTTAGAATGGTAATTGGGGACTTTAATGCTAGAGCTGGCAGAAATCAGACCGACTTGTGTGAAAACATAGGTCCGTACTCCCGACACGAAACTGCGACCGATAATGGTGAGAGAATGATGTACTTTGCGGTTGCTCATGATCTTAGAGTAGCAAGCACATTCTTCCCTCACAAACACATACATCTTGAGACATGGACACATCCTCGCGGAACTTCCCGGAGCCAAATTGACCATGTGTTAGTTTCTAAAGGACGGGCTCAGGTTGTGCAGGATGTGAGAACTTATCGGTCAGCAACCAAATACGTAGGCAGCGATCATCATTTGGTCGCTGCAAAGCTACGATGGAAGTTTTCGTACAAGTCTGGGAACACAGCGAAACGCATGGTACGTTTCGACTGTGAAGGTCTGATAAATGAAGATCAAAAGAAACGATATCAGGATCTTGTCAGCGACAACATTAATGAAGCTAATTACCAGTCTGACTGCGTGAACTCTGTCTGGGGGGTACTGAAAACTTCGGTTGTCAGTGCTGCTCAACAGACTTTAGATATAGTGAAAGTCAGACCCAAGAATGATTGGTTTGATGACGAGTGTCGTCTTGCAGTTGAGCAACAAAATATAGCCCATAATGAAGTGCAACAACGTCTCACAATCGCGAGGAAAAACAAGGCTGCTCTTGCAAGAAGGGCAGCTAAGCGGATTTGTAGACGGAAGAAGCGAGAATGGTGGAAGGCCGAGGTTCTGAAAGTACAACAACTCAGTAATGAGCACAGTTCGCGTAATTTCTTTAAAGGAATTACTGGACTGAACCATACTTTCAGGCCTACGTCAACCGCCATTCGGGACCGGGATGGAAACCTCTGTGTCAACATCGACGCAGTTCTTGACGCATGGAGTGGACACTTTACTGACCTGCTTGATGTCCATCATGCGTCACAGACTGTTGTTGAGCCACCTCTAATACAGACTGCGGAGATTTGCACTGAGGAGCCATCCCATGAGGAATTCACTAAAGCCATGCAGAGATTGAAACGAAACCGTGCACCTGGAGTGGACTGCATTAATTCGGAGCTCTTGATATTCGGAGGGGATACTTTGTGGAACTGTCTTTTCGACCTTATTCGATTAGTATGGCGAACCGAAGTTATGCCTGATGAATGGAAAGTGGCCGCGATATGCCCCATCTTCAAGAAGGGAGACCGCTTGAAGTGTGAGAATTATCGCGGTATAGCTCTCCTTTGCACAGCTTACAAGTTACTGTCATACATTGTATTGGATAGAATCACTCCTCTAGCGGAGGGCTTGGTTGGTGACTATCAAGGAGGATTTCGTCCGAATCGATCAGTCACCGATCAGGTCTTTTCGCTGCGGATGATTCTATCTAAATATTATGAGACATCCATCCCCGTACATCAGGTGTTCCTGGATTTCCGGCAGGCCTATGACTCGATCAATCGAGAGAGTTTATGGTCTGCCCTGGAATACCTAGGAATGCCAACAAAACTGGTACGACTATGTAGGATGACAGTGACGCAGTCTCAATGCTGTGTTAAAGTTGAGAACAGGCTATCGACAAGTTTTGTAGTTAACTCGGGTGTTCGGCAGGGAGATGCTCTGTCCCCGATACTCTTTAATCTCATGTTGGAGTACATCTTTCGTAAAACTGAAACACCGCAGCGTAACATCTTATATAGCCAGTCCAATCAGGTGCTTGCATATGCAGATGACATATGCGTGATTGGACTGAATAGCAACGGAGTGAAAGAAATACTTGATCCGCTTGTAGAGTTTTCAGCTTCAGTTGGACTTCAGATCAATGAGTCCAAAACGAAATACCTGATCTCTGGTTTTAGGGACAGTGGTACACCAGATTTTAGTAGTGGCCACCACACGTTTGAGGGAGTGAGGAGGTTCAAATATTTGGGTTCTCTTATCACTCACGATAATAGTGTGGGTGAGGATATTAAAGTGCGGCTGGCAGCTGGCAGTCGTTCTTTGTATCCTCTAAGGCCACTGCTAAAATCTAAACACTTATCAAGTACCGTGAAGCTGAAGTTTTACAAAGCGTTGATCAGGCCCGTTGTTATGTTTGGATGTGAAAGTTGGGCGCTGACGGATGAATACGAGAGATGGCTCCTAACATTTGAGAGAAGAGTCATGCGTGTGATCTACGGCCCAAAACGCGAAATAGATGGTACCTACCGAGCTCTGTACAATATCGAGATCAGAGATCTGATGAAGATCCCCGATATTGTACATGAAATAAGATCTCAGCGAGTACGCTGGCTCGGTCACGTTCTGCGTGCTGATCCGGAACGAATTGTGCAGCGATCTCTGAAAGGAGAGCCACCATATGGTAGGCGCAGAGGTCGTTGCCGGCGACGATGGCTCCACGATGTAGAGAACGACTTGGCCTCTTCAGATTGTCTTAGACAGTATGAAGACCATGCTCAGGATCGAAACCGTTGGAGCCGGGTTGTTGACTCAGTAAGGGGCCAGTAATGGCCTTTAATACTGTTTATTATTTATAATTACAATTAAACATTTTGAAAGAGGATATGAACGAGATGAAACTTTTAATAGTTTGTAATTTTTAAAATTGCAACTTTGGGCGTTTAAAACTCAAAAATAAAATATAACCAAACGTTATTTTATTTTAAATTTTAACTTCTATTAATTTTCATATTTCAATATTTTTTTCACGTTAAATCATAATATGTTCTAAGATTTAATTTAATATCATCTCGTATACATTCACGCCAGCCTTTAGTAATGTATTGTAGTAAATAGTTTTGAAAAATTTCAAAAACTAAGGGTGACACCTGTTGTCTATAATATTACTAGTTTCATTTGATTTTAGCAATACAAAATTTAAGTCAAAACATAACAATCCAACGATTAAATTTTAATTAAACTACGTATATACACGAGTAATAAATAATATAACCTATAGTTACAATCGTTTTTAAACGCAAGACTTAAGCCAATCCTTATATAATTTTAGAAGACATTTACGCTTGATTCCATTTTAAATTAAAACATTATTTCAAATCTAACTTTGTCAAAATCAAGTCAAGTACTAAAGTCAGTACTAAATAGAAGCATAACTCATGTATACATTTTAGATTGATAATAATAAAAGCTGCTAAGTAAAGTTTAGTAATGAATTTAAATAAAATGTGTTATATTTTAGTATTGACTTATGATTGTATGCTTAAGCATAATTTCATAATTTTGGACTAAACACGCAGGCTTTATTTAAATTATCGTTTAAAATTTGATATTCTCTTTGATTTGCTCTTTTAACCGTTACCAGGAAAACTAATTCATTATCCACCTTGTATAGGCTTCATCATAAGACCACACAAATACACAGACTAACAAATGTCTCCTTCTCACTACTATGCACACGACGATAAATTAAATTCAATTGTCGATTAATTAAATAACAAAAATAAAAATAAAAATTGACATAATTTCATTTAAACAAATAAAAGAAATTCAATCGATAATAATTTCATTTTTTATTTTTATTTATATCATAAAAATAAATAAATAAGTAAATTATATTCAATAAACATTAAAAAAAAACTATTTTATTTGGATCGTTATATTGATAGACATACATATGTATATGTATGAGAGGCGTTTTGGGGATACACATGACGATTCTTGACGATACATCAAAAATATTAAAATTGGAGACATATTGAACCACTATCGGACCGAAGCGCGCAACACACACACACACACACATAAATTTAATTGACTTTTGTTATGTCGTTTGTTCTTTTTTAATGTTTTATGATTTATGATTTTTTAATTGTATCATGATTTTAGTTTTATGATTTTAATAATAAAATTATTTTTTTATTTAATCAATAAAATAGTTTTTAGGGTTTATTGTGTATATGTATATGTATGCATATTATATACGAAATCAAAAAATATAAAGAAGACTGCGGGAGAGATGAGAGTTTGTTTGTGCGTTGAAAAGAATGAATTATTATGGGATGTCTGATTCCCTATGGACTGTATTTTTTTTTGGGGTCCGTGATCACGTCGATAGTTTATAAATATATTTTCTAATTCTAATTAATTTCCAATTATCTATTCTACTCAATAAATTTATATATACGAATATACAAAACTAGAAAACTATTTGAAAGATCAAAAGGTTTTTTTTTGTTAGTTTTTGAAAAAATAATTTGAAATTCAATTTTGTCCGAATACGTATATACGAGTATACATTATACATACATAACATACTATACTTGTTTGCCTCTTCTCTATATATTTATATATTGAGTGTGGGTCTATTATGGTATTTGATTTATTCAATATACACAAAACAAAAAAAAAATAGTTTTCGAATTTATAAAATTATGATTATGAAAAGTATTTCGAGATTTTGGTAGTTGAGTATTATTTTTTATAGATATATACTTTCCATAGCTTTTATTCGATTGAATTATACGAAATTCTCTCAAATACTTATGCACATAAAGAAAATAATTAGGTTAATGTATTGTAATTGATGGTTAGAGTTCTATCGAGTGAAAATTAAGCCGGCGGCCGTCAAACAAGATGAATTACGAGGCGCAGTCGGGCCTTTCTAATATGATGACAAATCTGCATATATAAGAAAGAGATCATACAAAGATGTTTAAATTCCATTTGGTTCGCGTAAATCCGTTAATTAGATCAAAACATTTACACAAAACTTCATCCCAACTATAAATCATTTTTCATATGCGTATATGCATTTTTATTTTATAGTTATGAGTTGACTTTAATGTTTTTTAACAACCGGATAAGCTTTATCATATTTTAACGACAATATGCTAAAAAATAAGACAATTTACAAAAAAATTATAATTTTGCATCTTGCAGTCGGTTGTCGGTTCTTGTTGCATCCTCCTAATCCATAAATTTAATGATTTTCATGTTAAATTAAGATTTCTAAGACAATTTATGGTTCTTTCGTTTATGGTGCCTCATTTTTTTTTTTTTTTTTTTTAATATACTTATACTTAATTATGATTCATGCTGATTTATTTCATTTGAGGCAAAAAATGTATGTATGGATATATGTACATATATAAGAAAACGTATAATTCTAAAAATAAAAACGCAACCAACAGCATACGTACTTGTATATAAATACGAACAGTACAAAATTTGCGCGCGCGGACATAAAAACATAAATTCCAAAATGAAATATGACATGGCCTATAAATTATATGTGTGCAATGGGTAACATTTTATGTCGGAATTTTATGTTTTATATATTCTATATATCTTCTATATACAGTAATGCGTATGTGCGATCCATTGTAAACGTATATGTATGATAATTTCGGGACATATTTGTCGTACTCGTCGTATATGTATATATAAAAACAACATGTCTTTTAATTAAAACTGATTAGCAATCATCTTATCTATCTCACATCCATCTGTGCGATAATACGTATATACATTCACAAAAAAAAATCGTTTAAATTGAGTGATAAGAACGAGAAAATTTATATAGACGAGTGTATACGATGGGGTGGAATGAGTTTCATGATTCTGGTGTACAAATATAAAGCAAATTACTTAATTAAAATCTTAAAACGTGAAAAATATGTGATATCATTTTCCTCATGTTTTCCCAATCTCATCATCCATACACAACATTTTTCTATCTTTATAAATATAAGAAGAATTTTTGTGTTGTTATTGTTGTGTGTCTCAAATCAAATTACTCACATGATATGTTTTTAACAATTGATACTGCGAGATAAGACTCTGAATAAACAAACAAACGAAAAAATAACAACAATCTCAAAACCGAATGAGAGTATGTCTGTAATTCAATTATAATTTAATAACATTGAAGCGACATTACAGTCTCAGGTGAAGCATGAACCTAAAAATAAAATAAAATTAAAATCCTTAACTTGGTTACTTGCATTACATATACCAAGTTATATATTTTGTTGTGATTCATCATGAATTGGGGATTTTTCCAAAATATATTTTATATATGGAACGTTAAAAAATTAACTCAATTGTCGAAAGCAAAGCGCGCAAAAAATAAACTTTGTGTACATTGTACATATATATGTACATATATATACATACATTTTAACCAACAAAATCTGTCAACCACAGACGAAACGCAAAAATGGTAAAATTCAACTAACTAACCAACCAACCAGTCAACCACCAAATCTATGACACAATCACAAAAAAAAAAAAAAAGTATAACAGAATTAAAAACAAACAAATTGTTATACATTTTACTAAATGGGTGAATAAATTTACGATACATAAAATCTAGTGGCTGGGGCTGGGCGGGATGGGGATTAAGATTAAAAGATTATCAACAAAAAATAAAAACTTTTGATTTTCTTTTTCAAAAGCTCTTTTACTTTTTTGTTTTTTTTTCTTGGCTTTGATTTCTCGACGAAAAAAAAATTGTACACAACAAACAACGAACCATGACACAAAGCGACGAAAATGAGGTCAAATATAAATTTTCCTAGCTCGTCTAACTATTAACTTAACTTATATATAATAGTAGCTAGACTCAATTATTTTGGGTTTATATTCAATTTTCACCTAATGTTTTTTAACGGATACAACAACAACAACAACTGTACCATAATTTATGTTATTGTAATGATAATAACATCATCAACATAACACACAACATCCATACATATATATGTATATGTATAAGAAACATATGTTGTACGTGATAAAAGTTTTATGAATCTATTTTTGATTTTTTGTATGTAAGTCTCTCATATACATACATTACATGCTAGGCGAGAAATATGGGCTGAATTTTAAGGAGAAGGGATGAAATTATATTCAAACTATAATTTTATTCGTTTAAGAGGAGTTTTGCTGACTTTTGAACATATAGATGTTTAGGAGTAATAGGTGAAGTCAATTTTATGGAGTCAAGTACTAAATACAGAACTTTTCGTTCAAATATTTAACAAACTAGTACTCGAAGTTTATCGCGGCCACGTCAAAAATATTACTCGTCATGGAGCATTAGAATCTTGCAAAATAGATGGCCAACGGGTCTACAAACTTTCTCAACATGATTTAATTGTTTTAATCTAGTATTCGATTTAAATTTATCATGTGACAAAAGTATGTTGATATTTTTTGTTTCAGTTAATGACACGGCTAGGAACTTCATCACTTTTAAATTTGTAAAACAAATTATTGCTTTTTCGTAATTCAAAGAAAGTATTTTATAGGGCTGTGTGTGAATATGTTATAAACATTTATGTGAAAAAGAATAGACGAGGTGAAATATTTTTAATTACAAACTTTAATTTTGCTGTGTGATAAATTAGTCAACATTTTGCCAGCTGAAAACCATTATTCGGATTGCTTAGAAACTTATTTTATTTCTAACTTTATTCAAATAATTGCTTCGATTGTTTTCGAAATAGAAGGCTATGCTTTTTTAACGTCTGTTGTCCAAATTTTAATTTTTAATTTTTTTAATAGTTTTACATGGTGGTCGTGTCACGAGGGTGAAGTTAGCCGCTTTTTATTCTAGTATGTTGGTATACATGATTTTTTGCTCAATTTGTGGTTGTCAAAAATTATGTCAGTTTGACATAATTTTGACATAATATTTACATAATTTTGATAAAATTTTGACATAATGTAAATAAATTGATGTTATTTACAAAGCAAGTATGATGATAATATATCACATAAAATACTACTGTTGGTAATTTCTTTGCATAAAACTTTGATGTTCCAAAAGAAAAGAACTTCAATTTAATTTGATTTTTCTTGTGAAAGTGTAATATTTTTGTTCTACCATATTTTTGTTTATATTTTTCAGAACAATTGTACACACTGTAGTTTCACAACCAAACCCTCTGTAAATACTGAATCATTGTATGTATGTATATCTTGTAAGGATGTACCAGAAGAAGGTTATAATAATCACCAATTAAGACAATCAGAAAACCAAGCAACCTCAGAACATATCGAAATAAACGTAAAAAAGCACATATAAATAAATAAAATTGTAATTAATTTAATAAATTATATTAGTAAGATACATACAATATCACAATTTTAAAACTTAAAACAAGAAAATCGATTGGTGGCTTTTTGTAGGCGGTCCATCCAAGAAAACATTTTGAAAATTTCCGGGAACGTGCCGATTGTTTATTCTTCATGTGCTGTATTGTATATTGGGCCGATTTATTTTAACTTCACTGCAACGTGGTCCAAGCCAGAGAAACACTCGTTTCCCGTTATCTAGTATTATACCATCATCATCATCGGCGAAATCGTCTTGACAATAATCAGAGCATTGCTATTTTAGACGATCCTTACCACGTTCTGTGTGGATTATACATTTTCGTTTGAAATATTAAATCATATTGAAAGTTAATTGAACCCACCTTCAATATGCAACGCTTCAGTTGGTGTGAACCAAACGAATAAATCTAGATAGAAGTCCAAGATGTAAACATTCTACTGTTGGGTAGCTTATATTCCAATTTGGTGTAGCACCTCTACTTACCTTATATGCTTTCGAACAATACTCACAGGGATAGGGTTTCTCACCAGTATGAATTCTTATTGATTTTCTAGTGTGTCTGCTTGATAGAATCGTTTACCACACAGTTCGCATCCATATCGGCGTTCTCCACTGTGTATAAGTTTGTGTTGTTAAAATACTGGTGATAATAAGTTTAACATGTACTAAGCACTGTTGCGGCCGTTCACCAGTGTGGCATTTTCGAATATGATCATTCAATAAATAAGGGCGAATCGTAAATTTTCGGGTATTTGCACCGACCGGAAAAAGTTGTCTAAACATTTTTACTGGAATGGTAGTACATATTCTCGCATGAAAATAATGAAAACACAATATAATTAGTAATACAAATTAAAATTAACATTAATCTTACCATTAAATACATTCAAATATTTGTAGATTCAGCAAATTCATGTCATTATTTTGACAACGTCAAGACGACTATAGCCAAGATATAATGAGTGAAAATTTGAGCTAATTTTTAATTTGTAGCAGTTGCCAACAAGCCTGCTGCACATTTTTCATCGATTTGAAATTATTTTAATTTGGAAGGGGAAATTTGTTTACGAATTGGTTTAGTTTTGATTGGCTTCTATATGGTCGGTGAATATTTTGCAGCAAGATAGAAATGCGTAAACACGCCTTTAGTGTTATAGATATAACTATGACATCAGTGCTGGGATGTTCTATCATCACTTCGATTCGCTTTGATAGACATTTGTGTCTCTTTTTTCACGAACAAAATTGTGACCCATTGCGTTTTTTGAATTACGTTTTGTCTATTGCGATTTCAGCCTGTTAGAATACATTTCCAAACTATCTCTTTTTCCTCTTTTCACTTGCCATCGAAAATAAAAATTTTATCGAATGAATTTATAGAAATAGAATCGAGTAGGCTATGATCACAATATAAATTGCGAAATAGAATACAATTTTGTTCGTAAAAAAAGAGACACAAAAGTCTATCGAAGCGAATCGAAGTGATGATAGGACATCCCAGCACTGTTTTTAGTTCTATACCATTTTACATAAAAAGAAAAAGCCAGTCATAATAGGCCATGTGTGAATTAGTAAAAAATTATAATTTTGACAGGAAAAACCAATTTTTCGATTAATTTACTCTCAAACTAAATTTGAGTTTTCTCCCAAAATTTTAATTTTTAACTATTTTTGTTACCAATTTACACACCAAATTTAGCACATTCAGATCTACAATCATGTTGGCGTTGAAGTTTTACTGATGGAATAAATGACATTTAAATCATCACATTGCTATGAAATTGTCTATGTATCGGTTGTATTCAGAACTCAACTAGTTGCCAACAGTTGGCGGACCTGAATTTAATATTAGCTTAGATTACTAAAAATTTTATGATTTTTTCGTATTATTTGATTCAATCCGAAAATACCTGCACTCTGTTACTGAAAATATTTTTGTTAACACCCAATAAAACTACTATACTCATGCCAAACCACTATAATCATGGCTAAGCAGACACCAGAACTCATGATATTGTTTATTTTATGGTCTAAGTTTACAGAGAACTGCTCTTATGTTTCACCAAATGAACTTATGTAAATAGGCTGGTTTTAAAAATTATTTATGGAAACTAATAAAATAACTTTGGGTAACAGGGAATCTCCCTTATGCACCGATTCCGGAAGACAAAGTGCAACAAAAGAAGTTATGGTGTTATGTTGAGATGAATTGACGTGGATTTTGTTTTAAAACTATCCTAAGAAAAAACAAAAATTATGAAATGTTTACATGTGTTAGTGAGAAAATCATAGTTTATTCTGATAAACCTAATAATTTAACAAGGTCTACCAGATTTGGTATAACTCATGTACGTCGATTAAATAAGTTTCCAAATTTTCTTGGGGAAACGCTGGGAAGCTTAATGACGTATATATCAAGGTGTTATTGGATGTAAGCTATCCGAAATATATTTCAATGTTGGGCAAAGTTGGGGATTATGCGGTTTAGGACAACATTGATATAGTCTCATGGAGTCATGGGACAACCCTTATGATGTTAGCTTCCTAGGATTTTCTCCAAAAAATAGGAAAATCATATAATATGTATTCGACTAAATTTGGTTGTCGCCTAATGATAAAATTCGTTATATTGAGACATTCTGCTTTGCACACTAACCCTTATTTGAGGAAATTGTTTTTTTTTTGACTTTTTATGATCGATTTAGGATAAATTTAACATACGTTGAGATTGAGATACATAGATGAATATACAGCAACGCTATAAATAAATTTTTGTTGAAACTGCTTGTTCCGTTTCTTCAGTACATCGAATTCTACGTCGGTTCCATCCATATAAGACCATGCAATGACTTAATGACAATACATACTTCAATCGTATAGTAAGTTATTTTGTGAATGATGATATCTTCTTCCAGGAAGGTGGTGCCCTTGTACACTATATCGTAGAGGTCCCATTTAATTGGCCAGCCCGATCACTTGAACTAATTCCAAAGGATTTTTTCTTAGGAAAATGTGGCATTTATGAAGGATCGAGTGTTCAAAATGGTTCTCGAAGATCAGTCCCGATTACGAAACCGTACATTGATAAATTCAAAAATGTCAGTAGTTATATTGAAAAAAGCCTTCGGATCGTTTGAGCGAATACTAGTCGCTTGTTGTTATCAGCAAATAAATGTAATTTTGAACATTTTTCATTCAAGGAAGTTTAAGCTTCTTAGGAAGATGTGTGTCTATTTAAAAAATCATAACCGCGTTAGCTAAATATACAGATGTTTACAAATAATCATAATCTTGTGTCATCTTCTCAACTACAAATTACATTTTAAAATCAGTTTGCTTAATTTTTTTTACAAAGAGGAACAGTTTCTACAGTTGCTATGCCAAATAAAATTTTCAGATTATTTTGGTTTTTTACGTTTGAAAGCCGTCAATCGTAGAGATGGCTTCCAAATTCTGAGTATGCTAAACCAAATGAATGTGCGAGCCGCCGAACAATAGTATTTTGCGGCTTGTTGTTAGCAAATAATACATTATTTCAAATTTACATTATTGACCATCACATATTTATTTTGCGACTTCCTCTAATCAGTTATTATTTTAAACTTTATGTGTTGTTACATTTAACATACAAATATTTGATTATTTCTTGTATACGTCACGCTAACTTACGCTGATTACATTTATATCAACATAAGTGCAAAATGTTAATGTTAGCTTATAAGAGCCGGTTTCTAATTTAAGCGTTGAAGTAAATTTTCATACAACGTGGAAATAATTACAAGAGTTGTAACAATTTGTCTAATTCAGGGGGAATTAACTCGATATTCTATATAGCAAGACGGCTCGTAAGGCTATACCTAAAGTAGGATTCAAAAAACTCAATTATCGATAAATTTGTAACGGGATGAGTTCCTCTATCCCATTACAATCCCAATTCCCAACAATCACATTTCTCGCACATATTTCATACTTCTGTAGGTCAAGATATTTGACATACTTTTTTTTTGTTTTAAATACATTACATTAATTGTAATAAGCGTGCGCGTAGTGCTCTAATTTCAAGCATTTTTTTTTATGAAAAAAATGAAATTTGATATTAAGTGCATACAATTTTTTTTATTTTGAAATAAAAATATATTCCAATTTTTTTTTGCTTTCAGCAAAATTTATAAAAATTTCCAATGCATATGAAAACGTTTTTTTTGGGTGCATTAACTTTGGATGCCCTAAATTAAAGTTTTATAATTATATGCAAAACTTATATTAATCCCTCCCACCTGCAATTTATTGATTTCGTATTGGAAGAAATCATTCTATGTTTTTTAAAATGTGTAAATTTCCCCGTTTTTTTTTGGTGGTGAAGAAAAATAATTTTCTTCGAAGGGAGTTCTAGCTTGTCCATCAAGCGGAACGGATCGCGGATCCGTAACGCGGACAGTTTTTGTAAAGAAAAATAGAGTTGAAGTCTGTCAATCAAGCGGAACGGATCGCGAATCCGTAACGCGGGGCATTTTCTGTTAAGAAAGAGAGTTCAAGCTTGTCCATCAAGCGGAACGGATCGCGAATCCGTAACGCGGGCATTTCTTTTTGAGAAAAATAGAGTTTTTTTTTATTTTGCCGGATAGTTCGGGTGTGTTTTTGATTAGTTTATATATGTGTTTGATATACTTATTGTTATTGTTGTGGTTCTAAAATTTTGTGTTTTTTTTTTTGGTGTTAGATTTAAAGAAATTTGTTATTAAACATTAATTCGTTACGAGTTATTTTTTTTTTGGAATTAAATAGAAATTGTTTTGAGTGTAAATAAATATAAAAAAAAAAAAAATAAATAAATAAAATCTTTTGTGAAAAAAAAAAAAAAAAAATTGAACTGTGTAATCATTTACTGTAATTGTGTGATTTGTGTAATTGTGTGATTTACCTTTAGGATATACCACTATATTATATTTCCTAGGATAAACCAAAAAGGTATGTGGGATATTTTTTTGATTTTTTTTATAAATAGATATATGTAAATAATAATGTTTAGATAAGTTAAGTTTTTTTCCTCTGTTGTTCGCTCCACTGCAAAGCAGGAGAATAACATGTCTCGTGCGCTTGTGGTCCTCGGTTCTTCTTGCCCAAAGTCAGTACCAGAATACTATATTTTTAAAAAAAATGCAGCTTATCAAGGTGCAGACCTGACCCCACCAAACCCCACGACCATATCCTCCCCATGAGCTAGCAGGATATATATAGCTGCGGTGGCGGTCAACTGCACAATCTCTAGGAATTGGGACGAGCCCATATAATCATTACTATTGTTGATTATTTGGCGAGTCCCGTTTCAGATGGCGCCCAAATACAGGGACCAAATAACAACGGTCTGAATTAAAAATAGAAATAAATAAATACATTTATTTTTTTTTCTCTTCACATATTTTTTTTGGTATGTAAATGTTTTAATTTCAAATTAAGCTGGATTGAACCATTCGACAAGCTCCTACCCAAGGAAAGCGGAATGGAACAGTTCAGTTGAATCATAATAGTAAGGTGATTTACGGTCAGCACATAGAAGCTGGTTTAGTTTAAAATCTTACTATCATGTTTTGAAATTGAGACAATTCTTTCTTTTTCCCAAATAGTTGGTGTACGGTTTTCGTACTAGTATAACCGTCGGTCTTGCCGTTCGATTCTAGCAAGGGTGAATGATGCGATCCCGGGTGTAATGTGCACTATCCCTTTCTTGCCGAAAGCAGAATTCGGGGGTATAAAGGGCTGCACATTCTCAGGCAATCTGACCATCATTCCGTATCCTAGGTCGAATTTCGAAATCGAAATTTCCACTGAAATAGATTGACTAAGGCTGACATAAGCAAGTGCCAGCTGGACAATCAAATAAATTTGTGTTGAATTTCTTAAAAGGTTATAGTTAAGTTTGCGATTTTTCACTTCATTATTTTTTTTAAAAATTGTCATCCTTAGGGATGGGTTTGCCAGTTCACCTGTAGTTTTAGTGACATCCAGGGTGTAAATAGGTAACTAATGGGCAAGTGTTCGTTCTGTTTAGTGGATGGGCGTGACTGCGAGCTTGACTCATCAGTTAGTTACTGAAAGCATCAATGACCTAAAGAAATTCAAAGAGCAATAGCCGGCGCGCTATAGCGTTAATGGTAGAAGGAACAATTATTTTTTCTGTCAAGAGGACATAAGAATTAAATAGTTGTTTTCATGAATAGCGTACAACTTGTTACTTGCACAGCCCGTGTCTTCCTGAAAGGAATTTGAATCCGGAGTTGTGGAAACAAGGACAAGGGTGTTATTCATGACCATTAAATTAATAAATGGAATGTTAGAGAAATTGACACTGTAGCAATGAGGCTCACTTACTGGTAGTAGGTTTTGAATGCTCATTGCGAGATCGGGTCATGAATAAAATTCCATTACCATTTCGGTTTTTCACACATACCTTTTCCTATCCTTATTTGATCCCAACCGCGGGATAGTTTTTTTTGTGGACCAGTGGGGAGCAACGAGAGGAAAATTTTTATAGTTTAAAAAAAAAGAATTAATTAAAAAAATAAGGTTAAATTGTTGTGTTTAGAAAATTTTTTTTTACGATAAATAAAAACAAATAAATAAAGATGGACATCGAGAGGCTGTCAAAAGATGAGCTTCTGGTCGAATTGGAGGTTCGACAGATAGGTGAAGCAAGCAACCGGGAAATAACGCCGGAATTAAAGCAAATCCTGATGGCGAGGCTGCAGGAGGAACAGGAGGATCCTTTTCTCTCAGTGCATGATGCACATAAAGCAGCACAAAAGAACCCACAGAAAGAGGCTGAAATGTGCCAAAAGAAATTGCTCGGCATACAGGAATACTTGGCCAATGAAGAATTATCAACCAAACCTGTAGAGGAGGTGACGCTGACTTTGTGCACCAAGCTGGCCCATCTCCAAGGGCGGTTTTACAGAAGTACAAGCTCACCCACCTTTTACGGCTTGACGGTGGGTTTGCTAAAAGGGCTGCGGGCGTTGAATGCACTTACGAAAGAGTTAAGGACAAAGAGACGAACATTGCTAGAAGTGAAGGAGGAGGCTGCAAAGCTGATAATCATCCTCCCGAAACAACGGATTACCCGGGAAGAAAAGTTAACCCGACGGAACTCGAATCCCGTGTTTGTAGAAGAGGAACAAGACGAAGGGAATGTGGCTGCATATGCAGGACAGCCAGGTGCGAGCAGCAATCCCGTCGTGAAACCGGTACTGCAAGACGAGGAGGACGACTTCGAACGACGGGTGGAGCAGATGAGACTTGATGGCACTAACGCTTCTTCCACCAGAGTAAATATTTCAAATCAGCAATCGAGAATTGACGTATCACAGGCGAAGTCATCATTTGAAGGTGGCAGGGAGATGAAAATACGCCAGGAAGTCAGCACCTGGAAGGTAAAATTCACAGGGATGAGGAGCAGCCTTACAATCGACCGTTTTCTTGCCCGGATAGAGTGGCATGCCTGGCGAGCACAGATCCCTATAAATGAACTAGTAGGTGTACTAGATCTGTGTCTTGAGGATGAGGCTTTGGAATGGTTCTGGACCTTGGTTGACAGGGATCCAGGTACAACATGGAATCTCTTGAAGCAGGAAATGGTGTTGCGGTTCGAAACTAGTCGGACTGATGACGATGTTCGCCGCATGCTGAATAATAGAAAGCAGCAGTTTCCTCGAGAAAGATTCCAGGAGTTCTATCAAGCCATCCTCAAGTTGGCAGCTCAGGCCAACAAAACAATCTCCGATAATGTAATATACACGATCTTGAGAAGAAATATGCGACCGGGGCTGCAAATGGCGGTGCATGATGAGAAGCAATTCTCCAATTTATCCGAATTTGTGAGGAGATGCAGCTCCTTAGAAGAGATGTGGAGACGATTCGGACATAATCCCGAAGCTGGATTGTCTCATGTATCAACTGCATCCCAAGGCAGTTCAAGGGAATTTTACAGGCCCCCTACCAGACATCAAGTGCAGTTCGACGTTCGGCCACCCAAGGTGAACGAAATTACCTATATGACATCAGACCATGAGGATTCCGATGACGAATGGTCAAGAGAAAAAGGTGCCGAAGACTATTATCAGCAGGTCTGCGAGATAAATGAGCAGCTAAAAGCAAAGTCGCAAGAAAGGAACCAGGAAAGAGTAAGAAGCGCCATGGCACGGCCGCCCACGGCAGCAACAGCCGTGAGGCACACTGGTGGTATACAATCAGCCAACTTAAGAGAGAGTAAGAATGCCAGCTGTTGGAATTGTGGAGACCCTTCGCATTTCTTTTCCGATTGCAGATGCCCATTTAATAAAGTGTTTTGTTTTGGGTGTGGGGCAAAAGGAATTTACAAGTTGGACTGCGATAGATGTACTCCAACGGGAAACTCTCAGCGCGAGATGGGAAATTATCGGGATCCGCATCAATGGCGTACAAGACCGAGGACGCCGATCGACGAATTTTCTCGTGCAAGACCGAGGCCGTCGACGGTCGAAACAGCGGCAAATACCGACCCCGAACTATATCGGCGTTGGCATCATTAGGCCGTAAACCTTTAATATCCTTTCATTCAAAATCTTGTCAACCGGGTAACATGCGAGTGTTTCGAATGAAGAGGTATTTTACTTTGCGCCGAATACTGCGCCAGGCTCTTATTTCGTCTGTTATCCACTCAAAGCCAGATAATCGGCCTTATGCTAAAATTAACATTTGCGGAAGGCAAATGGAGGGATTGCTTGATTCCGGGGCTAATATTAGTGTGCTAGGTCACGGAAGCGAACAGTTCCTAAAAATCTGTAATTTATCCTACCACCCTTTTCAAACGCAGGTTCACACTGCAAGTGGCACTCCAGAAAATATTTTGGGCTATATTTATGTACCAATCACATTTTATGGACAAACCAAATCTCTACGATTGCATATCGCACCTACACTATCACAGACTCTATATTTGGGAACGGATTTTTGGAAGGCATTCGGACTTCAAATCTCCGTCTCCGAGCTAGATTTACCCATGAAAGGCAATTGTAAGAATCCTCAGCCCGAGGAAAAAAACGCTGATCAGCATGTGTTGACGGAAGAAGAACAAAATCAATTAGATCTGGTGAAAGCTAGTTTTCCGTCTTCAGTAAAACTTGGGTTGGGTAGGACACAATTGGTTGAACATGAGATAGATACAAAAGATGCCAAACCTGTAAAACAACGCTACTATGCCGTGTCACCAGCAGTTCAGAAAGATTTAGATCTAGAAATAGAGCGCATGTTAGAATTGGACGTGATTGAGGAATCGTCTAGTCCTTGGAGCTCACCAGTGGCCGTTGTGTCAAGAAGCAACGGGAAATTACGCCTTTGTTTAGATGCCCGCAAAGTAAATGCTGTCACCGTAAAGGAAGCATATCCATTGCCAATAATTGACGGTTTGCTTAGTCGGTTAGAAAACACTAGGTATATTTCCAGCTTAGATTTAAAAGATGCTTTTTGGCAGATTCCACTCAAACAATCGTCCAGAGATAAAACTGCATTCGTGGTCCCTGGTAGACCTTTGTACCAATTTAAAGTAATGCCATTTGGGCTGTGTAATGCGGCGCAAACGATGTGTCGATTGATGCATAAGGTTATACCGTACGAACTGCATGATCGAGTATTTGTATACCTAGACGATTTGTTGGTAACATCTCCTACGTTCAAAGAGCACATGAAGCTATTACAGATAGTAGCTGAGCGGTTAAATGCAGCAAACCTTACCATTAATGTCGAAAAATCAAAATTTGTACTAAAAAAATTAAAATATCTAGGGCATGTCATTGGTGAGGGATGTATTAAAGTTGATCCTGATAAAGTAGCAGCTATTCTAGACTTTCCAACTCCAACTACTACAAAACATATTAGACGTTTCCTCGGAATGAGCGGATGGTATCGAAAGTTCATTTATAATTTTTCGTCCGTAGCAGCACCACTCACAGATTTACTAAAGTCCAAGGGTAAAATTGTATGGAATGAACAAGCACAAGCAGCTTTTCAGCAGCTGAAAACTCTTCTAACATCAGCACCTGTGCTTAGTCATCCCGACTATAGTCGTACCTTTTTCATACAAGTGGATGCATCAACCACTGGAGTAGGAGGAGTTCTCTTCCAAAAAGATGATGAAGATCTTGAACGACCAATAGCTTATTATTCTCATAAACTAAACGGAGCACAAAAAAACTATAGCATAACGGAATTAGAGTGCTTAGCCGCAGTGCTCAGCGTAAAAAAATTTCGAGCATATGTTGAAGGATATGAGTTTGTTATCATCAGTGACCATGCCAGTTTGCAATGGTTAATGAATCAGTCTGATCTATCAGGGAGATTGGCTCGGTGGAGTTTGAAACTCCAAGGCTTTAAGTTCAGGATCGAGTTTCGGAAGGGTACGCAAAACATAGTACCAGATGCATTGTCTAGAGTATATACCGAAGAGTTAGTTCAGCCGAAACTAGACTACAACCTGGGGAAGATAGATTTAAACTCACCGTCCTTCACGGAAACTAGCTACCTCACATTACTAAACTCCGTAAAAGAGTTGAAAGAAACAAAACGTGATCTTAAAATATCTGACGGAAAGTTGTTAATACACAGGCCGAATCACAATCTTGATATCGAGACGGACATACCTGATTGGAAGTTATGGGTACCCGAAGGCGCAGTCAACGGGATTTTAACAACATTTCATATGCCCCCAACAGCATCGCATATGGGAGCCGGAAAAATGATTGAAATGATACGTAGGTATTTTTATTGGCCTAGCCTAGCCCGTGACGTTAAAAATTATGTACGACAATGTGAGTTATGTAAACTTACAAAAGCCGTAAACACCAATTTACGACCACCAATGGGAGGTTACCAAGAGTCTGAACGTCCATTCCAAAAATTGTACCTCGACTTTCTGGGCCCTTATCCTCGCTCAAAAGCCGGAAACACCTACATCCTTATCGTGTTGGACCAGTATTCAAGATTCGTGCTACTTAAACCATTACGAGACGCGACATCGCAGAAGGTCATAGACTACCTAGAAAGAGAAGTTTTCCCTTTGTACTCAGTGCCAGAACTGATCCACACCGACAATGGTAAACAGTTTATTTCCAAGGCATTCCAGTCTTTATTAGACCGGTATGGTGTTCGACATATGCGCACCCCAGTATATTCCCCACAAGCAAATGCATCAGAGCGCGTAAATAGATCTATCTTAGCAGCTATACGTGCTTACGTGGACGAAGATCACCAGACCTGGGATGTATATCTCCCACAAATTGCAGGTGCACTACGGAACGCAGTGCATGCCTCTACAACATTCTCACCAGCGTATTTAGTATTTGGACAACATGTCATCACTCACGGTTCCCAATATAAGTTATTACGGTTACTGGGTAACCAGACACTGGCAACTTATTCAATCGAACACAAAACTGACCGGTTATCTTTGGCTCAGGAACAAGTCTTATTCCACCTGCGCCAATCATACAATAAGAATGCCCATCAGTATAATTTGCGATCTTCTGATCGTAAATTTGCAGTTGGACAGAAAGTGTATGTAAGAAATTTTGTCCAAAGTAATGCAGCTGAGAAGTTCTCTGCAAAACTAGCAAAAAAATTCTTGCCTGCTAAGGTTAGCAGACCAGTGGGCAAGGTTGCCTATGAACTAGTAGATAACAATGGTAGAGTGTTGGGTATCTATCACAGCAAAGATATCCGTACTTGATCTCTGGAAAAGGTCAATTTCATGAACTTTAGTAAATTGAAAAATATTAAATTAGGGATTAAGAAAAAAAATAAAGTAAATTAGAATTCTAATTTCCATAAAAAAATAAATTAAAAATTAAAAAAAAAAAAAAAAAAAAAAAATTTTTTCTAAATTAAATACAAATAGATGATAATAATAAATAAATGAATACCATTAATTTTCACATTATATATTAAAATAGTTGAGTTTTATGTTTTTTTTAAGTAAATAATTTTTTTTTTTGGGTTATGGGTTAGCATAGTTTCAAGAAGTAAGAACAACCAAAAAAATGTGGGGAAAGTTGTGTTTGGTTCTAGTGGGTTGGGCAGCAGTTGCAGTGGCCAATGATGATCTACAATATCAGGCTTTCAACTCTGAGCCGGGAATCTACTTTGCAGAGCTAGGACGTGCGGTAATTTCAACCAGTGATTGGAAGTTTATAGTGTACTATAACTTGACTAGCTACTGGCGAGAATGGGAGAACCTTCAGGAAACAAGACATCGTCTACTAGGTACATGTCAGCCTTCTCCGAATACAACCATGTATGTCCGGCACTGCGAGCAGTTGCTCCAACCGGTAACATATTTGATGAATAATATGGAAGATCACAACCAAATTCTCCGGGCCACCAAGAGTAGAGCTCGTCGTGCGCCATTGGACTTTGTTGGGAACCTGCTAGGAGACGTTTTCGGAGTATTGAACCAGCGGGATGCTCTCGAATACCATGAGCAAATTCAAGGACTCGCAAAGGGTACGTTGGAACTCCATAAGCTCATTCAGCAGCAAACCCATGTGCTTGATCTAACGACGAACATCATGCGTAAGGAAAAAGAAATGATTGACCAACACTATAAAATACTACACAATGATATAGATAGTGTAATCCTACATGAAGAGTTTATGGATGTCTTACTGCAGCTGTCTTCGGCAACATTCATATTTAAAGACACTCAAAGTGATTTGATAGATATTCTATCGGATGTGCACCATGGTAGAGCCAATATCAGATTGCTTCCGCCGTCACTGTTGGAGAAGCAGTTAAAGGAGCTGGAACACTTGATTCCAAGTACCACCAGTATTCCGGCCAACAAGAACCACTGGATACAAGTATACAAGCTCCTATCGACCAAAGCTGCGATCGTCCAGGACCAAGTGATATTTGAGGTCCGCCTTCCACTAACACAAAGGGAGGAGTTTCGACTTTTTAATATTATCCCAGTACCAACCAAACATGAAGGCAAGTTCATCTTTATCGAACCAGAGTTCCGACATGTACTGGTAAACGATCACCGTACATGGTATTACCCTCTATCAACGGATGCATTAAAAACGTGCGAAACATGGGAAGAGGAAACAGTAATCTGCACTCTCGAAGGGCCGATGCATAGCATGCAAACACCCGAGGCACACTGCGAAGTGGCGTTACTTGCACACGCCCAAACACTGCCACCGCAATGCCAGATAAGAGCAGTGCTACCAACCATGTATTTCCGTCAACTGCAGAATAACCAATGGGTGATGGTGTTACCTGAGGAAGCTGTATTTGACCTACACTGTCAACAACAAATACATCCAACAACATTGAAAGGAAGTGGAATCCTGACTTTAAAAGCTGGGTGTTCATTAAGGGGGCGGTCAGTCCTGATTACCAGCCACTCTTCTCACGTCACTTCGACACAAGCTGCTTTTGTACCCACATTCAACCTGTCATTTGAGGTCAAAACACAGACCAGGGCGATTATTGTGAGCTCAGACGACATGGACGAGGAGATATCAGGGCTAAGGCAAAGCATTTCTTCCATAAGAGAAAAAGAGTCTTGGTTGGGAGTGGACATTCATCACGTGAGTCACTATGCATCATCAATAGTATCTTGGTTGTTTATTCTCGTACTACTCATAGTAGCCCGCCGATACCGCACGTTCTGGAAAAATCTGGTTACAAAACAGACACATCGGGGCAGACCAGCGAGACAACAGTCACCCCAAAATGGTCCAGAGAACCTCGTGTAAAAAGAGAAGGCCAACTCCTGGCAACACAACAACACCCCAAACTTAGTTACACTTCTGTAGGCTAAGACTTAGATAAGAACAAAAAAAAAAAAAAAAAATTTTTTTTAGTATTAATATTAGGTACATAAAGCTAAGTAAAATTAAAAAAAAAAAAAAAAAAAAAAAAAAAAAAAAAAAAAAAACACTCATATAGTTGTAAAGAAAATTTATTAGTAATATTATTAATATTAAGAGAATCCAAAACAAAAACAATAAGTAAAAATAAAAAAACACACAAACGAAAATATAGGTTCAAAATTTAAGTTAAAATTTAATTAAATTAAAAATCAATTCGTTTCGGTAGTAGTTATTAATTAGCCCGGCTTTGAGACTATCTCAGGTTGTGGGGCGTCCGCCACGTTGGGCAATTTAATCTGCTGACACTCTTTCTTTTTCCTCATACCAACAGAGCATGAGATCTCTTTCATCTCAGGGTTATTGGGTTTCCCCACGCTGTAACGGGATGAGTTCCTCTATCCCATTACAATCCCAATTCCCAACAATCACATTTCTCGCACATATTTCATACTTCTGTAGGTCAAGATATTTGACATACTTTTTTTTTGTTTTAAATACATTACATTAATTGTAATAAGCGTGCGCGTAGTGCTCTAATTTCAAGCATTTTTTTTTATGAAAAAAATGAAATTTGATATTAAGTGCATACAATTTTTTTTATTTTGAAATAAAAATATATTCCAATTTTTTTTTGCTTTCAGCAAAATTTATAAAAATTTCCAATGCATATGAAAACGTTTTTTTTGGGTGCATTAACTTTGGATGCCCTAAATTAAAGTTTTATAATTATATGCAAAACTTATATTAATCCCTCCCACCTGCAATTTATTGATTTCGTATTGGAAGAAATCATTCTATGTTTTTTAAAATGTGTAAATTTCCCCGTTTTTTTTTGGTGGTGAAGAAAAATAATTTTCTTCGAAGGGAGTTCTAGCTTGTCCATCAAGCGGAACGGATCGCGGATCCGTAACGCGGACAGTTTTTGTAAAGAAAAATAGAGTTGAAGTCTGTCAATCAAGCGGAACGGATCGCGAATCCGTAACGCGGGGCATTTTCTGTTAAGAAAGAGAGTTCAAGCTTGTCCATCAAGCGGAACGGATCGCGAATCCGTAACGCGGGCATTTCTTTTTGAGAAAAATAGAGTTTTTTTTTATTTTGCCGGATAGTTCGGGTGTGTTTTTGATTAGTTTATATATGTGTTTGATATACTTATTGTTATTGTTGTGGTTCTAAAATTTTGTGTTTTTTTTTTTGGTGTTAGATTTAAAGAAATTTGTTATTAAACATTAATTCGTTACGAGTTATTTTTTTTTTGGAATTAAATAGAAATTGTTTTGAGTGTAAATAAATATAAAAAAAAAAAAAATAAATAAATAAAATCTTTTGTGAAAAAAAAAAAAAAAAAATTGAACTGTGTAATCATTTACTGTAATTGTGTGATTTGTGTAATTGTGTGATTTACCTTTAGGATATACCACTATATTATATTTCCTAGGATAAACCAAAAAGGTATGTGGGATATTTTTTTGATTTTTTTTATAAATAGATATATGTAAATAATAATGTTTAGATAAGTTAAGTTTTTTTCCTCTGTTGTTCGCTCCACTGCAAAGCAGGAGAATAACATGTCTCGTGCGCTTGTGGTCCTCGGTTCTTCTTGCCCAAAGTCAGTACCAGAATACTATATTTTTAAAAAAAATGCAGCTTATCAAGGTGCAGACCTGACCCCACCAAACCCCACGACCATATCCTCCCCATGAGCTAGCAGGATATATATAGCTGCGGTGGCGGTCAACTGCACAATCTCTAGGAATTGGGACGAGCCCATATAATCATTACTATTGTTGATTATTTGGCGAGTCCCGTTTCAAATTGATTTTGTTTTTTTTTCAAATTTATCGTCTTATCGATAATTTACGGTGAAGGCGATGTCCTGTTTACCATTTTTATTCATTAAATTTTAAAACTTCGGAAATTTACAAACCTTAAAACGTTTTAAGAGTTCAAAAGTTTTAAATTGAAAATTTGTATGTAACCTCAATAAGATATTGGCATCCTTCATATTTACCATATAAAGAAATAGGCAAGAGGAATAGAAAAATTAATTCCAACCCCCAAAAAATGTTAACTATATGGCAAAAATATTAAAAATAAATTAGAATAGAACATGGATTTTGAAGATAAAGAAAAATGGAAGAGATGACTAAATCGGTTTCCGGATAAAATATTCCGGTTTCCATTCGTATTGTATGCTAAACACACTAGCGATTAAAAAAAAAATTGAATAATTTATTAGAGGCCTTTTATTTGATTAGTTTGCTTGTTTAGAGTCTCAATCTGATCAGTTCTTGTCAAAAAGGCAGAAGAATTCATCAAATTTTATAGTTGAATTCGAGAGACTCATAAATATCATATACAATCTGCTGTATGAAAAATCACCGCAAAACTGTTATCCAGAAAAGACAAATTAGTAACATATCTAATAAAAGCAAGGGAACTAGTGCAGGGTAAACGAAAAGCACGAATTGCAAAAGCAAGATTGAATAACAAGCTTAAGGCCTCATCTAAAATAGGTGAACAACGAAACAATAGGGAAGTTCTGTAGTACTCTAACTACAACTAAGGAAACGGACTATACGCTCTGGAAAGCAGTAAAGAGATTAACATGACCAACCTTACAGGTTTCTCAATGACATATTTGCTGTATACCTCGAAGAAATTTCCCAACCATGCAAACAGGTTGTGTAAAATGTTTACAAATACTAGGAGAAATGTTTCTCAGGACAAAGGCCAAAAGTAAGGACAAACAATTAAGGAGCTATCCGAAAAACCTATTCGCAAACTACTAGACATAATCAATAGCAATTCATTTTTCAGAAAAAAATATCTAAGTATAGCGGAATTACAATCTCACTACTTCCAGTGACATCGAAATCATTTGATAAACTATTACTTAAAATAATATTTTGGGCGCACAGAGACTAACCTCGCATGAACGATGCTACTATCGTAATATTTGCAGACTATACTGCGTTTGGCAATTGGGAACAATATTGAGGAATCCACAACTAAAGTACACTATAAATTAAATAACCAAATGGACAAAAATGTGGCGGATCAAGCTTAACTACACAAAATCCACAAATGTAAGTTTTACAAATAATATCGATGAACAGCAGATTCCATTCGCGAATACAGCTAACTGACTTGGGATGGCATTAGATATCAGGCTTAGATGGAATGAGCTCGTTAAAAAAACAAAGAAGAAATTAAAATTAAAGGAAGGAAAATGTTTTGGCTGTTGGGAAAAAGTGCTGAATTGTCAAACCGAAACAAATTGTTATTTGACCAGTATAGGTGGTGAAGCCAATATGAACTTACGGAATACAGTTATGTAAGATAACATACATCAAATTGTTACAAACCTTACAAAATAAAGTGCAACGTAGCCTAGATAACGCTCCGTGTTATATATGTAAGTATCGTAACAAGACTTGCAGGTTGGTAATTAGATAGACATAGCTAGATTAAAAAGATCGAGGTATAGAGAACGAAGAGTATATGAGTTTCTTCAATGCCGGAAATGTTGCAAGCATAAATAATATTGAACGATGAATTTGCCATAAAACAAAAGATATTTTAGATCTTTTATTACAATTGTTTAAAGGCTTTACCACCCACAAGTGTATTAGTAAGTCTAAAAAAAAATTTGAAAATTTCTGAAGGCGAATTTTTTTTAAATTTTGGGATTGCTCATTGAAAATGACATGGTCAACAGTATTTTTTTGGATCAGTGCTATTCACGGCCGACTCACGTATAATAAACTCAACAAGAATTACAGTTTGAAAAATATGATTCAGTGGGTTTAGTTAAAATTTGTTTAATCGTTTTTAATCCAGTATAGCGTAGTAATACAGCTATTTTGTTACCAATAGTTTACATTTGGATTACATTGGTCATTTTTTTCTTGATTTGACAGTAATCAATGCTATATGTATTCTCATATTGTTTCATTCCGGAAGAACATCAATGTGACTATATTGCAAATTCCAACATACATTTTTGGCGATTTATCGATTAATCTGTTGTCTGACAGCAAAAAATGCTTCCAGTTTATTAGGCTTGCTCAATCTTGTTCATGGCCAAATTTAAACATTAAATTATAGTTTTACATTTTTATACACGTATGTTGAATCCTCTTGGTGTTATATGATTTACGAACTAACCAAAATGTTAGTTTTTTTTGTTTTACATATGCGAATGATTTAACAAGTTAAGCTGACCACTTTCGCTTAAATCGACCAATCAATTGATTGTATCATCATAATACACATTAAATTTTGGTTAACATTCACAAATAAACCAGTTACTATCTATCAGATCAATAATAATAATAATCATAAACAACATCTTAATTTATGTAAAAATTAGTAAGATCATTAAAAAAAATCAAATTAATATAATTAACAGGTGGATCAGATATAAACAAAAAACAAAAAAAAAATACATTTCTGTGGGCTATATAATCAAATCGAAACGAATCGACAAAAACCTTCATTCATGAGATAGAGATTCCCTTATACTCGATTACATCATTTTATATTGTCTCAGCCACAAACGAAGTAAAATAAAAATTAATTTGTAGCAATTTTTCTAGATCTGTATATACAGTCGGTTACATAAAATCGACCGTACAATATATAATCTGTTCGAATGGCTCGCTGCACAGACTTTGTGTGGGAAATTTATTTTAGATTTCAAAAAATTGAGATAAGAGCAGTTTTTGGAATTTTTTTTGTTTATTTTTTTTTTTTATGATGAGGCATCAATATAAAGATTATTAATAAACGTAAAAATAAGAAGATGTGGAATAAGAAACTTAAGTTGTAAGCGAATTGCTGATTAGTTTTAAAGTTTCTATTTTTGTGTGTGTTGTATTGCGCACACCAATTAGTTTAGATGGTTAATCAATCGGGAAAACAAAAACAACAAATAAAAAAATTATTAATGATTTTTTAATGTCTTAATGGAATTTGATTAACCCAAGAGATGTGGTTGTGTGTACGCTGGTATTTGGTATTTATGCGCGTTATGCCATAATGGGTTACATTTTAAAATTGTTATTATAGTTGAAGAACCTGTATATAATAAAATACTATGAATGTCAAATAATGTCAAAAATAATTTCGTTTTAAGATTTAATTTTTTTTGATTCCCATTTATTTGTGTGCGTCTGTGCGTGTGAGACATAGGTCAAAGAACAAATAACTTTTTTTTTGATTTTTTTATGCCAAAAGTTATTCTGGGATATATAGCTCGAGGGAAGGTAATTTTTCGTCCGATAATTATAAGCATCCTAATCTTTCTATATACCTTTCACTATAATATAACCTGAATATTCTTTATTGAACCGGATATTAATCGATTTTGTTTTTCTTTATTTTTTACAGCGAAATGTAAGGACGCACTGGGAATGGAATCAGGTGCTATAGCAGATTTTCAAATAACCGCAAGTTCAGCACATGACATCGGAAATGTTGGACCACAGCATGCAAGGTAAGCGCCCCTTTCAGTCAACCATATATAAATCACATGTTGCACCCATAATCCCGTTCTCGTTCTGGGGGGGATTTACGTTAATACATAGATATTTTCTATTATTTTTCCATTTTATGTTGATGTTGATGGGTGTTTTTCTATCTCTATATATATATAGAGAAAATTGAAATGTGTAAATCTTTCATCTGACATGTTGGAATGATAGATAAAAAGAAAATTGTATATCTGTATGATTATATATACGATTAAAGATTTATTGTCAACAGTTACGTGTATTTTTCATTTTCTCCGTATATACATATAAGATTAATATTTTGCCAATTTCAATTGACATGACATTATGTTATATGTATACAATATATAAGCAGAGGGGCCACATGTGCAATATTTCCTCCTGCATTTCTAATTGTTCTCTTATATGTACGTATATACGAGTATAGACCACCAAAAGCGATAAATTATAGTTTATTATTGTACAGCTACACCTTTATACCGTTTTTAAACACAACAATTATACTATACATTTTAATTACAGTATAGAGATTAAACTGACCAAACTTTAAAAAATCAATGACGATAATTATAAATGAATGAATTTTCCCACAATACGACGTGAACTTCTTGTATCTGAGTACATGTATATATGTACATACATATATACCACATAGATATATGACCAAACATTTTTTATTTATATAATTCAACTATAATCTACTGATTAACTACTTTACTTGTCTCGAAATATTTTGTTGTTGTCGTAATTTTCCATATGTACGTATATATATACGTACGAGCATAATAAGAGAGATGGGAAAATTTAAATTTTTTACTCGTATTAATATAGGGGTGGTTTATACACAATATACGTACATATACGATAGGCTAATATGGTCACAGATGATCATATTATTGCACAATTCTATTTAATTCTTATATTTTGAATACACCAAATGATGCTTTTCCCTTTTTTTTGCTTCTCAATTTTCATTTTCATTTTATTTAGTGTTCGGTCTCGTTTATTTATGATATATATATATATACGTGTATTATAATGAAGAGCATTTTCCTTGAGTTATATACGTATATAAATAAATAGATAGAGGGTGTCGTTAGATTATTATATTGATTTGCAAGAATGTTTGGGAAAATCAATAAATTTTCATTCGTCTTTGATGTACCAGAAAAGTGGTTTTATCACTTGATTTTTTTGTGTAGCAAAGAAAAGGCGATCGAGATTTTTGTTTAATGTGCGGGGGTGATAAATACTGTTTTGGGGAGATGATTTTATTTATTTAATTTTTTTTTTTTAAATAAAATGCTGAATAATCATTAAAATTGAAAATCACTGAGCGCGTGGGAGGGAGGTTTTTTAGTTCATATTTTCAATTAAATTCTTGAACAAATAGCAATGTAGGGTAATATTTTTTTTTAAAGGCTCGTTCCTACAGATTTTTGTTGTTGTTATTGTAATCCTATTTCGCGATTTTCCCTTTTTATACAAATAATATAAATTAGTCTTAGATGATTACAGTTTGGGAATAAATGTGGTTTGTTTTGTTTGATGTAGTATAGGGTGCTTTGCGCTAATGATTGATGATTATGGAATGTTCTGTGTGATAAATGTAGAGACGACTTCGTCTATTTACTACTAAAGTATATCGATATGGGTTGATGGACCATTTTAAGGAAATTAGTTTTTATAATCAGGTATATTACGTTTATTATTATGATTTGTAACTATATTTCAGATAGTAATTGTTGCAGTGTCATGTAATTTTCTGTAGAGTTATTGGAATTTAATTCAACCAGTATTAAAGAGCTGGCTTAAGACAAAATTTGCTTATATGTAGCTTTTACTTTTAAGTAGCTTTTCATCTGAGGATGACAAATTCGAGTATGGTTTAGACGTTCAATATTTGACAAGCTATGGTAGATTGTTTGCAATATTTTAAAGTGGTTAGTAATGTTTAATCGTTGCTCGTAGACAAATGTATATTATTATGACATTTGAGCATATTTTCTGAGATGTAAATGTTGTTAGATTAACCACAAGGGTTCTTCTCTGTTTAACTATATAAACAAAACCTGAGCTTGAAGTTCTTAATACTAGATGCGAACCTGTAATTTTTGTTAACTCTATTCGGTATGACATGATTCCTCATCAGTTTATGATCCATGTCCATAGTTGATTTAATTTAATTTAATTTTGGACTGGAGGTTGACGGGTGATATTCCCCACCTCTGATCACAGGTGTATCTAGTTTAATATTGACCGTAAACGACCGCCTCTTAAATCATAACGTAATAAGAAATGAACCGTTTGGGGGCTATGATTTCTCGAGCTAGTTTCTCTGCTTATCCCATCGAGGGTAATTTGGTCGATTAAGGACATTGAAGAACAAGCATCATCATGAAAACTCGTCAAGATTGTCAAACTTTGATCTTTGGCGATTTATTTGATAAGCTACAATAATCTGGCTTCATTGCACGGAACTGCGCTGGTGATCTAGTTTGACAATTTCAGGCTAAAAAAAAAAAAAAAATATTCTTTACTAGGCGTACGAATTCTCTTGACCTATCCGTTCCTTCCCTTTTTGGGAGAACGACCACTAGATGTGACCACGTCAAGCATTTTGGTGTTGTCTTGGATAATAAATTTGGATACCTGGAGACTGGAAACTTCAAAAAGAGACTGTCATATTTTGACAATGTACAAGAGCTTTTGGGAAATCTTACTCGTATAAGGTATAAGACGCAGGCTGTTCGCTTTCAATTTTAAATCGCTGGTCCTACCGATACTATCTTATGCTTCTATTGTGTGATGGCTAGTGGTTTATCTGAAGGCTTCTTTATTCAAGCTTAATGGTCTATAAAATATTGCTTGTAGAGCCAACTTGGTATGGCATCCATTCTTTTCTTGTCACAGTTACACACTTTTATTCTATAGGCACATCTTATTCAGCAGTATTCTGCCTGAGGTGCTTTGGGACGTGGAATTTTTTTCGGTTCTATCGTGGGACAAAATTATTTTTCCAGTTTGTCAGAAATCGATATGTTTAATGACAGATAACTGCCCGAATTTAACTTCTCCAATTTATTCTCGGTGGCTTATCCTTCAAGAGTTTCGCAGCATTTTCTCAACAAGTTAGATGAGTCTATAGTCTTATTTTCAGATGGCTCTTACTCTAATCTTAGTGCTAGTTTTGGAATCAATACTCTCATTGGTCTGTTCTGAGATTGTTCGGTAGTCTCGATTCACATTGCACAGTTTTTTAGGCGGACTTAATAGCGCTGACACGTAGTATTATTGAGGCTTTGAATTTCGCTGTTAAAGCCAAAGGTATTTTTCTGTGATACTAAACATCTATTTAGCTTTTAACATAATCCCTTGTTTCAAACAATTTATGCTTGGCCGTAGATTCTCAATTTATGATAAACATTTATCAGGAGTTAAATTTTTTATTTTATTTGCAACCTGGAATTCTTGTGCTGTTTTTCTTTGCGTTTTAGATTCACATCTCCAATATATGGAATAACTTGTTGGCTGGAATTTAAACATTCAATCTATATAAAATCTTTATTGTTAATTGATAAAAAGGTTTAAAAAATTATAAATTTTCTGCCAAGTACTGCCTGCATCTTCATTTTTATTGTTGTTCTATTGTTATTATAGATCGCTCCGAAATAAGTTCTTAAGTTTCCTGCTGAAGTTGTTTAAAAATGTATATGGCTGCAGTATAAACGTAATATGGAAAAATAAAGGAAACTACAGATTTTGTTCGAGACCCATTTTTGATCAGAATGACTAATTCCGTTTAATCACACAAAATTTTATTTTTTTTTTTTTTTTTTTTTTTTTTTCAATTTTATTTAAATATTTTAAATAAACAATTATTACAATCTAGTCACCTGGACTAATGAGCAATTTTATTCTAACTTAATTTACTATGTTGTATTAATCTATGGCTTCTTCCCACTGGTGTTCCATAGTGTCTGATAAATTGAATTAAACCACGTCGTTATTGTGGGTTTTAGATCAGCATTACGCTGTTTACACTAGCAATTACACCAGCTCAAAAGGTTTAGTTCGTTTGAGCCTGCGTACAATATCTGTGTTGTTTAACAGCTTAGTTGCCTCAGTGTTAACATGTTGTTCGAGCCTTTGCCTATGTCTCAGTGCAGTTTTTTGGATTTCCTTTGAAACAGTGTCCACTTTAAGGTCCCTATGGAGGTCTCTGTTTCTAACATACCATGGTGCATCAACGATGTTCCTTAATACTTTGTTTTGAAATCTTTGGATGATTTCCACGTTGCTCTGTTTGGTACAACCCCAAAGTTGGATACCATAAGTCCAAACCGGTTTTAAAATTTGTTTATATAATAGAAGTTTGTTGTATGTTGATAGAGCGGAGCTCCTTCCTATCAGCCAATACATCTTTCTATATTTAAGCCCTAGTTCTTCACTTTTCTTTTTGACGTGTGCTTTCCATCGTAGTTTTGCATCTAGTGTCATGCCAAGGTACTTAGCCGTGTTGGCATACGGTATTATTTCTTGATTAATTGTAACCGGAATATGTTCGAGTGGTTAAAATTTTATTAAAACATTTTTTTAGAAATTAATTGAAAATATTTAGTACTGCCTTTCTTTTCCTCTTATTGCAGCTTCCAATATCCTATGTGTTCTTTTATCAATTTATCAACAGAATACTAGGGAACCTCTTTCCATTCTCCACAAGATCGATCTTTACTTTTTGCCAGTTGGCTGGTGCTGAACTGCTTTGGTTTAGTTGATTACTTTCACTATTCAATAATGTCACACTACGCCCATATTTTTAATCCGGTTGTCTCCACACTGTTATCCTTCCGTCTTCTAGCTTTAAATAAAATCTGGACTCATCTGAACAGCACCCAACTCCATTCCTCTTCTGGCCAATTTTGGTGATTGCGAGCAAAATGTGTTTGAACTACTCTGATAACAATCATGGATGGTTGATAAACCAACTAATTTAGTATGTCTCGAAAATTTAGTGATCAATTGTACCTCTCAACTCGCAATGAAATGAAGGCTTTTATTAAACATTGGTACTTTTGTTTGACAAACTTGAACACAAAATTACGTAGTTAACATAATTGAACTGGGCACCATTTGAATATTTAAAATATTATTTTTGCATTTCTCTTAAATTGCCTTAGACAGTCCAATTCATGACTGAAAATATGACTTTTGTGAAATAAAGACTTTTAAATAAATAAGTCAGTCTACACAAAAAAAGTTGTGAATTGGACCTCAGTCTTAGTCTATAAATTCAATTCGTGTTTCAAGCGTCTCAGTTGAATTACATGTTTATGTCGTATATTAAAAGTTAATTTGTGATTTACCTTTACAACAGCCAAAGCTTTTAAAAATAATTAGTTCTTTATTTTTTTTACATAAATCGTTAATTAAAGTTTTTGTAAAATTAAGACAATCTACCAAATGTGTTAGGTGCTTCCATTAAAACCTTACTGTTTGTTAAACAAACCGTACTGCTTTTGTTTACGTTACTTTTTGGATTGAAATTTAAATAATTGTTGCACGTTGTAACTTGTAATTGAGAATTGATGACATAAACTGAAAAAAAATTATTGAAGTGATTAGCATAGTAATAATGTCACTATATCATCGGTTATGGGCAAACTATTTGTGGAACTAGGATTGGTTTAGTAAAATTTATTTAGCTAAAGCCATAAATCTTTTAGCTTATGTTAATTTAATTGCTAAATGTTTTAAAAGAATAATCGTTATAGTTAGTTATTCGCAAACAATATTTATACTGTTTACCCTAAAAACAGTATAAAACCCCAAAATTTGATATACTTTGAAATAGTCCGATTCCTTTTAAATAGAAAAATACTTGAAAAGGAATAACTGCTGCATAAAAATGGAATTGTTGAGTTTGTTATCAAAAGTTATATTGTCAAAACAATAAATTTTTAAATTTTGTTTTATTAATACTAGTTATCTTTACTTAAAAATTAACAAAATTTTTCCTTGTTTGTTAATAAAACTAATTATCTGCCGATATAAACTTTATATGAATTAATTTCTGATAGGATATCTGATAAATTTTCAAATTACAGCATAATGAAACTATTTTTATGTAAGGTGATTTCTGCCATCTTCGTAAATTGAAAATACGAATTAAATTAATAAATATTTCTAAAATATTTGAATTATAGTCATTTTGTGAATTAGTTTCGCAGAAAAACTACAGAGATACTTTACATTGAAATCGTTGTTTATTTTACAATAACAATAAACACTGGACAGGCAAAGCGGGCTAATATAATATTTTTCACATAAATATTGCAGCTCGTATAAGCGAATAAAAGGACACCCTGTATATATTTGGATTTGTAACATGTTGAGTGTTTTTCTTAAGTTGTCATGGAAAACAGATTCCACGAAAATTATTATTTTTTTAATAGAATTGCGATTCTAAAGTTATAATAAAATCGATTTGCGTGCTATCTATTAAAAATAAAATAATTTTTTTTTCACAGAATGCTGTCTCCATCGAAACTGGATGAATCCACAATTTATTATATATTTTTACAAAAAAAATCATCAAAATTATCAACAAAAAAAAAAAGTTATGGTTTATAAAACTTGATTGTCAAGCAACGCACGATAATTAATTCTAAATAATATTGTCAAATGTACAATGTATGTATAGTATACAATATATATATATATATATATATATATATATATATATATATATGTACATTCTATATTAATTAAGTCATTTTAGATATTTTGGTCTAACCCCAAACGAAATCAAATACAGAAAACCTCAAATCTCGATGAACCAAAACGAAGGATATTAACTCTAAATATGAAATTGAATTCTTCTAAATTTTCTTCCATTGTCTCTCTATTAAGAAATCAAATTGTGGTTTTCATTCGAATTTCAATTTTCCAATTAAGGCAACACTAAAACAACTATACACATTATATTCTACAGATATGTTTATAGGATGAAAGGAAATGATTTTCCATCCTAATTTCATGTGACACTGAAAATCAACCACAAATAGAATGTACCAGAAAAAAAAAAAATTGGAAAAATTCAACAAAGAGAGAATATCTAGAACACAACCATTATCAATTTTTTTTTTTGGTTTTTCTTTTGGAAAACTGTGACATGTAGATTATCTGTATATGTAGGATAATAAAAGAAAATGATTTTATCTTTTGTCGGTCTAGACAGACAACAATATATGTATGTATGTAGTGAAACATTGAGCTTTCGTTTTATTGTTTTATCACACACTTCATTCCAAAGTGACATTTTACGATATTCGTTTTTTTTTAAAAACATTTTAATTAATTCCAAAAATGTCTACGATGTATTAGCTACACTAACGACATTCGGTCGCGCAGAAGTAGCTATATACATACATATATAAATGATGAAGAAAATTTTTACCTGTTTTTGTTCGTAATTCTAATCACTTTTATACTCAGGCAGCACAATAACAACAACAGCAACCATATATAACAAGCAAAAATGTATATGTATACACAAAACTTTCGCTAATTTTTCTTCATCAATCAAAGAATAAAATGACGGATGGGAATGAAATGGCGCACACGGGGGTGGAATGAATTGTGAATAGATGGATGGATTATTTGTAAATTCAAAACATGAAATTTCTTTAAATACAGCTAAAAATAAAAAAGCTCATCATTTACTTGTTAAATTTTCATTAAGCACAAAAAAAAAAAAATCTGTGCGAGTTTTTCTTTTGTTGCTTTATACAGTATTTTTTTGTGTCGGGAAATTTATTACCTTTCATGAATAATCTGTTAACTTTAACGCATTTTTATTAAAGTAATTATTATTTATATACATTTTATAAAATATGTTAGTATCATTCGTTATTGAGCTACTAAATAAGTAGGTACATAAACATATGATGGAGGCTTCTAGTTTAATTAAAAATTTGTGTTCACATACCAACACCCTATATATGTATATGTATTTAGCTTAAAGCTAATACAAAGTACTAAGAATTTGATAATTACTTATTGATATGCTGCATAAACGTGTATCTAGTGTATGTTTGTGTGTGGGTAGTGAACTTTTAAAAATTGTTAAAGAATAATTATTTTCCAAATGAAAAAGTTAACAAATTAACTCTTTCGATATCGTTTCGCATCTTTATACTTTCTCACGCTATATCCATAAAATATACAACGAGTATATCTAAAACTACCCCTAGAGCCAAATATATAATTTTTTTTTATTTTTCGTTTTAATTATTAAAACATTTTCTTATCAAATATCGTCATTATATTCATCACAATAAAATGATTAATTAAAAAAAGAAATAAAATTCTAAAGAAAAATTCCATAATCGTATATACAAATAACCTCAAAACACATAAAAATAGAAAAGCTTTTTTTTTTCATTTTTGCATTTTGTTTTGTTTTGTTCTTGTCTTTCATCATCATCGTCATCATCATCCGTATTCTTGTTAAAAATAAATAAATAATAAGAAAAAAATGTTTTTTAATTCAACAAAACGAAATTACATTATCATAATTGTTATTTCAATAATATTAATTTCCATAATTAATTATAATTATTTTTCGACTTATACAAAAAAAATAAAAAATAAATAAACAACAACAGACCAATTTAATTTCCATAAAGAATAATTGTTTTCTATATATGTGTGTATGTATGTAGGAAGATCAAGATGCGAAAAACAAGCAATATTTGAAACATTTAACACCAGACAATTATTAATTTAATCTGGGATTTTGAACGTATCGTATTAAGCGAAGAAGCACTTAGCTACTACTTAATACATATATACTTTATTTTATGATGGATGTATGATTTTGGCTTGATGCAGTCTAACTGCCATGCCAATTTACTTGTTTACGATGGAATATTATATTCACCTTTACTCGATTATAACTATACAATAGTTGCATTTAAGAAGCTTAGAAATTGATGGTACAGGCGAAATACTATTTTTTGTTTCACAACTTAGAAGTCGTTTTGAATTTTTTAAACTGCCTCAAAAGAGTGGATTCGTTTGAACTTTATCCTACGGATTTATCTCTATAATCACATAAATGCTGCTATTCCATTATAAGTTATTCCATTTATTCAAATCGTAGGCGCATTTTTTATCCGCGTTATCCGGAGCTCGTTATCCAGGGGCCCTATTCCTGAATACGAATTCGTATAAAAATTGTTCGAATTTGTACTATCGGTTTCAAAAATTGGTTATACACAGAGAAAAAACTAAGTATTTTTGAAATAAGCAGCCCTCTAAAATTATGAATTGTTTTGTATTGAAAACATAGGGTAAACCTAAACACATAAAAAAATTACCATTGAAAACACTACCATAATTAATATATCCAGGATTAGTATTTAAAAGAAGTAAAAAAAGGAATATACGAGTAAGTAATTATTTCAATAATGTGTCCAGTATCCATCACTATCGATTACTTCACGTAATCGATTTGGCAGCAAAGCTACTAGTTATTCGGAAAAATGGGTTACCTCTTAGCACTTCCCATTTTTGAGAAACATATTCTAAGACTACTTCCGTCGTCCGTGGGTAAAGAGGCTTCCAATCCTTATCCAATATAACATTTTCTATTCACATTCTATTTCCAATCCCATATAACATTTTCTATTGGATTTAAATCGGTGGTATACGCATTGGGAGGCCAAGCGATAGGAAGAATTTGCAGATTTCGGTTTCTGCAACTCATGTTTCACGTGATCTATGAATTGCGGAATTATCCTGCATAAAGTTAATTGGAAATTTCTCCGGATAAGCAGTAGTGACTGACGATATCATTATTTCATTTAGAATTTCCAAATATTCCCGACTGTTCATGTGTTGTGAAATTTTATATAACTCACCGAGGCCACCTTCACTTATCCATTCCTACACTCCACAGGATACTTGGCCACTTATTCGTGTCCTTTGGATAAATTTCCATTATATCTCATATTGTTTGGGCGATATATGTGCAGCTTAGCATGATGATCGAACCTAAAAACTTTTTGGTCCGTAAAAATAACTTTTTCCCAGTCCGTGTTTAAATTATCTTCTGCAAAAGCTATACCCGCGCTGCTCGATGTGCGTTGGTCAAAATTTGTTTTTGGTTAAAATCGTTACTGCAGCGACGTTATATGCCGGCGCAGTTGCAGCTGCAGTCATAAATGGATTCAGAGTAAACTCCTCTACAATATTTTCTCGTTGAATTTCATTTAATAATTTTGGTCTACCATTCTGAGGCAACCGATCAATGGTTCTTTTTTCTGAAAACCTCTTTTTTCATTTCATAACAATAGTTTTCTAACGAAAAAAAATATATAATTTACCATTTTACGAGACAAGTTTATGCAACTTACTGAAAAGCAAAGTTTTCGTAAAATGTATCCGATGCCACCAAAATCGTGAAAACTAAGTACTTTTATGTTTTAGTGTACAACCAATTTTTGAAGGCGATAGTACCATTGGTATTTTTGAAAACGATTTCGAATAATTATAATACGAATCCGTGTCCACTTGATGCGTTGCCAAATTTCCCTTATTCCGCAATACGAATTCGAATCAATTTTGTTCGATTATGAACGGATTTCTGTACGTTTATGAATTAATCGACGACTCGAAAAATTCCATCTAAATATTTTGCAGATAGATCTTTGAAAAGTTTAAAACGGTATAATATATAACCTTAACTTTTCTGATTTCAATTTCTAAGAATGAAAATGTATGCATCCTGCAGTCTGCTAACAAAAGGTTTCGTGGAAAACAGTAGGTTATTTGTGTTTCTTTAAATTTCTGTACTCAATACTTTGTTCATTTTTGTTCTTAGTAAAATGGGGCGACTATAATGGTGAATAACTTGTTCTAATTATATTTTTTGTCTACCAACTCGTTAATTATTTTTTATACTCAGAAGTGGTTCGTGGACCTTAAGAACCTGTTCAATATTTTATTTTAATATTGGATGTTAAATTTGAAACATGAGAAATACAATCAATATATTATGTATATAGATACAATTTACAATTTAAACAATTTTAATTTTAAGTATTAAGATTGCAAAATACATAAATTCTAATAATAATAGATGAATTACCTATATTTAAAATCTATAATTTCAATTATGACATGAAACACAAACTATGATGTTAAAATTATCAATTTTATTAATCAGCCAAACAAAAAAATTCAAAAACTCCTGATGCTCTCTCCCTGTACATTTGCCTGGGTCGATGAAATACAGTAGCCAAAATACAAAAATATAATCCATAAATAATAAAAATTAAAATATATTAACATTTCTCTTTACCAAATTTTAATCAACCTTTTTGAGTGTTTAACATAGTATAAAACACACGAAAAATGTCTTGCATCAGTGCTAGCCAATATTTTGTGTGTTTTACTATGTGAGTGTTTGGAAAGATCAACTAAAATTTACATCTTAGACTAATATTTGTTTAAAGTCGGTGGATTTATGTTTTCATAAATAAATTTTATGCTGGATCGTGGAATGAATAGTTCGGACACTATCTGATTGAACTGCTCCCTTGCCTTACATGGCGGACCGCGCCTGTTTGCACTGAAGATGAAGTTTAGAATGAAAAAGTTGACCACTCTTTAAGACTATTTTATGTTCAAAATCAATATTTATGTTGACACCATTTTTTTAAAAGTTTGTAGTTCTCATGCCCTGCTTTGCTTTCAGACCCATAAATTAGTAAAATGGCAACTATTCGCCGAATTAACTCCAATTGTTTAAATATTAAAATAATCTATGGTTTAGGTCTAATTTTAAGCTAATAAATTTAAATTAATTCAATAATTATTAATTATTTCTCAAAATTAGTAAATCATCACATGATGACTGAGCTTTCGAGATTAGAAGTATCTACACTCACTTGAATTTATTGGCGGTTTTGTTAACACTAAAGTACTTAGTTTAGAAATCTCCCGGTGCCAAAACAAATAAAGGCTTTTTTAATTTGTTGGATAATATACTTACCTATGTTGTGTACAAAATCTTCAAAGCTTTGATCACTTACCTCATCTTATCAGTCTCATCTTCTAAATTGGTAAAATCTTTTAACAATCTTGCCAAAAAATCTTGCTTAATGTAAGGAGTACATTCATTCAAATTTTAAAAATTTTAATCCAAATTTAGAGTGGTACTCATATACATAATTAGAAACTAAAGACACAAGTTTTGTGAAAGCTAATCAGTAATTTCTCTTTATCTGTTTTTTTGCTTTATAACATTTTCTTAAAAGCTTTATGTTCAAATTATAAAATTATGCAATTCACTTTAAACTCTCACTTACTCGATAGTTGGTAACGAATACGTTTGACCTTAAAATTAAAATAACCGACAAATTGGCTAGACGTTTTAAAACCTATGTCTAGCAGAGACGGAAACTCACTCTATTATGAATTTACTTCAATCTTCAATAATGCTAAACTACTGTATAGAAGCATTTTTATTATTGGTCTACCATAATAGTGACCGAATTAAAAATGTTTACCGGTAAAAATTCAATAACTCGGCAAGAAACTATGGCATAGAACTTTGCACTGTTTCATATTTAAGGTTTCTAATTTCTCAACAAAATGTTTATAACCCCAGCATGGGAAAGTAAACAAATCTCTTTTAATTAAATTAAAAATTAGGTTTTTTGAAAGACGATGAATCTGACCAAGATTTAAAAATTGGGCTGCTATAGATCAATTCTTAATAAAGAACTCTATTCATAATAAAGATACTTGCTGAAGTAATCATTTAAATCACCGCATTTTCTCAAAGTGTCTATTATACGAGTATTATTACGAGTTGTAATAAATTATTATTATTACCATATAATACATAATGCACTATAGCATTTTCTTTACCTACCTCAGCAGTAATTAAGAATAATTTGAATGAATGTATTTCATCTTAAATTACTTGTCTTTAACGTACTGTATCGCAGTAGATTTTGAAAATGGGCATTCTCCTCAAGGACGATGTTTTGCTCAAAAAAGTATTACCTCTTGAAATACTTACACTCAAGTCCATAACTTCATTTATAACTTTTCAGGGATGTACACACTTATTTATAAGAAAATAAATAAATGATTTCATTATCTGAAAAGTGATAAGCTATTTTGGTAGCGTCGGTAAAATTAAAATAAATAAATCGTTGAATCTAATTTAATATAACAAGTAAATAAACTTCTCATTCATGTATTAAGATTATTTTTAGGGTAATGATACGATTATTTACGAGGTAATGATACGATCGTGGCAACATCTTTATTTGAGTAGAGACACCACCGTAAATGTAAACTGAGGTGTTTAGACTATTCAGGAATAGTCTAGATACTCTCGAATATTGTGGAATATTCTAGTAGGTTAGAATATGTGATATAAACACGAGCTGAAATTTTAGGAGTTAGTTAGTTGGGTTTTAACAGTGATAGTGTTAGTAAGAAGTAAAAAGTGAAATAGTTAATTGTGTTTTAATTGGGATAGTGCTAGTAATAATAAAAAGGAACAAGTGACAGTTGAATTAGTGAATTAATTATATTAGTGTTTGGTGTAATAATTCGGAAATAAATTAATTTAGTGTTATATAGAATTTAAATTGGTTGTTTTATTTACAATCCAGTTATCGAACCTTGTTTGATAAGTCTAAAACGTACCATTAATTTAACCTCTTCGTGGAAGTAGCTTTTCGTTTTAATTATAATTTTTAAAAATCAAATTATGCTGAAAACCGAACTCAAGACACTTTTCATCAAACTTAATTTATGGAAATTCTTAAATTTTCAAAGGTTCAGTTATTTACATTTTCTATTCTAGTCGCGACGTGTGATGTTTCTCAATTATATTTTCCAAATAAAGCGAATTCGATTTTAACTGAAGTGTGGTTTAGACTTGAAAATTGTGAAAAAGTGCTGTGTTAGCTTCTTATTAATGCAAAATAATATCACGATGCTCTCTTTAACTAAAGAAAATCGAACATCAATTACAATCATTCGCATGAATTTTAACCTAAATTTGCTTAGTTTAATTAGCTTAAACCGAAAGACATCTTAGCTTCGTAGGATTTTCCCTAGAAAATTCAGAAAATCATGTCGTAACAAATTTTGTTGTCCCAATGATAAAATTTATTATATCCAGGAAGTTTGCCTTGCACACCAACGCATATAAGCCGAAATTGATTTTGTTGCATTTTAGGACAGATTTATGAGAAATTTTGCATACGTATCACAATCAACGTCAAACTTAAGCCAATATAGGAGTGAACAGAAGTGTAAATCTCATAAGACCATCGACCTTTGAAGTCTGAACAAGCTAATAAAGTGCTACATTTCGCTAAATGCACAGCTGCCTGTGTGGGGGGATCGAAAGAAAGATCGCCTTCAATATACTTATAGAAGCCAACATTCAGACAAACGGTAGCTGTGCTTACTGAATAATCGAACGGAGAATATTTTATTGCCCAATTTAAACGGCGTAATATTTATGAAACTATAGGATACAAGCCAAAACCATTGATGCCTAAAGAAAAATTGTAGAAGTTCTGTAAACATTGAAAATGTTTTACTCATATGAGCTGTCTTAATTTTAAAATGTACATTTACAATACCAAGCATCTCAGCGCAAAATCTCAAGGTGGGTCATTCTTACTATCCGTAAGCTTTTTAAATGTTTTCTTCATGGTCATTTTCTTTAATTACCTAAAATTCATATACATAGATATGGTCTTAAAAATTACAAAATCCATCTAATTCTAATTTAAAATTGTGTAAATCATTGTTATTTTCTAATTATTTAAATACTCTAAAAGCATTTTCAAGTTTAATCCATAATTGATATTCCATCAAATAATTCCAACTCTTCAAATTATCTCAAACCTGATTGATTGATACAGTTCCTTGATTTATTTTCCTGATGAAGGATATTTTTATCCTCGTGGAGGATGGAGGAAATTTCTTACGAAAGGAGGACTGTCCTCTACAAAGGAGGACGGGTGGCAAGCCTACTCTTCAGTGTTATCATCTTAATTATTGGGAATTCAAATTGTGGTAACTTTGCATACTTGACTATAACTTTGAAACTAACCAACAATCGATTCAACGGGGGGTTGTTCGAAAATTTACAGAATTAAGCAACATTCAAGCGAGGATTATCGATCATTTAAATCCAGTACACGTTCTAGTTTTGAAAATTGATTTGCTTGTCTAAATCGTAGTTTTAATTAAAAAACTGAGAATTTACAGTTGAATCAAAATTCAGATTTACAAACTAAAGGGTTTAACAATAGCAACGATAGATATGGTTTTGAAATGTCATGGCAACCATATTTAAAATGTTATGAATGGCGCAAATTACCATTTAATTTTAATATGCTCAGAAAATTCATCATGCGGCAAAATACATTTTTCACCAACGTTTGATATTTATTCAAAAGATAAATCGAAATTAAACGTTCTTTTGAAGACAATTAGGTGATTATAATCCGTTTATATCCGGTTTTCCAATAAGAAGTTTCATTTTGAATAGCCTGCTATTTGGGCAACTGTCAATTTTGAAGCTGTCATCTTTCGACATTTGACAAGTAAAAACTACGATATTACTAAAAATGGTCCGATACACGCTTCAACAACGCATTGAAATTGTTAAAATTTACTACAAAAATGGTGAAAATGTTGCAGTCACAGTTCGTAAAACTAAAGCACTTTTTGGTCGTCGTGAAGCACATTCTCACGATGATGGCCGGCAATAGTGAAACTGGTGGAAACATTTGAGCTGCTGGGACAAGTTAGTAATGTGAAGAATCGAGACCGTGTGCGTCGGTCAAGAACAACTGAGAATATTGCTGCTGTAGTCCGTAGCGTTGAAGAAAAGTAATGTCGTTTGTCGATTCCTCGTCGATCTTTGAAATTAGACATTCTACAAACAACATTACACCGTATTTTGCATAAATACTTAGGTCTTAATAAGGCTTTTAAAGTTCAGTTAACACAAGAACTCAAACCGGTCGATTACCATAAACGTCGTATCTTCGCTGATTGGGTCCTTCAAATGCATCAAAATGATCCGGATTATCATCGAAAAATCATCTTCAGTGATGACCCATTTTCACCTCGGTGGGTACGTTAATAAGCTGAATTGTCGCATTTGGTGCTCAGAAAATTCAAGACTGATTGTTGAAAAGGCTCTTCATCCTGAACGTGTCACTATTTGGTGCGGTTTTTGGGCTGGCGGTGTGACTGGATCATTTTGTTTTAAATATTACTTGAAATGTGTACTATAACACATATTGTAATAAACCAAAAGCTGTATGTTCGATATACCAGAGCTTTCATCATTTATTTTTATTTTGTCATATAAATATCGCTTTATTTGACAACCCATTTAACAGCTGATAGTTGCTTTTTGTTTAGTTTGGTTTGACATTTCATTATGGATATAGACTTACATCAGAGCAACGATTGCAAATTGTTGAAATTTCTTATCAAAATAATGGTTCTGTTCGTCAAACTTATCGTGCACTTCGTCCATTTTATGACGTACATAATCGTCCTTCAGAGCGGCTAATTCGAATAACAATAGATCGTTTTCTGACCACGTTTACTCTAAATGAGCCGCCGAACAGTGCGCACTGAAGAAGCTGTAGCCGCTGTACAGGAAAGCATTAAAGAAGATCCAAATCTTGGCTTAAAACCTTTCAAGATTCAACTTGTGCAGGAATTAAAGCCAAAGGACCGTCGTATGCGCTGCCAATTCGGCGAATGGGCTGAAGCATAAATTGATATTCTGATGTTGAATTTCCATTAAAAATTTTGTTCTCCGATGAAGCCCATTTTTGGTTAAATGGGTACGTAAATAAGCAGAATTGTCGCATTTGGAGTGAGGATAATTCACAAGGTTTTGTCGAAACACCATTACATCCACAGAAAATTACTGTGTGGTGCGCTTTATGGGCTGGAGGAGTCATTGGTCCATATGTCTTCAAAAACGGTGATGGTCGACTGTTACTGTCAATGGTGAGCGGTATAGGGACATGATTAGACATTTATTCGTACCTCGATTAGCTGGCATTAATCTTGCTGACATGTGGTACCAACAGGACGGAGCCACATGCCACACAGCGCGCGCTACAATTGATTTACTAAAAGAAACTTTTGATGAAAGAATAATTTCGCGTAATGGTCCAATTAATTGTCCACCAAGATCGTGTGATTTAACCTCATTGGATTATTTTCTTTAGGGTTATGTATAGTCACTTGTCTACGTTGTTAAACCAGAGACAACTGAACACCTGGAAATGCTGTGAAAAGTTTGTGAAAATTGGTGTTCCAGATTGCGCCTTGTACGCGCCAGCCGCGGTGGCCACATGGCCGAAAAATCATATTTAAACATTAATGTCATACAATTTTCTAACCAATAATAATTATTTTATTATTTAAACTTGTGTAACTCCATAAAAAACACCCTTTAGTTCATTGGCCAGTTAAAACCCACACATCAAAAGCTTTGCGACCGCGTATGATATTAATTATTCCATCGATCGCGATTAGTACTAAAAATAGTAGTTCATACCTTACTCTGTGTTGCCGCAAGCCGTAGTATTTTTTAATATATTTGTACATATGTATATGAAGGTATACACTATACATTTTTAATATCCTCGAATGACATACAGGGCAAAATATAAAATGTATATAAATATCGTTAAATGGCAATCAACATCTTGACAAAATGAAATAATTTCTTTATTTATTTCTTTATTTTATTTCGTATTTATTTATTTATTTTTTTGGAAGGAATAAAACGAATCATGAATTTCTAAAACCAAGCGAATTTTTTTTTTTTTGTTCAATTTTATGTGACATGCGATTTTCGTTTTTTATGTACTGTGTGTGTGTGTATGTGTCTGCTTGTATATATTTGTAGTTTTTAATGTTTGTGACAGGATACATACAGGATACGTAATTTTTCGTAAATATATATCGTATGTACATAAGTGTATAAATGTGGTGTATTGACTCTATATATATATATATATATGTACTACTACTTTATTGTCTTGTCACGTATATACCAGGGTTTTTTGTTTGCCGACGTTTAAATTGTTTGTCCATTAAAACTAAGACACCAATCGCATCGCACATATAAAACGAAACAAATAAAGTGTAAAATGTTTAATTTAATTTTGTAAATGAATTCGGAATTTATGCGGTATTACATAATATACATATGACTAATCCACGTATGTAAGTATAGCTGATTTTGATGGCCGCAAGGTCTAGGATATTTATATACGATAACATCTGACATAAATTTCATATTAATATATTTTTCATTTTTATTATGTATTTTTTTGAACAAACATTTTTTGGCACTCGGAACTATTCATATACATGCGATATGAGTTTTATTTGTATATATTTCTGATATAGTCTTGTGTTTAAAACGAAGTTTAAAACCATATATGTATGTATACCATATAGTATAGATAAAACTGTCATCTCACATTTTCTGTTTTTCCAAAACCTCCGAATGCAATAACGTCCCCGTCATTACCATTAAATTGAAGAATAAAAATTACCATAATAGTAAATTTTTTTTTCATATCGCACAGAAGAAGAGAACGAATCTTGGCGATGATTCCGAAACGACAAAATAACAACAACAATACAATACACATCGCTTATAACGAACTATTAAAATTCTATATAGTGATACGATCAGGAGACTGATTTATACTATATAGTATTATGACGATTTTTGGATCGAAATTTTATTAATACAATAATGTTGTATACATATATACATGTATGAACATACATACTTGAGAGTCAATGGAAGCGATATGTGATTATCGTATTTGGCACTTTTATTGTTATAATTTAGAATTCAAGATACATATATACGTGATACACTCGTACAAAGAAGGAAATATCACTCTGCGTGTTTTTGAGATGAAAATAGTTTATAAAATTTATGACTAATATATGTACATATATGTATATATATGTATATATACATATTTATTGGTCAGCTTGGAAAAATTAAATTATTTTTTAAATATCACAACAAAACATAAAAATCATCGTCTCATTAAAGTCATGTTATAATGTTTTTATTTTTAATAAAATTATAATAAAATACATTCCAAACAGCGCGCACACACATATTTTGCAACCCACATACAAAACTCACAAAACATACTTTTGTATTTTTTGGATACATTGATGTGGATAACCGATAATATTAAAAAAATTTAAAAAAATCACTGTACCATACGAGTATGTACATATATCGATAAGTTAAAACCAAAATGTTTTAATTTTTAACTCTTGACTTTGATTCTGTATATATATATGTACAAGCTTTAAATACAAAATCATCCTATGTTGTCGTGATTTTTTCAAAATTAAAAGGCAAAGCCACATATGTACATCTGTATATATAATATACAAGTACACGTAATTGTCATGTAAAATGTAAATCAACAATTTTTTCTGTTGGTTGTGTTATATGTTTATATGTCTGTTGTGACTCTATATCGATATACGTACATACTCTATCTATATACATACATACATATATACACAGAAAAGCATAGTGTTGTTGTCCCGAAGAAAATGGAAATAGCACACAAAAATTTTCTGATATCATCAAAGAGGAAAATTCTTTTTTGTATCATGGAAATGGAAAATCTGATAATTTTTTTTGCTCCTTTTTTTTTTGTATTTAGATTCTATTGAATTTGTTAATTAGAGTAAAATAAATAGAAATTGATGAATTACAGTAATTTAATTACGTATTTAAATATAAAACATGGTACATAATTTTCGACGTGAAGGAAAATAAAATATTTTCCATTTTGCTCTCTTATTTAAATAATATCTACAGAGCTATTATAGTGAAAATATATCTGTACTGTGGTTTGGCGCGGTATCGCGTTTTCAAATTAGTATACTATATATGTATAGAGTGTATAGAATGTTTAAACATTTAAAAAATTATTTTAATTGCGTTAATTGTTTCATTTAAAATTTAAAAATTGCGACTCTCAGTTCTGACGGAGATTTATATCGCGTATAACGTCAAATTTATTATATGCGATACGGTACCAGGAATTTTCTATAAATTCATATACATACGTTTATATATTCAAATGATTTCCTATGTACATAGCATGTTTTATGTTAATATTCGATATGGTATTTATAGATTATTATTGCCCTACTTTCAAATTGATATGAATCCGCCATCATGTCTCCTATACAACTAAGCATAAAATATCGGAAATAATATTTTCAATTTTTTTTTTCTTCATATTTTATTAATATTGCATGGAAATGGTTGCGTGCAAAGTAGTAAGATGTCACCAAAATAAATGTATATAGTTCACGATTTATGTAATAAATATAATCGCCGCACAATCGTTAAGTGCAACTCATCGCCGTTATACTCGTACATATATATCATCTGGATGTCATTTTTTATTTATATTTTTTTCTCCTCCGTCATATATAGAAAACTATTAAATATTAAAATTAAAATGTCAATTATTAATAGAATCAATTTTACTTACTCGTATATACAAACTCTTGATAGACAAAACAATAGAAAAAGAAATAAAAAATATATTTATTAAGATTTTTAATATTTGATAAGAAAATATTCGAAATCCATTAAATATGAAATTTGTTTTATTTTTATTGTTCGATAATTTATCGTTTTCACCTTTCAATCTTATGTCAAATTTAATGTAATAACGGTTTGGTATAAAAAACAACTGATGGAATTTTTTTTTTGTGTGACAGGGATTTGTCTTTTATTCATGTATAATATATGTTGCACTTATTAAATTTTAAAATTTATAGTTCAAGTTCAGTAATCGACATGATATACATTATGTATAGGTAAGTGAGCGTGCGATATAAAAGTTAATTGATTTTCTAGAGAAATTATTCAAATCCATTAAATTGATGAAGTTATGTGTAATTGTGATATCAATCGTTCAGTTATTTTTATTATAAGCTGACAATAGAATTTCAATTACTCTAAAAACTAGGGCTCGTAAATACCCTAAAATATTAGTTATATCCCATCCGATACTTATTAAGCTGAGAAATCGGTGTTTTTTGCGATTCGAAATAAATTGTTTGCCACTGAATAGGCCGTTAGTATTTTATTTATTATAAAGTGGTATATGAAGTAAGAAACTTCTTTATCTCATCAGAAGATTTTTTGTTGTCCACGGTCATTTCTTTATTATTTTGACTCGGATAGAAATGTATTAAATTTTATTTAACCAGATTCATTGTAACTTTAAATGAATAATTTACTCGAAAACCTATTTCGGAGATACTCGACGCAATTATCGGGGTACTCGAGTACTTAATAAAAATGAGTACACACACGAGCTCTAAAATTTAAAATTCACTCACAAATAAGGGCCGTATTTAGCCTAATATTCAGAATACTAGTGTCCATATGGCATAAGCTCTTATATTTTTATGCTCGAGTTGAACGCGTAAACGATTTGGATAATTCTTGTCAAATTTTCAAGTGTTATCAGCGAAGCCATCCTTTTCATAGTAATTTCAATTTGTAAAGGTCTAAGTGTCCACTATTCAGAAATGTTAGTGCATATATGGCCAACACTCTGGGTTTTTTTGTACGAGCTTTATTAGCGGAGCTGTTGAGCTGGAGAATAATATTTATACCTGAATTTATTTCATATGTATACAATTGTAAATACTTCACACAATCATAGTCACATATGTATTTAGATAATTCTCGTTTATTGGTATTATATAGAAATAAACCGTTTCTACAGGCAATGCTGCTTCTGGGACCCTTTATTTGTCGACAGTCAAAATTAAATTTAAAACTATACAGTTCGATTTTTTCTAAGCTCGGACTTAAGCTGCTCTCATACTTAGCTTTTTTCGATCCAACCTCATTAAGAAGACAACATTAAAAAAATTATTTCCTAATTATTAATTAATAATTTCTTTTTGTTATGTTGCGAAAAATTCTTAGGATCATTCGTATGAGAGCAGCTCGATGGAGACAATTAACGTAGATAGTGCACTCATTTGGAAAAAAATGTCTGGTTGGTTTATTACATTTATACAATACACACAATTGTAAGGTTTCGTTTTGACCGTGTTAGTAGCATGAACATTGGTCGTATGAACATATTTCACTAATTAATAGTAATAAATTCGCGATATATCGATGAATTTGTCGCTGAATTTTAAATAAAAATAAATAAAAATTTAAAATAAAAATCATTCGATTTAAATTAAATTTTTGGCCAAAACCAAACGTGCGTAATTTTATCGAAATTAATGTTCTTTAATTAATGTTCGATAAAGAATTTGAGAGTAGCAAACATTTTAAATAAACTGAATTTGACTATTTCATTAAAATCAACAAATCTTTGTAAAACAATTCTCCAATTACAAATCCGATAGGAGTAAATTATATTTTACAAAAATTTTATAAACTCTTAATTGGGTTTGGATCACATTTTATTCAAGCGTATAGTGCATGAATTGGTATTAATATTACTATACACCAGTAAAAGTTAAAATTATTTCGATAAATTGAATTAGTGGTAAATTTAAAATTGTTCTCACTACAAATTATAATTTTATCAAATTAAAATTAAATTTATTTTTTAGTGTTCCTCACCACACTAACCATGGTTTGTAGGTTTTTAACATTTGAAAACTTGCTGAATTTTCCAAAATGAAGATTATGAATATCCCAGTTCTTGTGTTCTTCTGTTCCGATCGAACTTCTTTTGATATGTAATATAACAATAATCATGGATTAGAATAGAATATAATTTTATCATGGATTTTACATATTGAAATAGACATAGATGTGTTCATATAGATTTACACTCCGTATATACTTTAGGGGTTGTTTCGAGACTTAAAGAATTTTTTTAGAATTTATTGAATTAAAAAAAAAATAAGATTTGGAGATCTAATAGATTTAAAATTTTTGTATTCAATATAATAATAGTATTTAATATAAATCAAATAATATAAATTTGTATGAAACTATTTTAACAATGTTAAACTTTTTATATTTTTAAATAGCTGCCAAATTTTAATTGAAAATACATAAAAAATTTTACCACTCATTTCAATTCAGAATTTCAAAAATAATTTTATAAATCCGATTTTAGAATATTAAATTCTAATGATAAGATTTTAAAGAATTATATAATTTAATTTAAATAGTATGGCAAGTTTTAATAATTTTCATTTTCCAAAATTAATACAGATGTTTAAACTTAATTTTTATTAATTTTAACTTTTTCAGAAATATTAAGTTGCATAGAGCGCTAAGAATTTTAGAGTTAAGATTCTAAAAGTCCAAGTTTAATATTTAAAAAAAAATGTTAAAATGATAATTTTTTAAATTTATAATAATTTTGCAATTTGTTCCGTTTTAAGAGTAACTTTTAATGAAATCTTACTATCCAATTTTAGACTTATTCGGATTTAATTTGATATTAAATTTTATAGAGTGAGAGTAGTTTCAAAACTTGTAAATTTCAGATACAAATTAGAACTTATAAAAATTGTTATTTAACATTTTTATTAAAACTAAATTTATCCATTTTTCGAATATTGTTTAAAATTTCTAGAATAGTTTTTAGAATTTCAGAGGGTTCTACGAATTTAGTAGCCAAGAATATATAATGCTTGCAAAATTAAATCTTAATTCCTTCAAATTATAAGAATTAACAGAAGATTGTGAATTTAATTTGATTTGATCTTCTTGAAATTGTTAAAAGTAAGGCGAACTATAACTAATGTAAATTTTATGTATATATTTTAAGATTTTCATGTTGAAAGTAATATAAAATTTAAAATTTAACCTATTTTGTGGTGCTCTTAACAAATTTGTTGAGTTCTTAAAATTATGATACCTGTGATAAAAATTGTTAATATTAATTTTTGACATTGATAAATTGAACCTGTGATAAAAAATTGTTAATATTAATTTTTGACATTTGTTTGAGAATTATTCCCCTACATTCACAATTTTTTACTATGCCATCCGAAATGTATACTAAATCTCCCCACCTCATAAGTTTTTCCCCACGTCATATATCAGTTAATAATATTTTATTTTATATCCTATAAAAATATATATGTTTGTTATTTTTATTTTTTTATTTATTTATTTTTATTAACGAAATTTATATTTGATTACAAAATTACGACTAACTTAAAATTAGTTGACATAAAATTAGCTTACGATGATAATATGATTACACTGCATTATGAGGAATGCATGTGTTAATTAGGTATTGGTTTGTTGCGTGTGTTAACTCTTCCCCTTCTAAAATTCGAATGTCCACATTCGCACCATTAGAAGAACGGTGTTTCGTAGAATTTCCGTCTTTGGTTTGGCGCAGTTCTTGATGTTTGCTCCTTTGGTTTTTCCACTGTAAGTGTTGCACATCCGATCTCTTCGTCTCGATAGTATGGTTCAGCTGCATTTAAATTTTTAGTTTTAATTGTATTTAGGATCCCTAATTTAGTATCTTTTTTGCATTTTATAATTGTTAATATTATGATTAGGATGATCACTAGTGGGAGTGATCCCCAAGATCAAGTCTTCAGAAGCCCTATGTGCATGGTGTTGTTGATGTGCATTTCTTCCAACATTTGTAACGAAAGTATTTCGGTGAATTCGTCTTCGGTGCCTTTTGGTTGCAAAATGACAAGGGAAGCTTGTACAGTCCCGTTTAGGTGTTAAGATAAGTTCCGTTTAGGTGTTGCGTTTCATTCCCTGTGTTGATAGTTCCATCGTATTGATTTAGTAATATTAACCTTTCTGATATCTCGTTGACAGTTGGTACATGTTGACTATTGGTATGGATGGATGGCTTTTGACTAACTTGGGTACAGGTAGAATTACATGTCTAAAAGATTGTCTTGCTTACAAATTGAAAGAGAATTGACTGTTTTACATTCATTGATAATGCTATAAATTTGATTGTGATTTTTAATAATATTTTCATATTTAATTTCTGTGATTCTATTGTTTCTTTTGACGGGTTTACCATTAATTTGTCATATATGTCCGCGAAGTCTAATGCTTCTTCTGGTGTGCTAATGGCTAGGTTTATTTCAGAGTTTGATAAAATGAGGGAATTAATAATTCCGAACTTGGCCTTGCATATTTTATATTTACTATTCCTCTTTTATAGTTCTTAATTTATATTGAATGTTAAATGCTAGTTCATCATGTAACTTGCTGTCTTTTTCTATTGTATTGATAATCTCATTGGCCATTCTTGTGATACTGTTAATTCTCTCATTATACATCTGGTTTATAATTATTTGTTTATTGTTGTTCTTTAATACATTATTTATTAAATATATATTAAAACTTTGCATTAACGTCCGTAACTCTACAAGTTCGTGTTTCAAATATGGTAGTAAAGGATGGTCTTCCGTCATTTTCTATTCAATATTGATTCCATGCTGTCTAAAAAATTTTGATATTTTTCTAATTCGATTATGTGTATCAGTTTCAAGTTGCCTTTCTGTATTTTGGCTCGTCCCGTACTGATTGATATTATTTGTGAATTTATGTAGTCGAGAATCTGTATTTCAGTCATTATACCTGTCAGGATGAAGCTGTAATTGAAAGGGACAGTCAGGATTTAATATTACTTTTATAAAATATTTTTCCAGATTCGGTAAGGATGGTGGTATTCCGAATTATCCTTACTACTTCAGGTTTGTATCTGCCAGTTAACTTTGACCCTAACCTTTTATTATGTTTTACATGAATTACCTGTCCAGTTTCTAAGTACTACGCACGCGAATTTATGGATTTTTATCAGTAGTATTTGGATATAGATATTTTAATAATATTATTAATAATATTTTAGATTATTTATTTTATGAATATACGAGTATGAATTTTCTTATAATTTACTTCTGCAAGTTGGTTATCGTCGATTCGTTAATTCAACATCTTTTTGTCGTTTAGCAACGTCTACTAGGGAGCTTCTTTTCCCAATTCACACTTGTTGTTGGCACTTTGAATTGTTCTCAATCACGTTTGGTTAACACTGATTGCAGATATAGTTCGTTAGTTCGTTTTATATGCTGTTACACTTGAACTAAACGCGTTAACCTTTTTTTTTTTAGATTTCGGTTAATTTAAATTTTCGGTTAAACACTTTTTAAATTTTGGTAAATTTATATTTTGGTTAATAAGGGACCCTTGTACAAAGTTCAACATTTAAAAAGCGTTTTACTGAAATTTAAATTAACCAAAATTTAAAAATTGTTTAACTGAGTTTTAAATTTCAGTAAAACACTTTTTAAATGTTGAACTTTGTACAAGGGTCCCTGCTCGGGCGCCAGTTAATAATATTTTATTTTATATCTTATAAGAAAAATATTATTTTTATTTTAATCTTTTTTTTAATTTATTTTTATTAACGAGATTTATATTTGATTACAAAATTACGACTAACTTGATTACTTACACTGCATTATGAGGAATGCATGTGTTAATTAGATTATTGCTCATATTGCTCGTGTGCAATATGACACTTCTTTTTAACTGTGGGAATTGGTTTGTGGCGTGTGTTAACTTATATATAAATTTTAGTTTTCATAACCTCAAATTTTTTGTGAATTTAAAAAAATTAATTAATTAAAATAATGGATCCGGTAATCCTTTTTATGGTTGTTTATTATTATTGTGTTTATATACAACAACAAATACCAGGATGTTGTTGAGCCGAAACAAGATGCCTGTACACCAATTATTCGATTGCTGTCAAAAATTATCATAGTATGAATAATTCGAATAATTTGGGTGTGTTCGGTATTTTCAAATAAATGTTAAAAATTAATATTAACAATTTTTTTATCACAGGTTTCGGACACAGTCTTTGAAAATTAATTTTGATAATTTTAAAGAATTTCTGTTTTTGAAATATTTAAAACTATAAAGGTGATAGTTTGCCGAATTTTCGAGGAATTTTGTTTAATAGAATTCTACTTAACTCTAAAAAATTTTAATTTTCTAACAAAGAAATTTCATTTACATGTACATACAATATTTGTACAGTTTGAAGTAAATTCCCCAATGAACTACATAATGCCTCAAATAATTACCTTATAGTTATTTAGATCACCGCGTGATCAAACTTATCCATCTTTTAAATGTCCAATCAAATCAAAATTAATCACATCTAATTTAATGATTTTTATCGATCAATCAATCACTCAGACATAAATCTAATTTAGTCCATCAAAAAAAAAAATAATAATAAACTAAACCAACAACAATTTTTTTCGTTTTATGTCTCAATTATTAACTCAACTCTGACATATGATTAGAATAATTATGATGAATATTTAGACGAAATCAAAATATATTTTGTTACACGATAATAATATTTAAGTATTATTGTTTATGGTTTTATTTGTAAAAATATATCTCCTACATACGTCGTATAATATGTATATCTATGAAATTAGTCTATAATTAGGTATAGAACACAATAATACAATTCATTGTCTTATCTAATTATGTTATCTAAAATTGTCTTATTAGGTTATTTATCGAAATATGTCTATTGTTTTTCTGCATGTTGTGTGGTATCTCGGGTATACACAATTATAATGGGGAGGAGGGTGAGGCTGGGTCAAATATAAATTATCATACTAATAATAATTATGTGTATTTACTTACGTATGTATGTACATACATATGTATACGATAAAATAATTTTTGTTTGATTTATATCTGTCTAAATATCGGTATGTATGTTTGTTGTTATGAAACATTATATATTTAGTTTGAAAGCTCGATTAATTTTAATAATCATGAAAAACCTTTTATATATATATATGTACATACATATATACCACCCACCTCAGTTCTTAGTTTTTGGAAAATTTACAACTGAATACATTTTATTATTATTATTTTTATAAAAAAAACAAAGTATATAAATTTCAATTAAAAAACGAAAAACTTTTTTTTTACTGTGTGTGTTATAACAATAAAAATAATAATGATAATAATAATTATTATTATTATTATGAGTATTATTATTAACAATATTATTTTTGTAATTAAAGCATAAGCTTTTAGGTTTAAGTTTTTTTTTTTTTTTTGAATTTTGTGCGTGTGATATTTACACAATATTAAATTTCCATTAAATTATTTTAATTATTTATTTATTTTTAATGAATTTTTTTTTATGAAAGAGTTTATAAAAATATGTATAATAATTAATCTTTTGTGGTCTACCAACACACAAAATCGCATTTTTTTTTTTTTAACATAAGACAGCGATTTTCCAGCGCGATCATTAATTTTTCATTCACAATATTAAAAAAATTAATGTCATTTCAGTCAAAGTAAATCATCCAAATTAATCCCACCCGTTTATGTATATCATATTTCCTTGCTTGTGAACAAACTATGTAGCAGCGAGATGATAAAAACACCTTGAACGACGTTATAGTGTTTTTGTATACGTACATATAAGTAGGATGATGAACGGAAAAAGATAAAATGTATAATGCTATAAATTGACATACACTTAATATTACACATATATTCAAGTTTCGTGTTTCTTTCATGCCATCATTTTCATCTTATATTATTATGATTATTAGTCTTAATCTTAAAAAAAAAAAAAAATATTGTCAAGAAATTCGCGTTCCATTTATACTTTGTTTTCGTGTTGTCTTGTTGGTGGATGTGTGTGCCTTCTAAAAGTGATTAATGGATTTTTAATATTTTTTTTTTTTTAGTTGCCATACTTTTGGGTTTAGGTATAGCGCGCGCTATAAAGACTTTGAGTGGTGGGAAATATTGCTGGAAACAAAAAATGCAAAAGAGATAAGCAACATACATAAATACAAAAAAAAAATAAAACATAATACTTTGCCTTAAGATGAATCCTGTCTGTGTGATTATGATTAACGTGAAAATTGATTTTCTATAATAATATACCTCCACAATTTGTTATACATTATAAATTATATACGAGTATATATAGTATTTTAATTGACATGTAAATATGCCCGATGATGCTGCACACAATATAAACGATGTATTTAGTGCCCCGCATTTTATATAATGTGTCCTAAGTACAATATTTAATTGGTGATTTAGCATAAATTCCATGAATAATTAATATTGGCGTACAATGAACTTTAATTAATGGTACAGTAGCTTCACTTCCATATATATATATTTATAACAAACAATCAAACTATAAAGTCATCATAATTTCTTAATTTTTTATTTTATTTTTTTCGAATTCACTCGTTTAACAATAAAATTTATTGTTATATGAATAGTCACGTGTTTAAATCATTTATCATATACAGAATCTTTTGGATTTTAAATTCCAATGAAATTTCAAATTGAATTGAATTGTTTTGTGTACCCAAAGTATATGTATGTATGTTTGTGTACATATATAAGAAATAAAAAATATGACTTCTTTTGTTGCTTCCCAGCATACAGAATAAATATACAAAATGAAAACTGCCACCTGAACCAAAATATCTATCTTGTTGGCAATATATATATGTACATATGTATAGCATAGTATATATGTACACATATATTTTATATTCTTTATTATATACAATATATACATATAAAGAAAGAGCTTTAAAAAAAAATAATATGTAACTCATAGGACACATTTGGCATTGTATTTTTGGGGTAGCTTTGGAGCTTTTTATGTTATATAACGTTTTTTTTTTTTTTTTTGGTTTGGTTGTTGTTCGATTCAATAATGAATGCAAATTAAATATAAAATATTTCATGATGGTTTCAAAATTATTGAAACGTGATCATACGTATGTATGTATACATAAGAAAATAAATTTTCAATATTTTTTTCGTCGCCCGCTTCTAAAATGAAAAATTTATGTACTATGTACTAAATAAAAATATAAAAAAAAAAGCTTTTCATCTCTCGTTACATTTTGATTAATATTTATACCATTCATTTCCAGAGTAAAGTATATATATGGTGTATATAGATATTATGTGTTATTCTAGTGAATTGCAAGTACACGAGTATTTTTGTATTAAAATTCAGAAAAGCTTTTACTTATTATATTGTTACATGCGATAGGAAGCTTTTTTATTTTTTTGCCAATGTCACATAATTTTGATCGAATTTACAAAATTTATTGAATTTTGATATATTACGGTGTGCATATATATATATATATATATATATATATATATATATATATATATATATATATATTCGTAGTCGTTTATGTAATGTGTTTACGCCATTACCATTCCTTTGCGGCGTTTGTAATTTCCATCAAATAGAAATTCAAGTACGCCGTTTCATTTTGTATTCCAATATAATATATAGGCTACAAAAGCTTCTAGTTATACATATGTACATTCCCTAATAACATATAACCATGTTGTTTATTTATTTTTGCATTCGAATTGTCAGTAAATATGTTCTTAAGTACATTGTTATTTTGCCAAAAAATGAAAAAAAATGTATGTATGTATTCCATATACAAAATATATATGTTTGTTAAACGAGGACAACATTATTAGGTTTTCTTCTCTCTTGAAATAACATAACATCTTACAAAAAAAAACAATCGTGACAATCGATTTTTATTACACAAAACCTCTGCCACCGTGTGCCTTGTGCATACACGTATAGGTATACGATATGTGGAAAATCAAGACAATTTTTTTGTTTTTTGCTGTGTGTAATTTTAAAATCATGTCAAGTAACGAAAATAAATCAGATTTTTCTTAACCCACTTCTTCGTATAGTATCTTGAGAATGTGGTTGATTTGTTTTAGAATTACAACAAAACAAAAATTGCCACAAATATAATCCACCGGCCCGCCGTTTGGGCTTAGACCATTATTAATGGTTGTTATTCGATCTCTGTCTCTCTTTATATGTATATATGTATGTATGTTTAGTATATAAATAATCTAATCAAAAGTTTAGATTTTTTCGGCACTTAAGTGATTATGTTTTTTGTTCGTCTCTCCCGCTTCCCAAAAAAAAATCTTTTCCAAAAACAAAATCCATCTTTTTCTTCTTCTTCATCAACCTTTAATTATTTAAAAATGTATTTTATTTTATTTTTATTTTTTCGAGAAAATCCATAAATTTTCCCCATTTTTTCGAAAATAAATTCTGTATATAGCATGGACTCAAAGTTAATTGAGATAAATAATTCATCATTTTTATTCATGTTTTTCCAAAAATATACGAAAAATTTCCTACCTTTTGGAAAATAAAGTAAAATTAAATCTCATCCTGCCGCGCGATTTTTATTTTTTTTGTGTTCGGTTCAAAATAAAACAAAACAAAAAAAAAATTGTGTTCCACCACCACCGCCACCCATCATCATCGTCATTACCCTTCAACCTTGCGTATGCTATATGTATGTATTGTAAATATACCTACCGAACCAGTGTTTCAAATGGAAAATTGGAATTTTTTATTTTTACTCCTGTCTAAGATGGTTGTTTTTCGTTTTTTTTTATTCCTTTGGTATAATATTAACAATAACAAGAAGATCAGAAGAAAACAATCCGAAAATATACTACAAAAAAAAAGGAAAATATGAAAATAAAGATTTTTGTTTTTGGATATATACATACATACATATAATATGTATATCCTCCTGCCTACGGTATCGAACAACAAAAAACGGAAATGGGATGAAAATTAAGCGTGTTTTGGATTAATCAATTTCCCGATATTATTGTTGAAAGTTTAATTTTAAAATCGCGGTTGATTTAAAATTGAGAAATAACAAAAACTTGTGTGTGTGTATAAATGTTGACTGGATATATGTGCACGACCATATAATGGTTTAGGTTACGTTAAATGCTAAATACCTACGTTACAGTATTTCTTTCTAATTTGCAGAATTTATTATAAAATGGTGGATTGTAGGTTTTGGTGACATCAACAATACATGTTTGATTTAAAACTACAGCCAGTGAATTCACCGGTTTATTGTAATGCCATAAATTGAACCAATGTTTTCTATCATGAAGAAATGATCCCGTGATCTCCGAATAAATAATTTGGGGCCTCCATTTTTTTATAATTTGCGTTACATCAATTTAGTAATTATTATCTCAGATTGTATTTAATTATATTCAATTACAGAGCAAAAATATAAATATTTAAGTTGAAAAAAATTAGGGCGTTATTTTTGAAACAAAATTATATTAGATTTTTAATTTTTTTTTTTGTACTGGGGCTCGAGGCTTTCTCAACTAATTTAGTTTCCTTTTAGCATACGGCTACAAGTCTATTTTATTTGACCATATGCACATTAGATAGTCAGTTTCTTAAATCCGTTACAAGCCATTTGCTCGTCGGTCAAGCAACACCTCTAAATTATAATTTATGGAACCCGATTTAGAACAAAATAAGTTGGCTCATTTTAAATTTGTAGAATTTCTATATTTGAATTCTTCAAAATTGGTTGCAAAATTATCAATTTTGATTAATGAGTTTTAAAAAAAAAGATTTGCAAAATTTGAAAGCATTTAAGGATTCTTAATGAAATATTCGGCACATGTCATTCATAGTACGATTGCTAATCAAACAATAAATGTTCAGATTTTGAATTTTAGAAACTGACTCAGCCCGTTAAAACATTCAAATTGGTTCATTCATTGGTTTATATTCCAGTGCTTAAAACTCATTGGCTTATATTCCAGTGCAGAACTCGTTTTACAGACGATTAACTTGAAAATGCATTAAGGCACTCGATCACACAACCTACTGAGATTGATTTTGATCATTTGATCTTATGCCAGGAAGATCATTGTGTAACTTAGACAAACACCAATGCTTACATATGAACACAAACACAAATGCTTATACATTCCAACCATGAGTTTTAGTCTTCAGTGAAATGAACTCAGTTACTTTGGTATACTTTTGTCGTTTAAACCACCAACAACTCGACTACATGCGGTCGGTAATAGTTAATGCTTCATGCAAACCACCTTTTTCACTGGTTTCCTAATAGTGAAATAATGTCAAGTTATTTAATTGTTAGTCATTTTAATCAAGAAAATAACGACGAATGTTTCGTTTTTCCTCTGGATTATGCGTTTTCTTTCTGCTGAGATGTATGGCTTATTTTAAATAATAATAAGCCCCATAAATGTAATAAACGAGCTAGCGGTAATATGGGAAATGTTTCACTGGGTTTTGGATACCATTTTTATATACTTTGCTGACTTATGTAAATGCACTATATGTACATATAGTTCCACTTCGGAATCGGCAAAGCAGCTAGTTCAATTTAACCAAACGTCCTAAAAAGCTGCATCTCCCATATTCAACTAATATGTCTATATAAACCGATACATATTTCGATGTATTTTGATTGTAAACCGCATTTACGCGTCATTCATTATTTTCTACGTCGAGTCGACGTGTCGACAACTCGTAGACAACGTAGGTATGGTACACAATGTAGACTTTTCGTAGAATTTTATCCTAAATAGGCCCTAAACAAATTTAGAATTTTTTAGGAGAAAATTCACAATTGTATATAGACGATTGAAGTTTGTCCTAAATCTTAAAAAATTGTCCAAGGGTTAGTGAGAATATCAAGTTTTTTAAATTTAAAAATTTAACCGATTATGTGACTTTTCCTGCCATACCATTTCTTTTGGCATAGGTCTATCAAATAAATAAATTTCAACAATTTTTGGGTTAACCTTGGAAAGCTAACACTATAATGACGTATATGCCAAGTCGTCATTGGGTTTAAATTTAATTTTGAAAAACAAAAACAAACGATTAGGAGGTTTAGGGCAACCAAGTTTGATATCATAGTCTTGAAAATACCGTCCAAATGACCGCCCAAATAGCGCAGTAGACCGCCCAAATAGCGCAGTGGTTAAAGCTGCGACGTTTGGATCGGGAGGTACCGGGTTCGATTCCCAACAGAGGCGGGATGCAAAAGGGATTTTTCATCACCCAATTACGATCGGTGATTAAATTGAAAACATCTATGACCCTCTGTTGGAATGTAGAACTCATGGGCCGACCCATCTTCCATGTCACTGTACAGGGTGACATGAAGCTATGCAATGCGCAGATGGTATACTGTACATGTGTGAATGGGATGAATGGGTTGAATGAATTAGTGTGAATGTGGGTATTGCACCGTGGGCCCATTAGTGGCATTGAGTGCTGGAGTAAAATTCGCCCAACTTTAATTAAAAAAAAAAAAAAAAAGTTTGATATGACCTCATTCTGCTTTGCACCCTAATGCATATTTGACGAAAATCTGTTGGTTGATTATAAGACAGATTAAGGACAAATTTCACATACGTGTCATATTATTATTTTTCAGACGCAGCTTAAGTAAATTGCTAGTCATTATCAGCTTTGGATTCTCTCGCATTTAAATAACGTAAGTTATAGCATCTTAAAGCAATAACTCTTAAGACTACCCGATATTGTATCGCATTTGGCTACCGATAAATATCCTAAATCATCTTACTTAGCTAATCCATTAACTCAAAAATCCGTTATATTCGAACAATCAGAAACGCTTAATTCACGCAAAGCAACACAAAAGCTCGGCAATTGTTTTAGGCCATGCATCGCTGTAAGTAATAACTAAAACCATTTGCGGACAATTTCTAACGGTCACTTTTAATCTATTATCAGTGACCGCCATGCAATCGGTTTGATCTAGATATTGTACCAGCAGGGCATGTAATCTCCGTAATACTCTACGTGTCGACAATAGCGTAGAATACATAACGCAATCTACCTCACCCATCTCTGACTTTGAGAGTTGCTCAAGGGTTCACTTAAGTCTGTTCTTTATGTTATTAATTTACGTTCTATGTTCTTTATATATTACGATATATGTAATGGATAAGTGACTCTGATGCATACATTTTCAAAACTCATTTGTGTGACGGTGACGAAGTTACTTGTCTTTAGGAGCACATTGCTGAATATATTAAATCCATTTTTATCCATATGACCAGGAAGTTATTAGGAAATTTGGTGAACAAGTTAATATTTCTCGGCTTTATGGTGGGTTCACCAATCAATTATTGAAGTTGGAATTGCTTAATTGTTAGGTGACTGTCACCATCTCAATCCCCTGTTGTCGATGATATTTCAGTGCAGTCACGTTGGGATCGTTGTTCTTCTTTGAAAGTTGAAACATTGTTTCTGCTATAAGATCTAAGAGTACGTCGAATCATTTCGAACAGAATCGTTTGAACCTCATCCGCATTATTTTTTTTAAATATATGTTTGTGTAGTAGTAGTAGTAGGAGTTCCGTGAAGTGTACACCGAAACTTATTATTTTCGAGTACCTCTACATCACGTAAGATACCGAATTGATTATAGGCAATAGTGTTATTACGAACTGTACCAGTTCCACTGAAGTATGGTTGTCGTTAATTATGTGAGAAGAATATCAAGTTCGAGAATTTATTTTGAGTTATTTTTTTCAATTAAATTACCGCGGATTCTGAAGTTCTAAATGAACTGTTGATGATGGTTACTTCAATCTATTTCTCTAGGTAGATATCTAAATCAGCCCAATATCTGGATTATGATGCTAGAATACCCTCGCCTCGCCTTATTACCCCAAAGCTATAATTGGTTCGTTTTGATGAACGTTTTACTTCCTTGTCTGCCAATCTATATACCGACACTGCAATTTTAATAAGACAATATTTGTTATATAGCCGTTGAATCTTTTTCGGTTTTAGTATCGTCCTATGGTGGAGTTGTAATAATTGTATATGTGTTGAGCCACGGTTGGTTCCTCGTCCTCGCTCCGGTGTTCAATTAATTTAAGAACTTATAGAAGAGATAACCGATTTCGCCTAACAAAACAAAATCAGATACCATACAAACTCTCATTGTCACATAGTTTAATTCACTACTTTCTATTGTCATTCGTGCATCTTGTACCATTTCGGGAAGTTTTGAAATGATTTTTGACTGAATGTAGAATTTTAGCCATTTCTATTTACCTTAATGATATTTTAACTGAGATTTAAAAATTGAGGTATTTTACTTTTTCAAACACTTCATGGACAAACAAGCTGCAGTTTCTAAAACTTTAAAATTAATGATCATCTTTTTGGACATCCTATTTAATACTAAATTATTTCTTTGTTTTTTCCAAAACATGCTTTTATAAAGTTCATCAAGTTCCCAAAGTAACTACAATTACACATAAAGCAAATTTAAATCGTTTTGGATGGTTTAATTCGAACTCGTTCCATACACTTGACCAAGGTCCAGAAATCTAGCATCCTAGACACATTGAAGAAGATTTAAAAATGTTCAGATGCAAGTTTATGGTCGGTAGCTTTTTCTCCTAACTGTAGGCTACAAACTAAAAACAAATGGTATTCCTTTATATAATTTATCTTCTTCTGTCGATGTTGGTTACTTTGAATTAACTAAATAAAATCCATCTCAATTAAATCTACACTAAAAATGAATTAAAAAATTATATTGTGTAAGGAAGAATACAAAAGAAGTTTCTGAAGAAAATTTTTAAGAATTTTTTTTTTTTTCATTTTATTTCGTTTTTATTTCTGAAAGATTTAATCACTTAAGAAAAGAGAACAAATTTTCTTTTGTTTTTTAATCTTAAGTTTTTATTCCTTTTGTGTATGTACGTATGTATGTAAGTTTTCTTCTTCTGCTGCTTATCCAAAAACAAAAAAAAAGTGTAGAAGAAATAACAAAGTTTTATTCAAAAAAAAAAAAAAAAAAGTTTTGTTTTAACATAAAATAATATATAAGATGATGCTAAATGATTACGGTGATGATGATACAGATGATGATTATGATGGTATATAAAATAGTATGCGGTGACGACGATGACGATGACGACGAGGAAGATAATCTTTTAGATCACTAATTTGTGTTACAAATTGAATAAAACAAATTATGTAGTATAGAGTGTAAATCTGATTTTAGCATAATATATAGCGAGCATAGTGTTGTTAACGTTTACATAAAAAGCTCAGCGGTGTGTATGTGGCGCCGATTTTTTCTATATATTGCATGCTTCACCTGTGTTCGATATATGAATATCTAATAAAATTTTACACAAATATTTAATCACATGTCTCCCCCCTATTGTGCAAAAAGCTCAAATCGCTTAAAATTAATTAATTTTGTTTTTTGTTTTTATGTTTTGTTGCCGTCTTAAAAGTTTACCGATACATTAAAACAACTTTGCACTTTGGTGTGTGTATGTGTGTGTATAATATATATGTATTAATAGAAAAGAACGAAATATTTTTATTTCTTATCAAACAAAGTGGATTTTTTATCCATTCAATATTGTACTGGGGTGGTTGCTGTATAGTGTGGTGATGTTTATTTTGGGGTTTTCTTTTATTCCGTCTTCTAAGATCTTATTCTTATCACGTTTCCACGATGATAGGTTAGTGTTTTGTTATCTTTTCTATATACATATACGATATAAGACAATGTACAAATCATAAAAAAAATCCAATAGATGGATGGATGGGTATATAAGATGTATTTAATCTCTCTTTGGATATACACACAGCACAAGAAATTCAATTAAAGAAACAAAACCGAAATTCGAGTGTTGATATTTAATTTAAGATTTATTAGATTCAATGGGTATATCATATACGTATATAACACAGGACCATTAATCAAACACCTTTTAAATGGTATTTAATTTGGTTTAATCAAATGTAAACTTTTTTTTTTATGTGAAATACAGAGTTCAGAAGCTTGCAAAGCTCTCGTACACAAATTTATTTATGTATATACATGTATACTTATATATATGGAGTATAAGAATATCATTAAAACTTTTTATTTTTATGTTATTATGGGGTGAATTACCCTAGGACTGTTTATTGTTTGATTTTATATGTACCAAGAGCTTTTGTATATATTGAAAGAACATAAAGAAAAAGTTTCGTTTTTTTAAGTATCAATTACACAGAAAAAGCTTGTATAAAAGCATAAAGTTTATGAAGAAAGCTCCTTTATGTATGTACATATTATACAAAATTTCCATTTTACCAACAAAAAAAAATAGTTTTTGGTGCGGGGGTAGAGCTTATTAAAGCAGACGAGTAGAAAGTGTTTAACCGCACCAGTAGTAAGGTACATGCGTATTGGCATTCAGTATATGACGACAATTTTGACAACCTCGAGATTATGACAATGATGTAGATGGATACTGATCATAACTGCGGATTAAAAAGTACAAAAACAAAGGAAAATTTAATCTTCTAACAAGAATTTTTCCTGTATATTTTTCCGGTTATTTTTTTTAGTTTTGCCATCTGAGAATTTTCTCTAATCTGATTTAAAAAAATGGTAAATTTAAATGAGTTTTTCTTCCAGAAACACAACACAGAAAATAAGCAAAAAGGAAATGAAAAAGGGAAAAGTTTTTTGTTTTGTTTATAAAAAATTCAGAATTTTTTTCTCTTTGTTGTTAATTTTTATTAAATAATATTTAAGTGGTCGTTTTATATCTATGAATATATATTATATATGTACATACATACATATATACAGTTAAGACATATGTAAGTAATTTGAGTTATTAACTCTTTCAGCATCAAAATGAAAAATCAAGTCGTACAAACAATTTTTTTGTTTTATTTAATGAGTGATATCTCCTGGAAAAACTCGAATTTTTGAAATGCTGTCAGAAACATAACTTTTTGTTTTGGTTGAACTTTTAACATAATATCATGAAATTATTGGGGTAGATTAAATGGCCATTTTTTAAGGGGATAAACTTAAGATTATTGAAAAGTAATTAACACTGCCACAAGCTGGATGCAGTCAATCTTTCTTTTCTGTTCTTTTAAGTTGAATTCATCTGATTTTATTTAAATGTCTAGGTTTTGTCATACTCCAAATATTAACTTTAAAGAGCAAAATTTGAAAGCGTGAGAATGATTTCACTAGAACATTCACTTATTTATTCAATTCAAGTTTAGTTTTTTGGTTGTTTCTCAATTTTTCTGTTTAATGGTCAAACTTTGTTCAAACGGTTTTGTTCGACATTTTTGCAGATTTTGTCCAAAAAGATTTTCCTTGCCATTCCAAATTTAAATATTTATTATTTATTTAACCTTAACTCATTTTCAAAAATCATTCAAATTATTTAAATTATTTATTTCATTTAAATTATTGATCTTTCAAATTTCATTCATATTCAATGTTTTTTATTAATTGACTTATAATCAATTTTGGCCAATTTTGTTATCAAATACATAAGTAAACAATTTTATTTCTGTCATTAGGTGTGAAGTTTATGTCAAATTTTCCTCCTGAACTACGGTATTTGCAGAGAAGCCTGATTTTACATGAGTAAGGCGGTTTTAAACCACCTTACTAGCCGAGTTACAGAAATACTAAATTTGCTTGATATTTATTTATTGACACTGAGCTTCAATTGAACTTTCCCAACTTTCATAATTAAAACTTAATTTTATTTTTACTTTGAATATATACTTTGAATATTTTCAAATTTCATTAAAAATAACTGTTGCTGATTCTGTTGTCAAATTGTACGCAAATAAATAAATAAATGGTCATTTGGGGGATACAAAATTTAACTTTTCCAAATCAACTTAAACATTATTCTTATATAAAAAAATATTTTCATATTTCTATCAAATACTGTTTGTTAGCTGAATTAAAAGCAAACAATTTTGCTGTGTTTTTTACCAAATTCAACGCAAATCAAAAATTCTGACATATAATGAAAACTAACTTCCAACTCAACCCATTCAATCCACCTTAACTTTCATTAAATTTTATTTTATTTTCAGTTAGAATATAGTTAGGTTCAAACTCAGATCAAATCTTGTAATACTGTTTTGATATAATAACTTATATATTTAAGCATTTATTTTAAATTCAAACTTCTTTCAAACACTGTTTGTGAGTTCATTAAGAATCAAATCCAATTTAATTTAATTTTCATATTTCAAAATTTAATTATTTTTGTTAAGTTTGAATGTAGTTTGGTTCTTTACTATAGGTACTCAAATTCAAAGCACATCTTATTTCAAATTCAACTATATACATATATATCTAAATTCATTCAAACAGTGTTTGTCAGCAGAATTAAAATCCAAAATTGAATTTAAATTCAATCCTTTCAATTCAAATTATGTTTGACATTGTTTTGAAATAAAAATTAAACTTTAAATTAAAACTACTTTCAAATTTCATTCAGTTTGTGAGTTTATTTACAATCAAACTTGTATTGTTAAATTCGGTTCGTTATTATGAATATCCAAATTCAAATAAATGATTGCGACATAGTTTAATTAATAGTTAAATTTATATTCAAACTATTTTCATATTCCATTCAAATACTGGTGTCTGAATTAAAACCAAAACCAAATTTTCCTTATGCTATTATCAAATTCTATACAAATAAAAATTTTAACTGACATTTCGTGAAACTGAATTCCAATTCAACTATCATGATCTTTAGTGTACTCAATTTCAATTCTAATTTTGAAATACTCAAAATTTATTTCAAATTTAACCTTAATTAAATCCAAAATTTTATCGATTATATTGGTAAATTCAATGAAAATAAAAATTTTAACTTTCAAGGAGTGAAACACAATTCAACATTGATATTTTGATATTTTAAATCAAATTAAGTTTTTAGTTTGAATATAGTTTAGCTCTTTATTATACTCAAATTCAAACCGAACCGTGTGACATTGTTTTGAAATACTAACCTCCCAATTCCCTAGTCAAACTTATTTAAATTGAACTAATATGTTGCCAATATTACTATCAAATTGGATACAAATAACTAATTTCGACTGGTTTTTACTGAAACTGCATTTAGTCTTTCCAATTCAACTTAACATTAATTTTAAATTTAATTTAATTTTTAGTTTGAATACGGTCTGATTCGTTATTCTGCTTAAATCTAATTCAAATTTGTAACATTGTTTTTAAATACACAAATAAAAATTAATTTCAAATTCAAACTACTTTCAAATTGCAATACTGCTCTGAATAAAAAAAAATGGTTTTGTATTGTACATAATTTTATTTCAAATTCATTTAATTTTTCTACAATAACAGCAATAACTTTACAAATCAAGCTTTACAAAAATAGTACAAAAATATTACACCAGGGGGGAGCAAAGCAACACTCAACATAATACGCTTTCTATTTTTCCGCATATAATACATAACAATTATTATGAAACATAACTTAACTTAAATTGACTGGAAATAACTATAACAGCGACAACAAAACACTTAATTTCTCTCTCTGTGTACGCTGTATATACATATTTTAGAGATTTGTTACCAACCCAAACCCGATTTATTGAACCCACCCTTGTGTGAAAATTTTTTCCAATTTGGTATTTTGCCAAAATTTTATTATTTTTATTTTTTGTATATTGTCGAGCTGCCTATGCTAATTTCATATTCATGTACATACATATATGTTTATCTCTTTACAGACTAAAAATAGACAATAACGGTGGAGCGTGGTGTCCCAAGCATATAGTGGCTCGTGGCTTAAAAGAATACTTACAAATAGATTTACTACAAATGCATGTTGTGACGGCTATAAAAACACAAGGCCGATTTGGTAAAGGTCAAGGACAAGAATTTACCGAATCGTATGTGATCGAATATTGGAGGCCCGGTTTTAATAAATGGATACGATGGAAAAATATACAAGGAAAAGAGGTACCAAGTTGTATTTTTTGGATGGTGGTACGCTCTCTGCAATTTTTAATTAATTTTTTTGTAATTTTTATTCGCAGACACTAACCGGAAATATAAACACATACAGTGAAGTGGAAAATATTTTAGCACCAATAATATTTGCATCGAAAATCCGTTTATATCCGTATAGTTTATATGATCGTACGGTTTGTTTACGGGCGGAAATTGTTGGATGTGTATGGGATGGTGAGTACATAACATTTTTTTTTAATCTTCTTAATTAGTCATGTTTGATATACATACATATAACACATCTGGGCTGTTTTGGCATGAAACATATAACATATTTTCATTGTCAATGTCAGTATTTCACCCTAAAGCGTTGCGCGGCAACAACCAACAAAAAAAATGGAAAATAAATAACAAATCATTAATTTTCCGTTAATTTTTTCGTTATTGTTTTGTTTGCGAGACATAAAAGTAATTAACAGAAAAATGGAAAACATGTCAGGATTAGTTGTTTTGTAATTTTTTTTTTCGTTTAGTACAGGGTGGGTTGCATTAAAAATTATGTGTTAAAGGTGCTATGCCACATCTATAAATGGCCTTGTCAATTATTTTATTTTTGACGGAGTATTTAGTGTCACCCTATGTGGTGTTGTAACATGAAAAATGAGTTTAAAATGTTAAGGAAATTATTTTCCATTTTCTTTAATTTATTGTTTAAAACTGAAACAAAGTTTTGCGTAGGATGTCGTTTTCGAGGCCATTAAATATTTTTGGGTAATTTGAGTCGTTCTTATTTGGAATACACACACATTTATGCTCACACTTTAAGAGACTATATGTATATTGGTTGGCCCAGTTTGGTAGTTGCACAACATCAAACAAATTATAATTTAATTTCACCAATTTTTTAATTTACACAACAAAATTGTTTCATTTAATTTCAATTAGGAGTAACCAAAATGACTCCATGGAAAATGAAAAATCTAACAAAAACGAAAAAAAAAAAAAAATCGAAGGAAAAACGGAAAAATTACAGAAACATAAATAAATAAAATAAAAAAGAATATTACATTTCTCTTTGGTTTCTTTTCGGCTCTTTATCCATACACATACACCAAGTTATAATTCAATGTCAGAAACATTTAAGTTTGGAAATACTTTATTGCTTTAATTATCTCGCAAAAACCACCAACAACACAAAAACTACGTACATATATACATATACGGAAGGGACACAAAGAGTTGCGTGTATATGTTCCATACGATTTTCATTTTCATTTTTTTCCCTACTGTACTTTTCTCTCTCATCTTGATGAGGTTATAAATTTTCCATGTCTGAATGGATGTGTTGTACATTTATATATATATGTATATAAATACACTATACATGTTTGTCCGTTTTAATAAAATATTAACCTAAATAAAGAGATAACACACAGCTACAAAATAGAATGGGGGATGGGTTATAGTTAAGCCTAAATCGTATATACGTATATATATACAAGTATATAACAAATTCTTAAAAATTAATTTTCATCATGTCACCTAATGACAAAAGTATTTTCTTCGTTTCGGTTTTGGTATATTCTTAATCCCCGCACCATATAACCGCATAAACCACAAAACAAATTGAAAAACAACAACAACAAATACAACAAAGTAAGCAGGTAAAAGTTAATTGAAATTCAATTTTTCATTTTTTTTTTTTTGTATTTTTGTGTTTTAAGGATTTCTTTAAGGAAACAAGATAAGACTTTGATCCGTTATCGATATACCTGAATCACAACTGATATCGATATTTAATAGTAGCAACAAAAAAAAGGGATTAAATTAGGAGATGAATTAACCTTTTAAATGTCTAATTAAATTGTCTTTTATAACAAAGCAGAAAATAAATTACGTTCTGAGTGTGTATGTTTGTCTGTACGATTTTCTAAGATAACCAACCGCACAACACAATACAAGACCGAGAATTTGGTTATTTATTTACTTTCTTTTGTTTCACCAAAACATTCAATGACATGTGAAAAATACCGAGAAGAAAATGAGAAAATTGATGACATTACGAGAGTTGTGTGCGGAATCAATTACCTACCCCCCATAACATTACAAATGTGATGTGATTGTAATTGACATGTCAACTAGGGTTTATCGAATTATTCATTGAGGTTGGCGGACTCGATTTTCAACCACAATCAATCAAATTCGAAACTATATACATATATATATATATATATAGTTTTGCTCTTCAAAAACTGTATAATGAATCGTATATGTCATGTATATACTCGTATATATACGGATAAATCACAATATTTCTAATAAATTTTCTAATGTCAAAACCACAATCCGGCACACAAATAAATTTTATGGAAGAGGTAAATTAATGAGCCAAAAAAATATTTCGGGTAATTTAAGAGTTGCGCGCGCGTATCTTATTATAGAGACACTGTGGGAATATAACGGTTTTCTGGGTATATGTTAATAAATTATTTAAAAAATAGAAATTAGTCCCTAAAGTACCATTAAATTCATATTTCCAAAAAAAAAAAAATAAATAAAAAAATATAAAATCGTTGTAATAAATTTGAAGTCTTTATATTTATAGAGAATATACCATTTCCCATCGAAATCTATTCTAAATTAGATTCGTTCAAAACACAATATCACATCTAAACAGGAAATCTTAAAGATAACAAAAAAAATTCTCTCGCATGTCATTTGGATATCATGTTATGTATTCGTTTCTAAATTACCTACGGTATTCATTCTTAATATGCTAATAAATCTAAATAATTGGGCGTAAAATTATGTGATAAATAATCTAATCTAATCTTTAATTTTTTTTTTCATTCGTATTCGTATCCCTTCTTTTGAGAGACGGACAGAAAGTTTAAAAGATTTCGTTATTTTTTGTTTAATTGTGGCATCACAAGTGTTAATTTAAATTTTGTCTCGATAAATCAATTGGGATTCGACATCATATAAATGTATAAAGAGATAGATACAACGATCTGATTAAAATTGACAAGTGTTTTCCGATCAATCGAAAGAAATTTTGTATATAATTGTTGTTGTTTTAATTTTAATTATATATTGTGTATATATATATGTATATATATATATATATATATATATATATATATATATATATATATATATATATATATATATATATATATATATATATATATATATATATACATATGGTCGAGAGCCACGTTTGATGTTTAAATTTTGACCGCGTCCATTTGAATATTTAATTGTGTGTCAAGATTTTTATTAGACAACAACATAACAAACAAAAAACGGTATAACGGTTAAAATTTATCTGAGATAAGATATCTCATGCTGGTGCGCATATAAGAAGATCAAATTTCTTATATCGTATCATCAATGCGCAATTAATGTGATTTATTATTTATCGTATTAAAAATGCGCGTATATATATTTGGTTATAAAACTATCAATAATATTAGTAAATGGAGAACCCATAAAATAAGACAACATGTGGTGTAGTTAACCCATGAATCCAACTTTTTAATTTACATATTTTATTTTTTTAACTCAATCAATGTCGATAAAGGTTAGCTTTGGTGCTACTAATGGTTTATTTCGATTGTTGTTAGAAATTATTTTCGATGAATTATGATGTTCAGCTGTGGCACAGGTTTATTTGTGAGATTTTTAATTATTGGCTCCCATAAATTATATTATCTGTCGAAAATAAAAATAAAATTTCGTAGTAGATTGGCTAGACTAGGTGATTTTTTGATTAATAAATTAATATTAGAAATTTGGATACCAAATGTGCTGTCGGTGTAATCGGAAATGACATCATTTCTGAATCTTTAAAGTCAGGCATAAAGATAAATAACATAATATTATCGCGGAGCTGTAATCACGTAAGAAGTTTGCTTCCCACCGCACTTGCCTACTAGATTCACCATTAGATGCTTTCTCATTTAAAATGTTCAGAAATGTTGAGTTAAAATTAAAGAACTTCCTTTGAAATGGGTGATGAATCTAAATAAAACAAAGAAATATATTTTAAATCATAATAAAACGGGCATTATTGGATACAAAATTTTATGACTGTAATGTTTAAATATGATTTCGGCCATGTGGAAGCCACGGCTGGCGCGTACAAGGCGCAATCTGGAACACCAATTTTCTCAAACTTTTCGCAGCATTTGCGGCCGTATTTCGCCAATAACTCTTCGAATGTTGATTTCCAGGTGTTCAATTGTCTCTGGTTTATCAACGTAGACAAGTGACTATACATAATCCCAAAGAAAATAATCCAATGAGGTTAAATCACACGATCTTGGTGGAATTGGACCATTATACGAAATTATTCTTTCATCAAAAGTTTCTTTGAGTAAATCAATTGTAGCGCGCGCTGTGTGGCATGTGGCTCCGTCCTATGGGAACCACATGTCAGTAAGATTAATGCCAGCTAATCGAGGTAAGAAAAAATGTATAATCTTGTCCCTATACCGCTCACCATTGACAGTAACATTCTGACCATTATCGTTTTTGACGACATATGTACCAATGACTCCGCCAGCTCATACACCGCACCAAACAGTATTTTTTTGTGGATGTAATGGTGTTTCGACAAAAGCTTGTGGATTGTCCTCACTCCAAATGAGACAATTCTGCTTATTTACGTACCTATTCAACCAAAAATGGGCTTCATCGGAGAACAAAATTTTGAATGGAAATTCAACATCAATATCAATTTGTGCTTCAGCCCATTCGCCGAATGATTGTTTGACTTTATTTCCTGTACAAGTTGAATTTTGATAGCTTTTAAGCCAAGATCCTTTCGTAAAATCTTCCATAAAGTTGAAGGACACAACCTCTGTTGCTGAGAACGGCGACGAATTGATTGATTTGGATCGTCTTCAATGCTTTCCTGTACAGCGGCTACAGCTTCTTCAGTGCGCACTGTTCGGCGTCTCACGGGATGCACATTATCATTAAGAGTAAACGTGGTCCGATAACGATCTATAATAATTCGAATTAGCCGCTCTGAAGGACCATTATGTACACCACAAAATGGATAAGTGCACGATAAGTTTGACGAACAGAACCATTATTTTGATTAAAAATTTCAAAAATTTGCAAGCGTTGCTCCGATGTAAGTTAACCCATAATGAAATGTCAAACCAAACTAAACAAAAAGCAACTATCAGCTGTTAAATGGGTTGTCAATTAAAGCAGTGTTGCCAACTCAAAGTTGTGAACCTCTAAAAAAAAACAACATGTACATCAATGAATTTAGAGAACTTCTAGATTAAATAATGTGGAAGATCCCAATTATGAATTTTAAACTTTTTGAGTAAAAAATGTGAACAATTTCTGAATCATTCAAATGTTACATTATGACTATGAAGTTAATACTAAAAAAATTACAACGATTAAATTATCACAGGCAATTTTATCGTCCTTTTCGGATAGTTTAGGCCTACACCAGAACTTTTATCAGACCTACACCTTTTGTGATCACGGGGCTAAATTCTAATAGAATTTATTTTACAGAAATCGATAATTCGAGACATTATAATCGATTTTTGAAATTTTGTACTGCCGATCCTATATAGACTGGACAGTCAATATTTTTGAATACTTCAGAGTTTCAGACCAAATATAGAATCTTTGTGGTCAAGAAAATTAAATTCTTTACTGTTTTGATATAGAATTTAGAAAATGCGTCATTTTGAATGATTTAAAAATTTGGATTGACCGATCCCCAGTTCTCATCTATATTTTCAGATAGTTTAGATCAATTAGAAACTTTGTGCTCAATGAAGTTAATTGTTGATGGACTTATGTTATTTTCTTGTTATAGAATTTAGAATTTCTGTGAACTCATCAATTTTGTCGGGTCCTTTATCAATTGATTTTTTTTAATTGAATTTTTTGTAAGTTTACCAATTAGTGGCAATAATAACAATAATTTCTATTGAACAAACTAATAAAAATCATCTAAATTTAGTTTTATCAAAAATCAAGTCAATTCCCCATTACATTTGTGATGTATAGATGGATTACTATAGTTTAGAGGCTTTCTAGTGGCGATAAGCGTCCTATATTGCTGAGTTTTCTTCGAAACTATTTAGTATAAAGAATTGTAGACGGTGTATAAAAAGACTATTATCTTTGTGTATTTATATATAGAGTGATTACCATAATAAAATAAAAGTTACAATGTTACCTCGCTCGAATTGTAGAGCGCGACAATCGACTATAGAATTGTACATAGAATGAAACGAAAAAAGCAAAAGCAAAATAACCTTACAAAGGTACAAACATACAAACAAATTTTTTATCTTTTGTTTTTTAAATTTTGTTTTTATTTCAGTTTTTAATTTTTATTAATATTTTTTTATTATGTACCAATTTTTTATTCCGTCTAAGGTGAGCGATTGCGTTGCTTCGAAACCAAAATTTCGTTAGGAATATTTGAGTAAATTGCGCTGGTTGAATAACATACATATTTTGTATTTAAGAAACAAAATTATATACACAAATCTGCAAGAGTTTAAAGCCTCAAATCTGTTATAATGAACAACACTTCAGAATTTTGGTGAAGATTAGAATGGTGGAACTGTTGGCACTGTATGTAGTAAAACATTGTTTTGAGATCTGCGCAGATTTTATCAATCGAAATATTTACAAGAAATTAATTTCGATTTTATTAAAAAAAACATGCAAAATCCAAAAAAATATATGCCAAATTTTAATAAAATTTGGATAAAAATTTTGAGAATTCATCTCACCGCAAAATAATTAAAATAAACCGAAAATGTTGAAATTCACACACAGATTTTGTGCAGAAGGGTCTAATTTATTCAATTTATTTAAGAAAAATTTCCTCCATCATTTTTATTTCATCCCTTGCTGTTGTACTGTTTGTGTTTTCGGTCCCATAAAGAGCGCCTTTCTACTACAAATTATTTTTCAAAATCCATTTTTTACTGTAAATAATTTGGCTAGCCTTTGCAGTCATGTCTCCCTCGAACAAGGGCATAGCCTTTAAAATTAGAAATTAGCCTTTTTTCAGAATGCACAGTACATAGTCGATTTTGAATCGGAGACGTCTGCCAAAAGTGTTCCGATAATTCAAACGACAACTGATCAAAAAACAAAATATTTTGTTGCTATTGAAATTCAGTTCAAATTCAGATGGTTCGTTCGAATTAGACGAGCTTTTAGTGTACTTTTTATGATTTCGTACAAATTCATAAAAATAAATTTTCGTAAGAATTTATATCAAATGTAACCCCAGCCTAATTCTAAAAGGTACATGTACTAGGGAAAGGGTATTTGGGCACACTTGAGAAATCCTATGACCTCTTTTAAACTACAGCGTTTAATGATTATTTTAATTATGTTTAAATATGTACATTTTTAATAGATGATTATAGCTAGAGTTTCGTTTTAATAGATGACGCTTTCGAAATGTCGTTTGACGAGTAGGATATACCAAACTTTTTCGAAATAAATTCATTTAGAAAGCAGGTAAATAAGAAAACAGCATGCATTTTATTATTCCAGAATCGATCTCTATATATTTGCTTCCAAGTTCCAACGCAGCGCAGCAAGCAGTAATATAATGAAAATATATGAAGAAATATAATTTTAATGACTGTGATTTGAAATAAGGAAACTTACTAAACAATTAAGACGGGTACATGTTTTTTATTCTAATAAAAGAGCCTCTTTTTCTTTTTACCTGGAATGTCCAACCAAGCCGACCTCGCTTTACTTTCTTATTATAAACACGGTCTATAATAGGTTTTTTCAATTGAGTTCAACATGAAAGAGTACGGTGGTAGATACTAGAAACCTTAAATGAGTTCCTGCGGGTTTTATTTTATTCATGAAATGCGCAGTTTTATAGATTTGGGCATTATCCGTTCCAAAATAAATCAAACTCCTCTACCTCTATAATTCAAACTCTAATTCAAATAAATTTTGCAAATTTATTGAAGAACTCGCTGCAAAATTAATGAACTGAGTTCTATTTTGTAATGGATGACGCACAAATCCACAAAACTGCGCAGATCAAGGATATAATAGAAACCTCAGGAAACGGTTTAAGGTTCCTACCGCCGTACTCTTCCATGTTGAACGTTGAACCCAATTGAATAAGCCTTTTCAAAAATAAAAGCAATGGCCAGAAATTTATTGGGTTCAACGAGAGAACAGAATTGGGGTAGTGTGAATTCAGTGCCATCTACGGACTCTTGGAGTTTCATAATGAACCTTTATGTTTAACACTTACCGGTCGGTACGGTTTTATAGATAATTTTTGCACTAAGTCGATGAAGGAACTGGGTAATATCTTACCCGATTATGATGAAATTCATCATGTACGATGAAATTGGGATTATAATAATTAAATAATATAATTTGTATACATGAAGTTCTGGAATATCACCAAACACTAAAGAGCAGTGCAATTTCTTAGTTGATTTTTGGGAAATTCGAAATGTGCACTGCCAAAAGGAATCTAAATGATTTTCACATGGAGTTCTGGAATATGGGCAGTCAAAAAGGAACTTATTTATTTCATAACCGATTATGATGAAATTCGAAATGTGAAATGAAAATGGGTTTCTAAAATGATATTTAGCAGAAGATGTGAAATAAAGAAAATTATGAAGGAACTTGGCTATTTATTAACCGATTACGATGAAGACGATGTGAAATCTTTTAAGAAACACCTGAGTACTTTCGAACATGCCGAAGTTCATTATAACCGGTTAAGAATTCTATTATAACCGGTTAACAAAGTTCTTTCTAACTGGCCATATTCCAGAACTTGTAAAAATAATTTTAGAATTCCACTTGCATCGTACATGCTAAGCGCCGTTAGAATCGGTTAAGAAATAACAAAGTGCCTTCCTAATTGGCCATATTCCAGAACTTCATATGTGAAAATTATTTTAGAATCCCGTTTTCATCATTCTTGCTGAATTTTATCTCTATCGGTTAGCTCGTTTTGCCCGAAAAATTTTGAAAATTGTCCCCTGCATTTTGTAAACAGTTCAAGTTGCAAAAACAAAAACAATGATAACAAAATAATTAAAATTACAATAGACAACAGTTTTATTGTGTTTTTAATTACGAAAAAGTCTTGGTGTTTATACATTTTTATGGTAAAAACCATCAGCAACTGAAAATCTGCAAATAGCGAAAAAAAAATGAAAAAATGAGTCCTCCTATCATATCGATAAGGATTAATCTTGTATTGTTAATACCAATTAAAAATTAATTTTGTCGAATTTTAAATTATTGAAAACAGCTATGTTACTGTTTATTACAGATTAATCTTCATAAATCTCAGGTGTTAGATTCAAAGGCGATCAACTTAATATAAAAGGTTTCATTGGATTTGTAATTAGTATCATTCTAATTGAATAAAGTTTCATTCCAATTGAAAACGGTTTCATTCTATTTAGAAATGGTCTCGTTTTATTTGAAAAAGGTTTCTGTTAATTTATAAAAGATTCATTCAATTTGATCTGAAAAACCTATAAACATTGGAATATGCGTGAAATCGTTTCACTTGCAAACTTCATTTAATTAACTACTTGTTATATTTTTCTACAAGAACGTACATTTAAATGTATATTTCGAAAATCCTAGATAGTTCCGAAGTTAAATTTCCAAAGATTTTAAAATCAAAATCGGGTCCTGTCTGTGTAATAAAAAAAAACAAAATCTAATTCGTCTACCTTAGTTTTTAAATTGTTTTGTTGTTGTTTTGGTGTATATAAGAGCGAAAAGAAATAAAGTTCGAATGATACTCAAAACAAAATATTTCAGCAAAAAATCTTACTGTAAAGTTCGATTATTAAAAAAACATTCAAAATCGTGTATGTAACGCTATCTATTGAGGTAACATTGTAATCTAAATTAATAAATAAAATCGATTTTGTTTCAATGAGCCCCAATATGGAAAGTACCAAAACAATTATGCTGAGTGATAATGAAAAGGTTAAATGTGCTCTTATACGTCTTCTACGTTTATCATTGGGCCAGGCTTAACAAAATAAGTTCATTTATAGGAACTCTTGTGCTCTCTATATAGAAATAGAAATTGCTATGTTTTGGTTATTTTTGATCAATTTTATTGAAGTATTATTTGTTTGCCTTTGCTTGTTTGTTGCCTATAATAACATCATAAAGTTTCTAGAAAATCCCTTTTTCTATTTTTGAAATGCCTGCATTTCAGCTCAGTAATAATTATATGCAGTATACTAGTAACAAATATAACCCCACCAAGGCCGCGCCCTATGTATTTGCGGCCCGGATTCGAGAGTAGTTTTGCCGGCTCTTTAGTATACATTTCTAACGGAAAATGTAACTTTATTTTTTCATTTAATAATTGGCGCATTGTAATGACCGCGATGGCGTTGGTAAAAAGTGTTGTCATCCAGTTATCGAAAAATTTATAAATTTTCAGACAACATTTTTAGTATTTTCTTTAGAAGCTTCATGGAAGCTGATTACTTTTCAAAATCTATAGCAAGATACGAATTTTCAAACAAAGCTTTTAATTTTGCTCAAAAATTGTTTATGCTGGAGACCTTTGACTTCAGCGTCGAATCTCTATGAAATTTGAATAAATTATAACGTCCCGTGTGGTACAGCTTTATATCAAATTTTAAATTATGTGATGTCCAGACGTTATTTATAGCAAAATAGGGCTCAAATGATCGATCCATACGTCAAAAGTGTAAGTTAATAAATACAACGCTTGTTGGACGCCTCCCACTATTTTCCCTCAAAACTTGCCGGGCAAAAAGACGGCCAGAACCTGAGCCTATAAATCACATCGTTAAACTAAAGTAAATGATTTTTCATTGCTGTCCTTACTGATATGTAATTTATTTGAAAGCTTGCTTGAAATTATGATGGTGTATCTACAAAAAGAAGGCAGAAATGGTCAATTCCGTTTAAAACTCTGTTTAACAGACATTTAATCCAAATTATATTAAATATAAAGTAAGCAAAGATAGAATAATAGCTGACAGTTTCAATTTTCCGGTGTTTATCAATGGATTTTATGGTCATATTTAAAAATTCTACTATAGGAAAGAATGATGACAATGGCACGAGGGATATATGTAGTTCTATTAAATGGATTACATACTAATATTTTGGTATAATTGACGTTGTTGCAACTCCAGATTTTTAAAAGGAGGTATTTTATAAATTTTTTATTCAATACACCTTGTACAAAATAATTGGTTGAAAAGGAGCTTAAGTGAATAGCAAAATGCGGCTAACGTTTTTGTTCATCTGTACCAAGATATGTAATCGTGTCTAGCATAAAAAAGTTCGCATTTCAATACATATTAAATGCCAACGTGCATCTATTATTGTAGTATTAGAATAGTTCCTTTTCTATTTTAAAGATTAAGACCCCACTAATTTTTGGACGCCACTTGAATTTCGTTAATTCTTGAGAATTGATAAAATTTTCAAAAATTGTCAAAAATTCTCAATGTTTTCAATACTGTTAGTTAGATTTTTTTTACGAATGAAACTCTTAAATTTTTGGAATATAATTAAGTTTAAAAATATTAATTTAAAGTTTTCCGAATTTAATAATTGTTTTGAAGAAATCTAAAACTTGGTTTAAGTATACGGTATATAGCCTACCGAAAACTATTCGATTAACCCCATAAATATGTTCTTCTTATGATTCAATTTAATTAAAACAAATTCTGTCTAGTCTCGAGTAAAAGTTTTTAAGTTTTCCCAAAATTATTATTTTTTTCTGGGAAATCTTCCCTAATTACGAATTTTAAAAATAGATAGAATTAAATCATATACCATGTAAAACTATATCATGTTACGAAACAATACGAGAATAATTGTGGAGACACCAAATTTCGACGAAAAATTGAATATACAAACATATGTATGTATCATGTATGCAACCCAGGTAGATGAACTGGGTTGGTTGGTGGAGTAGTTGTAAACTAAAACTCCATATCGTTTTTTATATTATAAAATTTTGTATCCCCAGAGGTGTCTAGAAAAAATATTATCACCGTCATTGTGTTACAATATTGTCTTTTGTCTTTCGGGTAGGTACAAATACAACTGCTGTACTATATACGTATACTAAACTATAAATCGTTTGCCGAAGTAAAAACTACTGTTCTGTATACTATATATATATATACATATAAGTATGTATGTACTACGTTGTATGTTGGGGAGGAAAATCGATCAACCGTCTTTTTTGTTTTTGTTTTGTGTATTATTTGAAAGAAAAATAATTATACTGTAATGTTTGTCACGAATATATGTATGAATACCCAACATGTAAAATGTAATCTAAAAATTTGGTTTGAAGGCAGACAGGTAGACTATCTATATGTATGTATAGGTTGGTTTTTTTTATTGATTCGGGAAAATTATTATACAATTTGTTTAGCCACTGTTTGTATATATAAAATAGTTTTTCCATCTTTAAAACGAAAATTACTTATATTTATTACAGTTGTTTGGGTCATTCATTGTTGTTGAATAGAATAATAACCAATCTTAATGTCGCCCTATTAATAACCTCTAAGAAATGTGTATATATGTATGTGTGTGTGTTTATATATAGACGCTTTCTCACAAGCCATTTAACTTTTGTTAACTTAAAATGTTTATCCATATAAAATATAATAACTCAAAGTTTTATCGATAATATCGTAAGAAATAAATAAAAATTGGGATCATGATTTTAACTTAAGTTTATATTTTGTTATATATATGGGGAAGGGGGCGGGGTGAAAGATGGATTTTCTTATCTTAATTCGAAGAGTAGCTTTTTGTATTGATTTTTCATTTATCGTTTTTATCCATTCCAAATTTGTATGGATATACCACAACCATAACATCGACGGATACACCTATCATCATTATCATCATAATATAACGTATCGTACATATAATCATATAGGTACACAGAATTTAGAGAAAATTAATAAAACTTTTAATATTTGATAGCGTAATTTTTCTAAAATATTTATTATACAGACACATACATACACACACACACACACACACACACACACACACATACAATGAACATATGTACGTATATATGTATTATAAACAGAGTACATTGCGGTTATGAATTTTTTAAATTATGATTCGTCAATAAATTTTTAATTATATTTTTATTTGTATATATTCAAAAATAATTAAAAATTAAAATCAATAAATTAAAAAACAAAAAAAATATTCTCAAAATAAGCGTATTAATATTTTGTGATAAATATTTTATTGAAAATAATTAAAAGAGAGCTTTTATTGTATATACATATATGTATAATTATATGTGGTGTGGCAGGAGCTTATATTTACATACATAATAGTTATTAAATGTACAGGGATTGGAATTTTATGTATTTGACATTTCATTTTATATATAAGTACCTATATGTACATAATACATAATATACAAATAATTATATCGAATTTCTCACACCTAAAAATGTAAAACGAAATCAATCAGGTGAAAATCTTTTAATAAATTTAATTTATTTGGTTTTCTTCTGTTTATTTATTTTATGCAACACAAGTCACGATCATGTACGTGATCTTTAAATTAATTTTTTTTGTTCTCAAGAATACGTGTCTACATATATGTATATGTACATATGTATTTTTTTTAAGATCATCACGATATCTAATTAATCCAAAAATTTCACAAAAGCAACACGTATATACACATACACACACACACACCACATGAGGTGAGAACGAATATATAAATAAATTTAAATTAACACACTCCTTTTTGTATCTAAAGACTTGAAATAACTTGATCGTTATGATCAATTCTCACATCATCAGCATCATACAAACACACACAGTGATCGCAAATATTATATCCAAAAATGAATTTTTTTTTTAATGATTTTACAAGATTATAATCTTACAACAACAAATTGATCGTATTTTGATCGAGATCATATCAATTTTTTTTTTCTTATTCTGGTGCGCAGTGATCGTAATACGATCGTTGAGAATATAATAAACTAAAACGATCATGATGGAACGCGAAGAATAATAAGTAAAAGAAATCTTAAATTACTACCGATCGTATTTTATTTAATGTTCTGTGAGATCAAATTTAAATTTGAGATAAGATCTTTTTACGTATAAATATATAAAGATCAATTCTACTTAAATACTTTCAATTTATATAAGAAGTCATTAATTTCAGATCTATTATATTGTGTCTTGACATCCAACTATATATATATATATAACTTTGTTGTTGTTACAATTTGGATTGATATGATATCACTCGATCAAACGATCATTTTGTATTTTTTTTTTTTAATAATCGGAATTGAACGCGCAGAGGTGGTAGGTAATCGATATTATTATAATACGTATTTGTAACCTAGATAAGTAGTAGATTAGAAATGGAAATAAATTAATCATTTTGGCTTAAAAAAAAAAAAGAAGAAAAATAAAGGGACATTAAGAAATTATTAATAAATTTTAGACATTCGACATGGATACCCATTAATTATTATACTTGAATGACACATTCGTGAACAAAAAAAAAAAAAATTTGAATCGATAAATTGAAATATGGACAGAGTCAGTGTTATGAAATATAGTTATAACTTTATAATTTATGTAATGCAATTAAGTTGAAATACATCCTGGTGGTTAAAAAGTTGGACAATAGCTAAATACCCAAAACGAAAAACAGAGTGTAATTGATTGAGTCCATTATTTTAAAGAGGAAACATCCCTTCGAAACGAACAAGACATTTCACAACCCTTTTTGTTCTATACATATATATGTATGTACTATGTGTATATCTGTGTATAAATATAAACGGAACCGAAATTAAAACGGAAGGAAATTAAAATATTTCTTTTGTTTTCCTTTTTTTTTTTTAAATTAAATTGTTATGATAAATGAGTGACAATAAATATAAGTAAAGTATATATTCGAAAGATGCGGGGAAATTAACTAAACAACAGTGAAAAGCTCTCCAACTAATGTAATCCATAAAGACGTATATATTTATATTTCCCTTAGACTCATACACTCGGTCGGTATATATAATCAATATCAATTATAAGGCGTCAGCTAACTTTTCTTTTTTCTTTTTTTTTCGTTTTTGTGCTAAAGCGAACAAAAAATATAAAAAGGAATACAACAATATAAAAAAAATAATAAAAGCTTCAAGTAGCTGGCAGGGAATATAATGAAAAAAATAATTTTCCATAAATCTAAAAATGAAAGTGAAAATTATTTCAAAAAGAAAAATAATAAAAGGAAATTGAATGAAAACCGCACACAAATGACTAAATGCGAAAAACTCTATATACATATAATACTAAAAAGAAAGTGACTTAAAAAAAAAGCTAAAATAAAATGGAAATTTAAATTAACGTCTAGACATATGATTTCCACAATTTATTATTGATTTAACCATTTACACATTAAAATCCAGCAAAGCTTTTACGTTCAAGCATATCTTATATGCATTATCTTGAATATTATAAATTTTCGTACGAACAAAATCACTTCACTTCCTTTTTACATCACCATCACCATCATCTTAACGTACATAAATATAATCGGAAAGAACGAATCTTTTGATTTTCGATTTTTTTTTTGTTCACCATCCCTTACTTGGTACATACACAGTACTAACTAATACTACATAATTCTAACCTGGAAAAATTTATTGATTTATTTTCATACAACAACAACAACATTAAAAGAAAAACACAGAAAAGCTCGAAGCAATATATTTCAACTTTTTCATTATTATTTGTTAGATATGTACATATATATATATATATATACATGTATCCCTTCAAACATATACACACACAACACACAACAATGAGAGAGAAAAATAAAAGCACACAAAAAAAAATATTTTGTGTAAAGCTTTTCATGTAAGTAACGAACAACAGTTACAATACATAAAAAGAGGAAAATTTATCGAAATGAATTGAACAAAAAAAAATGTGAATTGGACTATTGGGAATTCGGCTGAATATTATTGTTGTTGTATTTGTTGATAGCTTTCTGATCTAGATTAATTGATAAGATATGATTTAAATCTTTTTGTCCGAGTGAGAGAGAGAGAGAAAATGTGGAATGTATTTTAGATGTGTGTGTTTGTGTTACAAATCTACCATAGAATTATATATATATATATATATAGACACAAAAATATGTCAGATTGTTGAATTGAGTGTTAAGATTAGATAGCCAATTTGTTTGTTTTGACGAAGATGTGTTAAGTAAAGATTTTCGGATTCAATTACGCAAACGTGTAATAAAGAAGAGGTTCAGAAAATTCTTAATTTGTTATTGTTACTCCTACCACTATGCAATGGTGGTGATAAAACATCGATACCAGACCTGACTAATTTGCTCTGTTCTTTGGTCTTAAATTCTTTATAAAATGTGAACAAATTTGATTTCAAAATTTGAATGAAGCAAGTGGAGTCAAATAAGAATATTTTCGAAAATGTATTCCAAACGTTATTGGGTAGATTTTTTTACGATCGTTGTGGATTTCTTGAAATTTACAAAATAAATTGGACTCATGTTTACAAAATAGTTTCTAATTTAAAATGTTTTATGTCGTTTAATTGTTGAAATGAATCAAACAAAACCGTATTAGTATAAAATAAATGTTTATTTCAATAAAATTGAATTGAGTACATTACTAGAGAAACCTGCAACTCATCATCTGCAATGCACAACTAAAATCAAGAAAACAATTTAATAAAATTGAAAAATAAAAACAAATACAACCCAAAGGCATTTATTCTTTTAAAGAATTTTTGGACCAGCTGATTTTGTTCGATGATGAAAAATCAATTTCAATTAATACAATTTGCTCTACGTTTTTGTACGACATTCTATTACATTTAATGTAGATTTTATGTTCATTTTCCAATCCTGGTGATTAATCAGTAATACTTCCTATAATGTCGTTAAACTTGTGTTGGTTTGAAATAAACTAAATGATTCTAATATTTCTTGAACGAATTTTATTTGTGACCATTTGGAGCCAATCGAAGTTTCATAATTTTATGATGACGATCTAATTTTTTTGATGTGACACTCAAATTGTTCAATTTTACCTGAATTGTGTGATGATTTGATGAGTGTTCATCCAGAATCTCTATGCGCAAAATCTTTCGGCATTTTTCTTAAAAAAACTCCAGCACTAAAATTAGCTAATACATTAAAACGTCGTATTTTTTATTTCGTTCTTAGCATTTCATTCATAACCTGCTAATACATCTCAACATATTAAATTTAAATTTAGAAGTAGTTCAATTTATTTTTGAAAATATTGATGGCTTAAATTAAAATTACCAATTTTTAAAATCAGATTCTAACAAAACAATTTAACTCATGTCAAAGTTTATTATAGTATAAAAGAAGAATTTCCAGATTTCAAAATTTGTCCCAGAGTTAGAAGTTTTAACTAATGAATTTAATCAAAGATTTACAGATTTCGTCAATTCAGAAAATTTGAATACCATTAATTGATATGATAATCAGAGCTCATTTTCAAGAACTTACACTTGTAAAAGTTTAGTTTCAAGCACACATGGCAATAACAATCAATGAGATTGATTTAATAATTTGATAATTTGACTAAAAATTGAAATTGAGTATACAAATCCAGCACTCAAAATGTCACGAAGGTTCCACAGTGACTTCGGTAAATTATCCGACAAACTATAAAGTTTAAGAAATATTACGGGCTTGGTCTAAGCTCTCAGTACTTGACGTTTGGCAATCAGCCTTTGAGAGATATAAGAAATATTGTATACTTTTATTTAAATAAACTTCAGTGCAACAATATTATATATACGACGTTTTTTATACGATTCTTTCTACCGGCCTCGCATACTCAATTGTGACCGGAGCTTACCCGGATTCCTGCCACTGTGTAATTATAATATTTCGTCTATTATTGACAACAATTTTGCGATAACTGAAAGTGGAAGTATTTTTCAAAGCCGGTGATAAAAATATATATTCGCTGCGTGTGTGAAAGAAACACACTTCATGTTCAGTAAAATTTTACTGGAAATAAGTTGTGTTTGTTTCGATTTTCGTTCATCTAGTATTTTTCATAATGGAATACAGGGTTTATTTAACAAACAATATTTTGCGGGCTTCCTGCAGTGATAACTATATTGACAAAACTCTTCTAAACGATCCAGCTCCAAACATAATGTACATGAATCTTCTTCTATCTGTGTAGAAAACAAACGTATTAAAGGACAAACAACGAAATTTGCATTTCGACGCTTCTCTTTTCGAAAAAACAAATCTTCGTTATCGATTTTTTTCGGTTGAAAGTCATTCAATCCATAGCCCTATACCGGAAGTTACTCGCGTTTTTAAGATGTTCCTAATTTAAGTTTAAATACTTCGGATGTTTCATACTGTTCGTGATATGCGCAGAGCAGCGTATTAAAGAGCATATTGGTGCATGCTAAGTTGTACCACGTGAGTGTAACGCTATTGTATATAACCGCAACTATGAGTGCCGGAAAAAGTTTCCTTTGTTTTCGACTTGACATGATGTCAACTTGCTGTAATAAATCGTTGATCACCAGCCGTATGTTGTAATTGGCGCAATGCGCTCATATGTATATGACCGGGTATATGACCCCATATGAGAAATACGGATTTTAATTAATGGCTCTCGAGAACCATGAGTGCCAGAAAAAGTTTCCTTTGTTTTCGACTTGACATGATGTCCAATTGATGTGATAAATCGTTGAACACCAGCCGTAGGTTGTTATTGGCGCAATGGGCTCATATGTATATGGCCCCATATAATAAATACGAATTTTAATTAATGGTTCTCGAGAACCATGAGTGCCGGAAAAAGTTGTCTTTGTTTTCGACTTGAAATGATGTTCACTTGCTGTGATAAATCGTTGAACACCAGCCGAATGTTGTAATTGGCGCAATGGGCTCATATGTATATAGCCCCATATAAGAAATACGGATTTTAATTTAAATTTAATTTTTAATTAAAATCCCTATTTCTTATATGGGGCCATAACCATATGAGCCCATTGCGCCAGTTTCAACATACAGCTGGTGTTCAACGATTTATCTGAGCAAGTGGACATCATGTCAAGTCGAAAATAAAGGAAACTTTTTCCGGCAATCATGGTTCTCGAGAACCAGTAGTTAAACTCCTAATTTTATGTATGGGGTCATTCTTACGACAAGGATATATAAGCTAACACGTCATTTGTAAATTTTTACAATGATGATATCAAATTTTGGGATGATGTTTAAAATCCTGGGATGAGAATTATTGTATTACCTGATGAACATTTTTAATTTTCCTGGGATGGAATCCTGGGATAAATTCACACACTTTTTTAATGGGACTACATGCAGAACTCACAACGAATAAAGAATACATATTTATACTTGCTCTTTTTTGCCCACTTATAAACTAAAGCTATACATGGAAGTATATGAAACTCTGTGCAATTTCTAACCTCCGCGTCGTAATCGAGTTGATCACATACAGTTCTAATTTGAAAATGAATAGAAAACAAAATGTATAATTTCTTTGAATGGACTATACGCGGACGGTCCTTGATATTTATTTTAAATATTGTCTTGTATGGTTTAAATGAATAAAATTCCATCTCTAATGTGAGTGTGTGTGATTTTAAGATCACTCAACTCAAATACCGCATATAAATTATTTATACACACATAAGTACATAAGTTCGGCTCATTAGAATTAACAGCTTTAAGGTACATATGTTTTACAATTTTACAATGCCATTGGAATTTTAAACTAAATGAAAATATGCGTATTTTCGACATAACGAACGTCTCCCGTACATACATCCATATACATATACATTGTATATATTTTAAGCGGATTACATACGAAAATGTAAATATACTTATATATATACAGCATCATCATCATATATACGACTGCAAATAAAATAAAAAAAAATCTGTGAATTTAATCTGATTGCGCCCATATCCTTATTTTATGTTACCGTATATATGTATGTATATAAAGTCACAATTTTCATTATCATATAAGAAATATTTTTGAAGACATTTGCCTTATATTCTAAATATACCCTTTAATTGCGGGTAAAATTTATATAATATATAGTTAAGTCACTTACATGTAGGTATATTTAAAGATATGAGACAAAAAACCTGTAAATCCTTTAAAAATAATTCTCATGAATACCTTCCCAAAGGATCAAAATGAATTAACATAATATAAAAAAAAAAGGTTTCCATTACACACCATTGCTAATGAAAACTATAAGTTTTTCACATTAAAGTATATATCTATACCTGCGTCTCTCACCCCTAATCGCATATATAAATAAGCTTTACAGCATTCCTTTCTCCATATACATGAACATGTATATAAAATGTGTCATAATAGATCCTTAACGAAAAAAGGAAAAAGCCACGTACTAATCTAATAAAATGGCAACAACAACAAAAAAGAAAATTCGTCATTATTTTATGATTTTTTAATGCTTTTGAACATAAAGACGAAGAAGGGTTTTCCTGTACTCGGTATATACACATACAACAGAGCAACAACAACGTCGTCGAAAAAGCTCTTTTTATGGTTTACTATGCACTTAAAATAGAATAAAAATGCTCATATATATTACGATGATGAGTATATGATGAATATATGTACATATGTACGTATATATGTATATGTAGATGATGTTGACGATGATCATCATCATAAATAACGACATAATTCAACGTTTTTTTTTTTTTTAGAAATTTTCAGTTAATTTTCCAGGTCAATGAAAATTTTCGATTTTTAATATTTTATTTTATTTTTTATTTATTTTTTGGTTGTTGTTGGTACCCAATTTTCCTTCATATCGATAAATTATCGATAGTCGTAAAATTGGGAATTTTATTCAGTTGATTAAAGAATGGGTATGCTCGTCTTATATATAGTAGAGGGATAAAATGTCATTTAGTCCTTGTATTTTCGATTACATTGAATTTAAATATATATGTATATATTATATATATGTATTATGTGTATGTGTATATATAGGGATCAAGGATAACATCTCGATATTAAACGTTCAACTGTAACTTTGTTTTTTTTTCTTGGTACCCATAAAATTGCTAACAAACACGTAAAGTATTTAAATTTTAATGATCAATTCAATAAAAATGTTATCACCTCCCTTTATACTGTCAATAATACCCGCACACCACCACCACCCACCCTTCTGAACGGCATAAAAAGGGCACAAGAAACAAGAAAGTTTTGAATTTTTATGGCGATAATAAAATTTGATTTTGATCAAACCATCACCCATCGCATCATCACTTTGTTGTCACACTCCATCTTTTCGAGGCTAAAGGCAAAGACATATTTTGGAAACCACACCAAAAAACCCTTTTCAAAGTGCTATACAACAATAAAAAAGGGGTGACTATTATTTTTAAATTTTTTTTTTTTTTTTTTTTAAGTAATTGAATATTGAGGAATGTTGATTTTTATCAATTTGGTGTCGGTTTGATGTCTCAGGGTTACAACTCACTGTCCAAACAGTTCACACTTCTGTTCATTATTGTTGTTAATTTATTATCTCAAACATAAATAAATAAATTAAAAAAGAAATAAAAAAAAATACGTCCAAACCAAACAACATATGCGGATTCGTTTTGGATGGTGGTCGGTTATGTTGAGTCATGCGGAAAGGTGTGGTTTTTGAAAACAGAAGCAACAACAATAATATAACAACACAATAAATGAAAAAGCAAAACTCAAGATTTTTAAGATCGATAACGTCTTTAAATAACAATTAAATATTCACAGTATATATATAGTTGTGTGCTGTCGTTGTAAAATGCGAAAGCATACAAAATAATGACAACAACAAAAACAACAAAATTAAATTAAAGTTGCAATATCATTACGTGCGCGCGAAAATGAGAATACATATATAGATGACAGACCTGTCAACAGCACATATTTGTACGAGATACATACAAGTAGTTTCGTTGTTAATTCATTAATAATCTTTCGAGTCATTTTGGGTGAGTTTTTTTAAGGGAGTACTCGAAGGCGTGGAGGCCGTGATATAATAATAATTTTTATATAGTGATAGGAATATACAAACACATAATATGTATATATGTATATTGAAAAAACAATAGGATTAATTTGATCCGGCATGAATATTTATATAGCGCTTTGGGTGTAATTCATTACGCATCAATCTGTCATAAACGATGAAATTTGCGAATTTTGATAAAATGTTTATTGTTTCGAGTTGTTTAAGTCCATATAGGTATATAGAATCAATTGAAATCGGGATCTTAAGGTTAAGATGAGTTTTATTATTTTTTACTCTGTTCTAACTTAATTGAATTCACAGAATTAAATATTAAAAATTAATTGTTAAATTATATGACATTAATAAAAATCTACCTTGGACTTTCGGTAAACATGATTTTTTTAAAAATATTTTCCTAGTTCTAACTACTATATGGCTTAAAGTTAAACCGCATTATAATTCGAGTAAAATCAAAGAACAAGAAATTAATACAAAAATGAAATCTGAAAATTTGGAACCTAAATTCTTAATCGACATTAAAGTCTCAATAAAGCATGAATCACTCTAAACTACGAAAATATGTGGCTCAAATAGACTTAAGACTAAATCTAAAATTAATTATTCTGTAGGAGGAGAAATCAAAAGCTTAATCATAGAAGACTTAATCAAGATTTGTTTGAAAAACATCGTAACCAAGCAGTTGAAATTTTGCCGAAGCTGTGTTGATTAGTTTCTATTCGTATAAATGTCAAGTATATAAATAAGACATTGCACCTGAATGTTGAATCATTATCGTAGGTATTTGGAGGAAGTATGCTGTATGATGTCAACATAGTGATGTACCCAAAGTGGGTCCAAATGAAATTATTTATAACTAATATTTTATGTCTATACATTAGTGTGGCTGAATGGATTTTATAAATGCATCTATTTAAGAATGTATAATTGCATCTATTTAAGAATGATATGGATTCTTCCCTATACAGATAATACCTCACTCACCAATTTCTTTTCTGCCTATCAGCTCTTGAAATCCCTTGGCACATTTTAAAGATATTGATGCCTTTTTTGCTTACTAGTAAACATCTATTTCGTAATCAGTCGACTTTTATTATAGCTTAGATGTCAAATTTACATAAAATGCAGATACATACCAAAATTTCAAAATCTGAAACTTATCAATCCCGAAATTCATATCCATCTTCTAATTCAGTTGTGTACAAGGTTCTTGCAGGAAAATTATTTTTTTTAGATTAATGCTTTGGAATCTTCTAAAATTTGATGTAACGTTGAATTCTCTTAAAATCTCAAAATATAAATAAATTCACCACAATAAACCGAAGTTGTACTGAAAGGATTGAAATTTAAAACTTGCCTTTAATTTAATCTTTCTGTTCTTTGGCCTTCTCTATTTTGAATATATTTGGCTTTTCCTTTTGGAATTTGGCTTGATAAATTTTTTATTATTTAAAAGTTCCCTAACTTTTCAATTTTTTCACTTAGATTTTCTATAAACATTTTTGTTCCGAGTTTGCGTTACGAAATTGTATCGCAACAAATGTAATATATTATCTGTGACTATAAAATATAACTTGAATGTTTTCATGAGACTTATGTGTGAGGAATAATCGAAAATTAGAAACGACTTATTAATTTTAAATTAGGTAAGTAGTTTCTTTCTGAAACTTAAAACATTTAAATAACGGAATGGTCTAAGCACGTAATACACCAAAACAAAAGTAATACTAATTACTAAAATTAAAATTACAAGGAATAATTAAGAAAAATATGTATGAAGTTACTATCCCAAAATACTTTCCTTTGACGCACTGTATATCAGTAAATATTGAAATGGAACTTTCCTAGCTTTCGAAATAATCAAGGAATCAACTCCCAAAATATTTACACTCAATTACATAACACCTTTTCCAGAAATGTAATAAAATAAACGAATGCTTGCACATTGTGGAATGTCCCTTGTGTTGTTAGGTGGCTCAATTTTAACTGTACAGTATGCAAGTTTCTTGATGTACTGTTGAATACTTTTTTATTCTTGTCTTTTTGTTTTAAATCGATGTAAACCAGTGGAAAGTGTTTGCCGACTTTTACACCATCAATTTTGACCATTTTGATTATCTTAGTAACACCTGCGACTTCAGGTCCCATTTTTTCTAAATCTGCTTTAATTTCATCATGACTGATGGTAGGCCTCTGATAACCACTCTATAAGCCCTTTCACTCTTCAGCTGATAGAATTGATATTCGATATTTTCTAGTTGGTTGCTGGGTTCATTTTTTAATTCTTCCAATAGTAGTTTGACATTTCTGTATTCATTTTCATTTCGAACGGTAAATTTAATGTCGCTGTTTGATAGCGCCTTAAAATTAGCTGGTTCATTAGTGGTTTTTATTTTTTGTCGAAAAAGCTTGAAATTGGTGATGTTGCTCACGATAATGGATGCAGGAGGCAGTGGTATTTTTCACACTTTATGTAGTAAGTTTTGGAGGCGTTTTCGTTTTTGTGCGCTTACGTTTTTTGGGACTTCTGTTATGTTATTTTTAACCTTTTCATTTAGTGTAGAGTTTTCTCTCTTAAGCTCAGCAACTTCGTTTCTCCATTTTTTAAAAGTTATTCAACAGCTCTTCGTTGTTTATAATATTTGCTGATGTACTCGGAATTTGTACTGACACTGAGGTTTTTTTTTCAGTGGAGACTGCGTTTTGCAAATATGAATTTGTTATTCTTCATTGGAGATCTGAGCGTCATAGAGCTCCTTTGGAATGAAAATTGTCCCTCGTTATTCATTTGAGCGTTGATATCCTATAGCTTATTTTGAATATCATTAGAAGGTTTCAGGTCTGCCACCTAGGGTATTACTTCCCTTGTTTGTTTTATCGTTGTGATACATTAGTCAGGCAAATCAAACGTTGCCCAGGTAGTACCGTGGGGAGGTAAACTAGAGATAGTTGATGGTTTCTACAGGGATTTAAATGATTTTCAAAATATCGGAAGTTTACACAATTAAACTTATAAAATCAGCGAATTAACCACATTTTTCAAATTACAAATTTTTACGATAAAATTATAGAATTAATTATTTTTGCAAATTTACCATTTGGACCAATTTGACAAATTTAGTAAACCAAATTTGAATTTCCTATGAACGTTAAAAATTTCCATAAATTTTCCTAAATCTCCCAACAAAAAGCGGTTTTTTAGCATGCCCTAAAAAACTCAACACATTGAAATATGCTGTTTTTCAATAATAAATTTTGGTAATATTTTGTATAATAATACTTTCTACAATATTTACGAATTCGACATCAATTTCTTTTAGAATTTAATTTGTTCTGTGAAATGACATTTTTTAAATTATGAATTTCGAATTGTTTTGAAAATAATAAGGCTTTTTTCTTCTATTTTATTAAATTTCGATACAGGTTAAACTTAATTTTTAGAATTTTGAAAGAACCTTTGTATACTTTTAAAAATCTACGAGCTTCATGTTTTATTTTGTATATTTATAAAGAATTTAACAGAAATGGTGCGAATTTTATTTTTAATCTTTCAATATCGATATGTGTAACCTAAATTGAAAATAAGCTTTAAATTTTGAACTCAAATTTGGTAAAATTTTAAGAATTAAAAAATAAAAATTGAGTTTATCGAATTTTCGATGTGGGTTGATAAATTTTAATTCGAAACAATATTTGGAGCTTATACATAAGAAGTTAATAAATTTAAACCATTTTGAAATGTTATAGATGAAAAAGCAAAATTTAAGGCAAATTTATAATTCTGAATTTAAAATGTCATTTCAAATGATGTAAATTTCAAATATATCCACTTATGGTTTCTTATCGTAGTTTGCAGGTAACCGTTTAATTAAATTATAAATTTCAAAAATTTAAATCACCACTCACCACTTGCTTATAGCATAATTTCGTATGCAAAAATAAAAAAAAATATTCAAATTTAAGTTGATGAACCCAGCTAGTTTGAATTAAAAATAAATTTTTCAATTTTTTACGAGTTTCTAAAACAATTACCGTTTGTAATATATCCGAGTGTGAAGAACTAATAGACAAATTTTAAGAGTTTTATGAATTTCATGATATTTCTGAATTTATATAATTTGTAGACGTTTAGGTTATTTTAACGTCATTATTAGAAAATTGACAAAATAGAAGTTTAAGTTATTCAACATCTTGAACTAAATGGGCAAGTGTTTCTATTCTAGATTTAGTTTACTTACCCCATTTTTTATAATATGCAATTGAATTCAAACTAGATGACGAGTCCTTTAACAATGGAGTCACAAGAAACCAATAAAACAGTATGTTATTCCGTAAAATTCATCACAAATTCCACTTTACAAAACTTTATTATTTCACATTTATCAAGTAACCTCTTTAGTTTCCATTACCTTTTGTTTCAGTTATTACTATTGCCATCGGTATTTATCCCCATGTAAAAACAATGAAAACAAAAACATAGTTCTACGTTAAAACTAGGCTGGCTTCGTTTGTGTATAAATTATCTAAAATCGATTTTTTTTCGGATCATTGGTTTAAATTTATGGATCTTGCAGATCTAGTGTTTCGTTGTGTCACAATAATTTTTGAAGTTGTTTGCGGTAAAAGTTTTTATCTTAAGAAGTATATTATGTAGTTGTGGTGCTAAATTTTAAAAAGGCTCATTTTTTTTGAAGTTTTGATCAAATAATTTTTTACCAAAATGGAATTCGGATTGAAGATTTTAGTGCCACGCGTATATGTACATATTTATTTAATGGAAAGAGAATTTCAGTCTAATCAAATTATTCAAAATATTTGAAATAATTCAATTATTTTATAAAATATTATTTATTTTATGCTTCAAATTCGTTCGATTAGAATTAAAGAACTAAAGTGATATTGCTATTAGCAATTGATAAAATTGTTATCAGTCCATTATATTATCATATGTATTTATATCACACTAAGTTTTATTAAATCTCACATCAGATCATTACACAAAGCCACATTTTAAAAGCTCATTCGTTATAATTTAAAAAAAAAAAAAATTAAAATTTATTCAATAGCCCTCATGACAATATCATTTCAATTAAACAATTTCAATAGTTTTTTTTTGTACGAAACATTTCACACCAGACAGACAGTAGCATCGAAACGACAAAAAATAAAAATAAATTTATAATAAAAAATTTGTAAATTTTTAATTTTTTGATATGTTATCAATATGGTTGAAACAAAAACAATGAAAATTTTGTATGTACACATAAAATAAAAGCGCTTCAACAATCCAATCCAAAACATTATTTTATTATATCACACAAAATACTACTTTTCAATTGATAATTTAATTAAAACTCTCTCTCGTAAATACAAACATATATGTATATATACATACATCAATAATCATCAATATCATCTGTCAATGTCATTAAGATGATAATATAATCATTATTATGATGATGATGATGATGATCATGATAGTGACAATTAATATTTAAATGTTTCAATAAATTGTTTGAAAAATTTAATTATTCCCTTGAATCGTTTCTATTCGATTATATGAAACATATAAATTTATTTGTACATATATACCTACGACTATGACGACTAAATATACATATGTATGTATATTCCAAAATACGGTGGATTGAGAAATCATCAATATTTTTATTCGTTCACCCACAGTACAAATATATGTATTGTACATAAATATCGAACCGAATAATAATGAAATGCAAAAAGCTCAAATATTTTATATTCACTATTTACTATTTATAGATATATGTACATATGTATACTATAAATATAGAACGATGTGTGTACATCTCTCTATATATAACACACATAATATTGGTTGGTGTGTGGTGGTGGTTAGTTTGGCTGGCTGGTGGATTTGTTGTACTGTATACGTATAAAATATGTCGATTGTCAAATTAACTCATTCCAATTATATGTATGTGCATATGAATAAATAAATATTCAAAAAATATGTATAACTATTATATATCTATAGTATACATAATATTGGGTTGACTGAGTTTCCACATACACAAAAAATAAAATACACTATAAATAATGTAACCCGTTCATACCCGCTATATTCTATGTAATCGACTCTACATATAATTTATATGTGTGTATATAAATATGTAACCGAAAGTGATAGCGCCTTGGGATGAGTACGTGAGGCGATACAGTATATATTCAAATAAAAATGATAACATCCAAAATGGATATTTTTATGGTTTTTTATTTATTGAAATATTGATTACAATTCGAATATTAATGCAATATTAATGGTTTCTTTTTTGTTTCTGATTAAAAACCATTACCATCGATTTTCTTATATACCACGACGCGAGTATATCGCAAAGTGTTCATTAATCCACCATTCACCAAAAAATACGCCCTTATATTTTTATTTCTGTACAAAATTACAATCCACTTTAAATGAAAATTCCATTAAATGCATTTTTTTTGTACATACATACATACAAATATAGTGTCTATAGTTAAAGAAAGCGAACAGAATCGTTAAAACTAAGTAAACACCTGAACCATTAAATATCACGAATGGTATATCTCTTTTGTATATATACATACCTATGTATGTACAATTGCAATACATAAAAGAATTATATACATACTACTATCCTTTATGTCGCCCTGGAAAGTTTAATTTGAAACCAAAATTTTTTTTGACGATGTATATACGTTGGGGAGGTCGGGGGGTATAGGGTAGAACGACTCCTTGAAAATTATTATTATTTTTTTTAACACACAAAAGATAATTTTCATTCAACATTGCATGATGTATGTTATTATAATTTTATTACAAATATTATAACAATTCTGCTGGTAACAAGAAATATGTGTACGTCGTATAAATGTACACAAAAAGTAAAATTATTATGATGCCTTCCCAATATTTTCTACATCCATATTCCCATATTACTCAAGGACATAAAAGAAAAAATCAAATTAAAAATTTGGTAATTTGTGTGCTATTTTTTTCGTTGCAGAGGGATTAATTTCATACAGCATACCAAAAGGTGTACAACGTGGATTAGAAGTTGATTTGTCTGATCAAACGTATGATGGATATGAAGAAGGTGATCGATTAGTTGGTGGCCTTGGACAATTGGTCGATGGACAAAAAGGGACGGATAATTTTCGATCGGATATTCATGGATTTGGTAAAGGTGAGTCAAAATATTTTTGTTTATTAAACTATTTCCATATTGAGGATAAATTAGGCTTTAAAATATTACTGGAATTGTAGTTAAAAGAAAAATAGTGTTCTAAAATATTTTGAAATTGTATTGTTGTTTTAAAATTTTTTTTTAAAATTAAGAAATTTAGACAGAGATTTTTAGATTTTTGAATTTTAAAGTTTTACCTTTAAATTTTTACAATTCAAATTATTAAATTCGATTACGAATTTTTTTAAGTCTATTTAGTTGTAACTGCTATTGGTTATTTGATAGAACCTTTCCATTTCTTGAAGCTGTAGCTTTGTTTTACCGAATGTTTATTATACGAAGCATGATCTAAATTCTAGAAATTTAAAATTTGAAAATATAGATAATTTATAACCTCAAAAATTATTAAACAAATTTTAAATTTAGAATTAGGATTTTTTGAGAATGCAATTTATACATTTTTTTTCGTTTTAAATATCTTATGCTGTGTGCCTCATAATAAAACTTTCTACTTTCGAAAATTCCCAAGGTCTAATAAGTTAAGAATTTGTGTAACTTACAAACTTTGATTTTGAATGTTATTAAATTTTATTTATTTTAAAAATTTGTATTTTGGATCTCAGATTAGACGATCTCAATTCATGGAATCCATTTATATAATTTCGAATTTTTAGAATTATGCGTATCTAAAATATATCTTAAAATGTTGTTTTGAAAAAAAGAAAGAATTTGAATTTTAGAATAATAAAATTTAGTATCGGGAAACTAAAATTTTGCAACTAAGATTTTATAAATTTAATTTATATCGAATTTGAACATTTGAGATTTGGGGTATTTCGAATTTAAATCTTATAATATTAGCATTGACAGCATTATACATATATATATATATATGTATATATATATATATATATATATATATATATATATATATATATATATATATATATATATATATATATATATATATATATATATATATATATATATATATATTACATACTTGGAAATATTACATTTCTGGATTGGTTAAAACTTAGTATATATATTTGAAGTGTGAAATATACAATAATTTCAGTTTTTTAGTGAAAAATTGAAATATACATTTTATGAAAAATTCCAGATTTAAAATTGAAAAATCAAAAAACAGTTAACCACTGAATAACAGATATACCAATCTCCTTTGTTTGAATTGGCTAATTTCACATTCAGCCTCCCTAATTTACTAAATTTTTCATTTGCTTACATTTTTTAACAATATTGAATAATATGCTGTGCATTTGAACTCGAATTTGTATTTTGCTTCGACTTCTGTTTTGATTTTATTTAATAAATTTAATTTTTTTTTTTTGTAAGAGCTTGAGTTCGTTATTAGAAGTTTAAACCAAAACGTACATTTGAGAAACGTCATGTCTGATTTCACGTATCATTTGTTACCTAGAATAACAGAAGCAACATATGACTGGGAATGTGACTGCTATTTTTAGTTCAGTTTGTACAAATTGATCGAGTTTGATTGTGTTTAAACGATTTAAGTTAAAATCAAGAATTTAACAATAATTAGATTTGAGGTAGAAATTAACTTTAAATATTGTATACTTCAAATTTAACACATAATTGTGAAAATTGAACAATAATTAAGCTGGAAGTTTGAATTTAATTTTACTAACAATTTAAGTTAGTTAATTATAAAAATGTAATTTCGAACAAAACTAGAGATTTGGATGTATGAAAATACACCAATGTTTAATATCTTTGGGATAGCGGGTCAATTGAGAATACAGTACTGAATACTCTAGAGTAGGAAAATAAGAGGATGCATTCTATGGAATAAAAACATTTCATCGAGATTTTAAATAATTTAGACGGAATTACTTCAATTATTTTGGACGGAATTTACCAGGGCTGAGATCATCACATCAACATTTAATTCAATAGATGCTTGTGTTTATTTTTTCAAGAACACACACTTTAAAAGTTGTTAAGATATTCTTAATTTTAGTTATTTCTCTTTTACTTAATACATATTTACCAACAAACTCGAGCATTTGACAAACAATTTAACAAAGACAATAATATTTGTCAATAAAATGGGTTTCATCCATAAACCGCACATTATAAATTAATTGTTTAATTAATATGTGTGGTTTCATTTAGTGGTGATTGCATTCACACGATCTTGATTATTTTTGGCAGCGTTATTCGTTACGGTAATTTCATTCCTTCAAATATCTTAAATTTTGAATGATAAAACAAAGCGATCTGTGATCATTTTGGAATTACATATGATGGAAACATGATTTTTATAAAACTTAGTGGACCACGTTCAATGTATATACAATTTTTAGCTGTCGCTTTTTTCTTGACAACAACAACTGAATTTTATTGGATGATCACTCTTAAGAATTAAATAATCTAATTCATTATTTAATTTTATCCATACTTAAAATTTTAATACCTGATGTACATATTTTGTTGTAAATGAAAATAATTTGTGAATATATTATCTTATCGCAAAATGTGTCTTTTAATTTTAAAATGTTTACAGAATGTAAAAGGCATACACCAAAAATATAAATTAAATCTAAAAAATAATTTTAGCCCGTTGTGAAAAAATAATTCGAATTAAAGGTTACTCAAGTAAATATTGTACTGCTTTAGTAATTTTAAAAAATGCAACTTTGAAAATCTTTAAAGCTAAAATTCTATGAAATACTAAAAATCTGCTCTGCCCACAATCAAATTAAGAAAAGAACTAAGAATTCTAACTACATTTCGGATAATTTAAAATTGGCCTAAATAATGGCCAATGAAGTGTCATATATAAAATTGCAATTCCAATTATCTAATTTTGTATATACATATAACATACATATGTTGGATAAAAGACGAACAAAAAAATCAAAATCAAACAAGCTCCAACAATTCATAACATCACATTTTGTATATATAATAAATGATATATGCTTAAAGCTTTTTTTCATCCAACTTTTTATTTTATATCCAAATTATGACGGTATATATGCGGATGAATTGAAATAGATTGTAAATCTCTTATTCAAGTTGTTGTCGTTGTCGTCGTCGTCGTAAAAATCTGACGAGATCTATAAAATTAGAATATTTTTTCACTTCTAAATGGAAAATTATGTTTTCCTATAATATACATATGTATGTATACGTATATAATACTTGTATGATGTATAATAAAATAAAATTCATGATTGGAAAATTCTTCTATATGTATTATGATGACGATGTGAAGATGGTTTAAACAAGTGTTTTATTTATATAATATATAATGATATTTGATTATAGAACATATATATATATATATATATATATATATATATATATATATATATATATATATATATATATATATATATATATATATATATATATATATATATATACATATATACGCATAAGACGTTTAACAAACAAGGTGAACATATCTACTTGTAATAATAATAATATAATAGTCGAGTACCTCGTCTTGCATTTGTTCCACCCGAAATCATTAACCTTCGACCAAAACGATTATTACTTGTGTGTGTGTGTGTGTGATTGTGTGTGACCGAGCAGATACTAAAATATTTATAAAAATAAAAAAACTGTTGTATGTACTTACTCTTGACACTCTGGGCCCCAATCGACTCATTCCAATTAACATGTTTTCCCAGTATACACACACAGCAAAACAACTTGTCTATTATTTTCATTTCCAACAACAAAAATGACGAAGTACACAAAAAAGCTTCACACAATAAGCTTTCTTATTTTAAATGACAAACAAAACAAAAAGTCTCATGATATTTATTTATGTATGTATTTATGTATGTACTTATGTATATACAACATGTGTGTATATGTATGTGTATGGTAGAAGGAGAAAGGGTTCAATCCGTGTACATTTTCTCTTTCATTCAATTTTTCTCTGAAACCTTAAGGTGATATTCTAAATGTATATACAAAAGCTTTATAAATCTAGCTGCTTTTCTTTATATTCAGTTTAAATAATTGAAAAAAAATTAAAGAAAACGGAAACGTAGGTAGTTGGTACATACGGATACACAAAAAAAAAATTGGAAATATACTTTTCCTGTGCTTTTTGCTTTTTCCACTTGTGTATGCTGTGTGTTATGTAATATATATCGTACTTTAGTAAACCCGCAAGGGCATTAAATTTTTTGTTTTAAGAAATTGTTTTTTAATGGAAGAGAAAATTGAAAATTTTGCGAATTTTTAAGTTTCCTTTGTTTTATTATTTTTTATCAAATAAGTTGACATACATACATTGTACATATATACATATACATATATGTGAATGTGCTAAATTTAATTGAGACCTTTTAAGAGGTTATGAGCTTTTAAATGTATAAATTTTACGATCACACTAGTGCCCAAATAATAATGTATACCCAATATCATTATGTCCCTCAGCCATTCAATTATATATGTACATATATACATATAGATGATAAATGTTCATTGGAATGAAACGAAATATTCAGCCATTCTCCTAAATTCTCGCGAATCATTTTTCTGGAAAACAGAATTTATATATTATTATTACATTTCCAAGTCTATAAAAATTTTTTTTTTGGTGAAAAATTCTCTTCGTGTACATTTTCATTTTTATATCGTATTTGATGTAAAAATTCCATTGACAATGTTATGTATATGTACGAGTATGTATATATGGTAACATTGAAACATCATTTATGGTTGGATTTTTCATGTTTTTTTACTGTGTGGCGAGACATTAAAAAATGTTAAAATTAAAATTGGAAAATTTTTGTTTGAATTCAGAAATATGTATACCTACCTACCTACCTACCTAGCGTAATTCAACAGATTCGACTATATTATATAATGTCAATGACTTGGATTAATATATCTGTACGTCTATATACATACATTCGTGTATGGCATAATCAAATTAATTGCAACCCATTAATTTCGTGAATATTTCTACAAACTATTTCTAAATATTAATTGACTTAATCAATCGCGAAAAAAATTGTAGAATAAGTATTAAATTACATATATGTATGTATGTCGAGTCGAGCGACATAGCTCCATTTATCACTTATTCTCTAACCGCACATGTATACATATTTTTCCAACTAAATACAAATTTTTATTCATTGACACGAAATAAATAAATAAAATATGTATATATACTATATAGATTCTTTTGACGGATTTTAACCATTCATGTATCTCATCTGCACAACACAGAGGAAAATTTATATACATGTATACATACATATTATGGCAACACAAAGAGATGGTGTAGTGGAAAATGTATTTCGCTATAAAATTAAATTACAATCATTCAATCATTTTGCGTCCTGGTATTGGGTTGTGATCTGAAATGGAATGGCGTGCACACTAAGTGCACACACAATGTGATCGTAATTAAATAAAAAATACAGAAAAAACTATAAATAACCTAATGATGATGACCATCGTCTATATATGTATATGTACGTACTAACCGCACATATCAATGAGTTTCTTGGTAACGCTTTTAATTAATTTCATCTGCACTTTGCATTTTGCAAACATATACAAATATTGTGGAGAATAATTTTCTTTGATGCACGTTTTATGTTGTTTTACATACATGTGTTTATACAAAGTAGTTTTACTGGTTAATGAAGTTTTTCATTTATTATAATGAATAGAATTCTTTGAAATATTAGTTTGCTATCTTGTCATGTCGTCGTCGTCATCGTCATATCTTGCATACAATTTAATGAATATATGTAAAATACGGCGGCTATACAGATTGAGCATATAAGTATGCGGGTTGCGTTGTGACTTGTGAACTTTAACATAATATATTAAGGTATTATTTATATTTTATTAATATTTTTCAAGAGTCTCTAAAGGCTATTTCAAAAACACATATATACATACTCGTACTGGTATATACATAAGAAATAACCAATTTTTTTCCTAAAAAATTCATTCAATACACAAAATACATCAAAGGATTTAAAAACATGAATTGGATAGTTTGATTTCCCATATGATTCTTTCGCAAGAAAAAAACGAAATAAGCTTTCTCAATCCGAATAGAAGGAAATTTAAAATTATCCGCTCATTCTAACTGGCCCACCACCCATTCTACATACATACATACATATTCTCCAGAGTTTTTGTATTTTCTTTAAAAAAAGAATTCGATTTTTGCTTTGGTCAAACTACACAAACATAAAAAATGTATTGAATTCTTTATAAATTTGGAATGTATGTACATATATATGCATCACCTTTAAATAACAAAAAGAGCGAAGTCAAGTTAATCGAGCCACTCAACGTCTTGTCTATTTTTCATAATATACAAACACTTTATAGTATAGACGATGACAACAATTTCTTTTGAAAATTATAAGACGGAGTAATAAGTTCAATGCCTATATACTGTCTGTTTACAGTAAACAATAATATACAATCCATTGTATGCTTTGTGTAAAATATACACCATCGACATAAGGTAACATAAAATACAAATTTATTATTTCATTTTCATGAATTTTATATATATTCTTATATTTCCGACCTCCCCAATCTCCACATATTATTATATATACCGACATATTCACTCCCCATTTTCCTAATCTATATCTATATATATGTACATATATGTGTATGGATGTATGTATGTATATATATGTATGGGGATGGATATACTCATATAATCTAAGAAAAGAGAATAATAAAAAAAAAGAATAAAACCAAAGATGGAAAATATTTTTATTGATTTCTATGTAAAAACTAAACATCTCTAGAGTTGATATATTTATGATGAAGATTAGACGTATTAGAAAATAATAATACGTATATACGAACAACGTAATCATTTATTATAGAAAAAATAAAAAGTTCTATAATCTTATTAGTCTGCCATCGTAAATTGATCAAAATAATTATATATGTTCTTAGCTACCAAAAGCTTTCTAGGACTAATGTTAATTTAGCCACCTGCAAACAAGGTGCAATTTCTTTCGTATTTCACTGTTTCTGATGTATTCTGAAAACTCATCAAATTTAGTATTGTTCATTTGATATTCTCTCGTACCATAAAATTGTATAAAAGCCGATAAATTATTTTAAACCCGCTTCGAAATTCGATTTTTATCATTTTCATTTGGAACATTTGGAAAGGATGATCATTTTAAAAACACTTCAGTGGTGTTTTTGGAGCGAACTATACAATTCCTGGTAATATTTCCAACTGTTTTGCTTTTGTTCAATCATTTGTCTTTACTTGCTCAAATGTATAATTTGGGCAATAAAGTGAAATTTATCATTGGCCCTTCGAACCGGGATTTTCCGGCACCGAAATAGTTCCACATATTAAGGAAAACTACACACCAACAAACTATTTATAATCATTTGTCACAGTGTCATGGAATTAAAACATAGTCCCAATTGCGATGAAAAACCTATACAATTAAACTTACAAGACCATATATGAGATGTCAAGAGTAGATTGAGGTTCCTAAATACATGCTAATATTAGAAGATAATTTCAACGAATGCTGACTTTAGAGTGATGCAATAATTCAGTGATCAACACCACCTTTACAACATGTGTTTCATTGTCCAAGTACAAAGAGGAAAATAACTATCAAAACCGCTACAAATGTTAATTGATTCTGGTTCACAAATTTAGTTCGTAAATCACTGAGGAGGCGTCCACGCGAATGAAACAACTAAGAAATAAAATACATGTGGAAATTAGTGGCATAAATGGGAAAGAGATCACAATCGCTACATAATTAGTCAGCTTCCCATGTATAGATTGGGAAATAGAAATTCAAACCAAGAAGCATATGACAGAAGATGACAAGTTGTGCGAAGAACATTACCGGCAAAATTTCCGACTGCCGTTATTATTAATATTAAATTGGTCATGACGCAGTAATCAAAATAACTTACAACAACCAAATTGAGAGTAGTATTTAACGCAACATCAGATTAAATCAAATACATTTCACGGGTACCAAACTATAAGAGCAACTGATGTCAATTTTACTACGATGGAGTGAATACAAGGTAGCATATACAGTGGACATAGAACAATTAAAAGCACTTCCGCAAATGATCAACAATACTAGAATATAATATGGAGAGACAAAAGACATCCCTCGACAAAATGATAAACTCATACCAACTAATAATTGTAATGTTTGGAATGACCTCTGCACCATATGTAGCCATAAAGCAGACAGCTAAAGAAAAACTTCAATTTCGCCCAAAAAAATAATTTGGAGCGATTTCTGGGTATACTTATTTTCAGGAAGTAAGCAGCTTACTATAAGAACCGGAGGTCTCAAAAACTGGTCAACAATCATCTCTAATTCGTAGAATAACTGAATTCAAACTTAGCGAGAACATTAGGGTTCATTTGGAATCCAGACACTGATACGTTTAAGTACAATTGGAACCTTGCAACAATATCGAGAGAATTACATGGATTTGGTTATGGTTCCGAAATAGCTTACGTAGCAGTGGTATTTTTCTTTCACAGGTCATACATAGAACAAAGCAACACCAAATTACGAAAAAACGGCGGTGACCAACGTAGAATAAATCCTGTAGGGCCAATTTGTCTCAAAAAAAAATATGTGACTAAGTTATTTAAAATAAATGCTCCTGTGATCGAGCTGGAAAAATTCGATCTCCAGGAATAATGCTTTGAACTTAGAGAAACTACCAAAACCAGTCTCTTATTTTTGGCTTTTGATTAACGATGATGATTCATGAATCTTCTGTTACTGCGGATCTCCTTGTAAGTTGCAGTTGCTACCATGCTTTGGCTAGTCGAGGATCTTGGGTTTGATTTGCGATAGTGACCAAAAAATCTGAGTATTTTTAATGTATAAGTATGCGTGTGTTTCCGGGTACTGCACCGTGGGCCCGTTTGTGGCATTGAGTGCTACAGTGATCCGGCCAACAGAAGTTTTCGTTTACGTATTTCAGAAATAAAAATGTACAAACTTCCATAAATATAAATTAAGGTGTAAAAATTAAGCAAAGAAATTTATGCTAACCAGTTTTGAAGGTGATAACATTGGCACCATAATGCAGCTTTTTGAACCTGGTGACATTTTTCATTCAGATTTGGGTCAAGAATTCAAATATCACAAAGTTCGTGAACGGACCTACCGTTACACATTTCAGAAGCTTTACAGTCATATAAGAAGTCAATTAAAATGTTATATTATAATTCCCAGGACAGAAGACTCTTCAATCCCGGTTCCGGGGATTGCTAATTCGTCAAGAACTCTATACATGTGCGTCATCTAGTGTAACATTTATAGTTTCTTCGTTTGGTCAAATATGATCCGTCTGTAGATTTTTAGTACCGGATTCGAATTGGTCTCTCAAACCCATTTATTGGTTTCAGAGTGCCTGTATACTATTAGCTAGAAATTAGTATTTCATTCGAAGACACACGACTCCACAAACCGACAGTAGTGTTATTAGTGTATTAAACCGAGCTTTACTTGATGAAAATGTTGCTTTATATATTTGGTGTGGTGATTGAATTGTTAAGTAAATGGCACCAATATTATTGGTTAGGCCAACATACAGTTAATTAGAAAAATCATTACTTTAGCGGTAAAATATAATTACTTAAATTTTTGAATAAAATTTTACAATCATCTTACAATCAGTCAATTTCGCTAATTTTCAAATAGTTGCAAAAGGTTAAAATATTACTGTCTTGCAAGTTGGTTGGAGAAGTAGCATTGGTATTCCATTCCAAACCTATATATGTGGAATGTTGCCTTAATTCGCCATGATGAATTCCACAAACATTCGACCCATTTTTGAGAAGGAGGATAACTTAGTTAGAAAACTATTCATCAATGAATGACTAGTTTATATTAGTTTACTTATAGTCTGTGGCCGCATTTTTAATTATTGTTTTATTCAGTCGCTTGTTTATTTTTATTAAATCGCAACGCACATAATAAAATTCCACAACCGTTATAAACCAACAAAACGGCGCCAGGTATAATATAATCTACGACACAAGGCGAGGGGAGCGGCAAAAAATGTAGGAAAATGAAAAATTCTTTTTGTGTGTTTTCTTATATAACAAACATCAAAATTATTTAATAATAAGTTTCACAAAAAGACTCAAAAAAAAATATCCAAGAATTTTCCATATTTTCTTCCGCTCTTTTCCCGCTTTAACGGTATATGATAACAACAAAACATAAACAACATAACCTCCTAACCAGGAAAATTCTTTTAATTTAAAAAAAAAAATTTACAACAAAAGTTTTGTTTTCTTTTTCTACTTTTTACTGTTTACATACATACATAAGTACTCTACATACTATGTATACATACATAAGAAAGTATAATTTTAATTTAAATTATTTAAATAATAATAAGACAGATTTCTAAATTAGTTTTTCTTTTAATATTAACGTACAAAATTTTGATTGATGTTGCTAAAAGAGAAGATACAAATTTTAGTCTAAAACTTTTTTTTTCCTTCCTAAATTTGTAAATGTTGTTGATGGGGGTGGGGTGGTTGCGTGTGGGGCACGGAGATGCACATATACACATATTTGCTATGTAATTAAAGTTTGGTTTGATTAGTACAACAACAACAGAAATATTTAATTAAAAATGTCGAATTCCCTGCGCTGACAAGCACGAAATATATATATATATGTATATGTTTTTTATAAATTAAATTACATAAAAATATGTTTTATGATTTGTTATATATATTATATGAGTGATGAATGTTTAAAGGTCATCGTAATGTCATCATATTAAATTATAATATTATGTGTGTACACTGTACACACTTTTTGATAATAAAAATTCGTTCGTTTTATAATAATTCGGTTACATTCATAATAGTGTACATATACATAATGTATATGTACACACATCCATACACAAGACTAAAGGTGTACGTAAACTCTCAAGTCAATTTTAAATAATTAATAAAATATCACACATACGGTTATTATACATATGTATGTATGTACATAAATAGAGAGCATTAAAAACATAATCATAAAAGGGGACCAAATTTTTAAGGATTTGGAAAAAATATCCATTAACCGACAACAGCAAAAACAACAACAACAGCAAAAATGTTAATAATCATAAAATCAATCCCTTTATTAAATCTAACATCATATTTTTATATTCCTAGTCGTATATAAATATTTTTTAGTTCGTTTGGGGTTCCTAAAAATAATTAAAATGACTCAACACACACACACACACACTCCCACACACGCACACGAACAGGATCAACAATGGGAAAAAATAATTATTATTATGTTATGGTCCATAAAACATCCTTCATCATATCTTCACAAGTATTTTGTGTACCCTCTCTCCGTGTTTCATGATATAACCATTCTATATATGTATGTACAAAACCACTTGTTCACACTTTGCCAGGCTATCATTTTCCAAACGTCATAAAACAAACCGGATATCATACATTTTTGTCGTTGTTGTTGGTTTATGGATCGTAGAATTAGGGAAATGTGTGTCTGTGTGGATGTGTGTGTAGGGATGATTAAAGGAGATGAACTTAAATACATTTTTGCATGGACAATTTATTCAAAATTACGTATTCTTTTTGAAAAATAAATTTCAGACCAATTCAAATACAAGTTTTGGTCTAGAGTGAACAACCTCAAAAATGAATCAACCATCTAAATTCAAATTTTACAAAAAAATTAATTAATTTTATAAGAAAATAAAATTTTTATATCAAATTTTAGTCGACTTTGCAAAGCAATCACACATAATAAAATTGTCTAGCACTGATGAAAGACAACTTTTCATGTATATTAGTATGTGAGTACTTATAGTAAGGCCGACTAAACTATTCCGAGTATAAAGCTGATGGTTTCGAGGATAAACCGCGGTCTCCTTTTTATAATATTTACTTCGTATAACCTTCTACTATAGCATACGTACTGTGTTATAGCATATATGTTACGCATATATTTGTCCTTTTTCTCCCCATGACTCTCTAATCATTGGGACAATCTTATCAACATTAATGACGTTTTTTTTAAATTAAATTATTTACATTAGTTTAGATTAAAATCTCATACTATATTTCGTCCATATCAGCTCATTCATAATGGCATGTGTAGTCAATTAATAATTCCAAATGTTTTTCTTCATCTCATTCAACTAACCCTTATACCAACTAGTGTCTATAGACGCTATAATTGTGATGAATAGCATTCCATTAAATTGCAGCATTCCTGAACCAAGAACCAATTCAGCACCGCTTTCATCTATGGTATCTGATTTTTGTTTTGTAATTCGACCACTACGGCCTTTACTCCGAAGAAACGTAAAAACGTAAAAACGCTGGAAAATAATAAAATTTCGAAAATATTAAAAAACACGACTACTCGATACGAAGGACAGAGGCATCTGCATACATTTTGAAGAGTACTTTTCTGACAGAAAGTGCAAATTTTAACTTTTTCTAATCCAACTTCACCTTATTTTATTGAATTAATTCGATCCTTAGCCTCTGAAATTGTGGCAATTGCAACCCCGTTTTGTTGCCCCTTCTTTGCAAATCCTCTATTATAAACTGTAAAAGGGCATATAGTATTATTGCTCTATCGATTTCCGTAGCCCTGATTCATGTATTGTTGGAGAGCTTTTTTTGTCCGATACTTCAATCTGAGGTGATTTACGGGCGTTTGACTAAGTGTATAAACACTTTTTTGTTGGGATATTCCATACTCCAAATTCTCAAACTTTAATTTCATTAAAATTCTCAAAATTAATAAAAAATCATAATACTATTGTTAAACAGGATTGACATACATACTCAGTGGAACGATTAAGTTAATGTTGAGACTGAAAAGATTCAACTGACAGTTGCAGTTTGTTTGTATCGCAAATGGTCTTTTTAAGATCATCTGCAACCTGTAGGCACTTATTGATGGAAATTATAGAAAATCAAGTGCCAACATGGAAATCTTGTATGTTTTTCCTGAGGTAGCTTTAATCTCCTTCGATCGTTTATTTCCTATAGTTCGACATATTGAATATGGTTTAAATCAGGCAACGGGTTTGGGAAAATCGGTGTATATATACCACATCAAGTTGATTGTGATTTTTATTTTGAGTTGCTGGTAAATTAAAGAAAGTTGGGTGATGTGGTTCTTTGTGGCATGACCCCAAAATGACATATTGGGGAATCATGGTTTTGTGGATATTGATGCTAAAGTTATACCTGTATAACATGAAATATCAGTGATGTGACACTGTCACTGATTAATATTTTCCATTCATGCTGCTAACTTTAAGGATTGATTAAGGAACAAAAACGGTTGCCAAATTTTTAATAATCAAGCTGGAATCTGAAAGCTCGATGGAGCTCTATGCATACCCTCTGCTGCTGGCGTTAGTATGTATATATGTATTGCTTGCGCCATTACTTAATTTTTCTTTCCAGTAAATGTCTCTTATGCTGCTATACAACTATATAACCATTAATTTTTATTTAATTGTTTTATTTAGAGAAAAGCTACAAAAGTGCCTGTCCTTTTTATTTTTTCATTAATAAGCCAATGGCGGTGTAACTCTTATTTGCTCAAATTATAGCTGTACATTTATTGTATCCATGGTCGGATCATAGTATGCCTCAAAGAGACCGAGTCCCACAGTTCATTTTACTGTAGGAGGATTATTTTTCTCAAAATTAATAAAAAATCTGATGCAAAAACTATTTACAGAATATAGAAGTAATACAATTTCTTCTTCAATAAAAATCAAAGTGCCTACCTATCTAGTTTTAACAACTTATAAGTATATATTTGTATACCAAACAAGCATTTTGGTCTGCTGTACTATTGGTATAGGTAATTATTGCAGAAATATTTCACTCTGTGAATTAATATTTAACTCAGCTGCGTGAACGTAGTAAAGAGCAGTAATACATAACTTAATCTATCAAACACAAAACGGAAACTGTTTCAGAACTACGTATCTCCGTGGAATGGAAGTGCCAAGGCTATTTCTTAATTGATTATGATGAAATTCGACATACCAATCAAATGGCACGGTGGTTAAACCTAGGCCGTTGCGTACGCAAGGTACAGAGTTCATATTCCAAAAGAGGCAGTATGCAAAAGGATTTGTTCATCCGGGATTTTGACCTGTTAAGAGTGCAGCATTTTTTGCCACCATTGTTCATAACAGTACAGTGTGTATACAATGTGTAAATGGTCGATCAAACAAAACACTCGAATTATAAAATATAGAATTTAACCGATAAATTGAACACGCTAATTAAAACATTTCCAAATTTCAAAAAAATTAAGTTAAAATATATATTAGTTTTAAAATTCGGCATTGTAAAATTCTAAATTTCGAATTAAGATTAGGTGGGAATACCCATATAATCGAGATTCGACATTAAATTTGACCTTGACAATTGCGAATATTAACTCGGATTAGAAGAACCAAATTTTGTTGAAACTTAAATTTCGTAATTAAATTATAAAATTCGACAAATTTCGAAAGTTTTTTGCACGCATCTGAAGATAAATCTTAAAATTTTAAAATTAGGAATGTTGAATTTTTGCAATTTGATTTTTTAACGCTCATGAAAATCTCCAATTTATTAAAGATTTTTTTTGTATTTTAGAGCGTTTCTCCAATTTTTGCAATATGTATTCAAAATTCACAAACATAAAGAAAGTTAACTAGAATTTTGTGATATTTTTCAAATTTTGAATTTTCAATCGAAATTAAGGTGATTTATAGAAATTCGGCATATCACCTGAATTAAAAGGAGCACAGTGATTAATAGCTTGAACGTTTGGATCGGACGGTCTCGAGTTTGAATCGCAATAAAGGCAGGATGTAAAAGACTTGGAAAAGCCGTAAGCCTCAGACCACGTTGAAAAAAAACATATTCGACATATTGGTTGACCATGAAAGTACATGATTTTTGGTAGAAATTTGTTAGCAAACCGAATTTTAAATACTATAGGCCGGGGCCCGGAATACCAATAATCCGTTACTGATCATATCCACATTTCTGAAACCTAAAATACACTGTGATAAAGATGATGCCAGATGTGTCGGCAGGATTGTTGATGTCAATAACTGCACGACACAATATATCTGTCAGCTGTATATCTGGATATCGGTCTGTCGGAAATGAATATTGACTTTTGTTGATATCGCTATTTTTATTTTTTTAAATATTTACCTTATTCATTTGATGAATGGTGTATTGATGGTTATGGGCGCATATTACGCTTCCAGTTGGTTTAGTGCTTGTTTAAGCCAAACGGTCACAACTATATATAAAAAAAGAGTTCAGAACTAAGCGTTTTTTACACAAAATTGTGTAAAAAAAAAATTTATGATGAGCCTCATAAAATCGGAATTTCACTTAACGTAATCTGAATATACTAATTAATTATGCGCTGAATAATTGTCGTTGAAACTGAATAGTAACTGATATCCTACTTTAAGTTTACATACATATATACTATATACATACATTCAAAATATTTGAAAGGTAATGTTGTAAACTAAACATTTTATATAAATTCAACTTCTTTTCAAATATTTCGCTCAGAAAAGTAGTACATATGTATACTCGTAACTATACTTCAAATTAATTGCGTGCGGATTCAATTACGATGATTCTAACGTGCACCTAGCAGTTCGCAAATCTAAAGGCCTAAACATTTAAAATGTGTGCAAGTGTAAACCATTACGGTTAAATTTTAAATTGTTTAAACATTTTTTTGGAGATGGATCCTGCAAAAATTAATTCACAAAATGTGTACATATAGTTTTAAATAATAAATTTCCTTGTTAAGTGGTTTTATCAACAAACAAAACAAACGAAATCAAATTTCCGTATTAAGGTATATAATTAAAAAATAAATATGTACAACAAATGCAAACTGAAAATAAAAACTTTTTTTTTATTTTTGATTTAAAAATGAACTTTCATTTCGTTGGAATTTAATTTAAATACTCGACGAAATACAAAAAAAATAAAAAATAAAAATAAATAAATTCGTAATAATAATAAAAATTTATAATTGTTTTGCCTCAAGGTAATTTAGAAAAAAAAATTATGCATATTCGTATACATACAACATACGTATATTTGAGTACGATTTGTTTTTCTTATTATAAAATAATAATTTTCCAGGTTTTTCATTTCGGTATATTTTTGTTTTTATTTTATTCCTTTTTACCAAAATGTTGGAATATATAAAAAAAAATTCAATTATGAAACTTTCTGCAAGCTTTTTTTTATGACAGTAGTTTTCTTATTCTTTTCGTTATTTAATAAAATATAAAAAAAAGCAACAACAAAAGGAAGCCAACGCCATAAATTATCCTCCAAAAAATAAAAACCGAGGAAAATAATGGAAAATAATAAGAAAAACAATGTCATATAAATAAGAATTTAGAGACTCTAATAATAATAATAATATTATTATTTTGGTAAAGATCATAAAAATGTTGAGCTTATCTCAAAGTTGAAGCTTTTTATTTTGTTTTGTGTGTTTTCTTGCGCTGACTTTCCTCTTTTCATTTTATACACATAACAACAACAACAACAACTACAACGGCACGATACAAAAGAAAAACCATCATCATAGCACAAAATAAAAGATTGTACAGTGGTTTTTCTTTGTTTTTTGTGTGTTAAATTAAATTGAAAAAAGCTCTTCTGTAAGTTTTTATTTTTGCTTGAAAGTTTATGTTATTTTTTTGGATATGACATAAACGGTTATGAAATATATATATATATATATATATATATATATATATATGTGTCTGTTGTATATGAGCGCAGTGAATTTTCATAAATCGTGAAAACATATCGAATAAAAATGTTTGAATACATAATTTGTTGGTGGATGGAATGGAATAAACAGAAATAGTTTATTATGGTGGTTATGCGGTTATGCGGTAAATGGTACAGTTTTTATTTTTTATTTTTTATTTTCATTTTGACCTAATTGTGTTTTATATGAGTGAATTGTGTATCGTTGATTTTGAGTGGATTATAAGCTCAGTACAGAGACGGTAATTTACTGTTTAAATTAAAAAAAGCAGTACTTCACGCCAAGCCCACTATAACAAATCAGATCTGATGAAAATTACCATCCGTATATTACAATCCGTACTCGAGTGCAAATACTTAACACTTTTGCGTGCATTTGTTTTGTAATAATGTATATTCAATTCTATTATGTTTCTAACTATAACACCAATTATATGTGTAACAGCTGATGAAAAACCCGCATTCCTTTTTATGTATTTATTCAAATTATAAACTCACCCACCACCCTTACTTACCACACACACACACGAACACTTAAAAACCAAATTACAAAAATGTAAATACAAATAATTTGTGTGTGTAGTGCTTTAAACAAACAACAGAGAGCAACAAAACAAAACGCAAACAAAAACCTCAACACAGAGCTTTTGTGTTTATTTTGTTTTTGTATAAATTAAATTAACAAAAATAATTGAAATTAAATTACATTTCAGTGTAATTCAGTTTTTTTCTTTCTGTTCTGTGAGTTGTGTTGTATATGTGCATATACGAAGAACAAGTCGGGACAAACTAAACTAAACATTTTTTTTTTGTTTTGTAAATTGTAAACAAAACTGGACGTCAAAGTTTTGTTTTACTTATTTATGACAGAACAACGCAGTAGTAACAACAAAATGCGAAGGAGGGGGAGAGCTTTGAACAACAAATGTATAAAGCTCCCTTCATATTATTTTGTTGTTTTATTTTTGTTTTTTTGTATTTGTAACAAAATTAAATTATCCATAAATTTTTAAATAAAATTAAAAAGGAAAAATAAAATTCCCGTAACAAACTTTAACGGATAATTAAAAGTTTTGGAATTTTTTTTCCCAGTTTTTAACTTACTTTTCATTTTTTTTTTTCGCCGGCATACTGATGAGATTTGATTTGATGGAGTTTGTTAAAATAAAATTCTTCTAATTAAAGGAAATTTTTAATTTATTGATAACGAATTAATTATTTGTTTTGTATTTTAAAAGGCGTGGAGGAGAGAGCTTTTACGTACGTCCAGGTATACTATTTCTTTATCTCCCCCAGAAATTATATAAAATTCCCGCATAATTCTCTACATAGTATATATTCATTCATATCAAACTATATTTTGGGTTAAATCATTACCATGAACTGGCGACGAGTTTTATAAGTATTGTTCTATCCTTGTGAATATGTATTTATATACATATACATGTTATGTATGAAAGCAGTATATGACATTATAAATATTAAATCGTATGTAAGTATTGCAAAATCTTTAAGTTTTCGCTTAAAGCAAACGTTATTTTTACCATTGTCTTCAGTCGTTTCCATAATTTCTTTTCTATTCTTTATATGATGGGTTGTATACACTGCTTTAGTACATATCCATAGAAATTCAATATAAAAGTATATTTTTCTATATATTTTGAAATATTGAATAGCATAGAATATTTTTATGTATATATGTATATTTATATGTAAAAGAAACATTAAGTTTGGTTTTTCCAACAACAACAGCAGCCGCAGCAACAACGATATAATATAATACGAAGGAAGAAAAGAAAATACTATATTCTCTTTGAAAAGATTAAAGAACAACATATATACTTAATAATAGAATACACTTACATACATTTTCTTCATTTTTACTATAAGATTTTTCAGTTTTCGGTTGATTTTTTTGTTGAAGTTTTTCCACCGAAAAAAAAAACGTAATGGTTGTATAGAGAACAAAAATCTTAATAATAATAACAATAATAGTAATAATAATAGTAATAATAATAATAATGCAAGAAGAAGGGAAGCTTATGAAAACGATGAAAAATATTAAATTGAATAAAAATTGATGTAATTGGGAAATGTATTATGAAGCAAAACACAAGAAGAAGAGACGCGAAATAATAATGCTTATATCGATTTTCTTGTTTGTTCTGGGTATTGCCAAAATGCATGCATACCATATTATATACATATATGCATATGTATATATATATATGCATATATATATACATATATATATATATATATATATATATATATATATATATATATATATATATATATATATATATATATATATATATATATATATATATATGCATATATATATATATACATACATATATATATATATATATATATATATATATATATATATATATATATATATATATATATATATATATGTATATGTATATATATATATTATATATATATATATATATATATATATATATATATATATATGCATTCTGTATCCGCGGTTTCAGCGAGATATTATAATAACACTAATCCTTTTAGCGTCTTATTTTCATCGAATTTCCATGGAAATTAGTAAACGGGCTGATTGTATCCTGCATACATACATAAAGCACAATGGCAAAAATAAAATAAATTTAGGATTAGCATTTCAATTTGTGCTTCCATCACCAGGATTCATACACATATCAATATATACATATATATATAGTTTTCCAATAAGGACAACTTTTTTTGTTAATAAAACACAAACCATTGATGTACCATTGACTTGAAGTACAATCAAAACATTTATGTATGAAATTCGACATCGTTCAGATGTCTACTACAGGCACGTTTGCAGGTGTCGATTCGTTGAACCCAATTTTGATGACTCGGCCACAAATGTCAACGGGAACGGCCACTATATCTCGTTCAATATTGGCTCTGAGCTCCTCTGACGACGCCGGCTTATTGGCTAGCCCCATAAAAAAAAGGATATAGGTGTTAAATCACACGATTTAGGCGGCCAATTGACAGGACCATTTCTGGATATAACACGTCCATTGAATTTAGATTTCCATAAATCGATTGTTAGACTGTGTGGCATGTCGCACCGTCTTGTTGAAACCACATATCATTAATGTGTAGCTCATGTCATTGTCCAAAGGAATAACGTTGCAACATGCGTCTGTAGTGATCTCCATTACTGTAACGTGACGGTCATTTTCTTCACCGAAAAAAACGGTCCAATGACACCACCAACATGAAAACCACATACAGTTACTTTTTCTGGGTGAAATGGTGTTTCTTGAAGCAGATGAGGGTTTTCACATGACCAAGAACGCATATTCTGTTTGTTGACGAAGCCGTTTAGTCAAAAATTCGCTTGACCAAAAATTGGAATGGTACTTTACCATAATGAAAATGTTGTCTTTATTGAATGTTTTTACACTGATAGTTTGGTTATTTGTTTAAGGGTGCGTTCACAATGAAAGCTCAAAGTTGTCAAGTCCCAAATGGAAAACCCGATATATGTATATATATACATGGTGAAAAATACGTGAAATCGTAAATTCAACATAATATGGAACCGGAAGTAATGTTTTAATTTTGTGATATTTATGTTTTGAATGTGTAGTACTAGGTAAAAATAAATTTTTGTAGAACTAGATTTGTTGTTGCTTAAGATACAGAGGGTGAAATATTTGTTAATTTGTTGAAAATGGTGCAAATATAAAAAAAGTATTTATCCGAAAAATTAGAAATATGGCTCGTTTTAAAGGTGAAGAAATATGGATTAAGAAATTATTACAAAAATAGTACCGTCTTTAAGTTTCTCACTTTCAAAATGGCCGCCAAAATAGATTTTTTCTCACTTTTCCGGAAATCGTTTTATTTTTTTATTTTTTTCCATTCAATTCTATAAAACATATCAAAAAATAAAATAGGTATTATTTTTCATTTTCTTGCAAAACACGTTTTAATACCACGACATATTGGTTTAAGTAAAATATAAGTTACTAAGTTAAATAATTACATTTTAAATCTAACATAGTCATCACTATTAATATATTTCTTAAAATTTAAGAAATCTTCTCCTGAAGGAATAACTGCATGGAAATCGCGAGATCCGTTTATGGTTTTCAGTTTATCGAACCTACTGGAAAGTCGAATTTTTCTGGTGTCAAACTCAATGTCAGAACAAAACTCAAAAACCATATCAGTTTTTACAGTTTTAGCCCATTTAAATAATTCTGCTGCATTTATTATGGTGGCTTCATATTCACCAGTGACTCTGTGAACGCCATTCTCTTGATAGTACTTCCTACTCCATCGCATGGACCCTTTCCATGAGCTGTGGCATGAAAATGCCATTCACATTCGACTCCGAAATCTTCTTTGTGTTTAATTTATACTCATAAAATTATCTAAATTATTATATTGTGTTACAGTACCATCAGTTATATAATAAACTTTTTTACGAAGCTAGACTGTTGAAGTGAAATGTAGTAATGAGGTATCAGATTTTCGGCTTGGGCTCTGGACATAATATAGATGAAAAGCAATCTTGGTATTTCGATATCTCTCCACTTGTAACAGATTCTATTTTGGTTCCATAAATGATTAATTTCACATTTTGATGGATTGTACCCACACACTGTAGGCGTTCCACTGCTTCCTGGTTGTACACATTTTTTAGGACGAAGCAAGCAAAATTTGGAAAATTCGATTTATTTCGACTCGTCGTTCTGCTAGAAATTCTTGTAGCCTCGAATTCCTTTAATGTACTCATCATTAGACGTTTCTGAACTTTAAGTTTTGCAATAGTTACGCAACCGTTTTTTCCAGGCATTATCCTACTGACTTCATCATCGTTATAATAATATATCACTGATTGTTTCAGTTCATCGCTGATTAGTTTCCCAGCTTAATGTAATTATTTACATTAGTAATTTAATTTTTAATCAAATATTTTTTACCAACAATTTTGGTTTTAAATTTAATTTTGCCTAAATATAAACAGGGCATTGACTTATTTAGTCGTATTTTGCCAGATAATGGTATTTTGGAATGTTGGATGCCAATTGACAGGTCCATTTATCGAAATCAACTTATCGCCAAATTTGGATTTTAATAAGTCGATGGTCGCGGTCGCCGTATGGCACGTAGGACCATCCTGTTGCAACTAGTTATGAAATTTAGTATTACGACCCGATATTTTTTTTGCCGCAGACCGATACAATTATATATTATACTGTCCGAAATAATATTTCGATACCTCGGGTGTGCTGCTCACGAGGTTCAAAATCATAAGGTGAATTATTTCACAGCTAAACTTACTTGAGCCCAGTTAAAATAATTGCTAACACAATCTATTCTGGCGCTTGAGAGAGGCACCCGACTTAAATGTTAACATCTTGATGTATGGGGCGTTTTGATATCACCTTCTAGGATTTTCTCTGATTCCCTACTTTTTCCAAACGTGTATTAACTATTTGTTAGATAGCTTAGCCTGAGATCAAATGTTGTCTCGATGAAATTTTTCGAAAAAACTGGTTTTAAGTTCGCTCTTATGATTCTAAATAAGAATAAACTGTCGTATTTAAAAAAATGTCCAATACTTAAAATTTGTTTTATGGAATTTTTATTAAATTTTTTAAAGATTAGCCGTATGCTTACGCAAAACCACCTTGACCCCCAACGAAAATGCTTGGCGCAGGCAAAAGACATGGTTTAGCCAAATAAAATAAACTATACTCACATAAACATAAATACTCTCATTGAGATATTTTGAAATTAGAAAGTTTGAGCAAACGCGTGAAGTTTTGAATTAAAATAAGGTTAGGAGGTGGGTTCACGAGGTATGCCCGAAGGAAATCGATCTTCTTCCTGAAGACACCGCATCACAGTGTTCTAGACTGAAGCATTTGTAATACTGGCCTGCTTACAGGAAATTAGTCAGAGAGTTTATTAGAAGACGGAAGCGTATACCTACACATTATCTCAAACAGTCAGGGTGTGATAATGGCCATAAGGTATACCCAGATATTATCTAGATTTTTCTGAGAATGCTGTAATTCACTATCCAGCAAAACCAGAAATATTCGAAAATAGAAATGTTAAAAGTTTGACAAACACAGAAATTTACGAAATAAAATTCCGTATTCAAATGTTGGTACCTTATACCAATTTCGTATGTAGGTGGTCTGAAAACTCTTGAATTTAAGAAGTTTTAAAAAATTTGGAATAATTTTCAAAAATCATAATTCATAATTTCAGAACGTTAATATAAAAGTACATATATGTATAAAAATTATGTTGCCATGGTTATAATATCTTTTAATCATTATTCCATAACAGAATAATATTGCCAGTTCTTTTAGATTTCTTGGAGAAGTTTAAAATTTGTATAAGATGTTGAATAATCTTTGAATAAAAGATTTCCAGTTACAGTAATAATCCTTTTACCAACGTATTTATAGATCTTCAAAATAGCATGAAAATTCATAAACGACTTTCCATATACGACACATAGCACAGTGGCAAACAAAAAAAAAATTGGATTTTGCTTGCTCTCGTACCTTATACATAATACGTCTACCTACATCGATTTGTGCTGCCTACAAAATGAAAATTCGTTTGTTAAAAAAAAAATTCTGGCTAAATGTATATCTGTATTCTGTTCAGAATGAACACTGGTACATTGAAATTTGTTTGTATGTACAAAATTTTCGTATGTTCTTGGCTGTATATGTGTGTGTGTGTCTATATACCCAGGGGCTTATGTGAAAATTGAATTTAAAAATGTAACAGAAAGGAAAATAAAATATTTAAAATGGCAACTAAAAAAAAAAATTTGGTTCTGTATACACACACAAACACACACACACACTTTATATATACGGTATCTTAAGAATAAAATCTTTAAATTTAAAGTTAAATCGAAAATTATAATATTTAGAAAAGTATTCAACAAGGTTTTTTTAATGTATAATTTCAGGCTATGAATGGGTTGGTTGGCGGAATGATACACCTGGATTGGTCGGTAAACCAGTTGAAATGGTTTTTGAATTTGATACGGTGCGAAATTTTAGCGCAATGATTTTGCATACAAATAATATGTTTCCAAAAGATGTTCAGGTGAGTCACTTATATAAATTTATCATATCCATGTATGTATATGTATATAAATTTATACAGTAGCATAATTTGAAAATTAATTACCTAACAGCGGGGATTAATTACATTTTTTTTGTCTGTTTTAATCTCCATTGCTTCCATTGAAAAAAGAAACCTTATTAAAATAATACCGTGGGCTAATTTGAACAATTTTCTATATTATTAGATTGGAATCTATTGATTGTTTATGAATCTCGATGGCATGAGTTTTTCAAACATAGACGATATGCATTGTCTGTATTTTTGTATACCTACGAGTATACATACTTATCTTGAACTGTTGATAAAAGCAAACAAAATTCATTCAAATCAATAAATAAATGTTTAAATTTCAATGTTGCCTGAGGATGGGTATTCTCTAATTGAATTATCCTATACACAGTAAGTAGCAATTGATCCAGAATCTGTGGTGAGCTATTGAGATAAAATTTAAATTTTCGGTTGGGCGTAAATAACAGACACGGCAATTTTATTACAACATGTGTATATTTGAAAAGTAATATCCTCCACGATTTTCATAATTGATCTCATTTTTGGAAAATACCTTCTAATCTTTTGTTGGTAAATTTTAAATACAATCATATAGCTTTACAAAAATGTTTATGAAATATTTTGAAATTATTTAAAATGTTACCGTGTTTTAACATTTTTGAGTTTCTTAATCCAATCCTCCAATAACTGTCGCAAGGAAAACCGTCGTATTCCTCTAAAGAAAACCGTCGTATTCCTCTCTATATAAGCTGTGCTAAATCTTTTTAATAATTTATCATGAACCTTTTTATCGTTACCAAAATTCTAAATAATGAATTGCTGTGAAGCGTAGAAAAAAGCCTAAATGAGCCAATTAATTTATTTAAAAAATTTGCAATCATATTAAATTTTTGTAGGAAGTACTCGTCGATCTTCATTTTACAGTGGATTTGAAATCCTAATTCACTTAATTTTTTTCCCAAGATTATCATATAGTCCTATTTTTAACAATTAATACAAGAATTCATTTCGGTTATCAGTTAAAATGTGTCTCTTTACAAGCAAATAATCGTACAATAGACTTCATACGCAATGATAAATGCTTAATTCTGAACGATGGAACTTATGATGGAATTAGATGTTCATAGCAGGATGTCGTCTCTATAAGTATATTCTACTAGTAACCTATATTTTTAATTATCTACCCGGTGATTGGCCACAAAGATCCAGTCTCAAATAATTGTATATATGGGGCCGGAAGTATTTGGAAGTTATGTAAACTTCGATGGGAATATCTCCGGCTGTATTTTAATCTTGGGCTACGTGCCGATTAGAAATTTTGTTAAATCCAGGGTGAAGGATGCGTTATGTTTTTACAAATTAATAACAGAAAATAACTAATTTTTCAAATATGCACATACAAAAAAATATGTACATATTATGCAAAATGCAAGTTATTAAAATTAAAAACTCCGATAATCTATCGTTATCTTCAGTTTTCATGGTCATAGATTTAGTTGTCCTAAGACCGTTGATATATCGTAATTTTTATTCAACATTACGATATGTTATATGACTTAAGAAAATGATACATATACATAAGTATATAGGTAACGTTGAATTTAAAGGCATACCGATTGATTCATCTAACGTTAAATTACATTTTGCTTTGTTGTGTACGAGTATTATGATTAACATTTCTTAAATATTGTTCTGGTACATCATAAAATTGGCGCTAGCTTTAAATTATTTCTTAATTTTTCGGGATAATTGGTTTAAACTCCCGGTTTAAAATTTTCTGGTTTTTTCATGATTTTGTATAATTCCTTTCACTAAGCCATTTAATAATTCACAATCAACTTCAACAACCATAAGTTATCAATTAAGTTACACGACTAATTAAATGTTTGATTGATTGGTTAAAGTGAAGTTTTGACTGAAGAAAAACAGATTGTCTTTTATTTAACCATTTACTAAAACGCAATAGTTTTACAAAAGAAAAGGCCAATAGATTAACAAACAAAAATATTTTTGTGTCAACAAATTTTAGAATTAACAAAGTCGCTTTTTCTTGTTATCTTAAAGCACTTTTACTCAAACTGTGAGTTGTGATCCAAAAAATGGTCGTCATATTGATAATTCCAGTTGCTTATTGTTTAAATATTAGTAATTTGAGGCTCGAATAAAATTCGAAATTCCGTGAATTGTAATTCTGAATTCCTGGATTTTCGAATTTATTAAATTTCAATGGAATTTAAAAATAAATTTCAAAATAATAATTAGCAATATTTGTTAACCTTTTGGGTATTCTAGTGATAAATGATGAATTCATTGAATTTAGAACTTTTTAATCCGAATTTTGCAATATTATGAGTTGAAAATAATAATTTGAATTATTACTCAACTTTTGTTTAGGTCTCAGACTAAATTGAAAAACAATTTTTGATTTTTGAGATCCTACGTAAATTTTTTTTGAAATTTCTAATCAAATTTTAGAAATTATAATTCACGTCACCTTGTTTTTTTATAAATTGCAGGAAATTTGCAGGCAATTACAAATATTTTAGAGCTCATTCATCTTTAGTTTTTGTGACATTCTTTGATTTTTTTCGTTACTGTCGTTGATTTGTTTTACTCGTATTAACTGGAATTATAAAACGTTCTCAGAAAATCTAAGAGCTTTCAGAAAATCCAGAAGATTATTTTTACTTACTTAATGAAGCTTAAGAGCTTTTTAAATTCACAGATTCTTTCTGAAATTAATCGATATTCAATTTTTTTCATATATTCTAAAAAAAGTTCAGCCACCGTTATTTATTTTTTCAATTGTCGATATGTCCTTCGAAGAATATGAAATAAAACTTATCTAAAAAAATTTGTAGTAATTTTCAATTAGTATAAGCAATTTTAGGGTTTGATTTAGCTTTATTAATAAATAATTTGGCCTAATTTTAATTGTAAGAGGAAGAATTTCAGAACTTATAATAATTATATAGTTGCGCTGATTTTAACCAATTTTCAATCAATTTTATAACTATCGAGTTAGAATGTTTTCAATTTAATTTAGAAACATTGAATGTAGGCGACATCCTTTTTTGGTAGCCTGCTGCTATTTATTAAAAATAAATTCTTGAATTGAAGCGTGTAGAAATGAATTTAATATATGTATATATATTAAATTCATTTCTACACGCATCAATTCAAGAATTTATTTTTAATGTACACACATCATATGGAATGTGCATATTTAGGATGCGGACCAATTCACGGGTAAAAGTCAACTATTAATTTAATTTTTGGTAAATTCATCTACCCGTCAATTATCATTGTAATTAAGTTTAACAAAATGTTTTTGTATGACTTTATGAATTCTAATCAGGATCATTCTCTGGCTTACTATAACATTTAAAATTAAATAGAATATAGGTATACTGCGGCATTTCTTTAATCTAATACAAAATTTATATTTTAATCAAATTTAATTTACGCCGCGCATCTAAATAACAACATTGCAAAAAGTAAATAATTTATATCATTTACCCAGGACGAGGAAATACTAACTATTCACTTTATATTTGGTTTTATTAAACCTAAAATCTCTATTTCGCCCTACTTATAAATTTATCCTGACGCGCGAGGATAAAACTGCAAAAAAATACAATAAAAATGTTAGACGAGAAACCAAAGAAATCTGTACTATAAAAATAAAGAAGGAAGGAAGCAGTCCATCTTCTTACATAATATACAAGACATGTGAATCTCGTCGTCGTGTATAGTATACAGTACATATGTATGTATATATCTATGTATGTACATATATGAGAACATAGATACACTCGTACATTTATATTTAAAATAAATAAAATACTTTTTACATCTCGAGAATTTCATCTTTTGTATATAGTCCATATATAAATATTTCCCTTTTATTTGTTGTTGTGGCTGCCATGTATCCATTGCACACATTTATTGTTGACGGGAAAATAGCACATATTTTTCGTGTATACATACGCTACATAATATATACCGAGTAGATTTGAAATGGGCGAAGAGCTATTAAAAAAAACCAAAAAACTTAATAAAATGAAGCAAAAATGTATATTCGTTTGTTTTTGTTAGTTCCCGGAAAATAAAAATTTGTTTTTCCCCATTTATTTACTTTCGTTGTTTTTAATGTTGACAAAGATGTCCTTTTTGCAGAATTTTAATGTTTTTATTTTTTATTATTATAGGTGTTCCTCCATGCCAAAGTATTTTTTAGTATTGGAGGACAACATTTTACCGGCGAACCAGTACATTTTAGTTATATGCCCGATACGGTTTTGGATCATGCACGTGACGTTACAATAAAGCTTCATCATCGTATTGGAAAATTTTTACAAGTTAATTTATATTTTGCTGTACGTTGGCTGATGCTGAGCGAGGTGTCTTTTATTTCTGGTAAGTTGATTTATTTTATTAAGTGATTTTGTGCTGATTAAGGGGGATCATGATTATTGCTATATACAAATATAAATGTACATACATACATATATATATACGTATAAATATAACAGAAAATAATAAAATATAATATTTATTCAACCATTCTAAAAAATATAAAACGAAACCATATTTTTTTTATATAAATCTGTTAAATTATCTGTAAATTTTCCATTTCAAGTTCTTTGAACTGGGTTTGCGTTCGTTCGTTCATTCGCTCTGGAATATTTCGAAACAGAAAAAAATTACAAAAAAAAAAAAAAAAAAATATCCAAACTCAAATAAAATTTATTTAATTTAAATATTTTCCAAACCATCATCATCATCATCATCAAAGTTTTTCCAACTGTTAAAAACTAATTTCCACTCCAGATTTAAAATCCAACAATAAAAAAATAACAAGACTTTGAGAATACCACCATAATATAGTGAATATACATACGATGTGTATATGGTATCAGTATATTATGCATAATCATATGTTTGATGAAAGTCAGTTATGTGAGATTTTAAAAAGCTCTATATGTTACCATACAACCATACATATATGCATATGCACACACAAACCACAGTTTCCATTTCATATGAAGCATAGAAAAATATGTATAACAATAAAAAATGCAATTTATTGTAATAAATTTATGTTTTTAATTTTAATTTTTTAATTTTTTTTGTTTTTTTACATAAATGAACAGATTTTCCATTTTTATTACTATTATCATTTTATACTATTAATACTATCAAAATATTTATTTTAACAAGTTTATGTTGCATTTCTGTTGTTCTTTCACAATCATTAAGTACGATAGTGGAGTATAAAAATAGTAGTACTCTTTCTATATTTACATATATATAGTTGTGAAAATGAATGTTTATAGTGCAACATTATAATGATTACCATAATGATTATGATGATGATCATGTTGATGATGGAAATGATGATTTATGAAATATGTATATACAGTTTTTACTTTGCTGTTTCTTTGTCTGTTGTCTAAACATAACAATAAGTAAAACAAAGCAAGTTTATATTTCATTTGAAAATCTGACAGGTAATTAATGAGAATTTAATTTTGTCGAGTTTTAAAAATGACTTGTGCACGTATTTTTCTTCTACTCATGAGCGCATTCTTTTCGGGAAATTTACTTTTGTAGTTTTGAAAGATTTTTAAAATTCGTCTTTAAAATTGCAAATTCTCATACAATTTGTTTATGCGGGCGTGAGGAATATTATTTGGAAATTAGTTGTGTATCTAAAATTCAGATTAGTTAAAATGATTGTTTTGTGTAAAGAATTGTGGCGATTCATAAAATCAGTGTTTATTGATGTACTGGTCTGTTAAATTCAATTAAAGCCGACGTTCTGTCAAAATAAAGTGAGGCTTATCGTTTTAGTTTGATCTAATATCAGCTTCCCATTGCAATTAACCTTTATCCGATAAATTAAACTTATTCTCGTTCGAAAAGGTCACTTTTTTTTCAATATTTGTTCTTCTGTTAAGCATAGTTTTATTGTTAACCTCTTTGTCCCTTTTAACAAAGTTGGTTTGATACAAGCTTTGTTATGTGCATCTTCTGGCAGGTCAATACTTCCGAAACTATTTTTGTGACCGACCTATAGTCCCAACTTTAGGATTTCCGTTGTCTGGAAGTGAAAGCTTCTTATTATTTTCGGGTTCATTGATAAACTTGTTGATAACAAATTTGTTAATAAATTTACTTTTACCAACAAAATTTTACTATTTTTTAAATTCGAATAAAATATATTAATATTAAACTAATTAAATTAAACGACTTAGATATACTAATTGCATTTTACATTTATTGACGATGGACCGAGATTTCTTTTGTATTTTTGCTTCGAACATAATGCATTTCGATTGTTATATTTAAACATTGGAAGGTTTTGTAATTGTGCTAACAAATATTATGTAATATAAATATAAAATTATTAAAATAAAATTCATAATGGCCAACTATTAAATTATTTCTTTAAAACTTAAGACTTTCCCTAAAACCCAGCTATTCGGATGTATTTCAGTAGAGGTCAAAATTATTTCTAATAGTGTTCGAAATTCAGTAATTCAATTAAGAGATGATGAAAACATTTCAAAATTACGAACATGGTAAGAAAATTGAAGAATTAAACGTACATATTTTGATAATAGTAAAAAAGTATTCATAAATTTTAGAAATTTGTGGAATGGAATTAATGTTCAGTTAGCATGGGAATTTCAGAGTTTCAAAATTTACGGAAGTTCACAGATTTGATAGCTTTGTAACTTTAATAATTTAGGAATATTATTGTATTAGACAAATTGAAAAAGTTTTTAACATTTCGAAGAACTAGTGCAGTTGTTTAAGTTCTGGACAAAACCAGAAAATATTTAAATATATTTATTTAAATTCAAAATATTTGAACATTAAAAAATGTGGAAATTTGTGAAATTTTGAAAATTTGAGGTACGAAAATTTCTGCTCGGTTTGAGTAATTTTCCCATTCCTATACGGGGAATGGTCGAGGGGAATTTGAAAATAAAATCAAGTTTGAATAAGCTTCAAACAAATGTTCAATTTGTATCCAATTTTACCGAAAAAATGAAAAAACTATATACAATTACATACGATCATGTTTACATCCATTTAAAGTGTTCGAAATGTTTATGCTAATGAATTTTAATGGAGACGTTCCTTGCAATGACACATTGAGAACTATCCTCTGTATATCTTCATGAAAAGGGAATATGTATATTCAAATTCAATAGATCCGTAGGCAAAGCCGAAAGTACTAGAAATGTGTCAAAAATTTTCGTAGTTTTGTAAATCGGTTTGATTTGGATTTTGAATTTTGAATTGTTCTAAATTTCGGGAATTGGTTTTGCAATTCCTAATTATAACTATAAAGGGAATATTTTATAATGCAGTTAATTGTTTGCATATAAAATGGTCCTATAGTTTCTATTTTAAATATTTTTAGATGGTCCGGGAAAGACCGAGTTTTGGCAATTGTTTTCCTACATTTTCTTTGGGCAACGCTAGTGGTTTTCCAAACGTAGTCAGAAATTCTAGAAATTGTTCTAAGAACATATAATATGAAAATTAAGGCCTTATTGTTACAACCAGATGGACCATATGCGATTATCAAACGAAGAGGATGAATATTATATTTTTAATTAATATTCATCCCCTCCGTTTGGAAATTAGGCGTGGTCCATTTGATTCACTATCCAATAATTATCTCTTGGATTTCTGGTGCTTCAATCGTTAGAGTCGTATAATTTCGATGAGCCAACTTCGGTCATACGAAATCTTCAATATTAAAGCCAAATATAATACAATTTGGCCAGGTATCGCAGTTGCACCTACTCATGAACTATAGATGCATTGTATTATGATAATTCAAATAAAGATGTCACCAGTATGAAACGCAGGGTTATTTTATTGGACATGATTGCACATTATTTAGAAGATGTTTATAAGTAGGGACTAATTTACATAACAATTCTTTAAGTTCTTAGGAATAGTGTTAACACAATTCTCATAAACATGTAGGGCATTTTTGTTATATAATAGGTGAATAAAACAATTTTAGTTAACTTTGGCTCAGCTCTGCAAAATGGCCGATTCTTTATAATTTAACAATCAGTTATTGACCATGATTTAATCTACGGGTGCTAATTTTGATTTGACTTCATATTATATGTATATAGTAATGGCAATTTTTGAGCCTGGTTTACTTTTTGGTATACAGTAATTACAGTTTGAGCTGACGGAATCTTAGAAGTTTTTCAAAAATACAATTAGATGAAAAGCAAATTTGTAGTTCTGCGTTTGATTTAAAAACATGTTATCTGTAAAAACCAGTTTTTGGGTAAATTTTAAATAAAAATGCGAATAATTCAAAAAATATTTACACAAACTTATGGAATTAATTAAGGAAATCGTTAAAAATGCAATTAATATGTTTTTGGAACTATTTGTCTTGGTAGATTTTAATTGTCTTTTATAAGAGCAACCAACTATTTTTATTCAATTGTAAATTATCTGACATTTTCTTAGGTGATAGTCGGTTGTATATTGAATTTATAGTAACATTTAAAACCAAAAATAGATCTCCATATTCTGCACCAAAAAAAAAAATTGTTTTAAACCAAGTACTCGTGGGACGGTTATTATAATTATTTGCTTTGCCAGCTAATATTTTTGACTTAATTTCACTTATCTATCCATGCTCACGAAAAATAGATCTTTTTTTGTCATGTATTTTATATTTAGAGACTGACTTTTGGTGAACCTTCCATCTTGTCATTTATGAATTATAATGTCAAAAAACTGTTATAATACATGTCAAATAATGTTTCTAGTCTGCGGTTTACGTTTTCTAATGGTTTATTTTTTCCAAGCATTTTTTAAGCTTCTTGAAAACGTTTGTTAGTATTTGACGCTTACTTTACAAGTCTCTCAATTCAGTTTTCAAATTTTGAATGTTAAATTCTGTATATAGTAATATAAACAAGTTTAAGAAATATTTGTATATACATATGTATGTATGTTCAGAAATTGAATTTGTCAAATTTTCTAACAAAAATTAAACAAATTAGTAAAGCATAAAATAATTTTAACATTTCTTCGAAACCTCATATATTCATATATCGTACACACAACATTTTAATTTAATTTGAACGAATGTAACAACTTGTTTCAAAAAAAAAAAAATTAAAAATTGAAACAAAAAGAAATATGCAAATAAGATTTCGAATTCGTATACATAAAAAACAAAAATCATCATGTAAGAAACAAGACTTAGAAAAAAAAAAGAAGAATATGTATAAATATTTTAAGTTTTTTATTTTAGTTTTTCAAGAGTGTAAGAAATGTAAATTTTGCAAAGAAATAAAAATATTGAACGTGATTTGCATTTGATTATAATTTTATTATGTTCCGGATGAATATATTTCCGTTTTTTCATAGTTGAAAATACTCTTGTATCACATACCAATATTATATATATATATATATATATATATATATATATATATATATATATATATATATATATATATATATATATATATATATATATATATATATATATATATATATATATATATATATATATATATATATACATATATATATATATATATATATATATATATATATATATATATATATATATATATATATATATATATATATATATATATGTATTTTCCATCTTGTCTGCCGCGTTCATAGTATATAAAATATCTCACAGTTGAACATAAAGTAAGCAAACAAAAATAAAAATCCTTTCAATTAACTTTTTCTCTTATTTTGTTGTGTGTGTGTGTGTGTGTTAGTGTGATTGATTTTCCATTTCCACCATTTAGATCGGCAAAAATTGTTCTTCTTGTTTGTTTGTATAATGATTAAACTGATATATGTTTTAGATTACAAAACAAGTATACATATATATACAAAAAATAAAATGCTTTCGTTTTTATATTAATTCTAAACAACAAGTAAAATAAAAATGTTAAAAGCTTTTTGGTATCTAGATTTGTTTGACGAATATTTTTGTATCCAATACCTATATAACTTTGCAATATCCGTTATATATTTCTCCTTATATCTAAATTTAAACATATTTTTTTTTTAAACGAGCAAAAAAGGATAAAATAATTTTCCTGTATTTAATAAAAAATCGATTTTTAATAAAAAAAAAAAATACTAAATTAAAAATTAATTTAATTTACATAAAAATATATTTTTTTTTCTTGATGTAATTTTAAAATTTCAATTAACTTAAGCAACACGATAAAGAATAAATAAATAAATTATTTATTTATTTTATTATTTTTCTTATTAAAAAATATATACTTATACATACATATATATGTAGTATGTATATATGTATAAATGTATATACAAGACGTCGTCTTAAGGAAATTGGGGCGTAACAGTAATTAAATGATTTTTTAATACGTATTTCTGTTGTGTCTTGTATTTTTTTTTCGCTGGATTTATAATATAGTGTTGAAAGTTTGCTTTAATGAAAATGTCAAAATATGACAGTTTAACTTTTTGAGTTGGGGATTATACGGTATAAGCATAGCAAGACGGCAAAAAGTGTGATTTTTCAAAGTAAATTACCTGTTTCGTTTATATATGTAGATAGATTACGTTTACAAAAATTTAATTTTATTTTATAAAAGCATCATACATCTTTGATTGTACATTTATTATTTTATTTAAATTGAGCAGTGTGGGTTTATTATATGTATAAAGGAATAGACAGGGTGTCCCGGAAGACATAAGTTCGGTTTTATTTTTGTAAATCAGCACAAAGTAGCCAGGAACTGCCTATATGGCTTCCGTGTAGTCTATTGTAGTTTATGTATACCGCAATGCAGCGATTCTTGGAATTTGCTATTAGTTGAACAATTGCAACTTTTAGGTATAATTTTGTTTTTTAAGAATTTTGAATATTTAGGGCACGAAGTACTTGTTACTTGTTCTTTACTTGTCGTAGAAGACGACTAAACGGTTGGATCTCTGTAAAAACAAGAATCTGTTTATAAAGTCAACAAAACGAAAAATGGATGCCGCCCAAACAAGAGCGGACCCCCACTCAAATACCCGGACAAGAGATTTAGGATCGGCTCGTGGAATATTCAGTCACTAAGGAAACCAGGAGCGTTGGAGGGCCTAATCACATGCATGAAGAAGTATCGGCTGGAATTCGTTGCTCTTCAAGAAACTCGCTGGCCTAAAAGTGTAGACAATGTGTGCCAGGGCTATACGTTGTTATACAGTGGCGTCACAGGCTGTAGTTAAGTCACCTCGAATACAGACTGCAGAGATTTGTACTGAAGATCCATCCCATGAGGTATCCATCACTAGAGCCACGCAGAGACTAAGACGAAACCGCTCACCTGGAGCGGAGAGGTAACTTTGTGAAACTGTCTTTTCGACCTTATGAGACTTCCATATGGTCTATGACTCGATCAATTGAGAGAGTTTCTGGTCTGCGCTGGAATACCTAAGTATGCCAACAAAATTGGTACGATTGTGTAGAACTGTAGAATGACAGTGACACAGTCTCAATGCTGTGTTTAAGTTAAGAACAGGCTATCAAGAATTCCTGCAGTTATCTCGGTTGTTCGGCAGGGGATGCTGTGACTCGATACACTTTAATTTCATGTTGGGGTACATCTTTCTTAAAGGTGAAACACCTCAGACCAACATATTATATCGCCAGTCCAAACAGGTGCTTGCCTATGCAAATGACATACATACATATGTCCGATTAGACTGAATAGCAACGGAACTTCTAGAGTTTTCAGCTTTTGTTGGACTCCAGATCAATGAGTCCAAAACGAAATACTTGATCTTTGACCAGATTTAGTAGTGGTCACTACACGTTAGAGGGAGTGAGGAGGTTCCAATATTTGGGCTCTCTTATCAATCATGATAACAGTGTGGGTGAAGATACTAAAGTGCGCCAGCTGAAGCTTTACAAAGCGTTGATCAGGCCCGTTGCTATGTTTGGATATGAAAGTTCGGCCCTGATGCATGAGTACCAGAGATGTCTTCTTACATTTGAGCGAAGAGTCATAAGTGTGATTTACGGCTCAAAACTCGAAGTAGATGGTACATACCGAGCTCTGTACATTATCGAGATCAGAGATCTGATGAAGATCCCCGATATTGTACATGAAAAAAGATCTCAGCGCGTACGCTGGCTCGGTCACGTTCTACGTGCTATTCTGGTACGAATTATGTAGTGATCTTTGAAAAGGGAACCACCATATGGTTTATGAGAGTGTAAAGACCAAGTCCAGGATCGAAACCGTTGGAGCCAGATTATTGACACAGTAAGAGGCCAGTAATGGCCTTATTAGTGGTCTGATATATTTTTCTATCTTGGTAGGTGAAGTGATAAACTCATATCCATCTATAATATCATTATTTAGTTTGAATCTTGTTCAATTAAACTCAATGGTTGCAGAATTTATAATTATTGGGCACTTACTGATTTTAACAATAAGGTTTTTTTAATTTTTATTTAAAAAATATTTTAAAATAAAATTTTCATTATTATAAATGTAACTCTCAAACTTCTCGAAATATTCAAATCATTTCATAAAAGTTGACAAGCTATATATAGCGAACCTAAAATTTTATTTATAGAAATGTTTATACTTTTCCATACAATTCTGCAACCCCAATATGTAATTAAATGAAGAAATGATTTCCTCAAATCTCCATAAAATTGAATAGCAAGGAGTGATTTGTATATATCCATATGGTTTAACTTAAGTAACAACTGTCGTCGATCAAAGACGTAACTTTGCTGTGGTATATACTCAACGAGCCTTTTACTGTGATACACTAAACTCATTTTGGAGTAAGGATATTTGTGATACCACGGTTCATTAACAATTTTAAGCGCTCATCGTGGTGTGATACGCACTAACGCAAACAAAAATTGAATACAAATATTTGAGCTTTGGCGCAGGCAATTTTAGACGGGAAGTAGTATTTGACTTTCGTATCGTGTTTCAAATTTTTATTTAAATTTTTATTTGTAACTAACAACAGTCGTTATTTAAATGTTGTAAAAATTATAATACATTTACAAAGATAGTTTATATCTATGTAGAAAATACCAGAATTTCGAGAAACGTGAACCCAAAATTTAATACTGCTTTTGATTTTTACTTCATCACACTTCCGTAGTAAGGATTAAGTATTGTAATCGAAAAACATTTTTTTTTATAATATTTTGTTTCTTCCCATGTCCTCTACGTCCTCTGAATCCAAATTGACCACTTTTGAAAAGTGTCTGTATGTACGTCTGTGTGTTTGTGTGTATGTGATTGATTTTTCGCTCAATGAAACCTTGAAATCTACTTTGTATGTTTAAAATAATTTTTAATTATTTAGAATACTTGTGTTACAATGCATGCCTAATAGACTTTTGGTACAAGTCTGCCCAAGAAAATTCTAGATATTCACATATCAACATAAATCTGCATACAAAAACAAATTTAATTTGTAATTTTTTTTTCACATATATTCGTGGAGAATTGTACAAAAGGAACAGAGGATAGAGGGTTTTGTAAAAAAATCACCTGGAACACAGATGCTGGATCAATATTTTTAACTTGGGTTCATATATTTTGATCATTTGTGAAAATTATTAATTAAATATTAATTTGCATCGCATTTTTATATTTAAAAATTAAATTATGAATAAGATTTTAACAAAATAACATAATAGTTTTCCTAAAATACCTCCAGATAGATTTTTAGATTTTAGGTTCTAGGTTGTTCTCATTTGCTAGTTTTGATGGCTCCAACATATTAGCATTTGACAAAGAGTAATTATCTCTTAAAAAACTGACCTCCTTTAGACAAGTTTGTGTGATAAAATCACTTGATGCACTTAATGCACATATCAGAATTTTTTAGCTTGAATTTTGACAAATTTAAGATATCTACTTTTTTAAAGTGAATTTTATTGTTCTAAAATTTAAATAATTTTTTAAAATTATTACGACCCAAAATTATATGAATTTTATTTATTTAATTTTGAAACCACCTCGAAATTGTACAAAATTTAATTCAAATTTATTTTTAGATTTTGCTTGTGGTGATAAATAGTTTTAGTCCAAAAATAACAATATTTTATGAAAGTTTAATTAAATTTATATTAGAATTTAGAGGCTATAGTAAAGACTCTCACTTGAATAAATTGTAAATTAAACGCTTAAAAACTGTAAAGTTAACCAGAAATTTGGTAATTTTAATAGATTAGAGATACATGTTTTTTTTAAAACGACACTGCGTTTATGAATAATTTTGGTAGAGAGTTTTGTTGTTCTTTTGATAAGTACTGAATTACTTCATTAATCAAAAAATCATTTGAAATAGGCCATCTGCTTGACTTGTGTAAATCTGAATTTTCCAGGTATGGAAAACGGACAGGTAATGTGGCTGAAAAATAGTGAAAACAACAACGGCCCAAGAATATAACGTTGAGGAACCCCAGCATATAATTTATGTGATTCGAAATATTATAACTTGATTGTAGTATAGTTTTATTGCGGTGTGGTAGAACAGATCATAATTGATTATGTCTAAAGTGTAAAGAAAATCTATTAAAATTAAGAATTAGATGTATCCAAGAAATGATTTATACACATCAAGAATATTAATTAGCGCTGTCTCCATGCTCACATTTTTTCGAAAACCGGATTGATTTTTACTGAGAGATTAGTTTGAGTTAATATGGTTTTTTATTTTGTCAAAGAGAATTTTCTCTAGAACCTTTGATAAGAACTATAAGCATGGTATAGTTCTTAGATTTTCCACAGATATTAAGTCAATTTTTTATATGTTGGCATTGAGAAATTCAAAATATGTTTGAAATACGATAAATATGTTCTATAAACATTTTGATAAACCTATTACTAATTCCATTGTGACCAATAGGTCAGATCTAATAAATTTTTTTTTCACTTCGCGTATCTTGATTGTAATTATTCTTCTAAGGTTAGTGTATTGCAATGGGAAATATGTATGTACCCTGCCCTAAATTTATAAGGCAACGTAAATGCCATGTCAACCATGGTGTAGAGTCGCATTTTGACACTACTTTTTTGACTGATACACAGTAAACTTCTTTGTAAATTTTGTTAAATTCCACTTTTCTCGATTTACCTTTTAAAAACTTAAAAAAAATTTATTTAAATTCGAAATATAATTTTTTGGCTATAAATTTTCAAAATTTAATTCAGAATTTATGAATTTTGTTATCCAAATTTCGGAATATTAGAATTTCTGAGAATATATAGAATATTAAAAACAATTGAACAAGCACTGTTTTTATTCAATAAGGTGCTAAAATTTAGGTGCTGGATGATGCCGTTGTCTAAAGGCTGCAGCAAAAATCCTGCCTAAAAAAATAATAAGATTTGTCTAGAAAAAAACTGGGCGGAATTTGGATAGGTCAATTCTTAAAATATCGCTTTCCAATTAATATAACAGAAATCGAGATCAGATTCAAGAATTATAGATTTCTTACCCAATCCAATGAAAGTGTTGCGGAATCAAAAAATATTTACACTCTAAATTAATTTATTTCAGATGGTCAAGCTGGTATCAAGTCCGTCGGTTTTTGTGAAATCCGGAAAGATCATTAAATTAAATTATAGTTTGGTAAGCGAATAGCTTGCTCCCAACCTACCCTAATAATCTCTCTGCTATAAAGGTGAGAATGACTATGTCTTGCAAAAACTTGCCTAATAAAAAATGCCTAGTTATATTTCACTCCCCAGTTACACAACCAGACTAGTTTCTTCTAAATTATAGGTCTTAAATTTGAGTAGTGCGTTTGAAGAAAATTTGATTAGACTATCATAATTTGAAAATAATTAATATCAAATCTGATTTTTCAAAAGCATTGCATATTGTAAATGGTTTTAAGTTTATTAAACTGATTTCAGCTTTCGTTCAAATTTTAGGTGCAATCAAATTTGGTTTCTTGATAATTTTTAAAATCGAATACAGATTTTTGTTAATAATCCCAACAATTCTGTACTAATGATTCTCGCTGATAAATTTGTAATGTTTATGTTTTTATATCTGTATTATTCTCCGGATGTCACAACCTTTCGCTACGCCTCTGTTTGTAACGTCTTGTTAGGAACCAGACTTAAGAAGGAAGCCATTTAGCCACAATTAGTAATATTCAGCATTGATTCATGTATAGATAGTAAAAGGATGGTGATAGTAGATAATCGTTTAAGTCGTTGGACTGGCCGGTTGGCAAATGGCAAATCCGAGGTAATTAATCAAAACTCGATTCTCTTATCTTGCTCGGTCAAATACTACTGTGAACCGGATTTCCTAACACTTAATTTTGCAGCTCTAGCTTTTGCAGTACTTCTTTAGTCGTTGACGTCTTCGATGGGTAAGACCACACAAACTTTGAAAAGCTGGTAATCATCGTGAGAGGATATTGGCATTGTTTTTTGTCTTTGCTAAGTGGTCCATATGAAGGGGCGATATGTGGTAAAAGGTCCTCTTTTTTTTTTAAATTTTATTAGAGCTACCTCATCGCTTCGATAACCGCATGGACACTAGATTGTAGTTTAAATCATCGGCATGCCGCATACGAATTCCTATTCGATGTTGTCGTTGTAATGCCGTTTAAAGTTGATATGGAAATTGCCAATACGTAATTTTATTTAACTGTCTAACGTTTGCTGAGAGACTCTATCTTATTTTATATATGTATAGATTTCTAAAATATGTGAATAATTACAATTCATAAATAATAATTAAACCTATAAATGACATATTATCGAGAAAGACTTAAATCAACAAATAAATAAATAAATCAAATTGTTTTAAAAATAATTTTCAATCTCCAATTCAATTTCCTTCAATCACAAATTTTATTTATAAGACAATTTTTGTATTCTTTAGATTATTTTTATTGTACGTAAAAATAACAACAACAAAACCAAAATTATTTAAGAGATAAAAAATCAATTTTTATCAATTAAATTTATAAATTGAAAATCATAAAAAAATATATATTATTATTGCATCAATCAAAGTAAATACATAAATAAATTTATTATATTTTGTTATTTTATTTTTTTTGCAAAAATTGAAAATAAAAAGAATAGAATTTTCTTCTAATGAAAAATAAATAAATTTTTTCACAAAAATTCTAAAGAAAACAATAATATTTTATATATTGACATAATTGAATGATTACAATTGATATGTGTATATCGACCAGTTTTATCGTATACATACATTTATAGGGCAGTCCACGTACTAGCCACATGTTAACGATTTGTTGTGTAGTGCTGGGTAATAGAGACATTCTAAATTTTAACTCAGCTGAATTCGTATTTTATTTTATTTGACACAAAAATATTTGGCTTGAAATAGACATGCGGAGGAGCAGTAACTTTATAAAAAATTTAAATATGTACATAATACATACATACTAGAGAACAGAAATAGAGACATAAAAATTGTAACACAAAAATTTGCTTACTTATTTATGTAACATGAAAGTATCATGTACATTCCGACTGGCAAGCACAAAAAAAAATATATTACAGAAACCAGAGGGAACACATACATATTATTATGTCTTTCAGTTATTTCTTCATCTCTAAAACATCATATTTTTGTGTGTGTATGTGTGTGTGTGTGTGTGTTGGGTTTCCCAACCAAGAAACACAAAATTCTTTTGCTAGATGTATGTATGTTGTCTTTGTCAAATAAAAATTCCTACACATAAAGTTGCACAAGAGGGTTGATTACTTGTTATTTCGTCTTTTTTTTTTTATATATATGTAGACACTAGACATACATACATACATACATATAATATCTGCCAGCATTTGGAAAAGATGAATAGTATAAAAGTGAAACAATTCCATTTATTTTTCCAAACATTTTCTTTTCTGCTGGTTGGTAATTTTTACTTATTCATACTCTATATATAAATAGATATGTACAGTATATGTTCTTTTGTTGGCTTTTGGTTCTGCTGCATAATTCAACTTTGTCCTAAAATTCCTTATTTGACATTAAAGTGTAAATTGGATCAAAAATATATCCTCTTCGAATATTTTTATGATTAATTAATGTTCTGTGTAGTATGAATACATACATACATATATTGTAAATCGTATCGTTACTAAATAATAATAATTGTAATAAAAAAACTCCTCTCTCCTTGTTTAGAAAAAGTCTTTCGTTTTTAATTTGGCTAAAAAATCACGTACCAGAATCGGAAAATGGTTAACATACATACATACATACATACATACATATATACGAACGCGAAAATATGAATTATTGAAAAACATCAAATCATTGCAAAAATAATATACAAAAGAAAATTCCTCTTCCATAGTTTTTATTATCCTTTTATGTTTGTATTGGATATACGTATATACATATATGTATAAATGATCTGGTGTTCGCTCGTTTTTAGGGGGATGATGATAAGACTAAAACAGGAAAAAAATAACGAAAACAAAGTCAATAAACTTCTTTGTGTTTTATCCCGCATACATATATCCCCATATTCCTTCTTTTTCGTAACAAACTTTCTTAGACATTTTATTTTTATTTTATTTTTTACTATACGGTTGTTTGCTAAATTGAAACATGAATAACATAGATAAGAAATAAGGGAGGATGTAGATTATCATAAATTGCATAGAAATTACTCTGTTGTTTTTATTGTACTTGCAGTTTTTCCGTTCGATTTTATTTTTTTGCTGTATGCTGCTCTCCAAAATGTGTACCGTAGCTGTATAACTCGACATGAAAATTGAATAGAATAATGAGGATGTTTTATTTAAGACTTTTTAATGGAGCTATATAATGGTACTATTTCAAAATAAATATTGGCCATTTGGGGATTCCGCGTGTAATTTGTATAGTGTACCGAAGCTATATACACGTAGCAAATTGTTTGTTATGTGCGATATTGTGTGCGGCGCGGTTTAACATGGCAAACAAGACTTAGGGGATGGGAAATAATATTTATATGCAGAAAATTGTTTTGATATAAATTTTGGAAAAATAAAATAACAAACATGACGACGTAATGGTAATTTTTCTTTGCATTACTATCTGAATTTGAGTGATTGATTTAGATTTACTGAACATGATGGTATTATATATGGAAGGAAAACCACTCACGTGTATATTTTTAAACCATAGGCGACACACAATATTTGCGGTGTTGTTGATCTAGGGAAGGCAAATATTTTTTTTAATTAGTTAAAGTGAATGAATGAAAATAAAATGAAATTGGCCCAAGTTTATTATGTTTTCGGTGAATTAATTAATTTATTTTACGATGAAATCCTTGAAATTTTTTTCTAAATTATAAGTAAAGCTTAGTTACATTTATAATGTTTGTAATTATAAAGTTTTGTTGCCTACGGTGAATGGACCAATTTCTATATTTATTTGGGCGATTAATAATAACTCAAATAGGTGACGTTAATTTTATATACATTTGTATGTTTGACAAAAATTATACGTTTTCTTGAAACTCTTCCTAATATCATAGAAAGGCCACGTTCGTGGACCAGTTGGGTTTATCAATGATAACTTATTTGAGTGATATGAGAGACTACAATCTATTACAGAGAGTATTTTTTTAAAAGTTGTTTGCTATTTCAAACCCTTACCACCTTTTGTTGGGTTTACCATTCACGGTGAGTTCGATACATAATGCTTTGGTATATCATAAAGTTCATTAACTTTTTTTAGTATGTTTACTTCCTAAAATTTAAATCGGTCCGTGGGTCTTTGTAACTGGATTGGGAAACATTTTAATATTGGATGTTAAAATCGAAAAAAGTAATACAATCATTATATGCATAATAAACTTGTGCCCTAGATGTAATTGCAATTGATAAGTTTGTGGTTAGTTTGAGTTTTTCGCTTTATGCCACTCAAGGGGCGACTAAAAATGGAGTATCGAAAATTTGTAGAGAGTAGAAAGTAGAAAGAATACAGTAGCCAAAATACAATCAAGCAGTAAGATGGTAATAAAAGATAATATTAAAAATTCAAAATATCAAATTTTAGTTGATCTTTCCAAGCACACTCATATATAGAAAAAAAATGAACGATTGTCTTGCAGTCAGTGCAGAACAATTTGTTACTTGTGCTTGGCAAGAAACAAATAGAGAATGCAAGTATAATTTTATAAAAATAAATCGATAACAAGCTTTTGTCGATCTTGCGAAGCACTCACATAGAAAAACGCACGAAAAATTATCTTGCATAAGTACTAGACAATTTTTCGTGTGTCTTACTATGTGAGTACTTGGCACGGTCGACTAAAATTTGGTATTAATAATTTTTTATTTTATTATTATTTGTAAAGTTTAGTTAATGAAATTTTATAAAAAATCTGTCTCGTTTCATTTATTGTTGTATGATTCGTATTTGAATCTAATACACACACAACATGCATTTGAAAATTTACAGTGCAACTTAGACTATGTGGGCACTGGTTGCCTTGCTTAACATGACGCGCGGCAATAGTAATGAAGAAATGTGGTATTCGTAGTTCTGATCTTAAATAATGTAATAGGTCTCTCTAGTTACTTCTCAACTCTAAGTTTGCATTTTGCGAACTAAATTACATTACACTAAATTACTCAATACGCATTTACAAAGTTCATATAGATTGTTGTGTCAGTTTTCCATCGCTCAAAAATGCATTAAAATTATCAAGGACAGGTAACCGAAATATATCCATAGTTCTGCATTTGGATAATTCAAGTCCTTCGGTTTGAAGCATTCTCTGCGCTCCAACGGGGAAAAGAGAAACTAACATTGGTTTCAAATTCGGATCAAGCACTCTAATTCTTTCAGTTTTAGTCCAGTTTATATTCTTTTTATTAGCATTAAAGCATCTGCTCTCTGGCAAATTTGTGGAATTTAAATTATATAATAATATATGGTGCGACTTGAACTTAGTCAAAAATAAAAAGGTGATTTATAAACCATAAACCAACTTTTCATTTTTGGCAATAAATAATAAACAATTCGTCACGAGAGAGCTCACGTGTGATAGCTGGGGTTTATAAAAATTTGCTTAAAACTCAATTATCGATGATTCAATGATTATTTTTATTTTCATCGGTTTATCGATAAATAATCGTTTTCCTGACATTGAAAATTTATGACTTCATATCTGCCGTTAAGGATTAATGCAATAAATTGCATGTATTTTTGGGCCATATGGCATATATCTGAAACTTTTGCTATTGATTATAATTTCATAATCCTAAGGATTTGGTTGCCTTACAATGAAACATTATTTAAGAAATGTAAAATTCTCAATATTAGTAAGCTATCGGTCAATTGCCATCGGTTTGAGCTCACTTTTAAAATCGAGACAGTCGTAGTAATTTCGAGAATAATTTGGGGAATCACCAAGTTTTGGAACTTTTATGATCTTATTTAGTATAAAATAGGTTAAACTTCCTTTCTTCAATAACTATGCAATAACCGTCAAATTTCAATCTCAAATTATCTAGAACAGTCCTCTCATTTGTACTGTCTTGTAATGTGTTAACAGGTATGTATGGTATTTTTTCATGTAGAGTAATTTCAAATTCAACAATGAGGACGAAATGGCAAGTTTAGTTATTTTAAAATTTGTAAACGTTATTAAAACGGTATTCTCTCTATCATAATTAAATTGATTAATAATATCGAAGAACCTCAATAAAATTTTCAGGATGCCACACAGAACTGTTAAAGATAGAATATTCCTTCTACTATGGTTAATTAATTGAAAGAAAGGTTCGAATTCTATATGAACTCGAAGATTGTGTATATGCGATTATTCTATAAGAAAGAGTATGTTATAATTTATATTTTGATGTATGCCACAAACCAACCGGAAACAGTTGCCGTTTCCGAATAGTACGACTGCAAATTGACACACAACAGAGCAATCTGACTAATCAATATGTTTAATTAAATTAAAGCTGCGATGGTCCTAGCGAGTGACACAATAAAGACTAACTACTAACTTTGTAGCTAATCTACTTCAGTGCTTCGACCTATGATCTGTGTGCATGTTTCAACACAAAATCTGTAAATGACAGGAACTAATATTGCATATTGCAGAACCCAAAATTGTTGAACTATTTATAAAACTGACAATATATGCCAGCCAGAGAATATCATATCGACATTAAATTTCATATCATGTATGAGTAACGAATAGGAGTAAGTTTACGGGTGTAAATAAGTAAATCCGTAAACAATGGCAAACCTTTTCTTATAGGTATGTTGAGGCAGATTTTTCCTCCTTTTCTCTTTTATTGTTCAATATTGATTACATTTGATGAAACAGCACTTTGTGCATTAATTCACATTTGATAGCACTGCATATTTTGAGAAGGACTAAGTGGAATAATCAGGAAACACTGAAATTGAATTCTTAGAACTAATATTGTTGAAGAAAACAGATCTAACGTTTTACACTTATTGCGGAATAAAAATTGTAAAGCGTAGGAATACTAAGAACGGCTAGTGGAAAGAAAACATTAAATGGAAACATGTAAGTAGCAGAATAATAACCGGGCTACTGCATATATGTATAGCGAACCAAAGTGGTGGAAATTTACAAGTGCCTTAATGAAGCTGAAAAATAACATAGCTGCTGGAACTGACAAGACAAGCTGAACTACTCAATGGAGACGCATTTACAACAACAGGAATACTAACTTACTATTAGTAGAAGTACGGAATACTTGTAGAAAGAGGGCTTAACCATAACAATTCCAAGGAAAGGCAACCTAAGAGAATGCAGGAATTGGCGAGGTATCTCATTAATTGTATACAATGAAAGTATGAGCAATGATCATCTGGAACAAATTTCACCAACTATCAACCAACATATAAGAAACGAACATGCTAGTTTCAGACCAGGAACAAGCTGTACAGATCATATTAACTCAGTCCGAATAATCATCGAACAATTGAACGAATGAAACTCACAACTATATCAACTCTTCGTGAATTCCGAACATGCACTCGATTCCACCAAGAGAAGCGCAATATGGAAAGCACTCTACGAAATATTCATTCCGAGAGAAATAACCGAATTCATCCAAGAATGTAACTACAATTCACGAGGAGTCAGACAATGATGTGTGTCTACTATCACCATTACTGTTCCTGATAGTACTGGATAGTGTCATGCGCAAACTAGACAACGCATCACCAAACGGCATCCCATTAGAAGACTCAATATCTTGACTAGGCATATAATATATACCGGCTAACACACAAACACGCCGACATGCTACAGAAGTTATCAGACTCCGCACCAGAAGTTGGGATTAAAATAAAAATTAAGAACACTAAAGCCCTGAGGCTGAACATAGACATTGCTACACCATTCCGCATCAACCAAAAAACCATAAAAGATGTCGAAAAATTCATATACCTTGGTTGTATTGTAGCAAGAACAGGCGGCACGGTAAAAGACATCAACCGACGTATCAACAAAGCAAGAAGCACAATCAATGTACGTCAAGAAACTCCAAGACACGAATGTTCAACGCCTATGTAAAATCAATACTGCTGCGTATGGCTAAAACGTGAAAATTACTAAGACTCCAGGTATTTGTGAACAAATGTCTCTCTTCTCTGGCAAACGAAACAAGTCGACACTGAGAAGGAGATCAGGAAACGGAAATGGAGATGGATAGGACACACACTGAGAAAGGCACCAAATGACATAGGTTGGCATTAAAATGGAATCCACAAGGAAAAAAGGAAAGTTGGAAGGCCAGCAGTAATATGGAAATGAACGGTGCTAACTGAAGTGAAACATCTCGTGAAAACATGGGAGAAGCTTATAAGACAACAGCCCCAAATAAAGTTAGATGGTCCAGTCTAGTAGACGCTCTATGTTCCTAAAATGAGATAAAGAAAAAAAAATTTAAAGCAAAATAATGTAAAAGAAGCTAATCCTGCAATTTTTGATTATTTTATTTTAACTATATCGGCACTTATCGATTTTACGTCCACACCTCTCAACAATTTAAGTGGGATGCAAACAACAAAAAGTGTTCTTACGGTGTATATGCCTTTTATCAAGAGTTCCTCAGATAGGAGTCAGCATATAATAAATTTCAAAATGTTAAAAAAATCAAATCGAAAGCAATTTAAATTTTTTTTTTAACTTCTGCATTTATAATGAGCTATCTTGTATTTCAGCAATATGTATGCTATGCTTTGACACATGCCCAAGAAATACCAATATATACATACCAACACCAGATATAAAAAAAAATTAATTAAATACGTATTAAAATATCGACCCTATTGAGTAATTCTCTTTTCAAATATTTGTTGAAATACTTTTGGAAAAAAACTCCACAAATATACTTATACATATATACAAAAGATCTTATAAAACACAAATGAGCATATTTTCAATTTTATAAATTAAAAACCATATTTTTATTTTCATACAAATATTTTTCCTATAGAATCAACCACATTTTTATTAAAGAAAATGAGGTTTTTACAGTTCTCGATCGAAAATAGAAATTTAAAATATAAAAAATGTAGTCGGAAAAACTAAACTTTTCTGTTTCTATACAGACATTTTTCTAAAAAAAATATTATTTTTTATTAAAATATAAACTGCAAACCTACAATAAATAGCCAACCACCTGGTGTGAGCTTTTCAATTATAAATTTACATGTATATACACGTATATATTATTATTTTTTATACCTGTCGTCTTTATTTAGTCTAGAGTCTAGACAATAGATATTTACTAAATATACTATTCATATACATACATTTAATATTAACATATATACTTTAAATAGTATGTACAATTTAAATGAAAAACCATAAAAAAATTATACATAATTTATCCAGGATTGATTTGGTTTTAAAAAAATTAAAAATGCAAAAAAAAAATATAAAATTATGTATGTGTAAGGTGTATACCTACCTACTGTCTAGAGAACTGACACAAAATCGTATATATATATATTTATAAATATTCATGTCGTTCGAGAGGTTTCTTTTGGAAGATTGAGATAAAGAAATCTCAAAAAAAAAAACTTACATTTCTTAATTATATGATCCGATTAATTTTCATCGAAGATTAAATTTCACAGAAAATTTCTATTTAGTTTGTTTTTTTATTTCCACTTAACCTACTACTGTACAATACAAAAAAAAAGAAAATGTAAATCTAAAGCTTTTTTCTGTTTTATTTTTTTCGTATTTTGAATGAAAAGCACAATTTTCTCACTGTAATTTTTAATAGGCAAAAAAGTTGATTTTTTTTTTATTTTCTGGATCGTAAAATTTTAGATAAAATTGTCTAGACTTTTCTCTTGCTTATTGTTGTTGTTGTTCTTGTTTTTGTGTTTTGTTTTTTTGTGTATGTACAATAAAATAAAAAGTTTACTAATTCATGAGCTTTTTTTTATTTTTTATTTCGTTTTTAAATAATGTACAAAAAATGTTGATGTTATTTACTATGGATGACTGTATAATATATTTATATAACAGCATAAAACTTTGTACTAATTTTTATTTTTATTATTATTAAAAAAAAGTAAAATAATAATAATAAAATCCAAAATAAAAATAAAAGCTTTAGATATACTTTTATTTATGTAATTGAAGTTGCACTGGATCGCCGCTCAAACATTGTTGCGCATCTCAATTTATTTTTATTTTTACTTTTTATCAACACAGACATTCTTGGAAACTTCCGGTTTTTTTTCAATGCACCAATGCATTTACGGAGAATTATTATAAATAAATAAATTTTGATTGACACTCGATTGAATTTGAATTGACATTCATTTTTAATTTTTTAAATATTATTCCAGTCACGTATAAACAATCGGCAAGTTAATTATTGCGCTAAAATAGTATATTAAAATATCAAAAACCTATCAATTTCACTTTTATTGTTTTATATTCACAGAAGATGCTATCATATTTGCATGAATTTAGTTTGTTAATTTGACAGACTGGTAAAATGTGCGGTGAATTTTTAATTTTTATCTATGAATATACTGAAGATTAGATGTATGTACGTATATATGTATATAGTCACGAAATAGAAAAATTTATGCTTGTTTTGTGGAATCTATCGGAAATATTACATTCCTTAACATTTTGATATATAATGTAAAGGTTTTCTTCATTTCACAATCACTAAGTACTCTAATAAATTGTTTGTTTATTTTATAATTTAAGTATTTATTACACTTCAGTAACACAAGCCAAATAAATTAACTTTTTAAAAATCATTAAAATTTTCTTGTCTGCAAACACATATCGAATGACGTTATTTATTAATGTTTTAAAATTTCGACGTCTCAAATTGTGAAGAGTACAATCGTTTGATAAATTCAATGGAAATTGGATGTACTCAGGTCTCCTACCATGTTGGCATTGAAAGTTTATCGATGGTTAAAATTTAAGTCGAATTTATGCAATTTGTATGTACATACTGAAATATGGACATGGAGAAGTTAGTTGTTATTCATTAATTATGAAACAATAAAAAAACATCAATATTTTAGATTTGCAGTTTGAATGCTCTTTGGGGGTTAACGCTCAAGATATAACACTCTGATTTTGGACAAATGTTTAAATCACAATTTTCTAGTCTTGCCAAATGAAACTTGAACTAAACCAATTATCTTGTGATAGTTAATGGAAAAACTTCAAAACATGTCGTAGACATACATAATTTTTAATTAATTACATGTGATTTACAAAATGCTAAATTTACCAGAACGTCCACTCGTTTGAAGCTAGGACTAAACCAATATTCTAGTGATATGCTGTTGGCAAAACAATTCAAAATAAGCCATCTTCAGATATAACACTAGCGGCTGACACACTATAAAGGCTGATGTTATTCAAATATTTAATCATTTACATGACAGTGACAGAGTCTCCTTGCTGTGTTCAAGTTGAGAACAGGCTATAAAGAATTTTTGCAGTTAACTTGGGTGTTTAGCAAGGAGATGTTCTGTCCCCGATACTCTTTAATCTCATGTTGGAGTATATCTTTCGGAAAACTGAAACACTGATACACGTAAAATTTAACACCTATCAAGTACCGTGAAGGTTGGTGAATGTGAAAGTTGGGTCCTGACGGATGAGTAGGAGAGATGTCTCCTTACATTTGAGAAAAGAGTTATGCAAGTGATTTACGACCCAAAACGCGAAATAGATGGCACATACCGAAAACTGATCCGGGACGAATTGTGCAGCAATCTCTGAAAGGAGAACCACCATATGGTAGGCGCAAAGGTCGTTGTAGGCGACGATGATTCCACGGTGTAGAGAACGATTTGATTTATTTTCTTTTCCAGTAATGGCCTTCATTATTTACAAGTGATTCTGGAAAATTAATGTTTCTTAGGCTTCACACATGAAACTTAGGCTAAATCAATTCTCCAATGATAGCTATTGGAAAAACACTTCAAAACAAGTCATCTCGGGACATAACAATCTAGAGGCTGATTTTATACAAATTTTTAATTATTTACTTGTAATTTGAAAAAAATTGAAATTTCTCAGGCTTCAAAAATAATAATTTTGGAAAATTCAATTTCCCTACATGAAAATTCTTCTACCGCAATATTATAAATAAATTTATCAAATTGCGTTAAATCATTGCAATCGGCTTTATAATTTATTTTTCGGCTGGAAAATATCGGGTAACTTTAACAGACTTTACAACTTAAGCACATTCTCGAAAATTTGTGAGGGAGTTATAAAATGACGACATTTAGATAATTGAATTTTGAACCAATTTGAAGCTTTTTTGCATTATTTTAGTCAAATATATTTAACTTAAGCTAACAACTTACAGAAGAGGATAACGTTATTTATTCATATTTCAAAAACGTTGAACATAGTCGATCATGTGCATACCGCTGTTAGAGAAAATCCGTAAAAGTAGTTTACTTTCGTAATTGTAATCAAATTGTTAAAATTATGTTGAAACAATTAATTGTACAGGCCTTCTGAAGTGTCGATACCACACAAGGCTCAGTTTTCTTTACTGTTTCTTATTAATCTTAATTACATTTTTGAGATTATTCTTACAGGCCACAGCATTCGCAAATGATCTAGTAGTTTATGTTCAATACTTACTCTTAAGATATTTATATATGTACATGCCCAGTATAATTGGTTTTATTATCATTATCACGGAACAAGGCTATCGTAATTCATTTATTATCCGATTGAGTCGATTATCGGTGTTTTTACTCCAAAATTTATCATTCCAAATACTATAAATTTAATTATTTCTAGAATTAAAATTTTAAATTCTAAATTGCGTACAGGTGCAGCCCGTCAATATTCATGGTGGACAGGACCCACACTATACATTTAGCCTTTACACACTGTTTATTTCACTATCACACACAAACATTTTTTATGAAAACATAAATCAGTCGTCATCAAACAAGTATTAGTTTAAGTTGTGTACTGTAAATTTAGGCTTGCGAGCTAAATCTTTTTTTGTTATTATTTTCAGTACTAAATTTTAGTTGACCTTGCCAAGCACTCACATAGTAAAACACATGAAAAAGTGTCTAGTGCTGATGTAAGACGGTTTTTCGTGTGTTTTACTATGCGAGTTCTTGGAAAAGTGTACTAAAATTTGATATAGATAAAATTTTAACATAATTTTTTTGTTATTATTGTATGGGTTGAATTTTTTTTATATCGTTTTGGATAATGTGTTCGAACGACTATTTAGAGATCGACTTGGCTTCCCTAGGTTGTCTAAGATAGTATGAAGACCATGCTCAGGATCAAAACTGTTAGAGCCAAATTGTTGACACAATACAGGGCCAATAATGGCCTTTAAAAACTTATTATTATTATTATTAATAAAATTGATAATAATAATTTTTAATACGAAAAAGTTATGTTTTATTTTTTTAAATTTATATTCTGATAAATTTGGATTTTCTCTTACACAGCAGCAGCAAGCCAATTCAATATTCTCTTGTGTGCGTGCATTTCTTTGTCGTACTGGTACTCTTGTAACGTGTAAGGAAAATTTACTTTCAAATTTGTCTACAATACAACGAATAGTGAGTCGATTAACTGAATAATATCGTCCATGAATTCTTCTTAAATTTCTTACAGTATTCACAAATGAGCACTGATTTTGATAAAATAATTTAACAATTTCTAAACGTTGTTGAAGCGTGTATCTTTTAATGATTAAGTGGCATAACCAACTAAACACAAATGACATAAAAAATGTCGAAAAATAATACGAAGTGTTGTCATTATAACTATCTAAAATGGTATCATTCCTATTGGAAAACCCTTTAAAACATTTTATCGAAGGCAAATTAAAGTCATCTAAAATTACAATTTGAAGAATTAATAGCAGCGCACATAAAATTACGTAAAATTTAGATTAGACCTCAAATTTTGTGGACAGACAATAAATAATACAAATATATAAGACACCATCATTTTGCAATAATATTTTAATCCAAACACCATCATATATAAATTATATACATCAGAATTAAACCTTACAGCTGACATGTTGTTACGTACTCGTACAGTTAATGTAGCATTTCGATCCGTCCTATAAACAATGTAATTTTTTAAATAGTTCAGGAGTGAACATTTGGCTAAAGATAAATGGTCACTCCTGAACTATTTAAAGATTAGACAAATTACATCACTCCCAAATTCATTTACAGTAGCTTTAAAATCAATTGTTTTCGTTCTAAGGGATCGATAATATAATTCAAGCTGCATTTTAACACCACCTCAATAACACGTAAGTCATTAAATTTGATATGTAAATATTCGATTTATCATCATTAATTGTTTAAGTTTGGATTTTAAAATGGACAAATTGAAAGAAAAAGCTACTTAACAAATAATTATTTTTCAATATCCGACTCCCGAAGCAATTTATCTGAATGGCATGTGACGTTTTGTCTAAATTTTTTGTAAAACAATAAAAACTAAGATTTAGGCATTATTTACAAAAATCTTCACACGCTTTACTTTCTTTGCTACTTTTTCAAATTCTCTATCATAAATCATCAAAAAAATTATTTAACAATATTTTTAGAATCGTCAAGTTAGCTCTTTAAAATTACATTTCACGGGCCATATAAATAAAATGTAAACCTATTTTGGAACCTACATTTAATTATTAATTAATGTTTTTCTGAAACAAAAGTTGAATTATTTGTGAAATTAATGACTTAACGTGCGTGCATGCAAAATTTTCATTCGTTACGAATTACAGTTCAGAAGTTAAAAACCTGTGATAAACTGGACAGACGGGCAGCAGAGTGATACCATAAAGGTTCCGTTATATATTTTATACATATGCCATTCAATGCAAAAAAAAACTACTAAAACTTATATTTAATATTAAATTATATTACGGTCGCCTAAATGAAATGGCAATAAAAAATGTAGGTTTTGGTCAAAAAAAAAAAACAAATAAAAAAATAATTATAGCCGCCAATCAAAAATTCTCAAAAATTGAAAATTATGCTTAAAGCACATATCATTTTGGCACCCTCTATTATTATTTATATGAAGTTGGAAAATTGATTTAAAATGTAAAAATATAAAACGTTTCTGTGAAATTAGAAAAATACTTTTTAAAACAATCCATTATACACTAGATTTAAGATAACACAGTAGCAATATTATATACATATATATGTATAAACAAACTTAAAAGCTCCCGATAACAAAATTAATTATGTAAATGATTATGAATGTAATTTTTTTTTTCATGTCAAGTTGAATTAATATTATGATTGCATAAAACGCAATCTGTACACACAGAATACACAATATACTCGTATGTATGTATATGGGAAAAGTTAAAAAGCTCTATTATTGCATTGAACATATATTTAAAGCGCAAAAAGCTTTTTTATTTTATTTTTATATAAATCCATATAAAATTAAAATTTTACACGCAATATATTCTTTTCAAAATTAAAACAAATAATTTTCCTATCCTGGAAAATTTTAATTTTTGCGTTTCATATTATCCATGTTCTATGATTTTTTTGATTTTTTTGGAGGGGCTATTGTTATTTGTCATAATGCAGTTATGCACGTACGTTTGTGCATTGTATACATACATACATATATGTACATAAATAAATAGAGATATGTGATACTAATATAGATTTGAATTTTTATTTTCAGTTCCAGTAATTGGTAATTTTACTGAAGAAGAGGCTAATGGTAGTACCCTGCCGCAGGACACATCGCTCGAGTATCCATTGCAACGTGATGAAGTACAAACGATACCGAGTAAAGGTGATCGAATACATGTTCCACAAATCATATCGCCAAAGCCAATTGATCAGGAGCAAGAACAAAATTTCGTCGGTGTTATAATTGCGGTACTAACAACGATTATTTTATTATTAATTGTTGTGATATTATTTATAATCGCCCGGAATAAACGTAATAGACGGAGTGATGTACTTGGGACATTACAACATAATTTACACTCCGATGTGCTAGGCATGGGCATTGATAAACGCATGAATAGTAACATAAAGGTAAATATTATTATCAATTAAAATGGATTTTATTATTTGTCGTAAAAAATAATTTACGTTTTTTTTTTTGTTTATATTCAAACAAAAGGTTGCAATGGACGATAATGAGTCAATAGACAAAAGTAGTTTATACCATGAACCATTTAATGTGAATATGTACACAAGTGCTGCTAGTGGTTGCACATTAAATGATATGCAACGACATCATATAACACCGGATTATACAGGTTTGTTGACTTTATTTGTTGTTGTTGTTGTTGTTGTCATTTTCATCTGCATGTTCCCATTTTTATTAATATTTTCCATTATCTATGCATTAAATTTATTTTTATTGTTATTATTGTTGTTATTATTAAAATGGTTATAATAATAACAATAATAATGATAATAATAGCAAAAATTGTCGTTTATTAAATTCAATTTCAAGCGCACAACAACACAAAAATGGGAAATGAAATTAAATTTTAATTTATTTTATTAAGTTTCATGCAAAATAAGAAGTATCGTATTTTGACTTTTGCGAACATGCTTCAGAGACAAAATCCCACTCTGGAATTTTTTTTTATAAAATTCGAAACAAATAATAGTTTTATTGATTGTATGGTTTTACCCCATTGAAATCAGGTCATAGTTTAAAACATATTCTTTCATGTTGTGAATACATAGTAGTATGTAGTAGTAGTAGTTGTGTATGACGTGAATTTATTATAACAGATAACCGATTCGAAATTTGTGGATGATTATTTTACTGCATTTTTTGGTTTAAAAATGGATTTTAAATAATTTGTATCAGAAAATATTTTAGGTGGCATTGACCATTGTACATAGGCAGAAAGATATTTTACAAAATATGTTGTAACATTTTTTCGAAATTTCTGTAAATTAATTCTTTTCGACAAGAAAATGAAATTCTTTGTATTTTTGGCATGTCAAATTTTATTTATGAACAGATGTAACGATTTATACAATTTAGTTTAGTTGAGCCAATATATTTACGAATGTGTACATAGTTCTACTTTATAGATTATTGTGATTATTGTGAAAATTGTATTTCCAAGCTGTTGCATGGTAACTCTATTGACCACTACTACGCCAGTGTTGATAATTATTTGATCGTTGGAATCCAAGACAAATGTTATTTTGCGAGTCTCTAACGAATTTCCGATTACAGGAACATTACAATTCACTATTTGGCAGATACCTGCACGGTCCGATATATTATATTTCTTCTCGAGTCGACCCGAACTCGAAATAGGCCGACAAGTAATAAGCCTAGCCCGACCCGGACAAAATTGTATCTAAGCACGATCAATAAAATTCACTAAAACAATGAACTTTTTGTAAAAAATATAAAATAGCTTAAATTTAAAATGTCGTCATTTTGACTAAATTAAGATAAGTAAACCAACCGTTGTCAATTTTTTCCGTATGATATTGCATGAACTATATAAATACATGACGTGAGAAATAAAATAAGTATCATTGTAATGATAGCCCATTTGGGCTTAATCAAAATGTAGAATTCATACAGATCAATAATAAATGTTGATCTATGGCAAGAGCACGGCCCGAACCCGAACATAATAAGCAATATTCGACTCTACTCGCCCCGAATAGGCCGAGGCTCGATGGTTTATCTCAAGCCCATGGAAGTCTCTACTACTTCGACAGTTAGCTGAACTAATCCTACGGACCAACCAGTTTGCTGTAGCCTCAGATGATAGTGTTAGATTTGTGCCAGCTTTGATGACGTTACCTTCTTTAAATGGTTTTACACCAATGGCTCCTTCAAAATATTGGTTTGTTGTTATTTTATTGTTCGAAAACAACAAATGGTCGACGTATATATAACTGCAATTGGATCTTAGCGACCTTTAGTATAGTTCTCCATTTACTTTTTCTTATTCTATGTTCTTGGTGGTATAGCAACAGGGAGTTGCTATACTAGAGATTACTGGAAGATTTGTATTTAAGACTTTAATGATTCGTCTGTCAACACTTTTTCTAATTCCCAAAAATGTCGTAAGGAGTCATCAATTATAAAAGGTTTGTGGAAACTAGTTACCACCCTGATCGGTTTCAACCTACAGCCCTGTGTTGTGGGCAATCAATATGGTGCTTCTTAATTCTCTCCATTGAATAGTACAACAACGATGTCAGAACCTCGTATAAAACATCAATTGGGCCTGGTTTAAAAATTTGAAGGCGTGCCAATTCGAACTCGACAATACATTGTACTGTTATATTGTTGTGCTGTTACATTGTTGTACTATTACATTGTTGTACAATTAGTATAGTTACCTTGTTCATATTAAAATCAATTTCGGGCAATGAGGATGAAATTTGTGGGGTTATTATAGATTTAATAAAACGCTTTGATTTGAGGTCCCAATTAATTCAAAATTGATTGTATCTACCCTTCTAGCTACTGTGATTCTTGTTTAAGATACATAGCGTATAATGCTTTCTGAAACTTGTTGTATATTTTCGCTTAACGCGACACACTGCAATTCCATGATATAAGATTAGGCAATTAAAAATGTGTTTGTTCGTTTAGCCATTTAGTTTCCTCGTTCACTCATATTTAATTGTTATCATGGCCTATCTTCCAGCACTAGATGCAACAGCGATTCCTTGATTGTGTCTGTCGGTACTTAACTTCAGACTGAATCGTATGCCTCGGTATTTTTTGCTAAAAAATCCAAAAATTCTTGGCTGAATGGTAATTGATTTTGGGGATGTATGACTTTTCTCACCTAGTGCCTTCTAATGAACCATGACCTCGCATCTAATACATCTAATAATTTATTGATATATGAACAGTGCTTCCAACTTTAATGGGTAATTGATCACAACATTTTTCGGTAGATGGTATGCCGCTTTTTTATCATACCGAGCTTTGAGTTTGTCTCCTGTGCTTCCTCTCTCAATAAGTTTTTGAGATAATATAGAATTTTTAACGGTTGAAACATTTTCTCGTTAGTGAATTATTACAGAACTAAATATTACAGAATAAAGGTTTTGCGTTGGCGGTTCGACAAATTCAATCGAATTGCATCGCACTGTGACTCACCTCTTCAAACTCTTACAGTGTTGGCTTATCATTTACCTCGGCTTCATTCTATTGCAAATGATGAACTTATCTAGCAATTCACACGCACGATTTTCATAGTCTAACTCGTACTTCATCAACTGTTTCCTTGGATCTTTCCGTTATGCCGTTGTTAAAATTAAATTTGTTTGTTAAACTGACATTTATTATATAGTATGCTGCTTTGTGTATAAAATGTTTGATGATGGATAACTTCACAGCTACACGATTGTTTCTTCCTTGCAATGATCTGGTTTAATTCGCAATTGGACTGTAGTATAATGGTACTGAAATCTGAGCTGATATATATTGTTGATATATAATTTGGTTTTCCATAAATATAATTTTTGTGTCACCAATCACAAGGTGACTAAATAACAAATAAATTAACAATAAACATTAAATACTATGAACTTTGAACCCGCGCGGTTTCGAAATTATTAGTAGATAAAAAGATGATAATATGTTGTATTGTTTATTATGATGGCAACTTCCATGACTTGAAAATTGAAATGCCAGATTATATCTATAATAATTGAAAAAGTTAATACAATAGGGAATCAAATTACCGTCGCTTGATCAATCGTTTGGAATGCATAGAAATTGATAAAAGGTTGTGTGGTGATTTAATAATTACACTTGTAGCAAATGCTTTAATAAATAGAATTGTATTAATTTCGTGAACAAATTAGTGTTGCAATCAAATTTAACATTGAATCTCATTGCTATACAATATTTCTTCTTGTTTATTTAATTGGTTCAAGAATATCGGCATCGATCAAGATTATCAAATACATACATCATCAAGATTATCAAATACTGTCAAAATCTAATTTCTTGGTCAAGGCTCTCGGTTACATTCACTGACCACGCTCAATATTTATGCTCTATCTACATTTATTTGATAAATTTGTATGAATTGGATTTAAACAGAATTTTATTTCTTAGTTTTTAAACTTAGAATTGTACATTTATAAAATAAATAAATTTATTGTCCAAAACTTTATTTAATACTGGCATTCTTGTTAAATGTTAAAGTTAATTCTTACAGGTTAAAGTTAATTCTTACAGTACTTTTTATTATGAACCAATTTTTGAATGAAAAATGCGTTCGAAGCAACCTTTCAGGTTAATGAGATCTCTATAATTAAAGAATTTCATACAAACAGAAATATATAATTTTTCCATATCTGTGCTATTACCTAGAAGTTAATAAACTAGTGTTTTGATTTTTTAAATCAAGTATTTAGAATGTCAAGACTCAAACAGTTCCTGAAAATTAACTTTTAGTATCTGGAATTGAGTATCTAGTTTCAAAATTTAAAATTAGTATCCTGTCTTAATTCTAAAGACTCTAAGGACTATCCCGATTATCATATATAATTTCTATAAAATGAATAAACAAATTTAACTGTAGCTTAATCACCGTCGATTTACATTTCTGTTTTTGGTGAGTTAGTAATTATTAAACTACGTTTAGAGTAATACATATACGAGTATATAGTAAAATCTACTAATTTTAGCTTTTGGTCGCACATATAACAGTAAAATTACTACCCTCTAATATTTTGATTCACCCCTTTTGTTTTTACATAAATATTAAATATAAATTTACAATTTTCTGTCGCACAATTGATGATTTTTACATGCCACTCAAATACTGTATATTCGTATATACGTACATATATATACATATTCTGCTATGGTACCATCTAGTGCACGATTGTAAACAATTTTTGTAATCACCTTTTTTACGATTGTGTGCGATCTTTTTTGCGCTAAAACATTTGTAAACATGAAAATCAAAAACACCGAACACAAATAAAATTTTATTATTTTCCAAAATAAAAACTCCGAAAAGCTCATAAAATACGAATTAGATTTATTAAGAAAATTTGTCTATCATCATCATAAAAAAAACAAAAAAACATCGAAAAATCCCATTTTAAATTTTTTTGTTTTATTTTTATTTTTTTTCAAAAATGAAAAACACCACCATCAACAGAAATATCATTTAAATTACCTTTTTTCGTTCGTTCATTCGTTCGTTCGTTGTGTTGTTTTAATGGAATTTTATGTATTTCCATGTAATGGAAAAATGAAAATGAAAAACAATGTTAAATTCATGATTTAATTTTTTATGATGATTTAAAGTTTATTTGCTTTTCATAATAATAAAAAAAAGCTCAAAATATGATTTTCCATGTAACCTGAATTTTTTATTTTTTTCGTTAACATTATTTTTGCTGTCTGGGTTTATTTATTTTATTATTTAAAATTAAACATATAATTTTTTTTATTTAAAAAAAAATTAAAATTAAAAAAAAGATAAAAATACAATGAATTTATTTATATACTACACATATATATAGTATTTTTTTAATTTTTAAGTTTAATAACAAAAATGTGTGCATTTTATGAACAAAAATGCTGTGCGAAGTTTATTTTTAAAGTCTCACCACCAATTCTCCTAGGTATTCCAGTTCAACCAGTAAAATTATTTTGTGTTATATATATTTTTATGAAATTAATTGGGAATATAAACTGGAAAATATGTTTTATTTATTTATTTTTTTCAACCATCAATCTAATATCAATTTCACATCAGCAAAATCACTGAGGATTTGCTGTAAAACGGTTTCCAAAAATTTTTATTTTTTAAAAATCGATATTAGGGGAAATTTTTTTATTAATTTGTGCTGCATGTTGACATTTTTTGATGCACTGAAACGTTTTATGTATTATCTATAGGGAATAGAGAAACAGTAACGACCATATACAGACATATGTATGTATACGATATACCTGATAACCTACATGTATAGTTAAATCATCGTGGAATTTGTAGTTCATATGAAATCCGTTTGCTAATCAAATCAATTCATGATTCCATGTTATTAGAATCAAGCACTGCATAAGTGGTTGTATACAGCTCCTAGATCTGAAAATAATAATTTTTTACATGGTTTTTCTAAAGAAGTGCATGTAAAATGTAGTTATGTAAATTAACATCAACATAAACACGAAATGTATGGTGAACTCGAAAAATATCAAAAAATACGTCGCTGGAATTCGAAAGACTTAATCAAGTCTAATTTAGAAAAATCCAGAAATTTTAAAATTTCAAGCATAAAATATCTGAATTTTAATTTTTAGTGATTTAAATTTGAAAATAAAATTCTAAATATTTGTTAAATTTGAAATTTTGGATCAACACTAACTAAGTTATAATTAAAATTCAATTCTAAATCAAATTCGAAAATTTCAGAGCTTCACTTGATATCCCAAAGTTTGAAAATTAAAATTTCGGATTTTAATTAAAATATTGATTAAAAAATCAAACTAACATTTTGAATGCCATTTTCAATTCGCATATATACTTTAAAAATTTATTTTAAATTAGTTCTGCAAAAGTTCAGAACAAAACATCCAAAATCTATAGCTTGTATCAGTTCCAGAAATTCAGAGTTTTTCCATTCTCAATTTTCATGTTTTTACTTGGAAAACTCAGATTTAAATATTTACATTTTTAACATAATTTCTAGAATTTTTAAACTCTAATATTGTTCAAATTTTAAAAATTCAAAGAAATATCTTAAGTACATTTATTGAAAATCATAATTTTTAATTTTAAAACTGAAATTTTTTGACTTAATTTTGCGAAAACAATATTTTTATAAATTAGAAAAAATTTTGAATGAGAAATAATATAACAGATTTTAAAGTTCATATTCTGAAATAAGTTAATTGGAATTATAGAAATTAAAAATCTAATAGCGGGTTATTTAAAGGCAACAATTACAACTAATACTGCTGCAAATTAAATTACAAGTACTAAATCTCAACAAATTTTATAAATACTCAAATTTTGTGTAGATACCATGTTCGACAATTTTCCAGAAACAATTTTCAGTATAAGGTTAGCTTGAAACTTTAAATTCAAATTTATTAATTTGTAAATTTACGTTAAAATAAAAATTCAAGATAATTTTAAATTCCCAACACAGGATGTGAATCACGATATCTCGATCCCAAATTTCAATTCTCGTTAGTATACCAAATTCAATAAATTTTAAAAATTTTTAATTTGCTATTGAAACTCAAAAAAATGCAACTTCATAAATTTAAGTGATTTTAAATTTTAAAAATTCACAGTTTCTTGATTCTATATTTTTTTTTTGTTTTATTTTGTTTTTGTTTTGGGGAAGGAGGAATATCTTGAAAGAGACCCAATGTGGGTACTGTGGGGCTCACACCCACTAAAAACCTCCTCCCTTGTTGGTATTAAAACTAGTCTTGATAGGCTAACTATTAATTTTCGTGTCAGTTCTTTGGGATTGTACTAAATAATTTTAAACAGTTGGAAAACTAATTAGTTTTCCAGCGCTACTAAATTTTTTTTTTAAATTTAACCCAACTCTAATTCTATATTTAATTTCGCGATGTTAAATCTAAATTTTCAAATTATAATTAATATATAATTATAAATTACAGAGTATAGTTTTTAAAAATTTTAAATTCTGAATAATTTCAATATTATTGGCTGTAAACTCAGTTCTTTATTTAAATTTCTAATTGGATTGTTCTAAAGAATTCAGAAATTCTAGGTACTAGAATTAACAATTTTAAATTGTAAAATTTTTACTTTGAAACTTTCAATTTAAAAACTTTAGAGTATTCCTGACTAAGTGTATTAAAATATAAACTATAAAATTAATTATTATTCTAATATTCTGCATGTTCTAAATGTGCAAGTTCTAGAAATAATAGTGTTCATTCATAGTTTCAAATTAAAATATTCAATTTTAATTTTATACTTTCAAAATTACAAAATACAAATTTTCAATTCCTAATTCTTAAAGTTTTAAATTTTAATTTTTAAATTTCAAATTAAAAACTGGACATTTTAAAAGAAAGATTTAGTAATGTTTTTGAACATATTTAACGTTTTCGCAAGTGGTGGCATCCGGGCTACAAAGTACGACCACACAGATCAGTAAATTTCAAAGACTCCAAAGATATATCTATGCTTGAAAAAATATTTAAAAGCATCGAAGCGCTAAATATACGGCTTATAAAACAAGAAAGATCCATAGATGGTTTGAACAGGCGACTAGATAGCCGAGAAAAAGTGGATGAAACAACATCCATGTTATATTAAACTAATATGATAAATAAAACATTAAGAATTGTAATCTGGAATGCAAATGGAATAATCCAACATATTCCAGAGTTAGACATTTGTTTAAATACTGAAAAAATTGATATATGTTTAATATCAGGCTTTACATCCAGCAGAAAGAGCAAGAGGATCAACAATGTTTGTGAAAGTAAATATTCAACATCATGAGGGGATAAAAATTGAAGAAGAAAGTATGCAAGTAGCTACTATCAGAATTCAACTTAACAACAAAAAAATATTCAATGTCTGTTCAATTTATTGTCCTCCAAGACATAATTTAAATACAGAGGATTATAAAAAGTTATTGAACCAGCTAGGATTTAATTTCATCATTGGAGGTGATTTTAATGCAATAAATACTTTCTGGGGGTCAATATTAACAACTCCAAAGGGTAGATAAGTATACGCCGTAGGTCGAACTTACAATCGTGAATTCCTTTCAGGAGGAAAACCAACGTACTGACCTACTGGCACAAGGAAAACTCCATATCTAATTGATTTCTACATTATAAGAGGTATATTCGAAAACCACACTTTTCTAAAAATTGTGAAAATCTCTCATCGGACCACTCGCCCGTCAATATGACTGTTAGTTCCACGATTGCTAAAAAGGAAACTCCACATAGACTAACAAATAACAAAACCAATTGGGAATTATTTAGGAAATTGGTTGAAGACAACACCAATCCTCTTGTACCAATTAAGCATCCGGTTCAATTAGAAAATAAAATGGAATTATTAATCAATAATATACAACAAGCAGCATTGGATAGCACCCCTGTAATCCAAAACAAGGAGCGTAATAATTTCACTATCCAGTCTAGATCCGGGAGTTGGTTATTGAAAAACGGAAAGCAAGGAAAACATGGCAGAGAAACCGAGCACCAGAAAGCAAAATAATTTTTAATTACTTCTGCAATAAGCTTAAGTAAAGAATTAAATAACTGAAAAATTAAACGGTCACCCGTTATTCCTAATGGAAAGCTACAAAATCATTAAAGAGACCAAATAATCAAATACCGCCAATAAAAAATGATGAGGGAAATTGGGTCACAAGTGCCAAACAGAAAGCAGCACTTTTCGTATCCCATCTCGAAGAAACGTTTCATATGCTAGACAATCAGCGGATGAAAATAGAATACCAGTGCACAAGGAGGATTGCAGGGAAATACCACCTGTAATTCTACGAGAGTTGAAAGGTGAAATTAACCATAACATATAAATACGAAAAAATCTCCTTTCTATGACTTAATTACAGGTGAAATAATGAAGGCACTTCCTGAGAAAAGAGTGCGAAAATTCTTCATATAATCAACGCTTCTTTTCGACTTAAATATGTACCTCTGCAATGGAAAGCAGAGCAGAAATAATTATGATAACAAAGCCAAACAAACCATCTATAATCGTAAAAAGTCATATAGGCAACTTCTCTGCTTCCAGTACTTTCGAAAATTTTTGAGAAACTGTTAAACAAAAGGATGAAACCTATAATGCTTGAGAGAAAGCTAATACCACCTCATCAGTTCGAATTTCGAGAAAGCCACTCCACCAGAGCAAGTCCACAGGACTTTTTAATTACAAGTACTATTCAATGCACTTGAAAATAAGAAAATATGTTCAACAATATTTCTGGATGTAGCACAGGCCTTCGATAAAGTATGTCACCCTAGATGGAAAGATAAACTGCATTGAGATTTGCCAAAAGAATACTTTCAGATATTGAAATCTTATATTGCTAACAGATATTTTCTCGTTAGATGTGAAAACGAATTTTTCCAAAGGCAACGTGGTGGGGCTAATCTTGTCTATGGTAAGTAAATACAAAGTAAATACAAGACTGGCCCCAGCACGCTACCTAAGTAACTGGACCCAAAAATGTACAAAAATCAATGCGCGTTAACTTTACCAATCAAATAGTTAACTGGATACAAATAGAACTCAATTCCAAACAAGTTATCTTGCCATGACTCTCGATGCTAAGTTAAAATGGAAAGAGCACATTAAAATGAAAAAGGAGGAACTTAACATTAAATATAGAAATATGTATTGGCTAATTGGAAGATATTCAGAGCTGTCAATACCTGATGAGTTGCTATTGTACTAAGAAAACGATAGAAAGAAACACATACAACGGCTTGGTCAACATCAAAATGTTGAGTTACGTGGTATGCCGAGTACTACAAATGGAATACGAAGGCTGCAAAGAAAAAAACCGCTGGAAATGGGAAAACCACAATAGGGCGACCAAAATGAACATAAGAAAGATGTAGACAAATTACTAGATGATATATATGTAATCAGTTGTAATATTTAAAATAAAAAAATAAAAAACTACTAAATAGTAATTCCAATTTAATAACTTAATGCTTTTTAAACTAAATTTAAATGTCATATTTTGGGTTTGATTATTTTAATTGAAATTAGCACATACTCAGAATTTTTTAAATTAAACCATAATTTGGAAATAAATATCGAAAATATTTCTACATAATTTGATAAGTCACACACACATTAGTTTCAAATGCAGTGATTGCGAAATTGTACATCACTCTAATTCAACTTAGTTCTAGCCGAAATTCTGATTTTTTTTGATTTTTTATTTGACAAATTTGAAACGTCTGTTTGAACAAGTTTAGATTGTGACTGTGTGAACAAGTTAATCAAACTTTTACTAAACTCTGATATTATATTAAACTTTATCTAACTTCTAAAGTTTTAACAAAATTGACAATTACAAATTTAAAATAAATTAGAAATTATTTTAATTTTAACTAAATGTTTAATGTTTTGTAAAACAATTAAATTTATAAATTATTGGAACAAAAGTCAAATTGTTGAACATTTTCGAATTGAATTCCAAAGATCCTTATAAGTTCTCAATTACCATTTTATGTTCAACATTTTTAGCAAATTCTGTATGTTGCCTAGTTGCCTAGTTCATATAAAAAATTCTGATAATTCGGATAAGGCATACAAATTTTAGAGTTTTCAGAAATTCAACGGATAATGAATAATTTAGTAAATTAATTCGCATTTTCTTGTTTTCAGTTATTTACGTTATTTTGTAAGTCCTAATTCTTTACGATGTTTACAACATAAAATACCCGCCAGCAAGCTTATATATTTAACCATACGAGTAAAAGAGAACGAAACCTGATTGAAATACAGTATGAAAAATATATACATAGTTTTGGAAAATCGATAAATTTTTCATTCACATTGTTTGAAATATTACACAAATCCAGAAAAACTGGTAGAACAAAAATAACGAGAACGTAAAACTTATTATTATTCATTGGAACTATTTTCTTCTTACAAATATAACAAAAAATAAAATAAAATTGAAAAATATAATTTTTTTTTGTTTTTGTTTTGGAAAATTTATTATTTGAAAATCTGTCACAATAATAATAAAATATAATAATAATAATAATAATAATAATAATAGAAAATTATGATAAATGAGTTTAAAGGTCATAATCATTTTTTATTCGGAAAAATTTGTGTGTAAAATATTCAATTAGAAAATGTAGTCGGTACGAGTTTTTATCCAGAGAGAACCACAAAATTTAATTTTTTTTTTGTTTCAAGTCTTTAATTATATAAGAAAAATATTTAATGGAAAACTATATTTTTGTTTGTGTATGTTCGGTTTTTTTTTTCCAGAAAAACCAAAAATATTTATTTGGGGAAAATTAAGGAAATTTTGGAAAAGGAATTTTTCATGATTTTGTATAAGTACATATACGAACACAAAAAAAAATTATTATGATGTGTTTGGTAATGAAAAACTTAAACCCACCCTTATTTTATATTCGAGTATATATGTACATAAACGATAGATACGTACCTTAATAGCATCCTATTTTATTCCCCAAAAAAATATGATACTCGAGCAAATTTGTATGCAGATTCAATTTGCATTTGTTAGAGAATCCGTATACCTCCCGTTCTTCATTTTGTATAACCTTTTTTATATTAAAATTTGCCCTTTTTGTATACTATACTATACTATACTGTACTGCTGCCGTTGCTGCTGCTTGATATCTGTTTGATATCAAATTCTATTTAGTTTTGTTATGATTATTTTATCAAGATTTTGGCTCTATACTATATGTAAAAGAATTTTATACATAAGATAACAAGATAGATACAAAGAAAATAATAAAGGATATTAAGTGTTAAAGGGTGTTTGATTTTGTTCTCGTCTAGATCTTTTGTATATAGAATAAAGTCGTAATATTACCAGAGAAAAGGATATCCAAAATTGGATGAATAAATAACGTAATAGCAGGTATTGTTTTCTGGATATATGTATATATATTTTTCGTTTTCTGTATGTACAGATAGTGCAGGCAGGTATCAGAGCTATATATACGGTAATATAGTAATTTCAGAATTTTTGATTTCGTAGAAGGATGTCAATCAATTGGATTGTTATTAAAAAGGATACAAATGGAGATTGGATAAAAATAATATTCGTATATGTTCATAACAATTTTATAACGGGTGAAAATAAAAAGAGCTGGTTGTTTAAACTTTAATGAAAGTACACAGTGGGGAATCTATTTTTAAGATACATTTATACCAATAAAGGATTGCCGATGGAAAAAACCGAAAATGTGTTTATTTTATTATTCGTACTGTTTTATAAAGATAACGCTCTACATAAAGCTTCATTGAAAATTCATTCACCAAAATATATCCTAATCTCCAAAATAATATGCAGAAGTTGTATCCTAATATTCTAGATACGCTAGGTTGCCAATTGTAACCCTAGAAAAATTATTTAAATAATTTGAGTTAAGAAATTTTTAACAATACATATACTAATTTTGACTTTAAGATTCCTGTTATTGATCAAATGATTTTGGTGTCGACTATATTCACAATACAGGCAGAATACTTTCCCAAATCATCTCATTATCATCACACCACAATAATTTTTGATAATGCCCAATAGATGCCAGCATATAGTTATTACAAAGATATTTCAACTTAGATGTCGTGTATAAATATTTTTTGATGTGTATGTATTTTAAATTTAACAAAATAAATTTCTACTAAAAAATTGAATAATCCAAAATAAAATAACGTATAACGAACAGTTTTGAATGAGAATAAAATCTGATTAACAGTATAAGCGTATCTCTAATTAAATTAAAAATTGTCAAAAATTTCTAGCCAAAATATGCCAATAAAAATGTTATAATTCTAAGGTAAACGAAAGATAAATTTCGTCTGGAAAACCTCAAGTTTCTATAAATAATATAAACATTTGTATAAAACCAGCTTATGCAGAGAGTATTATGTCTGGAGATGGATTGAAAGCTTATGGTATACCTTTGGTTGGAAAATAAAACAATTTATTAAACAAAAGCTTTTGAAAATTTCTTAAGTATAACCTTTATTTGGAAATGAATAATCTTAGACGTAGACACAATATCTTAGAAGAATGAAGATTAACATTTTTGTTTCTGTAATCATACATGACTTGCATATCTTGAGGGAATATTTCGAAACTAAAATTTTTAAACCGAAGCACAAATATTTGAAATATATTTAAGGAACCAATTTAATTAAAGGTCCTACTTTTAGTAGTCCTGCAATTCAAGGTGCCTATCGATTCATCTTTCTTCATAATACCTTCTAAGTTGTTTTAAGTAGATCAGCCATCTTTGGGTTTAAGATTAATTTTAGTCTCGTTATAACTAATTTTTCAGTTGCGTATTGAAATGAAAATAATTTGATCTAAGTTTGCAATTCACATATTATTCTGAAAAAGTAGAGAAATATTTGGAATTATGTGACTCTAATTCATACAACGCAAATGTAAAATCACAAAGAATTTCAAAAACAAATTGGAACAGATAAGCGACCAATTAATTGTCTGATGGTTAATGACATAGCCCTACTTAAAACATTCGTCAGCAAAGTGGTCGACGATCAAAAAATTTAGAAAAAATCGATTTATCAATTTCTCCTATAAACATATAGTTTCAAAAATCTTTAATCTTACGTATCTGTTCCCGGTCATTTTAGAAAATTTGTTGGTATTTTTGGTTTAGGACACACGTACATAGGCCTAACTTCACGCGTATCTCTTGTTGACATATCAGATATCTATACGTACACAATACCACAGTAGATTCTGAATTTGAGATTTTCTATCGTATCTTCGTATGCTTCAGAAGACTAAACTAATTTCTTCAATCTTCCCCTCATACAAAAAAAATCCATCATATACATAATTCTGCCGGACGATCAATAAATCGGTCCGTTTTATTCAATTGAGCGATTGGTGTAATTGGTATTCAGGTAAACTTTAATTTGGTTACCAAAATCAGGTGTCCTTACAATGGATTATGCGATTAGTTGCTGATTACCGTTTTAACCGTTCAACATGTCTAAAAATACTTGAGTTCAAATTACAATTTTCTAATTTCAACACGATAAAAGGTTTTATTATTCCATCTTCTCAATTAAACATTTCTTATTCGAAAAATCAGGGATTTTTGATGCATATTTTAAAAAGTTAATTTCTGAACATACACTACAGGCCAAAATTTTTTAGTTGATGTTATTTTTGTAACTAAAATATTGTTTTTGTTTTGTTGTATCACAAATTTACTTTAATTAAATTGAATTAAAGTTATTTCTAAGACAACCAAAAAAAACAACAAAAAAGCAATAAATTGGGCAATCATCGATGTGGCCTTTCTTTGAATAACTGTGCGACAGAGTTTTGTCACTCTGTTTAGTAATTTATTCAATTTTTCAGAAGATATGTTACTCCATGTATTTCTTAGTTTATGTCACATATCTCTCAAAGATGTTGGGTATGTTTCCCGAAGATCCCCATCTAACTAATCCTACAACAGGTCGATTGGGTTAAGATCAGGCGAGTGAGGCAGTTAAACCGTTAAATTTAGGTTTTGGTGGCGAAATTATAAAGAAAATAAATCCTGAATAAATCCTTTCCATTAATTTTGTTGGAATTTTGCTATTCTGAATCTCGATTCCATTGCAATTTTTGCCGCAATTTCATTAAATTTTGGAATTGTTCGTTGAAAATGAAAAATAGTCGGTCAACAGCATTTGGATAAATACTACTCACGGTTTTTCCGGTCTAATAAACTAAACAAGAATTACATGCTTGGAAAATATAAATTCTGTTGTTTCATTTAAAATTTTCTTAATCGTTTTTAATCTTAGTATTGCAGTAATATAGCTAGTTACCAACATTTCAACAAAAATTGTTTGATTTGCTATAGAAGGATTATGAGTTTGTAGGATGTACGAAAAGAAACCAAAAATAAAAGAATTGAATTTTTAGAAATTCCTGTTTTTTAAATAAAAACTATAAAATGTCATTTTCTATATTTGACAGTAATCACTGGTTTACTCGTAATATCTAACTGTGAAAAAAACCGTAATCTGACAATATACTACAACAAACAAGTTCCAACAGATATTTCTAGTCCAACGAGATACAGAATAGCAAATTAAATTCCAATGTAATGTTTTTTTTTTCAGGGGAAATTTTCCTACCTAGTTAATAGACTTGAATAATAAATCAGCAGATACGACTCGAGTTGTCAATTGATGTTTAATACATTTCTCGTTAGTTGCATCTTATTTTGTGCATAAAATTAGAATGTATTGGTAGAATCTATATATTTTCGTTATTGTTCCATTAGTGCCATTCAACGTCGATTATGGCAATCCACCGATGTTTTAATGCAACAATAATCAATAAAATCTTTTTGATATTAGGGGTTGGCTTTTGAGGCTTATTAAGATTTATTAGCTTGATTTTATTTCAAGAAAGTCGGATAGTTATTGGTCCAATGAATAAAACGGCGCAGCCAGACGGACAAAACAAGAAACCACTATACTCCAACCATAGTAGTGGCACAACCAATATTAATAGTATAGCATGATCTTGAATCATTGCAGTAGAGTGTCCAATAACTTCACCATTCGTATCTGTTGGATAACTATCACGCCAGGCTTGGCTGGTTGAATTACTTTCTGGATGCCAATAATGTTTGGATTATGGTGGCGCTTAGCGTTGATATGGTACCAATATACCCCAAATTTTGTCCAGCATTTGGATATGAATCAGTATTGCGACATTGGTCATGTTTCATGGCGCATTGTCGTACATAATACTCCGCCAATTGGGCCAGTTCTGTGTTCCATCTCTTTAAATGTTAATAATAACAATTAAACATTTTATAATATGTCGTATACGAATTATTTACTCACTAGAGGTGGCATTCGAACTGCTCTGGTGAATTTTGTTGAACCATTGGCTACTTGATTTCTATAATTGTTGTGTGTAGTGAGTGTCAACGATTGTAGTATTACCGAAAAATCGACTAAGGCTGGTGTATCGCATGTAGAATGAAATGTCGTATATATGTCATATAATCTCTACGCTTGTGATATTATTATGACACATACGATCCCGTTCTAAATCTGTCAAATCACCCTATCGATAAGAATAGCAATCATTTATGAACGAGCGATTCTTAATTTTGATTCTAAATATTAAATGAGATCCGATATCAGATAAGTTTTAATATTAAAATTGTTGATCGAACTCAATTTTTGTCTATACACTGTGGACTCTTGGTATCGATAAAAGTCACATCTCTCAATTATATCAAATTCATATTTTACATATTAATTAAAAACTTACCACAAAGCGTATCAATTTTTGTTGCATTTAATAATTTCTCAAGTTATAAAAAAAATAATTAAATTTATTTAAAATGTACAGTAATCGAAATTATGCTATTGATGTCAAAACCAACCATGGTCCAATTGAATTTATTTGATTTGAGTATTAGAAGTCACAGTTCTATCAGTAGCTTGCAAAGTTTTTAGTTGCTTCCCCTAATTAAACAAATATTGACAGACTTAATTAATTAAACAAATCAAAAATGAAAACAATAATTTTGCTAAGGTACCTGACAATAATTACAAAGATTCGGGTAACAGCGAGTTAAACATGAAACTTGAGCTAAATTTTAATTAGTGAATATGTCCGATGAAAGTAATGTGTTAGATGAATATCTTAAGTAATATGTTAGATGAAAGTAAACTATAATTAAATGAAAATACGAAGAAAAGTACATAATTTAATAATTTTTAATAATTTTTTCATAAAATATAGTTTATTGTTGATTTATGGCAAATAATCTAAGATACAAACCCAAACTAATATGTAGAAATTCATCTAGCTCAAATCTGTCGGATCAACCCAAATGTACAATATGATCTAAAATTTAAAAAATTATTCAAAAAAAAAAAACAATTAAATTACCTTAATTTTAATTGAAAAAAACTTATCAACCAAACACGTTTGGCCTGTAGTGTCCGAATAACACGTTTGGCCTGTAGTGTCCGAAACTTGGAATTATAGAATCTAGTAGAAGATCTAAAAATTTTAAAAATCTCGATTTAAAAATTAAATAAAATGTTAAAAAAATAGAATGTTCTACTGAGACTTGCACAATTATATTGAATTTTACTCACTTTCAATTGTTTGCACAATTTTTTTTCAATGTTTTAGTTCAATATTCGTTCAATATTTCGTCAATATTTTAAATACACAAACTGAAAAAAACATTTTTGGGTGTTATTGCGCATCATATTGATTGCATAGTTTTGATTTGATTAGCTCATCATTTTGTTATCACAATTTTAATTAATTTATTACATTTTAACTAACACGCCTTATTAGAACAATTTCTTAAAATCGCCTGGAGATAAAAAGATGTTAATTTGTATTGTATTGTAATAGCAAGTTGAATAAAATTAAAAAGCAAGAAAACTAAATAATTTTATTAAAGAAAAGCCTGCTAGATTGATTTCGATAACGAATTAAATTTCATAATTGTTTGAATATACATATGTAAGGCCGTGTGTCAATTAGTTAAAAATATAATTAAAATTTTGACTGGAAAATCAAATTTTCCGATTTATTTGTTCATTGTTGTAAAAATGGCTTACTTGTTATCTAGAAAACTGTAAGGTTTAGTTAAAATAGTGGTACGTAGTTTTTGGAGGTTTGTATTCAAGCCTGTTGTTTCCGCTTAGATTAGGTGAATGGACAAATATGCGATTTTCGCAATAGTATCTCGTTCTCCAAGCAGTATAGAATAACTATGTATATTTGGGTTTCTTTTTGTTATGCTAGTTATCTGTAAAACATCACTATTAATCCTAGTTAAAAAAATGCAGATACGAAGATTTTTATTTTATTTTTCCCCGCCTGTTAACAATAAATTTATGTGCCGCAACAATAATGAAACAAATGTTTGTGGAAAAAAGTGGCTTAGATATACCAAAGAACACTTCGGTATTATTAGTTATAAAAATAGTTAAACAGTGAACACTTGTTCAACAGCTAAATATACGATAAGTCTAGCTATTATAGAAATTGAAAACTATTCGCAAACTATTATAGCTTTGCAAAGAAAAAAGTCTTATGAATTTATTGCCGTTTGTAGATCCATGCTTCCATAATTTTTACAAATATCTTAAAACGGTTGAAATGATTAAAACTCATCCCGATTGAGTAGATGAGAGGAAGATTGCATTATTAAACCAAATATATTTTTTTTAATCGAAATGTGTTAATTAATAATTAATTTGTAATAAAACAAGGAGAATAAAACTTAAGAATAACAAAAATTCAATGTCTAAATTTAATAATAAAATATGCAATAAAAGCTTAATTCAATTTAGTAGTTATTTATTAAGAAAACTTATTTTGCATTAACAGACAAATTAGATTTAAGTAATCAAGAGAGGTATTGATTGGCAATAATTGCTTAAGTGTAGAATAACGGACTAGAATTTATAAAATTAGGAGTCATCCCTTAAAATATTTACACTCAACTACATAACACCCTGTATATACTATAATGTATACATTTAACAAAATTATTCAGATTTTTATTAACAATTATCATCAATTTTACACTGTGCCTAATCATAGTGATATAATATATAATACATAATACATTAAACTTGTCAAAACTAGCATTATTCCTAAACCATTTTGATTTTTGTAGATTGATACTACATACTTTTGTTTTATTTATAGTATTTGTTGTTAACAGAATAAATAGTAATCCATTTGGAAACCAAAATATATGTAATTCTACGTACATACAGAAAAACCACATTCATTTGATGTATCTACCATCAAAATGAATATTATATTGCATATCTAATGACTAAACCATTATTTTGTATAGTTTTTATTTATTTTTTTAATATTTATACAATTCCTTTGTAACTTAAAGCCATGAACACAACAACTAACTATATTGTACTCTTCTCTATATAATATTACCTATACATAAAGTCTACTTGCATATTGCCCGAACAGATAATAATGGAGTATGACTATCGCCGAAAACATAAAATATCTGGCATTCCATTAAAACCACACTATAATAGTAAAAAAAATAATAATACGACTAGTGTGGTAGTATATGGCACATAACCATCCCATAATGATAAATGTATTTGGCACTGTACGAGTACATACATTTATGTGTATGTTTGTATATAGAAACGAAATGAACAATTTAATCTCTCTCGTAATAATCATACCCACAGATTAAAATATGAATTATTAATTAGTTATGAATAATTATTATAGAACTATATCCTAGCTATGTATACCTTCTCTACTCTACTCTCGTATACACTTTATACATGTATGTATGTATGTACATATATAGAAAGAAAATGTGTTTCTCTTTGCCCTGCATGGTTTCAATATTGCCAAAAAAAAAACGATATATGGGAAGAAAATGATGATGGTTTCAGGACGATGATGATGATGATAATACTTTGATACGTAAAATATATGTAAATTAAAAATTTATAAATATTAAATTGATGATGGTATATATATACTCTATACTATAATACTGGTTGTAGAAAGGTAGAGTAGTAGCTGGAAGCTGAATCATGGCAAAAAATGTGTATTTATATTGAATTATTTTTAATAAAAATAAAATTTTAATCTGAACGGAAATTAGAGTGGAATAACTGGAAATTTGTACCGTACCTACATGGAAAAATAAATTTAATGTATTTTTCATATTTTTATTTATTTATTTATACGATTTTCCATTTTCATTAAAATAATTTTTTTTTTTTTTTTCAGATGTTCCTGATATCGTGTGTCAAGAGTATGCGGTGCCGCACATGCAAGATTTAATCCCAAAAATACCAGGCGGCTATGTTAGTGTACGATTAACACCACCACCAATGAATAATATATTTCCAAAACCACCGCCCGTACCTCCACCACCGTCAGAAAAATATTATGCCGCCACCGCTATATGCAAACCAACGTCGACGGTCGTCGGTTCAAATAATAATACACTACAAACAACGCCAACGACACCGAACTCAGGTGGCGTTAACAATAACAACAATAATAATCCGTATAGTGATTTAGATGGAATGTCGACGGACGATGATCTACAGTTGCTGGAATTTCCACGGCACTCATTAGTTATTGTTGAAAAATTAGGTTCGGGAATATTCGGTGAATTACATCTGTGCGAAACAAAAGGTTTAAATTATAGTTTAGTTGCGGTATCAACGTTACGGCCGGGCACATCGGAGCACACAAAAAAAGAATTTCGTGCCAAGGCACGTCATTTGGCGCGTCTAAATGATCCGAATGTTGTTAAAATGGCTGGGGCGTGTCTGCACGACGAACCAATATGTGTTGTGCTCGACTATAGTGATTGCACCGGTGATCTAAATCAATTTCTACAGGAACATGTTGCGGAAACCGGACCGGTCGGCACACAAAATAATTATTTAAGGTAAATTGAATTCGTGCGAGCGTGTGGCGCGAATCAAATATATCGCATAAAAATTGTTTTATGAAAACCTTTTTAGTTTCTATTCCAGTTATGGTTGTTTAATTTATATTGCAACACAAATAGCATCGGGTATGAAATATTTAGAACAAATGAATTTTGTACATCGTGATTTAGCTACAAGGTAAGTCATATTTACGATTCTTATTTACTATATACATACGTATTATTTATTCAGATCGCATATAACATAATTTATTGAAATACTGCTTTTTTACAATTCCATTCGAGTATTAGCGCATATACGAGACGTACATACCTATCAATTCCATGGAAAGTATATGTGTACGTATATGTACATACATACAAGAAAAGAGTTTATGGCGGATGTTTTAAACTTTTTTTTTCGTTCGTTCGAAATAAAAATGGAAAATTGGAAAATTGCAAATAAAAAAGGATAAATTAAATCAAATATTTATTGATATAGTAATAATAGTAATAGAAAAGTTTTTATTTTTATTTTTTTTAATTTTTCGCAATAAAATTGAAACATATTTTAAATTAATCAAAAAGCTCGCAAGAAAGCACTTTGTTGCTAATGTTTCTCTTATTGAGTATGACTAAGTTTTTAAATGCGCCATTATTTCGATATTTACAATTTTGTGTTACAAGAATATTAAAATGTCTTGTGTTGTTGTGTGTAACTAACAACACAACGATCGTAATAGATTGTTGTAAAAATCTAGTATTGAATCATTCTGATGTCTAGGAAGTTTTTGTATAAAGAGCTTTTCGTCGATAATTTTATTGTCTGTATTATGAATGAACTATTTTAATGGCAGAATATTGGTGTGAATAAACTTATGGCAAATGTTTGTTTCATTATTTTTGATAAGTGATGTTAGGTTATAAGCATATTTTCTAAATAGATGGTATTTGGAAAAATTTATGATTGGCATGAGTTTTAAATAATCATTAGGGGTCACAAATTATAAAATTTCAATTCTTATCACCTTGTACAACACAAATTACGTATAATTGTATTTGGTATTTCATATCATTGATGAGAGTTCATATCAATCAAAATCATCTCTGTTGAAAAGTGTTGGAAAGATGGTTTGAGAAAGTTGAAGAATAAAACCAAAACTACATTTGTTTTTTATTTTAAGGCTCATTAGGATAGTTGTCCTCTAGTGCCTGCCAAGTCAATTTGATGAGTCACTATTTCCTGTACAATTTCTTGTTTGAGGCATTATCATCTTATTAAGTGCCACCGTTTAAAATCAAGAATGACCATTGCTAATATTTTTATTAGTGTGTTAAATTAAGCTTTGCATACCTGCCCAATTTATATTGTTTCAGGTCACCTTTCTTCGTAATCGTCAAACCTTTACATTTGTCTGGAATTCTACTTGAATATATTTATACTGCTATTAATATTGTGGTAGTGCTTTGCAGTTGTAGATGACTTGCCTTTAAATATTTCCGTTCATATGTTGTCGGTTCCAGCGGCCTTGTTCTCTAATAACATTTCTAATATCCACGACACCTGTAACTTACGATATTGGTGGATGGATGTGTATTGATTGTTTCGTTATTAGTCCTTTTTCAGAGTATTTCTGTGGCTTGTAGCACTCATCTTTTGTTGTATCTTGATACTTGCTTCCGCTTGTGTTTAGTTCCATCGCACTTCACTGAGGCACAAAATCTCAATTTTGTAATGTTTCATTTCTGGCTCTATACTTTGTGGCGCTGACATTTCTGATACAGTTCTAATGTTTTAATTTTCAATTTATGTTCGAGTAGAGTACGATAGCCAATTGTCGATATTTGTGTTTATTCCATTGTATTATTTGCTCTTCTTTAGTTTTCGTTTCTGTAATCACTTTCACTTCAGATTGATGAATGATTGGATCTTGAATCCTAGCTAGTTTCCAGGGCTGCATAATAAAGGTTGTCATCCTAATAAATAGTAATTTGTTATCAAAATATTAATATCAATATTATTACTTCAAAATTTGCATACGGAGCAGACCCGGCATAGTCATGCTCGACAAATTGGCTGGTATAACAACCCACTTTGTGTAGTTTACTGATGAAGCAGCTTTTCCTGAAAGTTTCATATTGCACTGATTATTTTCTAAGTTTGACAATTCTAAGGCATCTTATTATAAAAGGTTATATACTTAAAGCAAGTGTTTAAAATCGGTGTCAAAACTAATTTGACTATCTTCAATTGAAAAATATTCAATTATATATTTCTATAATATTTTCTTTGTTACGAAAAGGCCCACTCAGTATTAAAACAACAATCACAGATATAAGATGAAGTTCAAAAATAAAATTACAAATTACGTTTAAATTCAATCCAAGAATTGTGATGATTTATCGATAGTAAAAAAGTAACAGCAGGGTAACCATGTGTTACGAGAGATTATTAATCATCTGGTACTGCCCAGTCAAAGTATTATCAGTAGTGATTAGCATGGGTAACATGGTTACATTGCTATTTTCAAATGAACAAAAATCGATGCAATTTAGCATATTCACATTAGCGGTGCATGATGACGCCGTACTTCATATAGATTTCTGGATTTAAATTATATTTTATGTAAGAAATTGTGCGATTCAAGAAAATTCACATTTGAATGAACCACCTATATTATTTTGGGAAAGTAATCTAGTTAGACGATAATTTAGATGATTAGGATAACCGACTTTAATTTAACTTTCTTTAATTTCATTTCGTTTTATTTTAATTATTATTTATGTTGTAATTTAACATTTACGCACGTAACCGCACTATTTTCAACTCAAAGTAACCGCACTATCATCAACTCATATAAGAAAATCTAAAACACAACCTATGCCAATAAAATTTGCACACATACAGTCACATAATTCCATGAACTTTTTAACATCCCTCGTCCTCACCATGTGATGTGTTATGAATATGTATACTTTAGATATAGGATAATATTTTCCACTTAATAATAATAACAACAATAACAACATTGAAAAAACTAAAGTACACAATAGAGAAACAAACTAATATAAATTTTCTTTCTTCGGAGGAAAAAGTTTTTTCAAAGTTTTTCATTAAAAAAATCAACAAAAATTGATTGAAATTTTATGTTAGTTGATTTAAAATAGATTTAAATTTTTGTTGTTGGTATTTTTGTATAATCCTTTAAAAAGTTTTATATATTTATAAACTATATATAATCTTAAAATATAAAATAAATTGTAAAGTTCAATGAAATTATGATAGTATTTTTTTTTTTTATATTGAGTCTTTTATATAATCCACTAGAGGATAGTTATGTATACAGTCGTAAAATAATTTTATGATTTATGTACATTATTGAAAAGAAATTAAATTCATGGAACTTAAATAAAACTAAGTATTGGGCATCAAATGATCTATTCCAACTAATGTACTTTGAGTCTATAAAAACGAGAACATTTTCAACTTGAGACAATATCTTTTTATTAAACAAAAATAATCGAAAAGTAGTTTAACTCTACTAAAATAAAACGGAAAAATTTAAAAACTCTATAAAAAAAACTGTATACCACTCAAAACAAATTAAAAATAAAAATATGTAAATGTGAAACTAACTATGTATATATATATATGTATATATATATATATATATATATATATATATATATATATATATATATATATATATATATATATATATATATACATATATATATATATATATATATATATATATATATATATATATATATATATATATATATATATATATATATATATATATATATATATATATGAGTATGTAGAGTAGATACATGGAAAAAAAATCTATTTAAAATTCATAGTTGACACTTGACCCCTTTTGTAGTTGGATTTTTAATAGTTTTTCATTTTTATTTATTTTTCAACATAAAATAGAATAAAAGACTAAATATATTCCATTGTTATATAGAGTGGATTAAACTACTTATTTTATGTATGTATGTATAAGATAGCAATTCAAGTATATTTCAATTTTAAAATATGCTAATAAGGCTGTATGATGTAGATCATCATAATCATCATCATCATCATCGTCATCTTAGGGCGCCGCGCTAATAGATCTGGATAATAGATTCTTATTATGTTATGTACAAAAACATATTTTCACTGTTGTTATCTATACATTTTTAATTGTTTATATAAATTAATTAATTCATTTTATGTGTATACTGTAAAATAATACATCCATTGTTACCTTTAATTATTATCGCAGTTAAGGTATATTTACCTTTATATATATGTATATATATATATATATATATATATATATATACATATCTTCAAAATATATAACCATAAACACAAAAGGCCCTTCTTCCTCCTTTTTATATATACAGTTTATAGTATGTATTATATATAGTGCTGTGCTATATTCCTATATATTATGTACTCGTGTATATACCTATAGCAAGTATTCAATATACAGCTACGGAGTACTTAATAATACTTCTTACTTAATGATAAGAAAAATATTTACGATAAGAGTGGAAGAAACGAAAACTTCGTATTTTGTATTCTTCTGTATCAGATTGCATGATCAATTAAGAATTTTTCATAATAAAATGAAAAACTGTAGAAACAAAATAAAAAATGGAAAATTATTGATTATACTTTCGCTGGAATTAAAAAAAAAAAGTTCGTTCTTTCGTTCGTTCGTTTGTTCGTTTGGTTACGGAGGGGGGCGGTGCAATATAAACTCTGTGTATATGATGTATCTCCAAACAAAGTGGTTTGCTTATATATACATTACATATTATTGTGTATTTTCCAGGAGAGAGATGGTATGTAAAGAAAATGAGATATGAAAGTAACACTTGTTTTTTTTCTGTTTTGTTGCTCCTTGTTGTTGTTAACACATTCGACCTTTAAACTATGTTAATTTAAAATAATAATAACAACAACATAAGAATTTTCATCTTTTGCTGTTTTTTTTCTAGAGACGAAAGGGAATCCTAGAATGAAGCCGAAAAAAAGGTTAATTTTATTCTTAAGTAGGAATAATAACATTAAAACAAAAATGTAATTGGAAAAATGGCCTCATTTTAATTTACTTTACATCTCTTCGTACAGTAAATGTATGTCTGTATGTATGTACTTATGTACAAAACATGCGGATACACTTCAATCATAACGATATATGCAGAGGAGCAACCAAAATTTTTAATTTTTATTATACAGCCTTTATGGTTGAGATTTATAATTATCTTTATGTAAGTAAACACACACACACATACCCAAGTACACACGCACACTGTAGTAGTACAGTATATGTCTGCAAAAATTCTCAGCACCAAAAATAATAAAAAATCGTTAAAATAACGGGATGATGGTGTATATAAGTTTATTGTCTCATAACTTTTCTTTTTATTTGCCCAAACCAAACTTCAAATTTACACAATACGTTTTCCGTATTTTTATTTTTTTTAACAAGCAATTAACAAATTCTGCGCAATATTTTTTTTACTAAGAAAAAAAATAAAATAAGAAAAATCTCTAAGAACTATTTTGGAAGAAATTTTACGAAATTTCTTTAAAAAAAACAGAAAATGAAAAAATCCTTTAAGGCAAATAATTATTTAATATAAATGAACGAAGAAATAAATAAAGAAATAATTATATTACAATATAACTTTTTTTAATAGTACGTCTTGTAACAGATGGAAAATACGAAAATTCTCAAAAATATTTGTTTTTGTTGGACTTGTCCAACAAACGATGGAAAATTAACTTGAAATTACAATAAATTGAAAGCGGATAGCAAATAGCTTGTATACAAAAACAAGATGTCCCAGTTATACGAGTATACAATATATTATCATCAAGGTATAATTTTAAATAAATCAATTATATTAAGTATTTCAGGTTCAATGAACTTCTTGGAAAAAGAAATATGCATACATAATTATATTTTCATTAAAATGTAAATTTGGAAATAATTTTAAAAATTATATTGTATTTGTTTCCCAGAATTCTTTAATTCACGCTCATAACAATTCCATTGAAATTGTATATGAAAAATTTCAAGAATAGTTTGGGGAGAGGTAACAAAATAAAAGTAATAATTTATCAAATTTGATCTTTGAGATTTGAAGTTCTCGAACTTTTAACAAAATAATTCCATGTCAATTTCTAAAGTAAAATCAAAGTTATATTTTTTGATATGATGGAGTTGTTATAATTTTATGATTATTCTTGTAAAATATGTACATTTCTAGTTTTAATTAATTTATTGAGTGGTTCCAAGAAGCGAACGCATATTGTAAATGGGAAAGTACCAACAAATAATACAAACATCTCATAAAGAAAAAATCACGGTTCGAATGAACATAATAAAATTTTCATAGGGCCGGTTACAATTATTTTACTTTGATATTTTCAACCTATCTTTTGAAATTCAGTTTCGAATCCAAAATACCACCAAGGTATATTTATAACAATTAACTCAGTCAATTATTATTACAAGCAACACAAAATTGAAATACAATCAAAAGGGTGGTACCAATATTCATGATTATTAGCTCCTTAAACCCAAAATTAAAAATCCAGTACATATGCTTAGATTTGAACCATTATTTAAGTAGTATTTAAGAGTTACAAGCGAATTATTAAGAAATTTTACAGAATTTGACAAATCGGCCATACGAACCGGAGAAAATCTATCATATTGCGCTATTAAACTATGAATACAACCTTTTATCGTTTTCAAGTAAAGTTAAAAATAATATTTCTTTCAGTTTGTAATATTAAAATTCTGCATCTTGTATTATTACGTTAAGTTCTTAGTGACTCGCTATATGTCCTTCTTGCAATGACATTTGACGATTGCCAAACATTTTCCCAGCATCATAGCAAAGCTGTTATTTTTCTTTTCAAATTTAATTAGAATATATACATCGTGTATATTAAGAACAGCAGCAGTTCTAAAAGTGTCCCTTGAGGTACACCAAAATCTATATTTGGTTAGTTGGAGTTTGCCAGAATTTTCTCATCATAATCGATAAAAAAACAATTACAACCAGTGGAACATGAATTTTTCAAAGATCCCATACCATTTATTCTAAAGCCGCTGTTCTATGAGAAAAATTAACTGCCAGTATTGTTTTTACTGAAAAATTGAGATGAAGAGGAAATCAAAACGGTACGAAAGAGAAAATGACCCATTTTTGATTAAAGTAATTTTCGGATTTATCGATATTAATAATTCCAGGCATCCTGATTAAATGTTTTGACACTCACACTCAAGTTTAAAGCTATGCCACCTTGTAACTCTTTGAGTACTTATTTACTGGGGAAGTATAAGTATTAACTTGTTTTCTTCACAGTTTTTTAAGAATTTACCGGAAAAATGTTTATTGTTTTCTTGTTAACTTTGAAGTATCAACACGTAAATACTTGAAATTTTTCCAGTAGATGCGAGATTAAAAAGTAAATACACTAAAAATTCAACTTAACGGGCTAGTTGGGGATTGGCGCGTATTTAATTTTCGATCGCCCTATAACTTCGAATGTCAAAAATTTAAATTGCTATTGATGAAAATAAATCCATATTCATATAGACTTTTATAAATTCTTCATATCTTATTATTTGATTAATTAAAGAAAGAGAAAAAATGTTAAATTATCATATCTGTTTTTATGGATTTTTCATAGAAAATTTCACAATAATGAAGTAAAAATGTATGTATATATGAGCTTCTTTATATCTGAAAGTAGCCCAAACATAGTCTTTTTAATTAATATTTTCGTAAAATTCACTATCAAAAATATACGAAAAAAAAAATATTTCAAAATATTTCATTGAAATTAGCCCTTTAAAATGACATTCATAAATGTAATTTGATGCACGGAAACTTAAAAGCTAAAAACTAAAGTATAAATAAAAAAAAATTTATATATTTTGAATTGTTTATTAATCGAAAAATAACACCACAAACAGTTTTTAAGATTTGAAGTAAAAACTGTTAATTTTACGAAGAAGTTCTAGTTTAGTCTAGTTCAGTTTAGTCATCATTCCAATAATTCCTTAATACATCATTGCCATACTAGATTACGTGCGCTCCAAAATTGCTTTTTGCATCCTTAGGGCTCCTATTTATGACCTAAATGATTTAAATCGATAATCTACGAGTAACAAATACTCGAATGTTTTAGCATAAAACGAATCCATTGTAAATATTTAAAAAAAACCTACTACTGCCCACAAAGGTACAAATGGTTATTTCATTGTCAGCGATTTCTTTTTCAATCTTAATGATAAATGTTTTTCGAAGCTGGTCACCAATTCATTAGTGAAATTTTTGTGATGTGTTACAAGAGCACAAGAATTCACTGTGGCAAATTACGACAAAAATGGTTTATGATTAAAATATCACTGGGCATAACTGCACGATTATATATTACCGATTTCCGAACATAAAAAATATATATTCGCATTTTTTTTAGGAACGAATCTATAACGTAAATAAAGGACTCCCTATATATACCTCAAACTACTTACATAAAAAATTAAAAAGCTCAAGTATATATGAAACACCTTGTTATCAATTGTATTCATTATTTCCTTACATATACAGATATTGTATTGTTATCATTGTATAACACAAGAAGAATTGAGAATGATCTGATAATGATTATTTGTACACAAAACGAAAAGAAAAATAATTTTTTCACTTTCACATTCAATGGAAAATGTACACACATCATTTTTCAACTTGAACACAAAAAAAAAAAAAAACTATTTTGTCATATACCATTTTTCATTTAAAGAAAAAAATGTCTCCCCATCGTCACATTCCACACTTTCTTTGTATGTATATGCATGCATGTACGTACATTGTGTCTTGTGTATGTTGAACATACGACATGACATACAAAACCCTTTCCCGAGCTTTTTTTACTTCCATCATTTTATTTTTTTGTGTTATCTCTCGAGATATTATTAGATTACAAATTTAAACTCATGTCATTTTAATATCATGTGTATGGAAATCAATATTTTTTGTACATATATTCACTCGTCTATATACACACGTATATATAGGAAAGAAGATAAGTTATCAACATATATAAGACATATACGAATTATTTTTATTTTCTTTAACAAAAATATTAAGTTAAGGATTGTTGATTGTTAAATTGAATGAAATAGAAATATTAAATTACGTTTTTTGTTGCGAGCATACGTCACTGGCAAATATAATATATATATATATATATATATATATATATATATATATATGTATATATATATATATATATATATATATATATATATATATATATATATATATATATACATATATATATTATATATATATATATATATATATATATATATATATATATATATATATATATATATATATATATATATATATATATATATATATATATATATCAAGATTTGTCTATGGCAACTCGCGCGTATTTTTTACTTACAGAACAGACACAGTCCATGATTACATGCACAAAACGTTATAATGGTGTGTAACATAAAGTAGAAGAAATAAAAAATATTTCCAATAATTTCAACCCTGGTTAAAAATAATTGATTTATATTGTTTCTCAAAACGAAAATGGGGAAATTTTTTTTTTCTAAAATAATTCAATTTCATGTATACATACATATGTATATACGTTTATATATCTATAAATTTTGTTGTTGTCTAATCCACTTTCCTAAAATCAATCATTTTCTTTTAAATAATTTTCATTGTTTGTTGGTGGAAAATCAATTTCACTCGTACTTTTTTTTTGTTGATTAAATCGTTCTTTTCTCATCCCTAACAGAAAAGGCTAAAGGTATATAGGTGGCGGTGGCGCGGCAATACTTCGCATTTAATATATAAAGCTTTATATATGTATATACCATCGCAGCATTATATTAGGTTATATTTATAAAATGAACAACCCACATACATTTCTTCCATCGCCGCCCGCGCCTTATATTTATAATCAGGTGAAATCTATATATAAAACTCATTTCATCTCGTTTATATACCACCACCAATATAACACTGCAATCCTTGACTAATTGTTTAATTAATTAAATAATTTATTTATTTTTATTAAGGAAAAAAAACTATTTTGTTCTTTATCCTGCGCGCGTGTCCCTCTCTTTATTTACAGGTTGTCGGTTGGCATGAAAATAATGAAGATTTTTATGTTTCTTTTAAAAAAAAAAAATAATTTTAATTTTAATAATTATTTATGTTTTAAATTCATTTTCTTTCAATTAAAAATAATAAGTAAAAATATATACATACATATGTATATAAAATAGACAAGAAGAAAATGTATTTTCTTCGTTATGTTATATTTTATGCTACGACTATGCTCTACTGTAGAATAGATACACATAAAGTACATAAATCACAATTTGACATTTTCCTCGATAGTAGAATAAGAAAATGTATATATATACATATATAAACTAATTAAGGTGGAGTTTACTCATCATCCAGGATGAGACAACAACAATACTGCACACAAGATGTTTTATATATAAATAAACGAAAGGGGTGAGCTTTCCCGGGGTATACATTATGTAATATGTAATATAAAGAGCGAAACAAAATATAAAAATAAGATTTATTAGGTAAATTATACACACCTAAATCAAACAAATCAATTTTCAACACAATCTTGTTCCCCCATTACTTATTTATACGCACGTAACTGGTATAGCAGTTTCCCATTTTTGGAATGGGGAATAAGGGTTAAAAAACAAAAAAAAATTTAATGTGTTATCATTGAATTACAATATTTATTTATTTTAATTAATTTTAATTAAGTTAAGAAGTTTAAATTTTATTTTATATTATAATAAGATTGACTGCGAATTAAGTACGGCAAATGTGCTTATAGGGTGATTATATTGGTTACCCTGTATAAATAATAATAATAATATATAATTAGATTTGAGGGCAGTTTACTATTTAGTATTTATTTTAAACTGAATTTGTCACATTGATTGATAAACACAAACAAGTATTGCAAATTGGAACACTATGTACATATGTATATATACGTATTATACATAAATATATATTATAAATAACAAGAAAATAGAAAATTAATTAAAAATAATTATTTTTCTCTTCTCGGAACCAGAGAAATAAAAATAATTAAAATAATCGATTTATGTTTTTCCAATTTTTCTTCTTTTTTCCGTTTTTAACAAGCACACAAAATTATTTTCATTCCTACCGAGTACCATCAACAACAACACCAATACCAACCAGAAAAAACTAAATATACATATACATACATACAAATAATCTAAAGAAAAACCGCATGGAAAATATATTTCACAAAAGACACAAACAAAAAACATTTTTCTCAAATGAAAAATTTGTAGGGTATGTACATGTATCTGTGTATGCTAGAGTTAGTTTATAGTTTGAAAAATGCTGGAAACTTTATTTTTATTTTATTTTTTATTTTTATAATGAAAACTAAATCTAAGATATTAGAATTTTCCAGTTAACCAATTTTCATTACATAGCATAGATTATTTAAACTTATAGCAGGAAATTTTTTTCAAGTATATGAATTTGATAAAATTTGGATAACAACAGTATTATGTATAAACTATAAATGTATAGGTATATTCTTAGTTCTCAAGCTGAGTACACCTATAATAAAATAATTCAAATTCTTTATTTAAAAATATATTTTATAATGTGAGATCGAATCATCCGTCCAAATATCATCGCATAGATAAATTCATAACGATGTGGCTTCGATCGATTTTATTGTTGTAAATTTTGCCGCTCGACTTTTGATTTTTTACAAAAGTAAATTACCTAACCAAGTATGATAAAATCAATTTAAATGAATTTTGTTAGAAGTTTAATTATAAGAATTTTTGCAGAATAAAAATTAAATCATTTATTATTTTTAATCTATATTTATTGAGAGTGATTTTTAATTTTTTGATGCAATTTTAACATATTTTCTAAATTATTTTAAAATTGAACAGTATTTCTTAACATAGTTTTTGTATTCTTAAAATTATGATATTATGAATTAATTATAGTTCTAAAAAGTTTAAAAATTTCATGTTCCAAAATTAGAATATGTTAGAATTTAGAAAATTTGAAAAAGAAAAAATCTAAGCACAAAATTTCTTGATCATTCATTTTTTGGTTCATTTATTCGCTTTTTAATACACTTTTTTTCCTCGCATTCCATTTACATTATACAACCAGCATCTTATTATAATATGTATATATACGTACGGGGCTCAATGAATAATACCAACAATGCTGTAGTACAAAATGTTCTATGGGATATCTCTATGTATTTATTTATTTCGATGAAGGAATTTGTGCTCCTTATTATTAAGTTTTGGAAGATTTGTGGAATGCTTGGAAAAAGCACGTCCATTTTCAAACTTAATATTATAATAACAACGAATTTAAGGTACTTGCAAACTGACTAGCAAATTAATTTTTTTAACGATATAGCATATAAATAATCGATTAACATTCTAAATATTCTAAACTTAAAAAATTAAATTAAGAGAAAGAGGCAAAAGGTTTGGTAACTAAATGGTTTCAAATCAAATTAGACATTTTCATTAGATACATCGGTCAAATAAGAATACATATTCCACACAATTCGGAAAAATGTCGGCTGAATATTTGAGAACACAGTTTAATTACACCGACGAATTGTTAAAACTTCTTGATTCGTTTTACGGAAACAAAGACTTAAAGATTTTAACTTCATCGATTCAGACTTAACAAATTCGATAAAAATCTATCTGATGGCACCTAATAAGAGAATGTATCGTTGGTTTTTCTATAAACTTTAATTTTGAAAACTGAATTCTATTTTTCGTGCATCCATCTCTTTACCCATATTCATGTCAAAATTTAATTGTCTAATTAACCTGCAACCATAATTCTATTAGATAGAAAGTTGACGAATTCCGAGTGTCCTAAGATGTTGAATCAGTATAGTGCCCAGAAGTAAGCACATAATATTCAACCAACCACTCTTTGCCAGCAATAAATCAGGTACATTCAGTTTACTGAGAATATATTGCAAAATTACATGACCTTGCAAATTTACCAACCTAAAATTTTATTTTCGAAAATTGTGCCTGTAATAATCTTCCTTTTACAAATCTACATTTTTAATTTGTAACTGGAATTGATAAGAGAGCGCCTCTTATTTCTAAGAACGAGATTTTTTCTTTTCCCAGAATGTTAAACAAAATATTAAAAAATATTAATATAATTTAAATTGAATCTCACATTTTATTCATTTTGCCACCTGAATTATTAAGACGTGAATTTTTACTTGAATTATTTTGGCACGTGGATCAAATCCTATTTGTCATTCCTAGCTTCGTACGTGGATCAAATCCTATTTGTCATTCCTAGCTTCGTAGACACATCAGTATTTGAATGGTTTGGATTAAATTTATAATTCGATCATATCGATAAATTAAATTGTATATGGAATGGTATACATTCGGTTTTCAATATTTAATTTATTCAATTTTGTAATTTAGATATGATCCAAGCACACAGTTTGAAGTACCTTTCGAAACTGGAAACTCACCCCAATGAATTAGCAAGACAACTATTAAGGCAACCGAAATATAGACGGCTTCGCAGAGTAGATCCACTAGATCTAATGTATTGATAAATTTAATTTAATTACATATTTAAGCTAACACACATTATTAATTAATATTTCTGCATACTAATAATAAGTATTTAACATAGGTTAAGGACTTAGGAAATAATTATTTTAGATTGTAAGCTTTGCACACTTCTTGTTAGTTTCGTATAAAGAAAGATTCAAGAATAAAGCCATTGGCAGTTTAAAAAAAAAAAAAAAATTTTTGTAATTTGCGAGGTAGTAATCGAAATTAATAAATTTTAAAAATTAACTTTATGTTGAACTGTGATTGTTTTAGTTTGGTATAAACATTATTTTGTTTTATAAAATTGTTGTGAAATTCAGAATTTAATGAGATGATTGACAATTATTGAATTGAATTAACTATGAAAAAATTGTATATCGGAATTACACTTTCTTAAAATTCCGTTTGGAAAATATGTATTGAATATTCCTAAAATGTCAATATTTCAAAATTAAATATATATTCAAAAAATTGAAATCGAACTTTACAATTCTGAATTCTAAATTTTAATTTGTATTATCGGGATTCGGGAATTTTTGGATTTCCCCAAATACGAAGAAAATTTTTAATTTAAATCAATATTTGGAGCTTACACGCATAAGATAATCATTTTAAAAAATTAAAAATTTTAATATTTTAAAAAAAAAAAATTGTATTATTTACGATTATGAATTTTAAAATATCAATTAAATTCAATCAAATTTTGAATTTTAGAACTAATAATTATTAAATGCAGTTCGGAGTTAACCGAGTTATTACAATTCGACAACGGCCAACAAACAGACAAATTTCATAACCAAAATTAAAAAAACAAAATATTCAAATTTGCTAATTTTTAATTAAAAATAAACTTTTCAAAACTTTTACAAATTTCGAAAACAAATATCGAATGGGAATAACTAATTTTAAAAATTTAAGTGTTTTATGTTTATGATTTTTTCTGAATTTATATTCAAAGATGTTTCTTATACATTAATAGAAACTCAGTTGACAGGATAGTAAGTCGTTTAACATTTTGAACTAAACGGACAAGATTGAGATTTGTGAGTGCAATGGGAATTGAATGATTGTATGTTAGAAGCTGCAATTGTCACTCGCTGAGCGATGTGACAGCCAACTTTCATAAAAATATGTGCTTATGCCCGATGGTGTTCTTCAGTTATTTGGTCAAATTCATAATTAATTCCATACAATTAATACAAAACAAATTAAGTTTTATCTATTTATTTCACAAAATCTTATTAATTTACATTTATTAATGAGTAATTCATTCCGTTTCCTTCATATGATTTTGTTTACTATTGAAATCGAGAATTTTCCTCCATATAAGTATAATGCAAACAAGATAGTATAGTCCTACGCCAAAACACAAGCTCAAAAGCAAACAATAAGTCGAGCTAGGTGTCGTGCTCTAAAGCAGCTGGAAAATATTCTAATTTGTAAATATAAACATTACGGAAGGTTTAAAATACTTAGAGGAAAACTATGTATTTGTTCAACCCGAAAAATGTTTAATTTATAAAACAAATATTGGCCTTGAAGCTCCGTTAAGATTCAAACTGCCAGAGGACGTAATTTGGTGTATGGACGGGGGCAGGTTCAACGTTTCATGTATCAATTGTTTACCATCCATAGTAAAATTGGTTGGTCCATTACTCGTTTGCGTATATAATAAGTTCAAAAATTAGAGGCCTTTTTTTAGCTGATCTAAACGAAATGTGTAAAACAACATGTAAATGGAAAATATAATTAAAAAGAAACAGAATAATTAATATCCAACCTCGAGAAAGCCAACGGATCGGCTCTTACATTTTTTATCGGATGCTGCATATGATGGCATGTTTCCATGTTGATGGTTTCGACATATTTAGCCGGTAAAATTTGCTTTGAAATATTTACAAAATTTGGAAAAAATTTAATTTGGGCTAAAACCCGAATAAAACAATTGCGAGCCGGAGAACATCATTTCAACTTAAAAGAAAACCCTACATTGAAACCATCTGCGTCGATAACGTCCTATCATGCGCAGTATCATACTAAATATTGCCGGTTTGTTTAATTACAAATGACGAAATTTCAGCAAATTTGTATGTTGACCTGCAGAACAATTTAGTAAGGATTTTCAAGTATTTTTCAATAATAGCCAAATTGAACATAATTTTATGCTAATTTTCGGAAGAAAATATTGAGCACGACCTGATTAGTACAAAATACTATAATTTATGCAACTCAGAAACCATCGTTTCTGCTCCAACAGCACAATCGTATAGATTTCCATCTCACATTGCTTGTAATGTTTATCAGACACTAATGGATCTTAATGAAAACTCTAATTAATAAGTAAGTTTAAAATTATTATAGCGTGATAGTTTGAAGAGTAATTCTCAAAATTTTATTCTTGAGATAATTAATATTTATAAAATTGTCTAAGGTGCAAAAACGTTCAATAAATTATATTGTTTTGATACAGTCTATCGCAAATTAAATTTACCCCACATGCTTTGAAAAAGCAACAAACCCCAAAAAAACATGATTTTTTAAAATTTCCTATGTATTTATAAATTGTTACAAAATTTTACGATTGATGGTGGATCGGTGTGGTTATACACCAGAAATTTAACAAAAATACAAGTGCAACATTTGCCCAAAATCCCGCACTGACAATTAAAATTTTCATTTTAATTAATTGTATAATGAAAAATTATTATTTATTAAAATTTAATTATTAATTAAAAATGAATAAAAATTTTCAAAAATCAATACTTTTTTTTTAATTCAAGTATGTACGTATTTGGGTTACACAAAATTTTACATTACAAAACAAAAAAAAACACAAATAATTTTTTTATTCGAACATTATAATTAAATACAATAAAAAAAATAAAATTTAATTTAATTTTTAATTAGTTATTATTATATTATTAAAAACTTTATTTTTATTTTTTTCAAAAGTATTAACATTACAATTTTGTTGATATGAACAAGCAAGGATATATGTACATACAATACATAAAAAATAATAAAAATATTGTTTTAATTATGTGAAGAGCCTTTTTGGGGTCACGCCCGTGGTATTGTTGTTATTGTGTAAATGAAATTTGATAGGTATTATGACAATTATGTAAATATTATGTATATGTACATATAAGTATGTATGAAAAAATAGGGTGAATTGCATATGACAGCTTGAAAAACTGTGTCAAATAGTTTTTTTTTGTTGAAGTTCGGGTTTTATATTTTGAATATAATTCGAAATTTAAGGAAAATTTTACGTATTTTGTACGGTGCTTAAAATTGCGGATGGAACCTCATATTTTTCATATTTTGTAATCTACTCGTATGTACCATGTATATAGACATGAATTTTCAATTTTTGTGAATTCCAAAGTGAATTTTTTGAAGTGTTTGATTTTAGAAGATTTTTTTCTTCTAAATCTTTGACATTATATGGAATTTTACTTTAAATCAATATTAGGCGATTTTATGCACATTTTATTAGGGTAGCATTGAGGATATTAATTAAAACAAAAGACAGTAGATAGGCTATACAGGAGTACCTCACTATTATACCAAATATATTGGATACAGTGAAAGATGTCGCACGTGTGAAAAAAAAACATTGCACATTTTATAAATCTGAAAATGAGGTTTAAGGCAATCTACATATATGTAGGTTATAAAAGCTGGGAACACGCTAAACTAACCAATTTTCAATATTAAGGTTTGTTATTGTTAATAATGGAAACATTTATAAATTTAGTTTTCAATTCATAAATTTTGTTTTCGTTTTAATTTCAAAACATTTTGAACAAAGTCTACTTAATTGTGAATTTCACATAAACAATAGAATAAAATCTGAAAGCGCTTTAGCGAAAGAATTAATTTAGAAATGTTTAGAAAATCCAAAAATCTCTGCTCAGATCGGTCATCAAATGATCAAAATTTTCAAAATTTAAATGTTCAACTGGAAATTTCAATTTCAGAGTCATAAACATAAAATTCGGTTTAAACCGGTAAACTTTTATAATCTACTGCGAAACCCTTCAAAACATTCAAATTTTCTACTATGTACTTCGATTATTAATTTATTTGACCAAATGGTCTATGCAAAATGGCTTACAACATTAATTACTAATATACATTCCCATTAAACTATTAAGTTTCAAAAATGGCCTAAATGTTTCTCATGCGGACACAAATTACATCCAAATCCGATAAGTGGCAAAATATCATTTACTGAAAATTTGTGGATATTTAGGAAATAATTCATTTGTACATTTGTTTTACAACAGCAGCAATTGTTTAGGTATTAGTGGCTCTAGTTAATTGTTTAAAATGGAACGTGTGTATTTGAACTCATATCTATACCGCATACACGATTTTGTAGAAGTTCCTTTAAATATTAAGAGTTTCGTAGCAGGTCTATTTAAATTAAGAGAGTTTTCCTTAGTGTTTTAAATTTATCTAAGTGACTTATATTAAAATACTTATTGTTATAATAATTTCGATTTTAAAATATTATATTTTTGTAATTTTAACTTTAAATATTTTGTAGTGCCAAAATGCAGTTTTATACTCAAAATTCTAGGTGGTCAATCAAATTTTTGTTTAATTTCGTTAATCGTATTTTGCAAGTCTGGGTTTGAAATTACAATTATGTCGTTAAAATTGTAATTAACAACATTCTAACACTTTTATTTGAAGGAGTTTTGGTCTAAAATTGACGTTAAGAAGTTACATTAAAAGAACTAAACCAGTGGTAATGGATCAAAAATGCCATTACCAAATTAATTTAATTTCTGATTGGAATGTTTGAAATATTGAATTTTAGCTGTACACACGATCAAAATTAAAATTATAGGATTGATATTTCTTTCCATTATATAAGTCGGTTTTTCTTGAAATTCTAAGAAATTCTACTAAGATGAATTCGATATCGTCTCACTATAGTTATGCGATAGAAAAAGTTTAATTGCAAATCTTCGACCACAACAAAAGTATATGCTTGGCGATTTTTAAATGAAATTTACGTTTTCTAGAAACTCTTGCGCCCATCGCCTTAAATTTTAATTCGGAAAATTGATTATGGGTTTGCGTAATGAATCACAGTGTATTGTTCAATTAAATTTAAATTTTGTTAAATTGTCACCAAATTAGATAAGGAAAATATACTTTATCTTACTGTTCATCAACTATATTTCACGATGTATAGATAACTATACATTTCATAATATTGTGCTGGATTAAACCCATTATTGTTTCAAATCAGCGTAATTGTTCAGTGTCGTTACATATGTCATTTTTCCATAGTAAATCCTTTTCAAAACCAAAGAAACCAGTCCAACGATGTGGAGAAATAGTATTCAAATATTTTTTCACAATTCATTGATTATGAAAGCTCAAAGGTGTCTTAATTTATTCAAAAACATTTCAACTAACATATAAACAATATTGGTTATAGACAAACAATTTGGTTATAGAAAGCTTAGATCTTTAGCTTTCACTGATATATTCAGGTGGTCTACCAAAATAGCCACACGAAATAATTAAGCACATTTTCATTTCAAAATCGTTTTGATATTTTCATTTCGGATTTTTCGCACTCTTATAATATAGATAGGATTTTACTGATTAGCCGGGTCCCGGTCGAAATAGTACGTAATTTTTAACATGATTTGGAAAATCGAATATTAGAAAATAGGATACTACAAAACAAGATGCGGTACGAAACAGGATTTCTATCATGTTTAATGGAAATAGGATTCTAAAATGATATATGAACTCCTGTGGCTGAAGTTGTCGCTCAGAGCATTGATTTACTGTATTACTTATTTATTACTAATCTTGTTAAAAGCTTTGTTATATATCTGTTCTATTCAGACACGTTATCAAAGTAGATAACGCTGCATTATAATTTAATAAAAATTACGAAGTGATATATATCATATTATAATCAAAATCCAAGTCGGTTGAAACGACGTTACTCAAGAATACCTGTATAAGGGTTAGAATAATTTTTAATTTTTCTTTTTTTCATTCTGGTACATATTCATACATACATACAATACAAAGGTACATTGTGTTGTTAAAAAAAAATTATTGATGTGTTATGAAAAGTTAAGCCGCCGTATCATGTTAACTTAATAATTAATAAAATAAAAATTCTCATTTTAACTTAGAAAATCACTTAATCATGATTTCAACTTTTTATATACATATATACATAATACATTACGTTACGAGCGAAGAAACATCGAAGAAAACAAAAAGATTCTTTCAACTAGAAAAAAAGTAAATTAAATTTTCTATATAAACAATTAACTTTTAACAGTTAAAAACTTTTTTTTTGTGTTTCCAAACCACAAAAATCTTGAGAAATAAAAACCACTTGTGCGTTATATATTTATTGTGTATAAGATGAAGATGATGTGAAAAAGGGCACAGAATGGATTTATCCCATATACATACATACTTACTCAATATATTTATTTATATAACTTTCACTTAAATCTTCTTTTTTTTTTGTTGGGTTTATGGTGTGTTGTAAAGTGGTGGTTAGGTGTTAGGAAAACGAAAATAATAATAATAAGCAATCAAATAGATTAATGATTATTTTGAATGATACAGCAGGATTGATGTAAATTATATTTAACTTCTTCTTCATCATCATCTTCTTCTTATAAAACACTTAATAATTTTCTCTGGTCTGTTTGTGTGCGTGTGTGCGTGAGATATTTTGATTACTATCATTTATATTTTTGCTCTGCTATATGCAAAATTTTAAAGTTTTAGCTTGAGGAAATTGATTCCCCAGGGATTTATATTATATATTTAACTTTTAACTTCAAAATTATTATATATTCTCGGCCCCCTCAACATTTCGAATTTCAAATTTCTTAGACTGTAGTTAATTCTTATCCTCGTTAATCCCTTTAATTGCAAAATTCCTATCTTCAGAGTTCTGAGTGCCAAAATTTCTCTTCCCAAAAATATTAATTTTCCTTAAAAATTAATCCTCAAGTTTTCCTAAATTCTCAAAATATCCTTTGTTTAATGGAGAACCACAAAATTGATTTTTGTTCATTGTTTTTAAGCGTATACATTCGCCTAGCCCACAATTGATCGGACGTTTACGTAGAAAATACTCAATTAGTATATTTATTAACTCCATAAATGCTTCCATTAATAAGATAATTGTAAAGCTTGCCTGCACTGTATTCAACAAATTATTTTCTGAATTTTGTTCAGTTGAATATAGAGTGTCCCAAAACTTGTCCGATCGAATGAAAATACCTACATAGGTGATAAGGTCATTTACAGTCAAAATTTGGTTTATCTAATTGTTGGTGGAGCCTCATTCAACTAAAAAATTAATTTTAAAATGATGTGAACCTATCATCGTGACGGTGACGCTTAAATATAGCCTACACGTACGCATTAATCTATTCTCTTTGTGTAGATCAGTTTTTAATAGGGCAGTACGACGAAAAACAAGTCTAAATAGTAGTCTCTGAATGATCCACCTCGATCCAATCTAGCAACTTGGCAAATTTATATTGAAGAGCTGTCTTGCTACTAGAGCAGGGAGGGAGAAGCTTGTTTTGTAAACAACATAAGATGCTTCCCCATTTTAACCATTTGTGCAATGGGTCAATTAAGTGTTTCTTATTAATGCCCGCCCCGGCCACATGTTGGTCACGAACTGATGTTGAAAACGATCGATACACACAACTTTACATGTGCTCAATAGTGAAAATGGTGAATTTATCCCCAACATTTGAGAAATAGAAAAACTACAAGTTCTTGCACTAATTGAAGATAGTATATAAGTATAAAATTATTTACCGTTGATAAAATACCGATTTATCATTTGCTTTTTGAAAAACACTTTAATCAGGGTAGAATTCTCGATTAGGATATCGTGAACGTTATTCTCTACCAACCAACCGCCAATGAATTCTCATCACAAAACCAGTAAACTAACGACATTCTAAGTGTAATACAAATTTAGGTTAAGTTAAGACTTATGAGATTTCATTAAAAACACAATTCTTACATACGCACATGTAAGGTTACCTTAGCTAGAAATGATCTACTCCATAAATAGTTTTAAAGAATTTCAATTGCGATAAAGGAAGTTTGTTAGGAAGAACTGCAATTTCATCAATTCCAATCAATTATATTCCTAAAATAGTTTATCAGTTCGTAAGCGATGCTAACACATTTGATTTAATTTTAAAAAGTTAAATCTAATTTTTCAAGTTATATGGCACCAGAAATATCTAGTAAATACATACTTGAATTCTTTGATAAAACAATGATTTGTTGGACCAGCCTCAAACAATCTCCTATAATATCCAAATTTCAGGAAGAAACAAATAAAATTTAACTACGCAACAGCATTTTGCCAATTTCATTCAGTCAACAGAGACTCTTTTGCTGGAAATACAAATAAGGAAGGGCATTAAAGGCCGCATCCAAAAGAAATCGTGTATTTTATAATCTAGGGCGTAAACCACATTTTCATGCAATTGTTACGCGTCTGGCCTATAGCAATGTTCATCATTCCTGCCAAATATAAAAAAAATGGCAACAAAAAAATATAAAAACTTATAGGACAGGCGTAATCAGAAATCTCCTTGAAATATGTAATGATGTTATTAGTGGCTGCAGCACATTTGCCTGCTAGGTTACAGCGGTGGGGGAGGGTTTTGCCACTAATTCCAAGGAGCCTGTAGTGCTGCAAGAAGGGATAACTTACATAAACGATTCTCCATGATCATCGTTGAGAACTAACAAAAATTGAAGTTGGATAGCACAAATGGCGGATTTAACTTACCTCGATTATTTTAATAATGGACGATCTTCGATGATTTGATCGCTGACGTCATACACCACCCAATGAAGCACTCATTTTTTGTTACTGACGCTTCCCGCCCACGTGGAATTATGTCACTACACACTCACTTATATTCACTCAAACACTGTATCGCACATTATAACAAACGAAAATTTAGATTTAGCATAAAATAAATCAAAAAGAAAGGATAATCATATATACGAAAACTTCACATGACCGCATTATTAAAAAAATTGAAACATTTAAATTAACGAACCAAAATTATTATTGCACAATATTAGGTAGCTTTGCAAATATTTATTTTAATATCTATTTAACACTTAATTACTAACTATATCTAAATAATAAGTAACTGAACCGGCTCTTTTCTATAATCTTAATATTAAGGTAGTGGTACTTAGACCGCTTCTAATATATATATTTATATTTTGTTAATTTTCATTCTTATTTTTTTTATTATTTAAGTACAATAGCACTTAATCATTAAACTATTATGGAGACTTTGTATTATCACTAGGGACTATTAGATATATTTATATAACTATCAATTTAGGTAATATAATAAAACTTAGGAATTCCACTTATCTTGATTATCGATGATTATCGACACATGCTCGATTATACTACCGCTAGCATTCAGTTATGTCCTTGTAAATTCGCGTATCCGATTTTTCCAGGCTGGTAACGGACGTACAGTGTCCTTGAACCCAACTTATTTACGCCAATAGTTCAGGCTGTGAATATCGTATGGTATATATTATATATAAGTGTATAAATATATATTCCAAAAATTTTATAAGCGCGGAATAGTCCAGTGGTGATCTCCACTTTTTGGACGGTACGGTTGCTCTATCGTAAGTATGTTGGCACTATTCACAGAAAGAAATGTGGCTTAAAATATGATCGCGATTATGAATAAAAAAACAAATAGAAATAAAACAGAAATTTATTTACCTATTCCGCGGCTTAAATATATTTCGGGATGAAATTTCCTTTTTAATTATGTATATATGTTGCAAATAATTGTATTTGTTTTTATTCAGCAATTATAATGCGAAACACAAAAAATGATTACACAATAATTTTAATATTTTAATAATTTTATGATCACGTCCAAAAACAGAATGCTGCTCTTAATAATAAAATATAAGTCCGCAAAAATTATATTGGAAAGCGGCTTAAAGGTGGAGTGAGATAAAACGGGAAAACCAGAAAAAGTCATAATCATCGATAATCATTACAATTGTTTTTACAGTTGCATATAAAGGGAGAGGAGAAATACAAAAAATGATTGTGCAAGGTGGAAGATCAACATGAATTATAGATTATAAACCCAAATTGCATGGTATGTCAACCTTTATATCACGTTCACCCAAATGTTTCATGCGATCGCAAAAATCTTCATGTATACGATTTTCAAATCGTAACACAATGCAGTATACGTTTCACTTGTATATCCAATCTGTCAGCAGCAAATATAACCACATTTGATTTCTTCAAATTTTAGGGTTCGGTGAAGGCAATAAAAATAAAACCATCTCTCATTATGATAATATTAGAGAGACTGTTATTATCAAATCTCTAACAGTTAAATGTTTCCATTTTTTCGTGTGTTACACACGTCGTTCTTTCACATATTGGTCGCTGGTTATTTAAAATCTAGACTCCTTATATAGCATGTAATTAATGAGAAAAATCCATCTCCTGATTACGTTTAAAATATATCTTTTTCTGTAAATTCCAAAAGCATTTTAAAACTTTTGGTTTTATTGTCTTGTTCTGCACATAAGATTTTCTATAAATCACATAAACCCAATCGAATTAACATAAATAGTAACATTTAGTGGTATACTCTACATCGATTTAGTATGAACATAGATCCTTCCCATATCTACATATATTGTTGGATTAAACAAAAACTGAAAGAAAATGATTTTATGTAGAATCCGAAATTTTCAATGTCACCACAATCCAACCAAATAATGATAATGGTAATATAATCATAACAATATGATAAGAAAAATGAATTTTGATATTAAGGCGAGAAGAAAGAAAAACTGGGAAATTGTTTAAAAATATTATTTTTTTTTTGAAGATAAATGTATTTTAAATGGTTTGGTACACAATATGTATCTCTCCTCTATGTACATATGTATGTATGTGTATTTGATATCATGTTCATTCTATTATTTTGTTGTCATCTTTCTTGACATGTTTTGTTGTGAAAACGAAAATATCTGAGGAAATTTGTAAGGATTTCCTTTCCTATTTTCTTTGTAACTCGTATGTATACTATATAGATAGTCATGGGGAGATGTATTATAGGCTGTGTGAAAAACTTTGGGTAAAAATTTAATTCAATTTTTTTTTATTTGTATTCTTCATCTCTATGTTCAAACTATACATTACACATACATATACATAGATGACTTGAATTGAGGTAATTTTGGGAATATTATAAATGTCAGTTTTGGTAAAAATTTCCAATTGTAATGCTATTTTAGTAGTTATGCTACTAATTTTATGTATGTCCGATTCGGACCACCAATAAATAAATACACTTGATTATGACTTGTGTTTTTAATTTTATTTATTTATTAATTATTTATTGGTTTATTATTATTTATTTATTGGTTTAATATATAATTATTTAATTTTGTGTTTATTAATTAAATTTATTTGTAATTAATTTTATTATAATTTATTTGTGATTAATTTTATTATAATTTTCACCACCATAAAATAACGCACTTGAACTTGTTAAGGTAAAAATCGCAATGGACGATAATATTGTATTGTGTTGTTTTTGTTTTGTGACGTCGCCTTCGTCTTCGTTTTGTGTTTTTACAACACATGCGCCGGCGACGGTGAACATTGCACTTATGTGGTGCAGTGGGTATTTATTGCATCACCGAACATTGTTAGTTCGTGGTGATGTTGGTTGGATGGCGATGGTTTTACTATAAATGTTTTATAGTAATGGTTCGGTTATTGGATAGTGTTGGTTGGATAGATTGATATGTGATGGGGTTAGTGAACGCTTAATTCAAATAAGTTGGATTATATTTGAATTTCACTAATTGTTTTGTTTGTGGCAGAATCGAATATCGGTGAGTCGAATATTCGAGCTGCTACAGTACCCCCTCTCCAGATGAGAAACCATTGGTTTTGAGACGTTATACGGTGAACCGGACGGTTTTATATCGTTTGCTGGCTGATATTTGATCAGCTTTGTTGAGAATACCGTAGGCCGGTTTCAATCTGTCTATGGAGATTGAGTGGTGTTTGTCTTTGATTGAGACAATGAATTGCTTGCGTAAGCGGCGTATAACTCTGTATGGCCCATCGTATGGAGATTGTAATCCAGTACGAACCTTATCAACCCTGACAAAGACGTAATCGCAATTGTTGAGCGATTTTGGAACGAATATACTGGTTTGATTCGTTGGTCTTGTTGTCGTAGGGATAAGATTTTGCATGGTGGTGCGGAGTTGGTCGATGACTGTGTCGGTTGTGGGTGGAGACGGCAGAGGATGTTCGACGAAGAACTCACCGGGTAGCTTGATGGTTTGACCGTAAACCATTTCAGCTGGTGAGCACTTCAGATCTTCTTTAACCGTTGCTCGAATACCAAGTAGAACGATTGGTACTTCGGAGCTCCAGTGAATTGTGTTGCCTCGGGCCTTGAGAGCAGCTTTGAGCTGGCGGTGGAAGCGTTCGACCATGCCATTGGCTTGCGGATGGTAAGCCGTTGTACGTATCCGATGCGAGCCGAGGAGTTTCGTTAACTCCGAGAAAAGCTTCGACTCGAATTGGGTTCCTTGATCAGTGGTGATGTCAAGTGGAACGCCAAATCGTGATACGTAGTTGTGTACGAATGTGGTGGCAATGGTTGCTGCAGACATGTCGCTCATGCAGTACGCTTCTGGCCATCGAGTGAAACGATCGACACAGGTGAGTAAGTATGAGTATCCATTGGATGGAGGAAGTGGTCCTACGACATCCAAATGAATGTGCCACAAAGAGCAAACACATGGTTTCAGCTCGCCGAAATACAATTCGGACTGCAAGGTATAACAGCTGATAAAACAAAGTACCTGCAAACATTATCAGCCTTGCAACCAGAAACGTGCGATGTGATCTCGGATCTCCTCCTCAATCCGCCGACAACCAACCAATACAACACATTAAATGTAGCAGCTCGAATATTCGACTCACCGATATTCGATTCTGCCACAAACAAAACAATTAGTGAAATTCAAATATAATCCAACTTATTTGAATTAAGCGTTCACTAACCCCATCACATATCAATCTATCCAACCAACACTATCCAATAACCGAACCATTACTATAAAACATTTATAGTAAAACCATCGCCATCCAACCAACATCACCACGAACTAACAATGTTCGGTGATGCAATAAATACCCACTGCACCACATAAGTGCAATGTTCACCGTCGCCGGCGCATGTGTTGTAAAAACACAAAAAACGAAGACGAAGGCGACGTCACAAAACAAAAAACAACACAATACAATATTATCGTCCATTGCGATTTTTACCTTAACAAGTTCAAGTGCGTTATTTTATGGTGGTGAAAATTATAATAAAATTATAATAAAATTAATTACAAATAAATTATAATAAAATTAATTACAAATAAATAATTATATATTAAACCAATAAATAAATAATAATAAATCAATAAATAAATAATAAATAAATAAAATTAAAAACACAATTCATAATCAAGTGTATTTATTTATTGGTGGTCCGAATTGGACATACAAAAAACTGGGAGCATTCCTCCCAAATTGGTGACCACGACGGCGGTTTTTACCGCTTTGTGAATAAAACACGCATAACATAAAATAAAAACCAACCACGCAACCGCGTGGGAAGAAAACAAAAAAATTAAAAAAACGTGGTGTAAGGGACGACCCATCCACGCAACGCGGGACACGGTGAAGCGATCCACCCTCACCGCAACGACGGGACAATTAAACGGTGAAGCGATCCACCCTCACCGCAACGACGGGACAATTAAACGGTGAAGCGATCCACCCTCACCGCAACGACGGGACAATTTACAACGGTGAAGCGATCCACCCTCACCGCAACACAACCGCAGGAACAACGGCAGCAGAAACAACAACAGCATAAAAAGCAAGTTTTTTTTATTAGATAATATTTTTTTTTTGCTCTTGCAATTTTGGAATTATAACTTTACATTTTTTTTTTTTTCTCAAAACAATTAAAATTTTCAAATAAAACAATTTAACGTAGAATCATTTTTTTTGTTCCAAAATTTAACGTAACATCATTTTTTTTTGCTCTTTTCAAAAACATTAACGTAGAATCATTATTACTGTACAATTTTATATATATTTTTCACCACCACGTGCACACCCATCCATAGTCTCACACCCTGGTCGTTTTCTCGCTGCAATAATTCACCTCGCATGAATTAAATTAATTTTTTTTACATCTATTTTTTTAAATTTCAACGAGCCCCCCCAATATAAGGTAGGACGCAAGGGACTCCATATTCGGGGGTATCTCGCATCGGGCGTTAAAAAGAAGGAGCATCCCGGCCTTCAAACCATTCATTACACGGTAACCATTCCGCTTAATTTTTCATTTTTTGGTCAACTATTTTTTTTACACGGTAACCATTCCGCTTTAAAATATTGTATCGTTGTATTTTAATTTGTTTTATTGGTTTGTGCAAAAATGTCGGACGATGAACAAGATCAACCACAAAAAATGGACACCACGCCTCAAGGCGCTAGTCCACAAATAGAGATCGCGGCATCACATCAACGAATCGCAATACAACCTTTCTGGCCACAAAGAGCAAACACATGGTTTCAGCTCGCCGAAATACAATTCGGACTGCAAGGTATAACAGCTGATAAAACAAAGTACCTGCAAACATTATCAGCCTTGCAACCAGAAACGTGCGATGTGATCTCGGATCTCCTCCTCAATCCGCCGACAACCAACCAATACAACACATTAAATGTAGCAGCTCGAATATTCGACTCACCGATATTCGATTCTGCCACAAACAAAACAATTAGTGAAATTCAAATATAATCCAACTTATTTGAATTAAGCGTTCACTAACCCCATCACATATCAATCTATCCAACCAACACTATCCAATAACCGAACCATTACTATAAAACATTTATAGTAAAACCATCGCCATCCAACCAACATCACCACGAACTAACAATGTTCGGTGATGCAATAAATACCCACTGCACCACATAAGTGCAATGTTCACCGTCGCCGGCGCATGTGTTGTAAAAACACAAAAAACGAAGACGAAGGCGACGTCACAAAACAAAAAACAACACAATACAATATTATCGTCCATTGCGATTTTTACCTTAACAAGTTCAAGTGCGTTATTTTATGGTGGTGAAAATTATAATAAAATTATAATAAAATTAATTACAAATAAATTATAATAAAATTAATTACAAATAAATAATTATATATTAAACCAATAAATAAATAATAATAAATCAATAAATAAATAATAAATAAATAAAATTAAAAACACAATTCATAATCAAGTGTATTTATTTATTGGTGGTCCGAATTGGACATACAAAAAACTGGGAGCATTCCTCCCAAATTGGTGACCACGACGGCGGTTTTTACCGCTTTGTGAATAAAACACGCATAACATAAAATAAAAACCAACCACGCAACCGCGTGGGAAGAAAACAAAAAAATTAAAAAAACGTGGTGTAAGGGACGACCCATCCACGCAACGCGGGACACGGTGAAGCGATCCACCCTCACCGCAACGACGGGACAATTAAACGGTGAAGCGATCCACCCTCACCGCAACGACGGGACAATTAAACGGTGAAGCGATCCACCCTCACCGCAACGACGGGACAATTTACAACGGTGAAGCGATCCACCCTCACCGCAACACAACCGCAGGAACAACGGCAGCAGAAACAACAACAGCATAAAAAGCAAGTTTTTTTTATTAGATAATATTTTTTTTTTGCTCTTGCAATTTTGGAATTATAACTTTACATTTTTTTTTTTTTCTCAAAACAATTAAAATTTTCAAATAAAACAATTTAACGTAGAATCATTTTTTTTGTTCCAAAATTTAACGTAACATCATTTTTTTTTGCTCTTTTCAAAAACATTAACGTAGAATCATTATTACTGTACAATTTTATATATATTTTTCACCACCACGTGCACACCCATCGACCAGGTGGAATTGCGAATTGTCCAAGAGGCGATTTTGTGTGTCGCTGGACTTTCGATTTTTGGCAGGATAAACAGGATTGTGCCCAATGGGTCACGTCTTTGTTTATGCTGGGCCAAAAGTATCGAGCAGTAATCAATTTACGAGTTGCGCGGACACCAGGATGTGAGATACCGTGTAGTGTGTCGAAGATGGTTCGACGTAGTTGCTCTGCGATGTACGGGCGATTTGCACCCGTAGATGTTTCGCAGTAGATTTCGAGGCCAGGTAGTTTGAAAAGCTCCAGTTTCAGTGATGAACTGGCGTGACAAGCAGAACCAGAAAGTAAATTCTGAAGTTCCAAGTCTGCTTTTTGCGCTTGTGCGATCTTGTTGCAGTCGAAGTGAGTCTCGACTGTGGCCGTTTCGTTTGATGTTGTGCGCGAAAGTGTATCCGCGACAACGTTTTCGGTACCTTGAACATGCTGGATGTCCGTGGTAAATTGACTAATGTAATCCAAGTGGCGTGCTTGCCTTGGATTGCGTTCAGTTTTAGACTGAATTGCTCGAGTGAGAGGCTTGTGGTCGGTGTAAATTGTGAAGTCCCGACCCTCGACAAAATATCTGAAGTGTTTGATTGCTAGATATATTGCGAGTAATTCCCGATCGAATGCAGAGTATTTCTTTTCGGCATCCGAGAGCTTCTTTGAGAATAATCCCAGGGGCTCCCAACACTTGTCGTTGTACTGTTGCATGACTGCTCCGACAGCAGTGTTTGATGCATCAGTAGTAATGCTGAGCTTTGAGTCGCTCAGTGGATGAGACAAGAGTGTTGTGCGTGCCAATTCAGCCTTGAGTGACGTGAATGCGTGTTGACATTCGTCAGGCCAAGAAAAGTTCTTGGCGGTTTTGGGCTTACGTAGAAGTACTGCCAGGTGGCTGTGAATTGGGTTGAGTATTTCAGCGAGCTTTGGTATGAATCGGTGGTAGTAGTTGACCATGCCGATGAATCGCTGAATACTTTTGATTGAGGTTGGAGCTGGAAATTCTTTAATGGCATTGATTCGGTCTTGTGACGGAAGGATGCCATTAGCGGTAATCTTGTGGCTGAGGAAATCAAGAGTGGATGCGCCGAAGACGCATTTTGAGCTCTTGATGTGAACATCAAACTCGACAAGTCGTTGGAAAAGTGTTTCCAGATGGAGTTTGTGTTGCTCCTCAGTTTGAGATGCCACAAGAATGTCGTCTATGTAGACGAAAACGAAGTCGAGATCTCGAACGACTTCGTTCATGAAGCGCTGAAACGTTTGCGCGGCATTGCGTAATCCAAATGGCATTCGGGTGTATTCGAAGAGGCCAAATGGTGTGGTGATTGCCGTTTTGAAAACGTCTTCAGGTGCCACGGGAATGTGGTGATAACCTCTGATGAGATCAAGTTTGGAGAAAACTTTGCAGCCATGCAAGTGCATGGTGAAGTTTTGAATGTGGGGTATCGGGTAGCGATCCGGTATCGTAACCGTGTTTAAACGCCGATAGTCCCCACATGGCCTCCAGTCTTGATCTTTCTTCTTGACCATGTGTAATGGACAAGAGACGGAAGATGTCGATGTTCGACAAATTCCTAATTCCACCATGTGTTGAAATTCTGCTTGTGCAGCTTTGTGACGCACCGAATCTAGTCTGCGTGGTCTCGACACGGGAAGATGGCCTTCTGTGACGATGTGATGTACCACGTTGTGTCGGACTGGCATTTTGTAGTTCGGCTCTGCTGTAAGTAGTGGGTACTTTTTGAGCAGAGTGCCGTAGCCGTTGTCGATGTTGAAATGGATCGGTGTTGGTGTGTTAACACGAACCATTGTGGCGTTTATTGACAGCTTTGTAGCTGGGTCAATGAGCCGTTTGTGTTTGACATCGACAAGAAGTCCGAATTTGCTTAGAAAATCGGCGCCAATGATCGGACGATTCACTGCAGCTAGTATGAAAGCGTGCGTGAAGGTTCGTTTAAGTCCGATATCCACGTTAAGCAATTTTGTGCCGTACGTGTGGATGATTGAACCATTGGCAGCCGATAAGACTAGATTTGAATTTCGATTAGCTAATGTGTAATTCATTTTGAAATTCATTGCTGGAATAACCGAAAGGTCAGCGCCAGTGTCGACTAAGTAGGTGAGTTTGTTGTGTTTATCGTACACAAACAAACGTGACGTATATGGTGTGTTTGTGGTCAGGGGAGGCATGTTGCTCTCAACCCGTGACTCTAGCAGTTTTTTTGGTTGTCAATGTCCATCTTTACGGCGGCCGCGTACGTCGATGGTTGCGACGTGGTGAAATTGCACGGTGGCGTGCATTTTCTGGCGGCTCTACCAAACTTTGTGTGGAACCAGCATTTACCATGTTGGTAAGTGTTGTTGCTGGGACTGCGGGTTCGGTTGCGTGAGGGAGCTCGTCGTCCACGCGAACGGCTTCGACCTCTGAGTAACCCGTCGAGTCTGGACTCGATTCTCGACAGTCTTTGTTCGAGTGTGTTTGGTGGTTGTGTTGAACGGGGAGTTCTGTCTCCACTGCGTTCACGTGATTGCCGGTATGGATTATTGATTTGACTGACGCTTTGAGATGTGATGTTTATGACATCATACATCTTGTCGGCTATCTTGGCTAACGTTTGTGTGGTGGAGGATTCGGGCTGTGCTACCAGCGCTATGCGAATCAACTCCGGCATTTTACGTATCCACAAAGATTTAATGATATTTTCATTAAAACTGTTGTTAGCTAGTGTGTGTATGTGCCGTAAAGCGTCAGATGGTTTTTGGTCGCCTAATTGCTGGCCTGAAAGCAATTGTTCCAACTGACGTTCGCCCGATGGTGCTAGTCGTTCTAGCAGCGTTTGTTTCAATGTGTTGTATTGGTTGGTTGTCGGCGGATTGAGGAGGAGATCCGAGATCACATCGCACGTTTCTGGTTGCAAGGCTGATAATGTTTGCAGGTACTTTGTTTTATCAGCTGTTATACCTTGCAGTCCGAATTGTATTTCGGCGAGCTGAAACCATGTGTTTGCTCTTTGTGGCCAGAAAGGTTGTATTGTGATTCGTTGATGTGATGCCGCGATCTCTACTTGTGGACTAGCGCCTTGAGGCGTGGTGTCCATTTTTTGTGGTTGATCTTGTTCATCGTCCGACATTTTTGCACAAACCAATAAAACAAATTAAAATACAACAATACAATATTTTAAAGCGGAATGGTTACCGTGTAAAAAAAATTAGTTGACCAAAAATGAAAAATTAAGCGGAATGGTTACCGTGTAGTGAATGGTTTGAAGGCCGGGATGCTCCTTCTTTTTAACGCCCGATGCGAGATACCCCCGAATATGGAGTCCCTTGCGTCCTACCTTATATTGGGGGGGCTCGTTGAAATTTAAAAAATAGATGTAAAAAATAAATTTAATTCATGCGAGGTGAATTATTGCAGCGAGAAAACGACCAGGGTGTGAGACTATGGATGGGTGTGCACGTGGTGGTGAAAAAATATATATAAAATTGTACAGTAATAATGATTCTACGTTAATGTTTTTGAAAAGAGCAAAAAAATGATGTTACGTTAAATTTTTGGAACAAAAAAAAATGATTCTACGTTAAATTGTTTTATTTGAAAATTTTAATTGTTTTGAGAAAAAAAAATGTAAAGTTATAATTCCAAAATTGCAAGAGCAAAAAAAAATATTATCTAATAAAAAAAAACTTGCTTTTTATGCTGTTGTTGTTTCTGCTGCCGTTGTTCCTGCGGTTGTGTTGCGGTGAGGGTGGATCGCTTCACCGTTGTAAATTGTCCCGTCGTTGCGGTGAGGGTGGATCGCTTCACCGTTTAATTGTCCCGTCGTTGCGGTGAGGGTGGATCGCTTCACCGTTTAATTGTCCCGTCGTTGCGGTGAGGGTGGATCGCTTCACCGTGTCCCGCGTTGCGTGGATGGGTCGTCCCTTACACCACGTTTTTTTTAATTTTTTTTTTTGTTTTCTTCCCACGCGGTTGCGTGGTTGGTTTTTATTTTATGTTATGCGTGTTCAAATCACGTCGGGGTCACCAATTTAGTAGTTATGCTACTAATTTTATGTATGTCCGATTCGGACCACCAATAAATAAATACACTTGATTATGACTTGTGTTTTTAATTTTATTTATTTATTAATTATTTATTGGTTTATTATTATTTATTTATTGGTTTAATATATAATTATTTAATTTTGTGTTTATTAATTAAATTTATTTGTAATTAATTTTATTATAATTTATTTGTGATTAATTTTATTATAATTTTCACCACCATAAAATAACGCACTTGAACTTGTTAAGGTAAAAATCGCAATGGACGATAATATTGTATTGTGTTGTTTTTGTTTTGTGACGTCGCCTTCGTCTTCGTTTTGTGTTTTTACAACACATGCGCCGGCGACGGTGAACATTGCACTTATGTGGTGCAGTGGGTATTTATTGCATCACCGAACATTGTTAGTTCGTGGTGATGTTGGTTGGATGGCGATGGTTTTACTATAAATGTTTTATAGTAATGGTTCGGTTATTGGATAGTGTTGGTTGGATAGATTGATATGTGATGGGGTTAGTGAACGCTTAATTCAAATAAGTTGGATTATATTTGAATTTCACTAATTGTTTTGTTTGTGGCAGAATCGAATATCGGTGAGTCGAATATTCGAGCTGCTACACTATTTTAATTATTTTGGGTTGTCATTTTGATTGACTCAAATCGAGTCGAAATGTTTGTGTGGATGGAATTGGAGATTTTTATTTTGTGTATACAAACATACATATTTAGATTTAGATGAAAGGTTGCATTGGATCGTAAACGGAAATTGATTTGACAAGTAATTTCCAAAAATATGTGAGGAAGGACTGACAGACTAAAACAGTTAAATTTAATCAAATTATAGTGTAAGTATGTACATATGTATGTAACAATTAATTTGCATCATGTTTGTAAGTTCCTGATAAATATTTATTTACAGCCCTCATTGTGTATACTTGCGAACGTTTACACCGTTCATACTTTATATGTGTCCAAAGTTTATATCTTATTTAATAAGCTCATAAAATTAACGTAAAACGTTGTTTCTAGAAAGATTTCAGTTGAAGGTGAAAACTTAAATAGCGACATATCTATACGTAAACAAATTATATGAGGTTTCTGTCACACAGAACTTAAAAATATTTTGTTTGACGTTCTTGAAGTTTGAATAAAAACTGAAAATTTCCCAAGGTTCAGGAAAAAAAATTCTTTGTTGGCTTTTATTGAATGTAAAAGTAATGGGAACCTGAAATAATTAAAATCCACATGATAGTAGCTGGTTCGTACGCATTGTTTTATTCTTGCCTTTTATAAAATTCCACGACTCGTTAGAACTTGATATCAATTCCTTGTCGATTCGCTCTAGATGTAAACTTGTTTTATAAGACCAGTTCAAACTTTTAAACTCTTTCGGGGCTCTATCAAAATCGAGCTAATATTTAACACCGTATAGCAATAGAGATTATTTCGTCGTTTGAAAATAGCAGAAATTTGCCTCGACTTTTGGTAATATGGATGTGATGTTAGTTTAAGTGGTCGCTGATGACCAACGCATTTCGATTGCAGTAGAAGACGGTGTAAGTTAAAACTTTAGAGAATATACGATAATACTAATAGCCAAGGAATTAATCACTTTGTCATGAAAAGCAAAGATGACAGGTTGCCACCGTGACTCTTCATTACTGGGTGTTAAAATCGAAATAAGTTTTATGAGTTGCTTACAATTGTTTAAAATGCATACGAAATTTAAGTAAACATTTGTTTTGGATTGTCCCTGGTCCGAAGGCCCAATCACACTTTACTATATTTTTATAGAAATCGTATACATTTTCAGACATGCTGTGGACATTTTTTTTTTAAATATATTGTATGAGAGATCATTGACTCCGAGGTCTAATCACTTTTTAGAATTGTATAGAAAGTGTTGCCTGTGTTAAGAAAATAAAAAAATTAATTTTCAGACTTCCATCTTTAGTCCATCAAATATTTGTATCAGGGCCCTTGGATCTCGAAGTTCAGTCACTTGGAAATTGAAATAAAAAATGTTCTCACCTTCTAGAATAAGGTCTTGTAGGCAATTTAAAGCGTTAAACGAAAGTATTATAGTAGCCCTTCTTCCGAGGTTTGACCACTTTGAAATTTTAATAGCAATTGTTTTAATAGAAATTCTCAAATTGGGATTAAAATAAATAAAATGACTTCAATTCGATTACATTCGACTTCGGGTAGAAATCGGGAAATGTTGGGTTCAGTTTAAGAATAGTATACACTTGCTTCACAAGACGGAGAACTCCCTTATTCAAGCTCGATTAATACATCAGATTTTTTAAATTAGTATAGAATTTCAAGCAGCGATCTCTATTCCACAATAACCACTCATTAACTGAACTTGCCTTCTGCAAGTTCATTATGATACGCTACTTAAAGGAACTTAATTATATAAAAGAAATTGCAACAAGATTGAACAACACATAAGAATTTTCATCTGTTCATAGCTGCACCCTGATGCATCACAAATTGCGTTACAACTACCAATTTTGATTTAAAGTTACCACGCAAAGCTTTATGTGTCATAGTTTTATGGTTCTTTATAGGAAATGTTTAACTCGCATTACAGTGATTGACTTCAAATGTAATAAATCTTCACGTCAACTAGAATTATTTTAAAATTATTGGTTATTCAGTTTATGACGCTGCTCACTAGCAGTACTGATGCGCATTATGAACTCATGAAATCTGTTAAATGCGATGCCTAGCAAACACATAATAAAACAACAGTAATCGAATAGTCCAACAGAACTAGTGAAGCCTTACAATCTGATGTGGGTTTGAAACTGCTGATATAGTATGCAATTGGAGAAGAATTTGCTGCATGTATTTCGTAAATGAGATGTTCATAGGTTCTTGTTCATATCAAATCTGAAAAAAAAATTACATAATTTAATAATATATTTTGTTGTTATTAGCTTTAGTATAAACTTCACTTCTTCAATTTTTTAATTTAGTCCTATTTATATAACCCATAGATTAATTGTTTCCGAGTTAACGGCATATACGAATATCAGTTACTTATTAGGTAGGCCACATCAAAATTAACAATTTATTTTTTTGTTCGAATAAAATAACAAAAATTAAATCGTGCTACTTTACCCCGGCCCTTATGTTTTTTATCTTAATAAACACTTCTAGATATAATAAATTCATTCGTCTGTGTCTAAATTAAATTATTTAAAAAAATAAAAATTATATTTTGATTTACAATTACAATAAAATTCAGATCATGGTAGCAGGCATACAGTATTTTGAATTGATTTGAGTTTGTTGGTGTTGTTGTTGTTGTTATTGTTGTTGCTGCTGCTGCTGTTTCTCCTGAGTTGTATATGTATGTATATATACGGTACAAGTAATTTTATAAATCTGGTTATGGAAATAATGATGGCAATATTGATTTTGGCATTCATGTTTTATTTTTTAAATAATATATAAAATATATTTTTATTATAATTTAAATTTAAATTCAATAACAAATCGATAAAAAACAAAATAAAAAACTGGAGAGAAGATGAATAAAAAATACTCACAAATAAAAAAAAAAAGGAAAATTTTAATGGAAATTTAATGTAGATAAACAAAAGATTTATTTATTTTTGTTGGTTATGGTTGTTTGCCACACTCAACCTCTTCATATGTACCCAATTTTAAATTGTTGCTTATATATGTAATATAGAGTACCACCCCGAAATAAACGTACAAGGATGTAGAGTAAGAGGACTTTTGGATTTAAGTTTATTCACATGATACACTCTCGTACTCATATGTACATATATATCGGAAGAAATTGAATTTTCCATCTGCTTAACACACATCGAACGTGTACAACGATGTATGATGTGATATTCCTTAAAGGTGTTTACATTTTATTCGATATTTGTTTTATTTAAAAAAAAAAAATCGAAAAAAATTATTTATGTTTGGTTTTCATAAAAACGAAATTTTTATGTATCCTCTCTCTCTCGGATATATAAAAACATAAACCAAACCAACTTTACCCGAAACACACAACAAAAAAAACAAAAAATCCAATCATTGATAAGATTATTTTTGTTTCTTCTTCGGCTGCTTGTAGCTACTGGTGTTGTTGTTGTTGTTATTGTTATTGTGTTGTTTTCATTTAGTAAAGGAAACGTAAAAGGGATTTCCACCTTTTTGTGTTATCTAAGAATCAGGTATTATATAGGATAAAAACTTAGAAATTGAATTTTTTGTTGTTGTTGTTGTTCGTTTCATTCTCGTGTTGGCGTTATGTGATGATGCAATGTTGGAACTATATACACACACACACACACACTCATCATAGCTAAGAGTTAATCAAAAAAACATGATGAGGAAAAGCCAGTGTGTGTACATATATGGTTATTATGTACAAACTGATTTTAATGCAGTTTCCAAGGATTTTCTTTTTAATTAAAACTCAATAAATTTACTTTAAGGTTTTTGTTGTTGCCGTTGTATATATACACTATGTGTTCTATCTATCTCTCTGCTGTGTATATGTATATGCGGATATGCGGTGAAAATATACAACAAAGCCAAATATTTATTTATTATTTTCTCATTACATTGATCAATCGACAAAACAGTTTTTCCCAAAAATTATTGAAATTTAATTATTTGCAGTCTACGCCGAGAGAGTTCAACATTATTTTTATCGACTGTATCCTATATTTACGTATATACATCTACAGTTATATATGGTAAAAAATAAAATTTATATATTTTTAATTAAATTTAAATTTAAAATCAATGGTAGCAGGTGGAAATGGTACTTCATTTTTTGTTTTTTTTTATATTCTGTTCGGTACTAAGCACAGCAGAAGAAAATTTTTTAATCGTTTGAGAAAGTAAGTGAATAAAAAATATAAACAAAAAATTAAAATTCTAAACGGTATTATGAGATGAAAATCTATAATAAATCTTAATTATTATTATTATGATATTTTAATATTAATTTTAAAGTGATTAACTTAACAAAGTTGAATTAATTTTCCGAAATATTACGCGAGTATATATAAACTTCTATATACCATAAGAGAATTTAACCTGAAAGTTTTGATTACGGTTATTTTGCGTTTGGTTCATGGCATAGCATCTGGTCCATTAATTCGTTTACTTTACAATACACAACAAATACAACAACAACAAACATCTAATTTAATACTGATTATCTAAAAACAATAATTATCTTCCATTTATATCTACAAATGTTGGGAATAACGAGCCCAGCACGATAAAAAAAATTAAAAATAAAATAAAAATACGAAGAAGAATAAAAATTGGACGGTTTAATCATTCTGCATGTCTTTGGACATTAACATTTTCATAAAAGCTAATAAAACTTAAATCATTTTCATCTTATTGTTATTCTATTACAAAAAAAAAAATTATAATAATAATAAAAAGGAAGAAGATAAGAAATAAAACGAAAAACTTTTTTTATCTGTAAAAGAAAATTGGGAAAAACTAATTGATTTCGAATATACGGAATAGAGGACGGAGAAGGAGGTGAGCTCTTTTACCTTTACCTTTTTAAGTTTCGACCATATTTTATTTTATTTAGTTTTAAATAAATTGGAAAATTGTTAAAGTTTAAGTTGCTTGTAAAGCTTTTTATATATTGTAACAATAAGTTCAAGACCAAAAAAGATAAATGTGAAAGTATATACATAATGTATTAAGTACATATATGACGGGACACGTCGTGATGTACGAGCATAAGCAAAATTCGTAAAAATTTGTTCATATTTTCCAAACAAAACATAAAACAAAAAAGTTTTTCGTTTTATAATGAAAATTAATGAAATTTGAATAACTTCGCATAGAATTTTTTTTGGGAAATTCCACCACCAGCAATTGCCTTCCAGTCGTCTTCACAATCACCATCATACTACTAATAATAATATGTGTATATATGGCATTGTATAAATATATACAAACACAACCTTATATATGTTCATATCTCATCATCAGCCAACAACACGACAAAAAAAAATGTTTTCCATTTTCCACAATATCACATACATACACATACATAACACACAACAAAACAAAATGAAAAAAAAAATGAAATGCTGGATAAACATGAAGTAACATCAAAAACAATTTTCCAGCATTATAATAAAACGTAAACAATTAGCTTTTCTTTTTTTCCTCTAACAAATTAAATTTTTTTTTTTTTTCAATGAAAACGAAAATTAAAGAAAATAAGCTAAAAGCAAATAAAATTAAAATGGAAATCAAAAAAAGGTAAAATTTAATATAACAAAAAACAAAACAAAACTCCATTCAATCTGATATGGAGCTATACAAAACAAAACAAAAAAAAACCGAAAAAGGTACATTATACTCCTTGTGCCCTTACCATCCTTTTCCAAGTCTCATATATACATACTCCTTTTTATGTGGATGTGTGTATGTGTGTAAATAAATAAATAAATATATATATATATATATATATATATATATATATATATATATATATATATATATTTATATATACATATATATATATATATATATAATATATATATACATATATATATATATATATATATATATATATATATATATATATATATATATATATATATATATATATATATATATATATATATGTATATATGTATACATATATATATTTTTTCCTCGGTATATAAATGTATTGTTAAATTGTAGATGGATGACTGGATCATGATGGTTATGATAATAATAATAATGGTGGTCGAAATTGTTGTATGCTATGTGTACGTACAGAAAATTGAATATATTAATGGAAAATGTAGAAAATGTTTTTATATATAAATGGAGGCCAATGTTACTTTATTATTGGTACCAGGGTTGCAATTTGCAATTTTTATGGGTTACAAAGGCAAACAGTCAACAATTTTCAAGAGTATATTATTCATTTCAAGCAATCATCATAAAATTGAATGATGCTGATTAAAAATTTAGTGGAGTGGACTTTGATCACATATAATTAGTGACTTCAATATCTACGATAAAAATAAATTAGTGCCTATATGCTATCCTGTGGGTTTATAATTTATAGATTCCGTAAATCGGGACTCCTTCGCTTTGATTATTGCGATTGTGAGCTATTCTCGAAATCATCTATTTGCATGCAATAATTGGTAGATCTTATGTTGAAATATGCACACAGACGAACGGTCCGAGTACCGCAGTATAGTACAGCTGTTGAATTACCTCATTATGAATGTTTAGGATTTAAAATAATTTATCCTCATATTGATTCAGTGTATTTTCATCGTATCGGACAGTCGAGCCATCCACATTTTAACAGCCGATCATTATCCCGAAAAATACCGTCCCTAATTCTAAAGAAACAGTCTAGACACTGACAGTCATCTGTAAATTTATTGTGCATATTATCGAAAAATTTGACGAAATTGGGTAAATATGTACAAATATATATGGTTTCAATAGAACAGTGGATTTCAAAATCGATGATTAACTTTACCATTCGCTATAATTTCTTTTGTATATTCTAAAGATGATTTTAGTATGTTTCGCAATTTAATTCAGATTTAAAAGTTATTTCTTAAATTTAAAGTTATTTTTTAAATTTATTAAGGTGATTTGCACTTTTTTTTTAAATTTAATTTCCTCTAAATTGATTCGAAATAGGTTTACAATTACATTGAGGGCAAAATTGGTTTACAATTCGAAATTGTATCCATTTTTTTTATTCCAACTAACTCCATTTTTTTGTTACTATCACTCTGTTATCGAAAAATTGCTTGCCGGTAGCTTTACCAAAACTAATGAAGCCATATTTTGCACTAACCTATTGTTTTACCATAAAACAATATCAAAAATAGCTTGGTACGTAATATCGTTAAAAATTAAAATTTGTATTCTCTGTACAACTGCAATACAACCTAATGCAATATCTTGTATAACCTCCTCTGGCCCTAATAAACTTCAAACACCGACGGTTCTCGCGTCTTATCAATATTTCGACGGATTTTTGGGGTATTTGACTACATTCAATCTAACAGGATTAACCAGATCATTTATGATTTGATGGGTTTACTATCACGTATCGTGCGAATCCATCTATCCTTCATTAAGATGTACTCGGAACCATACCTGTCCGAAAAGGCTTTGACTATGAATATGAATCCATCGACATCAAACAAGTATTGGTAATGTGCATTGTCTAGCCACTGATGCAAGATATTTTTTGGTGTTTTTTACTATGTGAATGCTTGGAAAGGTTGACTAAAATTTGGTATTGAGAATATTTTATTTTATTTTATTATTTATAAAATATAGCAAATAGGAAAGATTTCTAGGTACCAAGGTTTTCATGAGTTTTTTTCACGAGAAATTTTTCACTAGTTTTAATATGTGAGCGCTTCAAAAAGGTTGGCTAAAATTGTATAGAACTGGTACTGGACTGGTAAACCTGATAATTTAAAACGAAAATGTTTTGTCACACTGATTGTGTTTTTCCGTACAATATTAAAAACAAATTCAACCATTTTTAATCGTGATTTATTTAATTACGGTTAAGATAAACGGGTTGCTACAAAACGGAACTAGGACCATTCTTGACCGATTATAAAGAAGTTTGGGCGGAAATGAGATTATAAATTAATTTTTGGTTGGAGTTGTGCAGTATAACCACCAAGAACGGAACTACGCCATTCTTTAAGCGATTATGATAAATCTCGTTATGTTGAGTTAACAATGGTGTTTGGTGAAGTTCTGGATTCTGGAATATAGATAACAGGAACGGGACTAAGCCATTCCTTGACCGATTACAATGAAACTCAGAATGATGTATAGAAATGATATTGTAAAATGACTTTGGGCAAGTCATATTTGGAACTAAGTTCTGGGAAAGATTTAAAAGTGACGGAACTAGACCATTCCTTGACCGATCATGATAAAATTCCACATGTTGAAGAGAAATTAGATTCTAAATTTATTTTTCTATAAAGTTCCGGAATATAACCAGCTTGAACGGATCTAGGTTGTTGCTTTTAAATAAATCTTAATATTATAAATGATGTGCTCCATTAAAAAGACGGTTATGTCGTCAAGTGAAATCCATTTTTAAATTCAAAATTTGAAGGTTCATATTGGATACAATAGATGGCTTTAAATTTAAGTGATCTTTTCCTCCACTGAACTGTTTCATTGTTTGTTATTCTACAGCCCAAATTGAGGCCATTGATTCCTCAATTTTGATTTAAATATATATGGTTGGTTTAAAATTCGAAATTGATTAGATTTTGTATTCCAACTAAATCAATTTTTAAAAAGTCAAGATTGGCAAATTTGTATATACAATTGCAAAATATTTTTTCCATGTGCAAATCAATCATAGCAATCTGAAAAGTTTGATATTGTTAAAAATTTTATAAAGTTTAAATTTTCTTAATTTATTAATTATGTACTCTACTTGTTTTGAAATTTAAAAAAATTAAAAATTTAAGTTTATTTTCAACACTTTAACTGATTCCACTACAAACTGTTCGAAAATTAATTTAAATTAATTAAATTTTCAAGTTCTTAATACTTTTAAAATAAAAATTCGAAAACCGTCATTTTAAATTAGGTAACTGTTTCTTAAAAATGTTTATTTGTCATTATTGATCTTTGCAAAATACGAATTTTTCCTTAAAATTTGGTGTCAACTTCGCCGAAAATATGATTGAATTTCCCAATTTAGTTAAAAACCATTAAAATTTGAAATATATTTTAGTCCTTGCCTAAAAATCAAATTTTACTCCGTTTTCAGAATTTAACTTTTTTAGTATCTAAATTTAAAATTTTAATATCACTTTTGTTTTAAAATGTATCCTAGAATTGCCATAGAATATGAATGCTATAAGTTCAGATGAATTTACTGTTAATTCTACTTATGATTTGAAGATAAACTTGACTCAACTAAATTAGAAAGCTATCATAAATCTGCCAAATTAAAATATAATAAAATTCTTAAAATTCAATATAGAATCTATCCAAAAGCAGTAATAATTTCGATTCATTACAACGATTCTGAATTTTATCGTTATTTTGTAAGTACAGAAGGTATAAACTTGAAAACGATATTTATAAAAAATCAATAATATTGTTTGACATTATTTAAATAATTAAAGTTTAATTCTAAAAAATAGTGTTGTATTCTAGAAATGGTAAAATATTGCAACAAATACAACATTTGTTTGAAAAAACCTTTAAAAATTATAATTCTGAATAATAAATAAAATTAAAATCTTCGTAAATTTTTTAACAAATCGTCAAATCTTAGCTCTACTAAAAACAAATCATATTTGAAAATAATTGAAAAACTAATGTTGTGCATGTCATGTCAATGGAGCTGTTTACAAAGACTAACGAACAAAATTATTTAACGATGTCAAAATTACCAATTTTATACCAATTTATGTAATGGAGAACTATGAGAACCGTATAACTTCAGAGAAATTCTGATTTTGTTTTTTGCGATCATTTTATTACTTCAAACTTAATAGATTACAATTTCAAATACTAAAATTTTAACCAATCCAGAATTATAAATTTTAATTCCGAAATATACAAGAACAATTCTATTCAAGCTATTATATCTAAATTTTAGATTCAAATTGTTTTTTTTTTAAATCTTCCCAGACGAATTTTTTTAAAAATTTTAATCTCAAACTTTTATTTGAAATTCTATAAATTAAATTGGAATTATAATATTGTATTTCAAATATTCTGATTTAACAAAATTTAAAGTATTTCAGTTTCTTAAGTTGAGAGATTCTCACTAAAAATTTAAAAATTTTAATTTTAAGTTCCTAAAATCGAAATTCTCAAGAAGTTTAGAATGAAAAATTTAAATTATACTTTTGTTATTAATTAATTATAGCTCAATAAATTATAATATTTTCAGAATTAAAATTTTAAAATTAGATATTGAACCTATAAATTTTGAATTGAGAACTTTTGAAACAGTAAATTTTAATTTTTGAATATATAAAATTTTCTTCAAATTTACAAAATTTTTAAATTTTTAAAATTTAGGTTTTCAAGAAATTGTCTGTGTGCTTAAGTAAAAATTCAATTATTATATAAAAATGTATTTTCATTGTTCATAATCAAAAATGTGGTAATTTAAAATAAATCACATTTCTATAAATGCAGTGATTTTACATTCCAATGCTAACTAAATCTACAATCGAAATCTTTAAAATTTAAAATTCCAGATTCAAAAATTCTTACATTTCTTACAAAAATTCATTTATTTTTAGTTTTTAAATCTTGAGTCAATTGGCAGTTCTTAAACTTCAATTATAAAGTTAAAAGTTTTTAATTTCGAGATTTTAAATGTTTACTTTACTAATTCTTTACTACTTGGCTAAATTCATAAAACGTGTAAAGTTCTATAAAATTCAAAAATATTTAATTATTTTAAATTATCGAAAAAAAATTCAAAACTATTTTAAATTTACAAAATTTCTAATGTTTGTTAATATTTATATTTTACTAACAACATTAGAAGAGTTTTGTAATCATTTGGAAAAATCCTACCTGGTTTCTAAATTCTTAAATTTTGGCATGACTTTTTTTCGGTCAAATTTTATAATTTTAAAAATTTATATATTATCAATTAAAATATAAATTTTTGAGATTTTGTAAAAAATTGTATAATGTGAAAGCTGGAAATTAAAAAGTTAGTTAGGTTAGTTCATATAAATTGTTCCACCGCGTGGTTGAGTACATATTGCCAACATATTAAGCGACTCAACGTTAATTATAAATATATTTTTCTACTTTCTAAAAACCTCGCAACACGGTAAATAGTTTTTTTTTTTTTAAAACTATATAAACTTTAAATGTATTGCTAGCTAGTATGTACATATAGTTATGTATATTTAGAGTAGTTACTAGTCCATTATTTTTATTTTTTTTTTGTTGCCTGAATATTTTGTGAGAAATGAAAACATATTTTAGATAATTTAATTTTAGTTTTTCCGTTTTCATACAACAATTTTTTTAAGTTTTTTTTTCGGAAAATATGAAAAAGTTTTATTACACGTAATTTTTAAAGTGAAAAATATTAGTTACTAGTTAATTCAATTAGAAATAGTTTTCCCATTTTAAATTTGTTGTTGTTGTTGTTGTAGTTGTAATGCTGAGATAAGAAAAACTTTTCTTGTTTTTTATTTTAGTTGTTGTTATACAATCGTCGTATATGTATGTACATATATAGAAGTTATTTTGTGTTAATATTACTTTTTGTTTCTTGTTGCTGCTGCTGCTCTTCGTTTGTTGGTTGTGGATGGTTGGTGGAAAATTATTTCCATTATATAGTGAAAAATAATAAATGAAAATTTTATTGAATGGAAATTTATTTTGTCTCTTCCCGTTGAATATTTTTGAAAAAATAAAATAAAATAAAAGCTTTAAAGTTGTACACATATAACTGGTATCTTAACCCAAAACGGGTTTGCCACCGGTTATGTGTATATAGCTTCGCTTATATAATATATCAAATTAATAACACAAATTATTATTAATTTGAAAATATACCGTATACAGTGTGTATTTATGTTTATATGTTTTTTTTAATACGCTCTAAGATAATTGATAAGATCATCTTCTGTCTTCTAAAATCAAATTTATCTTCTTCAAAATTTGACAGATATTTTCCTTTTCGTTGTTGTTGCTTTTACTTCTTAATAAATATATATTTTTTTGTTCCTCGATTTTTTTTCCAGTATCTCAATTAAAAGAAAAACAAAATTTTCCTACCTTACATCATAATCATTCATTTTTATGTAAAACCACGAATCAACAACAACTGTTACATCCAAAAAAAAAAAACAATAGAAAAAAATTGGTTTTGTGTATCTCTCGTGTAAATGGGAAAATGTATGTACAGCATTCTTCTACATACTGTATATATACACTGTGCTGCTGCCGCTGCTACTATATAGATAGATAGATATTGAGCTTTTTTTTTTGCTCTCCCAAAATATATTTAAAAAAACAAAAAAGTTCATAAATTTTTATTATGATTAACTTATGATTGATGATAACTTTATCATTTTCATTTCTATATAACCTAAGGAAAATAGAAAGACTGTAATCAAGATATACGGGAAATGTATATGTAGGTAGTTTGGAAAACTTTGTTCGGTTTGCTGTTTATGTATATATATGAATATGTACTGGGGAGACATGGAATGAGATGTGCGGGACAAAGGTATATACATATGTATATAATGTATATGTGTATTCATAAGATTTTAATGAAAATATAAATAATCGATAAGTGTTTACTTATAATTTCCCAGTTTCACATTTTCTTATCTAAATATAAGAACTTTTTTTTGGGTTCGGTGTGTGTGTATTGTGTTTTTTCCCTCGGTTTGGTTGGTTTTTGTACTTTTTTTTTTTTTTGACCCAAAAATAAAAAGTACAAAATAAAATTTTCGTCTAACCCTTTTTTTTATACTGTGTGTATTTATGTATGCCTGTGTGTGTGTTGTGTTTTATGAAATAAAATTTTTGAAAATTTAATTAATTCAATCATAATTTTTCATGAATTTTATATTAAGTTATTGTTTGTCTTTGCTTTTATTTTCCGTTCTTTTTACGGTGGTGGAGGAGGCAAAAGTAAAATTATGATTTTTTTTTAGTTTTTTTTTCGGTTGGGGTTGTATACGAAAACGTGCTGTTGTAATAAAGTTAATAGAAGTCAGGTTAATTTTAGGTGTAGTAGCTATATATACTCGTATATTGTATTATATTCATCACTCAGTGTATACATAAGTATATAGTAGTTCAAAAATTAGTGTTAAGGTTTTGTGTATTTTGAATTTTTTTGTTTTTTTTCTTTCGGGTTTGGAATTGATATTTTAAATATTTGACTAAAAAATGGGTTATGTTTGTCTTAGGAAGTTCAATTAATATGTTTACATAATATTTAAGTTTTATATAACAAAAATAGGCCTGTTGGTGAAACTGATAGGAGCGCTAATATATTGAGGTTTCAGCTCACCGAAAATATTAATGAAAATATAATGTTTTTTGCCTAAATTAAAATAAAACTTTGTTTAATGTTCGATTTATGTTAAATCTGATAGCAAAGTAAATTAGGTAAGTTTTATATTAGCATGGTAGATTTGATCGATACCAATCGCCCATGGTTAAATTTGATGTATATATAGTTAAGACAAATATAAATAACTAATTATTTGACTTAAGTCGCAATTAATTAATGGCTTGGTTCTACATACAAACTAGTTTAGAAATTATGTTAGTTAAAACGTTTTTAAAATTTAAGTGTCTACATGTACATATAGCAATATTTAATAACTTTTAAAGTAGGTGAAATCTACTACTACTAAAACCTTAACTGTTATGTTAACTCCAGAAGTATCATTATTCACACATTGTCGCTATACAATAAATATGATTAAAGCCAAAATATCCTTCTTAGCTCCTCAATCAACACATCTATTGACTTAATATGAATATGACATAGTTGTCAACAAAACCAAGGCAACACATTACTACCAATATCATTTCCATTTCAGAAACCTCCATAGCAATTTTCACTTCTTTATAAATTCCACCAAAATATCAATTCTCCATAAAAAATCGAAAAATATAAATAATATAAATATTTATCTTGGAATGCTTCGAATGGGGCACCGTGGAAGCCAATCGATTCATTGATTCAATTTGATGTTTAAATTTTCCCCAAATTTTAAAAATAAAAATAATTTTAGGTTTTACGTTAATTTTAGGTTAAATTAAATCCTAGCGTTCTGTTATATTTTTTAAGATATTTTTTCTAAATGAAATAATTAAATACCAAGATTCTAGAGCCGTTCACAGGTTCTTGTCCACATTTGCGGATAGCTTAAACTAATTAAATGGGAGCAAACTATTTGTTTTACATTTCATAGGAACATTTTTGGGTTGGTGACGTATTGGGTCATAATCCTAAGGGTACAAAATCCCAATGATATATAATCCCGTGCGTATAAAATTCCGAGAGCCTATATAGAGCACCAAATCCAGAGGGTATAAAATCCCGAGAGTATAAAATCCTGAAAGTACAAAATCCCATAATCCGAGGAAATCCGCGCGAAATTCAATTTTATTTGGAGTTGCTTTGGCATTTGCCTTAAAAAAAATGTAACCAATCATAAAACACGATTATTAATTTTCCTAAAGGACACTTTTAAATTTAAATTTTGAAAAATAATCATCAAGTGGTTAGTTTCAAAAATCCAATTCGCTTTACTAAAGCTCGCTTTGCTCTTAAATCTCGTTTGGCTTTACATACGAGTACATACATGTAATTGTTTTTAAATTTGTGAAAGCAGGCTTTTCTTGTTTGAATGAAATGAATGTTTTCTAATAGGATTGATTTGATATGACGACGAATAGTGAGAAATACGTCATATTAATTTTTAATCATTAAATTGACATTTTTACTAAACATTTATCAATGAATTTTTTTCCCTTAAATTTAATGATTTTTTAAACATAATATGGCAACACTGATCAGGGAGAACTATCATATTTATTTTTATGTGTGTACACATTTACATGTCTCGTGAAAAAACTGCACCAGTTCTGAATCAACTAGAAATTGGTTTTCGAGATATAGAACCCTATATGGATATTTCAACAACTGAAATACAACATTCATATAATATATCTGCAACATTTCTTTTGCTAATCCATCACTCTAGCAGTAAATAGTTTCCGCCAATTAAAAGGATTAGAACTTCTAGCTTTTAACATCCTGCAAGTTACATACTGTTGAACGCTGAATGTTGTGTTATGTTCAATTATTTCAATTTTAAATTTAATTTTTAGTAAACCTAATTGGTGACTGTACCCTGCACATTCTATTCTGCTATGTGAATTTTACAATAACATTAACTGTACTTGTACGTATGGTCATTGATTTCGATAATGAATTGTTCGTTTGAAAATGGACAAGAGATGGAAATGAAAGTTTGATGACTTCAATAAGGTGGATATGTTTGTTATTGAAATATTGTAATGTACACCTATAATAATAAGAGTAATATCCATAATTATCAGCGAGACCTAAAGTTATAGTTTTGCCGGGTCGAGGCCCAAGGCGCGCGCCTGTTGCACCTGCCGTTAAATCCGCCAGTGGTTACGTGATTTTGACTGGTTTTTAAATTTTTGCCCGCCGGCCAATCCTAGAGAAGTTCACAGACACGCATCTATTTTTCAGTTATCTTAGATTAGATCAAATTTATAGAAACTTTGTGATCAAGGAATTTAAATTCTGGTTGACTTTACCTACTATTTTTCATTACATATTTCAATTTCCTTGGCCACTCAACTTTTTTTTTACACAGAATAAACTTTTGTCTGAAACAATTGAATACGGTAAGTCAGGTAAAATTTGTTGAACCATCCTTACCCAGTGGCCAATACAACCACGATCCAATATCTCACGTCCAATATATCATGATCCAATTACCATATAGACTTATTAAAATTTTCTTCTAACCTTACATCTTCAAACAGAATCAGTAAATATTGATCTAAAAATTTTCACCAATTATTTTATCAACTTTGTTGGTATTGACAATAAAAGCAAAATGTTAAGCAATATATTCGACAATTAAATAATGCTAATGCATCAAAATATGCCGGGAGGCGTATATTCATTTAAAATATCTGGAGAGGTATATCATCGTTTTTCACAAAATATTCCGATCGATTTATCATTAAATGCCGATAATTATCAAGAACGTAGTTTAAGTTTATCTTACGTCGAATTGTTTAGGTATGACACCAACACAGCTGTAAATATTCGCATGGACAACCCGGCCAATCATAAATGTAATAAAGCATTATGCATACTCTATAAACAGTACTTCAAAGTATTTCTCCATATGCACAAAGTTACAAGAAGCTGCGAGATGTACATGAATGCGAGGTTGCAAATGCAATCAGATATGACTCGGAACCTTCACGACGACCAACGTATTTATAATGCGCCAAAAATTACTGACGATAGTATTTATACTAGTATTTGTACCAGATAGAGATGGTAATTTCCCTGCAAATTTAGATTTTACAGGTTATCCCGGTAACAGCAAAACTATGAAACGAAAACACGTTATTTAAACATTTGGACCCAATGATTTTTCCCCTTTTCTTCCCAAGTGGAGAATTCCGCTGGACCACAAATATGTATCACAGTGCTGATCATGCTACCTTCTTTCGAAATAAAATTACAATTTTACAGTGCTATTCACATAAGATCGCAATTCGTCGAACAATTTTTAATCCTTTAGATTATGGTGGTAAATTATTCCAGCAGTATTTAGTTTACGCCTACGCATAGAAGCGAATAGGTTAAATTTTATCCGGTCTAATCATGAAAGCGATACGTGTAGAATCTTATAAAGGTCTCTTAGACTATGTAAATAACATAGCACGTGATAATAGTACACGTGTTGGCAATCTTGTTTGTTGGCGGTCCGCGTTTCATGTCAAATTTGTATCAAGACAACATGGCGATGGTAAGGAAATTCGGTCGTCCTGATTTGTTTATTACATTCACGTCTAACCCTCCATGGAAAGAAAGAAAATCCGAGCTACAACAACTTCAAAACCCATCTGATCGTCCGGATATGGTAACCCGCGTTTTCAATCTAAAATTAAAAGAATCTTTAAATGACATATCAAAGAAGCATATTTTCGGAACTGTTGTCCGTTATGTTTACATAATCGAGCATCAAAAACGTGAATTTCCTCCTGCTCACTATTTGTTTACAATGAGCAAATTAGATAAGTTTAAAACATCTCATGATGTTGACAGAATAATATCTGCTGAGATGCCTTCTAAGACTGAAAATTTAGCTCTGCATGAAATAATTCTCAAACACAACATTTTTGGTCCATGTGGAACACTGAAACTGACATATCTATGGATAATAATAATAATAATAACAGTGTTAAAGGCCATTACTGGCCCCTTACTGAATCAACAATCTGGCTCCAACGGTTTCGATCCTGAGCTTGGTCTTCATACTGTCTTAGACAATCTGAAGAGGCCAAGTCGTTCTCTACATCGTGGAGCCATCGTCGCCTGCAACGACCTCTGCGCCTACCATATGGTGGCTCTCCTTTCAGAGATCGCTGCACAATTCGTTCCGGATCAGCACGCAGAACGTGACCGAGCCAGCGTACTCGCTGAGATCTAACTTCATTCATATCTATGGATAGTTTTCCAAAATAAAAACGGTGCCTTCCACAGAGTTCCGAGACTCTGTCACTATCACGATCGTACCCATACACGTACCCATACATGACAGTGACCATATTATCCATCAATGGACAATCAATTTTCTTTAATGAAGACAACAACGGAAACGCAATACGACGTGAAACTGTTAGAAGAACCACCCTAATTGCTTTTTTCGATCTAAATTCAACGTGAAACGAAGCTCATCAATTTTTATTCCAAGAGATACTGAGCTGTACCATCTCGGATTATTATTTCTTTCTGTTAAAGGGGTCGAAGCAATATCTTACAAATGTTTCAAAACTTTTAATAGTTTGACACATCCAATTTTTAAAAAGCAGCTCGAGCAAGAGGTTTGATCAACGATACCGCAGAGTGGCACAACTGTTTATTAGAAGCGAGCATTCATATGTTACCCGGATCATTGAGATCATTATTTGTAACAATATTGTATTATATCTATTGGAACTTTTCAATAATTTAAAAAATTATATGATGGAATATTTTCTTGACCAGGATAGCACCGAGGACAGTGCCTTTCCTAGCTGCGTTCATTGCTTAAAAGATCAATGTGAGGTATCAGATCTCGACTTTTTTACCTTAGTACCAATTTCTGTTCCTGCAAAAAGGAGTACTCCTTTAAAATTGTTATTTACATAAGTCAACTCCAACTGACGAGTTTAAATTTCTTTTGCTGAATAAAATAACTACACTTAAAATAAATAACTTATTTAATTACATAATCAATATGCACATACAAAACTGGTTCAATTTAGCGAACTAAATTTATCGTAGATTCGGCCACGTAGGCCGCTAGTTATTATTTAATTGTTTAACTTAAAACACAATAAAGACCGATTTCAACGTGAATGACTAACGATGGTCTAGCCGCTAGCGGACATTTTTTAAATGTTTTCGGATTAATTATTTGCTTCGAAAACACATTATGAGGTGTCAACTTAATGCTCGTTGTCATGATGACTTACACTACAATATTTTTGAAATATCATATCATAGTCACGGCAACGAGCATTAAATATGACTACCTATAGCCACATCATATTTTTTAGTGTAATATATTACTTTTGTAGCTATTCACATAGTAAAATTAGTAAACAATTATCTAGCACTAATGGTAGTTAATTTTTCGTTTGTCTTACTATGTGAACGGTTGGCACAGCCGGCAAATATTTGGTACGAGAATTTTTTTATTGGTATTACAAATGCACATTTAAACTCAATAGCCTAGATTTTTGTTTTTTTCATTGAATTTGGACTAATTAGGCTTGATTTTATTCTTGAGTTAAGTTTCTTCCAAATTTATTAGATTTCAATCAGTTTTACTATACTGATGATTTAAAGCTAAATTTTTAGACTGGATTTTAGGTTTAATTTATGAAATTAAAATTTATAAATTTTAACGGACCATTGTTAAGAATTCCAATAATTTTACATAAGATTTCGATGTATCCTTTTGTATTTGAAAAACTTAAACATAAGTGGTGTTTGCAAAGTAAACCATGTTTAACACAAAATGTATGTTGCTTTCCATAAGATAATTTATTTCTAAATTCTAATAGGTTAACGTGGCAAATTTAAAGTGAATCACTTAGAAAGTTAAAATATAATAATGATCGCGTATCAAACTTTGTTAATAATTTTGCTGCTAAACAAACACCTATCATGCGATATTTCATAAAGTAACTGTTTAGTAATATATGTGTTATGCGATCAATGACATTTACTTTTTGTTTTTGCTTAAAAACCATCATCGTAATAAACTAACTTTCATGTTTCTTTCTCTTTTTATTTGTATTTACAGGTAAGAGCTTTTATGTTTATGCATATCAAACTTTCGACGACAGTGTCGTATTGTAGTAAGTAACTAGCGTAATTATATAATATAATGTATATAAATATATAGTACATAAGCATCAAATCTTGACTTTAAGCGAAACTAACGTAAAAATTGTGAAAAGCTCTTTTCGTTTTTTTTTATAATACAAAAAGTTGTGTTTTTTGGGAAATTGTTTTAATGAAAAAGCACAATAAAACAAAAGTAGCAAATGGGGTATATATACGAGTATATTATATAAGAAAACAAAATGTGCTTTAATTATATTTCACTGCATATTCGGTTTTCATTGTGCTTTCGTCTTCTTACTTCTATTATGTTTTATTTTTGTAATTATGATGTTTAAGTTTAAAAAAAAGAAATCTCGTTTCTGTTTTTTCTAAATATGGATTATGCTCCTTTGGCGCTCCCCCATCGCGTATACTGTTGCAATCTACTATAATAATGATGGCATTTTAATGTAATTTTTCCTCATTACAATTACTGTACTGAGCATACATATAGTAAGTTTTATAATTAGTATTAATTTTATTTATTACATAATAATGGTGAAGGTGAGACAGATCAGCAATGACATTTTATTCGCAAATTAAAACAAGGATTTTGAAAAAAAATAAAATAAAGAAGAGTAAATAACATAATCTATTGCAAGTTTAATGTTTCAGTGGGTGTTTCCATTTAAAATTTTCGTAATTTGATGAGATTCTCAAAAACGCAGAATCCGTGTTTCGCAAATTAAAAAATGAAATTTCTAGAAAAATGAAATTTAAAATGTAAAAATTTAAATATGGAGATAGTAAAATGCAAGTTCTAAGATCTTGGGTATTACAGATTTTCAATTACAAATTTAATAAAATAAAAATTTCCAATTTCAAGCTTCAAAAACTAATTTTATAATTTTAAAGATTACAACTTTAGAGTCAAGTTTAATTTCGTAAAAAATTTAATATTACAATTCTGAAACACTATTAAAGATTCTGCTTTCCAATAAAATTTGTTCCAATTTATAATTCTCAATTTTCGTTTTTTTATTACTCGTATTATTAAATTCTAAAATTTATGTTCTCAAATTACAAAATAAAATGTTTAAATATAAAATATGTAGAAGTTCTCTGATAAACCAAATCAAATAGACGATTATGTAATTTTAAAATTATACTTATATACATGTCCTGGAGGAAGAACAGCACTTTCTATTAAAATTTTAATGTGCTTAGATCTCGGCGCTTTGTTTAAAAAATCTTTCGAATTTAAATTTAACTTCAATACAGTTCTATTTTATATGCTAGCGTATATTGATTTGATTTAGATACATATTTTTTTTAAATTTGTTGCCATCTATTGAGCAATAGATTAACTATATATATAGTATTTAATGTATTGCAAATAACGAACATCCCTAAATTTCGAATCAAATTTGAAAAATCGACATAAATTTAAAAACATGTAAAAAAGACAAAAAATGTTCAATGTTTTTCCATGAAAATATTTATACCTATAATCCGTGCTTCAAAACTTTTTTAATTCCGATAACAAATTAAGCTGCTCTAGCCATAAAGCTAGCCATTAGCTTCCTTGTTTTATCGTTGTTTAAAGATATCCCGCAAATCTTGATATAGGTAGAGGCTCTCAACATGCAAACTGCCCACAAGGATGAGTTTAAAATTTTCCATTGTTAGCCGTACTTGTGGTTTGAACAAAAGTTTCCATTCACGCTTCTGTACTAGCGAAATCTTACGAGTTTGCGATAACAATTCAACAATCTTACAAAACCGACGATAACAACTATATACAAACAAACTGTTGAACTTGTCGAATTAATGATGCAAACTGAAAACTTTTATTAGAACTTAAACTCTTTCTTTGGATGGGGATATTCGCTGGCTTGTAATTGTATAACTTAAAACGATATGACTATTACTAAGCTAATGATATCATAAAACTACATAGTTCTATACATGTTTGAGAACACAAAATATATGAAACAACTTCTAAATCCTCAATTTTAAAAATGAAGACTGTTTGCGGCTACGATTTGTCTTTTGAAGTCTTCCATAGGAAGAGATTGTCGATAACCAAAGGGAATTTTGTCTTGATTTTGGTTCGAAATTAGCCAACATCGATTCAATTCGTCCTAATCAATTTTAGTTCGAAATTATATGTACATATATGCTGTTCGGCATCGGTAGGTGTTTACTTGGGAGTTATTACTTATCTAAATGTGTATTACGGATTTACCAATTTCCAGGGGTAGGTTGAAATCGGAATCACATCGAGTTCAACAGTACAAGTGCTTGCGTGGTAAACGTTTACTAATTTAACAACTAAACATTTTATTTCACAAATCTCTTTTGGAGTTGCTAGCCCGCATGGTTGTCTAATTAAATTCGGTCCGATACGACCACAGTTATTAAATTCCTGTCAAATATCACAAACATTTTGTTCATCCAAAAACTACTGTTGACGGCGATCTAAAAACTTCTGAGACTTGGAGCCTATGGGGTCGACCACAGCACAACTTGACTTGCCATTTAGGAATTGACTCTGTTGTGGCCTAAAATTCTTATTTTTTCTTGAACAACAGAACAAGCTTTGACAAAATTTATAAAATGTTGATCAATTTTCTTCCACCATCAATACGTTTTCCGATAATACAATACAGAGACCATTTCAAAACCACTACCAAGAGAAGTTCGAATTGTTGCCTGGAGCCAAACACCTGGTTTGGCCTTAAAATTCTTGGTGAGTTCTTTGCTGTACTTGTGAGCATTATCCAAATAATAATTGCACTTTTCAACAAGATTTAGAATTCGACAGAAATTTCTTTTATGGGCGGTATACAATGGGCATCGTATACTTTCCGGCTTTAAACCCTCTCGACCGTTTTATTTAGGCATACTTGGAGACTAAACCCTGTACAATACCAAATACAAGTTTCAAACGATTTGACCTTTATTTTAGGCACAGCATGTTCTAGCGCATTTCGCCTGAGAAACTGATAAAATTTAAAATATTTCTCCATCATTTGGTGGAGAAATCTTTTAAATTTTATCAGTTTTTATTTATAGAATCGAAAACATTACATGCACCAATGCACCTCAGACGAAATTCCGCAGAACATACAGTGCAAGGAAAGAAAGGATTGCATAGCAAGAAATGGGGTCGAAGACATAGCCCCATAGTGATTGGCTCTGTAATCAAGATTTCGTAGACCATTAAGTTTGGCTACAGAAGCCTTCAGGTCCGCCACTAGCCACCATACACTAGAAGCGTATGCTAGTAGCGATAGAACTAGTGATTTATAAATGAAAGACAACATTCTAGGGCTTAAACCCCAGGATTTCCCAAAAGATTTCCCCTTCTACATTGCCAAAATATGGCAGTTTCTTTTTGAAGCTTGTAGGGCAGGTGATTCTTCCAGGAAAGTTTACTATCCAAGGTAACATCAAGGTGCTTACCGTTCTCCCAAAAAGTGAGGGAACAGATAGGTCAAGAGTATTCCTAAGCCTTGTAAAGACAATGAAATCAGTTTTAGAAGGGTTGGCGTGCACACCCTTCTCATAACACCATATCTCCACAATGTATGCCTGCAGACTGTCAAACAAGATCATAAGCGTAACTATGTGCAAAGAAGCCAGACTGCTGCAGCTTAGCAAGTAAATCGTCAATGAACTAAAGCCACAGCAGAGGTGAAAGCACACCTCCCTTAGCCGTTGGCAACCTTATGTTTTCTTTGTTTTAGTAGCTACTTATGTTTCGCATACAGTTTGCATTCAGAACTGCATTCAGAATAATCAACATTTCTTCCGTTTATCTCGACACTTAAAATTTGCCATAGTATATTCCAGTAAATGTTTACACGCGGATAGACACTTATGTAAAAACGCCATGTTTAGTGCGTGGTACAACATGGCAGATAAGCCCCACAAAATGTATGGTTTGCAGCGTTTAAAGAATGATATGTAAAGTGTGACCTGTAATATTATTCCAATGCTATCCGATAATAATCAAATCAATTTTCCATAATGAAATGAAAATTGTTTAATTATCACATATTTGCTGTTGGTGTTGTTGTTTTTAAACGATAAAAAAGAACTGAACTCACGTCTGAAAAATCATTGAACCGTGTATTGCCTAACCCTCTTTTATATGTGCGTACATATAAACATACATACATATATTTAAACCTAAAAAGGAAAAACATAAATTTTCCGCTTTCTTTTTTGTTTCCAAAATCATAAAATCAAAAAATTAAATTGTTTCAATTTAATTATGTATTTAATAGTTTAATGATTTTGAACATAAATTTATGTTTTATTTTTGTTATTTTTTCTTCGGTTGGTGCGGAAAAAATTATGTGTGTGTGTGGGTTAATGTTTAAAACAGATGATTATTACATTAAAAAAATTAACGGAAAATCGATGGTTTGAAGTTGGTGTGTGTGTTCTGGTTTAAAAGGCTCTATATTATATACATATTTTGGCAAACAGACAGATGGATTTTTCTTCTTTTTTTTTGTTGGTAAAATTTAATGAACTGAAAATGACTTTCAACAAAGGTTTTATTTTTGGGAAATACATAATAGGAAAAATCATGATGATCAGCACCCACCATTCAATTTTTTTTTAAACAAACACATACGCACTCACTCATTGAGCTTTGTTTATACATATATATACACGGTAAGGAAGAAGAAAATGAATTTTTCAATCAATTATCTTTCGTGAAAATTAAGCGATTTATTTTTTGTTTTAACAATAAAATTAGGAAAATTAAAATAGAAATAATGATGATGTAATAAAAATGAAAAATTGACGATGCACGCATAAAAACGAGCAAATTGATTTAATTTTCATGTTTTCGTCCGCATATGGGATTACAAAATTATTTTTTTTTGGTATACACACACAGACACACCACCTATTGTGTAGAAATTTTTTTTTGTTATAATATTTTTTACGATTTGGCACTTTGATTTAGGCTAATTAAAGTGAAAATCAATTTTTCCAATTTTCTTATGGCCTCTTATGTTGTGCACATTAAAGATTAAAGGTTTACACAAAAAATGGTTTTAATTTTCATGACACGGTCCATATGGTACCTTATATATCATAATATAACAGAAGCAGCGAGTATATAAATTATATTGCAATAATAATCAAACAAAAATTTAATTTTAATCTTTGATACATAAAATAAAATATGTATGTTTGTATGTACATATTTATAAGGTACTGGGTAGCCTGGTATGAGGCTAAAGGAATATTATCCACCCTCTTGAATATTTTCTTGTACGTCTCTAACATACATATTCATTCAATTTAATTAATTCAAACCCTTTTTAAGTACAAACAATATTTTTATTTTTTTTTGTTATTTGTATATATACATACATACATACAACATACAAAATAAGTTATGCAAATTAAAGAAAAATTATTTTATTTTAATTTTTTATGCTGTTCTCTGTTCTTTCAAATCAAATAAATAAATCCCATTTATTACTTGTCATAATTAATTCTTAAGAAAAATTCTTACATTTTTCTTATTTTGTTTCAATTTTCTCATATCTTGTAGATTGTATATTACATTATTATAAACAATCTGTTGTATTTTTGTTGTTGTTGTAATATACATATAATTATTTATATATACACAGTATAATGTACTTTTTATAGTACAGAGAGGGTTGCTTTTTTATGGGTATGTGTGTGAAATTAACAATTCGGTTTGGGAGTTAAGTGCAACAAAGCGTATTTATTTAATGGTAGATTTAATAAAAGGATTAAAATTAGCGCGGCGGAATTATTTATTGATACCTTGCTTTGAAACATGTGTTCACGAGACGTTTATAATTTGGGTTGAAAATTAAGTAAGTAACGAATTTTATTAGTGCTATGCACAAACATAAGTAATTTTATTTTAGATCAATTAAGGCGTATAACATTGTCCATATTAATCGGTTCACGCCTAATTAACTAAAATACCTAACCATGTACATATGTATTAATAAAATTGGATTTGTTTGTTGTTTTTATTTTATAAATGTCACGACCTACAGTTTAACGTAACAAATTTGACGTTATTCAAGGACAAAAATTCGGTTAATCAAATTGTATTATTATAGAATCTGGTTTGATTAGAATATTGCTCCTCGAATGTCGTAATACTTGTTAAGGGGAATGCAGTTCAGCGTGACTAGTAATTATTACAGCTATTTTAAATTCAAACATTTTACTCAAATTTCACTGAAGTTTTTAATTTTATCTTTAAAAATTGAGTTTGAATAGAATTTAGTAAAGTTCCATTAGCATTATATTTGAAATTAAATCAGACTTGCAATTTACAGTAGAAACTGACCGGGCAATTGAAATAGATTCATTAAAGATTTCTGAATTATTTTGCAACGACATACAATCATAAGCTCTTATACGACTCATCCAAACCAATTTGATTTTGGGCGACACTACCTGATTTTGACCCCTATACCCAAAATATTACCGAACATTTGCAAATTTGTTAAATAAGACTTTTTGTTAAAATTCAGTATAATGGATTCCAATAGGTTGTCCTGACATCATCGTCAACTTCCAGCGTTGATCAAATATAAATAGCATATACCAACTTGAACATAACAATTCTAAAATATTTTAGAAGCAGTTAATTCATTATACATAGGATCCATGCTAGATTCATGCTGTGAATGTAAATAAATTCAAATTCTGTGACAAATTCTATTTTATTTAACGTAAAACGTTTTATAATTCAGCACGAGGAGTCACCTCACCGATATTCATGTATGCAAACTGCTAAAATATCAAAATCTGCGGTCATGTCAAAATCTATCATGATTTTACACAACCAATTTAATCTTTAGAAAGCTTTAAGTTTGTGCAATAAGGTATAATATGTACATTTCGGTATACATTCATTCAAACGTCACCTACGGTTCTTCACAGTGTCACTCTCCTACTTCAAATAGACCAACGATTCACAAACTATCTATTATTACGATTCCAGCTTTTTTGACAGATTTTTTTTTTGCGACCCAAACTTAAATAAATGAGAAATTAATTTAACTTTAAATATAAGTTTTTTCAATCCTCATCAAGGAGCTCGTTTAGTTCAAAATGTTGAGCTACTTAACGTTCTACTATAGGAATAAAAATTAAATTTGTTGAATTCACAAAAATTAAAACCTAGTTAGTATACACATTCGAATAATTTTCAAAATTCATAAAAATATTTATTAATTATTTATAATTTACTGCATTCATTCGGAGCTCTTGATATTTGGAGGGGATACTTTGTGGAACTGTCTTTTCGGCCTTATTCGCTTAGTATGGCGAACCGAAGTTATGCCTGATGAATGGAAAGTGGCCGCGATATGCCTCATCTTCAAGAAAGGAGACCGCTTGAAGTATGAAAATTATCGCGGTATAGCTCTCCTTTGAGCAGAATACAAGTTACTGTCCTACATTATATTGGAGAGAATTACACCGGCTTGGTTGGTGACTATCACTTTGGAATTCTTTGCCGTTGGAGATTAAACTTTCGAAAACCTCTAGAAAATTCAAAAAACAATACGAGAACCATTTCAACTTCGCGAAAAGACATTAGAGTTGTAATTATTATCAAGTGATCTATGAAATCTGTTTTATTCTATTTTTTATTTTATTTTTATTTTATTTTATTTTGTTATTTTATAATATCTTATTACTTTTTTTTGTTTTATTTTATTATTTTCTTTTATTTTATTTCATTCTTTTAATTTATTTTATTTTATTTTATAACATTTAACTTTTATTAGTCATATATGTATTGGGTAGCCATAATAATAATTTTTTAAATTTCATAAAAACTAACGAAATGTTTAATACTAAATATCTAAAATGAAATACTAAAACGCATATGTAAATGAGTTGTATAACTTAAATATGTTAATATGTTAATAAAGATTTAAAGATTAAACTATCACGACGACTTCGTCCCAATCGATCAGCCATTGATCAGGTCACTTTACTATGCGGATGATTCTATCTAAATATTATGAGACATCCATCCCTGTACATCAGGTCTTCCTGGATTTCCGGCAGGCCTATAACTCGATCAATCGAGAAAGTTTGTGGTCTGCCCTGGAAAACTTAGGAATGCCAACAAAATTGGTACGATTGTTTAGGATGACAGTGACGCATCTCAATGCTGTGTTAAAGTTGACAACAGACTATTTTTGTAGTTAACTCGGGTGTTCGGCAGGGAGATGCTCTGTCCTCGATACTTTTTAAACTCATGTTGGAGTACATTTTTCGTAAAACTGAAACACCTCAGCGCAACATCTTATATCGCCAGTCCAATCAGGTGCTTGTATATGCAGATGACATATGCGTGATTGGACTGAATAGCAACGGAGTAAAAGAAATACTTCATCCTCTTTTAGAGTTTTCAGCTTCTGTTGGACTACAGATCAATGAATTTAAAACAAAATACATGATCTCTGGTTATAGGGTCTATGGCACACCAGATTTTAGTAGTGACGACTACTACACGTTTGAGGGAGTGAGGAGGTTCCAATATTTGGGTTCTCTTATCACTCACGATAACAGTGTGTGTGAGGATATTAAAGTACGGCTGGCACCTGGCAGTCGGGCTTTGTATCCTCTAAGGCCACTGGTAAAATCTAAACACTTATCAATTGCCGTGAGCCTGAAACTTTACAAAGCGTTGATCAGGCCCGTTGTTATGTTTGGATGTGAAAGTTGGGATGAGTACGAGAGATGGCTCCTTACATTTGAGAGAAAAATCATGCGGGTGAATTACGGCCCATAAAGCGAAATAGATGGTACATACAAAGCTCTGTAATATGTCGAGATCAGAGATCTGCAGAAGATCTAAGAAGAAGAAGAAATAAGACCACATTTTTATCACTTTGGTCATACGGAATTTAATAACTTGGTTAACTCCAAAGATCGATAAATTGTAAATTCTAACAAATTACGAAACTAAAGTATCCCACATTTTCAAATTCTAAATAATCATAATCAAAAAAACTTTATTGAAATTCAAATTTTCCAAAGATCTTAATTCTCTATGTACCTATCTATAATGTTTGATTGAATTTGATTGAAATTTTATTTCAGAATATTGTTAAAATACCTTAACATTTGAATTATCAAAGTAACCATTTTATAGTTCCCATATAAATTTATTCGAATTAAAAATTGTAACTTCATCGAAATTTAACAATTGATAATTAAAATTAAATATATTATATATTAATTAAATATTTTAAACGCATTTAAATTTCTAAAATTCGAATTGAAAATTTTGAGTTTTGCACAAAAGATTTTAAAAATCAAAAATCGATTGCAATTTGAATTTTGAAAATTGTACGCATTTCGAAATGACCAAGAAATTAAAAAGAATTAAATCGGTTGGTAAAATCTATAAGTCGGAGATTTGTAAAACTTCGTATTTAGAATCTAAATTTCATAATTCATATTGACATCAAGAATTCCGAATTGTAAAACTCGATTTCAAAAGCTCAAAAGTAATAAACAAAACAATAAAAAATTTCGACAATCCACAAAATTTCTTGTTAAATGCTACATTAAATTCAGAATTATAGGTAAGTATACGATATTCGATAATGATTTATGATTTCCACAACCCTAAATTTTATACGTAAAATTTCAAAAATCAATTTGAGATTTGAAAATTGTAGTTATTTTGAAATGTCAAATACAATTTTCAAAATCGATAAAGTCAATTTTTTTTTTTCCAGAATTCTCAATATTAGAGTTAATAAATTTTTTGTAAATCTAAATTTCCAATTTTTGAAACTTAATATTGCATTGCACATAAGTAGATTAAACAATGCATCGTTCGAAAGGTTAGGAATATATGTACCTATACTCTATAGTAAAATTGTCATTCAAATTTGAAAGTGCGAAAATGGTGGCCATAATAAAATTACTTAGTATTTTCACATTGTCTCACCAAACAGTTAATGATGATCAAATTCACTTTAGAAAGCACTAACGACAACTAATAGCATGCAGCAATAAATTTGTTTAAAAGATTTTCAAAAAATATTTAATAAAATTGGCCTTGTCTACTCGTCCTTTGAAGCATAACGACTATAGTTTATGAAATTTATGATAAACAAGAACTCGAACTAGAAATCCGCGACGGTCTCGCCCATGTACCACGTATACACTCACTGATTCTTCATTTAAAGTCTAAACTACCTACTTCACATATCACAAGTCACAGTTAAGCATAACAAGAACACTAACTTGTACACCTTTTTAAAACCAAAATTTTTATTACAATCTTACAATTGATCTTTCTTTCTTTCGTCCTTCTCGCAGTGACTTCATACGTAAAATTTGCGCGTTAATCCTATAGAATGGCCTATAAATGGCCTTTACAATTTTGCATCACTGACTAAAAAGACTATGCATTTTTATTCCAAAAGCTTAATAATGGCAAACTATTTCGTGCTTTGTGGCCAAAACCACGTTTGTAACTTAATTTAGTAAAAAAACAAAATCCAAAATCGATAAATATTTATATAGAGTACTAGATTTGAATTTTTTTTGAAATGTACTTCGAGAAGTTAAATTAAAATATGTTCAGTTCTCACCAATACAACTCGTAAGTTTAACCAAAATTTTAAAAATTAAATATGAAAGTTTGAATTATATCAAACCTTGCATTTATATTTTTTCAAATTACATTTAATTTCAAAGTTTCATCACGCTCTCTGACTGGAATTCCGAAATTTGAAAAAGTTGTATACCCTTTTGCACGGTTTAGCCTGCAAGTTGGGCTGCACTTCCTTAAATTAAATTAAAGTACCATAAACAAATGACGACTTTTTGTCTGATTCATTATTTGGGCAGAATTCGTTTGCCACTGGGACAAAACATTAATAATTTCAACAACTAATAAAATATTGGGCAACTATCAAACAAGTGTTGTAAAGCTGTAAAATATAAAAGGTAGATATGTACAAAATATATAGTTGCATTTATTCATGAATTTCCAACTGTTCCAATCAAATCCAATTAATTATATTTATAAATTGATTTGAATTTCTGTATAGAATTCTATTGGAATTTGAGTTAATTTAATTTAAAATCTTAATAGTAAAGTTTCCTGTAAAGTCCACTTGGAATTCTACTTAGGAGTTTAAATTCGAGTTTCGTATTTATCTTTAGATTTCAAATTTGTTTTTTGGTTTTAACACACCTAGAACTTGCTATAGAAATTGACAGCTACAAATTTGAAATAGAGCAATCAGTTTTTGTTTCCATCGTTTTTAGTTGTATCCGCACCATTTCTAGTGATCCATCAAAACAATAATGGTTAATTACATAGAAATGATTGACCGGAAAAAAGATGAAAGTTCAAAGGCCTTCTGTACACATACCAATTTTCTTCCGCTCTTTTAATGGCGGAAGCCGTATCTTAAAACAAAACAAAATATCAATCACCCTCTCGTTATAATATATAGTTTTAAATACGTTGTGCACATTTTTACGTTATATTTCCTCCCCATCAACGTTTATATGATGCTGTGTACATACTCGTGTATACTAACTATATAGGACAGACATAGCATATACACACTCACAATTTTATTTTATTTTTTGCCAACAGTTAAAATTGAATTAAATTAATTTGATGACAATGCAATCATTTTAATCAACTTTCATGAAAATTCATTTAATTCAATTAAATGATACCAACAATTACCCATAACCAACCAAAAAAATATCTAAAGTAAATATTTTTTTTTATGTTATTTTAACTTTTGTTGCCCTTCGCCCTTCTCCCGCCCGCCCGGCTCGCTGCTCTCGTCTTTTACGTCTGTGTGTGTCTATATACTAGAACACCAAATTTTTTTTTTTTACATAACATGGTTTTTGGGTGAAATAACAGAAATCTTTTAATAGAATCACATTATTCTTATTATCACCAACATCCCATCTTATTTTTTGTTGTTGCTGTTGTTGTTGTTGTCGTTGTATTCTTTCTATACTTTGTGTAAAAAGATGGTCGTTGTCATTGTCATTATAATTGTTGTGTATTTTATTTTAATTTTTGGTAAAAAAAAAATTGTCAAGTTAGGGGGGTGGTCGGTCGACTAACTATATACACCAGTGTATATACATATACTGCCTATGCCACACTTGATTATGCTTTGATATTACTCAGGCTGGCTGGCTTCTTCCTTTTGATACGTTTCACAATTTTTAATGTCTTTTTTGATTTTAATCAATTTAATTTAAAATATTTTTTTTCTTAATAAGATGATGGAAAATTGTATGTCTATATGTCGTGCAGGAAACCAGGGTATATGGTGTGCGGGTGAATCTGAGTGTGTGTTATGCATATTTGGTTTGACTTTTTAATTTTATTTTATATTCATTCAATCTCAATATGGTTTTGAAAGAATATATAGAGAGAAGCCATAATTAAATTTTCATTCCATTTTATATTGTTGCGAAGAAAGTTGATTTTTTTTTATTTTAAGTTAGACATTTTGTTCTTCACAATCGTTTCACAGAATACACAAACACACGCACACACAAAAATTAGCGATATACGAAGTCTTTTGAAAACAAAAAGAAGTATTTTCTTCTTTCTTTTTTCATCCCCTATATATACATATTTTGTTTGTTCGTTAATTCGAATATATCATTGCAAGATTTTAATCCCTTTGAAGAGGGAGGCTTAGTAAGTAACAGAAGGGTTTAAATTTTAATTTTAATATATAATGAATTATACATTTTATGTCTGTCAGTTAAAAAAAAATTTAAAGGAATAAAATAAAATGATTATTTCGCGGAAAATGAGAGGGGTGTGTGTGTGTGGGTGTGTACGACATAATTTCGACTCGAAGTGTGAAATTATTAATAATTAATTTATTGTTGTGCGATATTTTGATTTTGTGAGCGTGTGTCTGAACACTGATAAACTTAATGGGCCATATATAATTGGCCTGCATATGATGATAATGATGTTTTTCCGAAATCCTAATCCAATACCAATAACCGCAAAACCACATCGAAAAATGTGACTACCGTGCCGCCCTCATGCGTTTAGCCGCCCTCGTTAGCACAGTAAGTAGCGTGCTTGCTTTGTTATTCGAGGGTCTCGGGTTCGATTCCCGATGGTGACCAAAAATCACGGTTGAGTGTTTTTAATGTAAGTATATGTGTTTGTCCAGGTATTGCACAATGGGCCCTTTAGTGGCATTGAGTGCTGGAGTAATCCGCCCAATTTTAATAGAAAATAAAAAATAAAATAACCGCAAAACCACATCGAAAAATGTGACTACCGTGACTTAACAAACAATGTTAGGTACTAGCGTGGTTGCGAGCCACATCGAGTACACACAGCCAGGCATAAATGTGTTCATTCTCGAAATCAACGATACAAATTCTCTTTGACATCACGTTCTTATTGGGAAGAAGGGACGCTTGTTACACTAATTATTACACGTTTCTATACAGTACCAATAAAGCAGTGTCTTAAAATAATTTGGCAAATAAAATAATTTTGATAGAACAAATTCGAAGATGTAGTTTTCTATTGAAATTTACAAATTTTGAGTTCTTACTTTTAAATATTTTGTAATAGATTACCGAATTTTTAATCCGAAACCCAACGAATTTATTTGAATGTATTTTGAAATTTATTATTTTTCATTCATAAATTTAAAATCGGAAATTGACGAAATATCTAATGCTTAACTTTTTCACATGTTGAATTAATTTTAGACTTAAAATCTGCTGAATAAAACTGTTTGATGTTGTTCTTTTTCTCAAAAAGTGAGAATGGACAACTATTCAAAAAAAAGTAAATAATTTGCTTAAATTGGTCTAATTTGCTATATTCAGTTTGAAAATTATGTGCAACAGTTTCCGGTTCTAGCAACCGGTTTAAAGAACACATGCACTGACAACATCTTGAGCTCAGAAATTTTTCAGCTCATTATCTAGTTTTTGTATTATATTTACAGTTTATATTCCACCTCAATCTACCCCTATAAGTAGTATATAGATTTGTGAGAAATCAAAGACTCACTAAAAACAAACTAAGTAACTCCGAAGATATTTTCCCCAGAATGTCGTTGTAAAATCTCAGTGGTGCCTTAATTCTAAAATTAAGTTCGCTTCGATTTATCAGTTTACTTAATAGATTACCACGGGTGGGGTCTATTAAGTAGGTGAGAATAAATCGTTGTATTATTTATTTAATAGATTACCACGGGTGGGGTCTATTAAATAAGCGAGAGTAAACACGTTGTTAAGGTTTAAATTTATTCTGATTTTATTATTTTATTTTTCCAGTATATATACAAAATCTTATATACTAATGACACTAACAACAAATAAATTGCAATTCGGTAATTTTTGTAGTAAAAAATTACACTGATATAGAATTGCTGCATTGCATCTATATTGTTGTTGTTGTATACACATGAATTAAATCATATTTATATTGTTGTTGTTGTATACACATATATGATGAATTAAATCATATTTCGCCAACATATGTGTCTATTTGTGTATTTTACCCTGTTGCCACTGTGGGATATTTTGTTGCACTGTTGATCTCAACATATTCCCGGGCCGGCAGTTAGATTATTATAATGATGTGCCATGTTGATCGCAACATATTCCCGGGCCGGCAGTTAGATTATTATAATGATGTTCCCTGTTGATCGCAACATATTCCCCGGCCACTATTAATAATCCTAATGGATTATTATACTGGGAAACTTGACATATGCCGGGATCAAAGAGCTTGGATGATTCGTTTTCTACCAGTAATCGCAGCTGATCTTCTATACTTCTGGTTGCAATCATCGTTGTTTTGTGCTGATTTCCTGTGTTGCTCCTGCTACCCAATATAATCCAACCGAATTCCGTTTGTTGTGCCATCGGCTCTAGTGGACCTCCCTTGATGATGTTTTTGATTAGTATTGATGGATAATAGTCTGCGCCAAGTATAAGATCAATTGGCTGTGACTGATTGTAGTTGGGATCAGCCAGTTGTATTTGGTGGAGATGCGTCCAGCTGCTTGTGGCAAAGTCCACCTGGGGTAGTTGTTGGTCTAGTTGGTCGAATATCAAGGGTTTGATATTCATTTGGAAGTCTCCATCAAATCTTGGCGATATTTTTAGATTGATGGTTTGTCTGCAGGTGCCTGCCTTTTTTCCACCTACACCTGAAATGGTGACGTGTACTTTCTCTTTTTTAAAGTTGAATAGATTTGCGGCCTTGGAGGATATTAATGTGGCCTGTGATCCTGGATCAATTAGAGCTCTTAGTGTGAAAAAATCGCTGGTGCTAGTTGCGGCTCTGACTAAAGCAGTTGGTAATAAAACTTGTCCTTGATGGTTGATCACGAATGTTTTGGCGGTTTTGACACTACTTCCGGTAGTTGATGCTGCATTGTTGCAGTGCAGAAGTGTGTGGTGCCCCCCTTTGCACACGATACATGTTTCTGCTTGGCAGTTTCTTCCTTGATGCTGGCTTAAACATCGTATGCACAAGTTGGCTGAGCTAACAAGCCTTGCCCGATTTAGTGTTGACATCTTTTTGAATTGCTGGCATTGATTTAAACCATGATGCTCCTTACACCCTTCCACCCAACATGTTTTGGTTAACATGGCTGTATTCACTCGTTTCAATGGTGGTATATACTGCATGTGTGGTCGTGTTGCTGTTGCTCTATGATTGCCCATGGCTTCTAAAGATTGAAACCTTCTCTCCAGAAATTGAAAGAATTCTTCTAGTTGTGGAATTTCTCTGGGCTTCTCTATATTTGTTTCGTAAATTCTAATGGATTCTGGGTCCAATTTTTTGTTTAAGATGAAACCCACGAGTGCCTCGAATGGCGAATCCATATTTAGCCGCTTTATATTGTGTAATATTTCTCGTGCTGTATCATGCAAGTTTCTCACTGCTTGGGCGGATGATATCTGAATTGTCGCCAATGACAACAGTGCATTAAATTGATGGTTTGCCAGTATCCTTACATTGTTGAACCTTGCTTGGATTATATTCCATGCGGTTTGGTAATTGTCACCAGTTGTTGTTAGGTGACTAATAATTTGCGCTGCTCCCTTCTGCAGGTGTGATTTCAGATACGTCATCTTTACTGTATCTGATAGTTTGTTGTTTTGGTGGATCAGCTCAGTGAATATATCGTTGAATGTTTCCCACCGATCATAATCACCGTAAAATATTGGTAATTCTACCTTAGGCAATTTCACTTGCGCTGCTGATTCTGCCATGGTTGTTGTTTGTGAACGAAACTGTTGTAGTTTGATCATGGCATCTTCTACTCTTTCTTGAAGCTTGCCATAATAATCTTCCCGAAAGTAGTTGGAGGTTTGTTCGTCGTCTTCCAACTCTACTAATAATTCTGTATGTTGGGCTGCGATTTCCTCCATGTCCTTTTCTAATTGTCTTATTTTAAGACTAACATATTCCTTAGATATGTTGTTGGTTTCCAAGGAATAGTTTATTGACGCCAATTTTTGATATATCTGGCGCATGAGGACGTCTTGTCTTTTGAACAATTTTGTGTTGTTGTTTCCTTCTATTTTTGCTGCTTGAAGGGCCTCTATTGAACTACTCGTACTCGTTTGTTGTTGTTGATTTGCAGCTGAGTTACATTCTTTGATTTCCTCTTTTTGAGAATCTGTTGTTAAATTTTGTACGGCATCTACCCGAATTGACGGCGTCGGTTTATATGATGCCTCGAGAAGTGAACTTGGAAGTTGTAGGGCTTCTTGTGACGTTGTTGGTGTCAATGGTGGTCCGCTATGTAGGCGATGGCGCATATCTTCTACCAGCTTGTTGTAAACATCTGTTGTTATTTTTCGCGTGGTGAGATAAGCATGATTCTCGCCCAGAGGCGGGATCATTCGTAGAATTTTATCGTCGTTTCCAACGAATTCGTTGTATAGCGCATTTAGATTCGCTATTCTCTTCTCTAGGTAAGACTTTGTCTTTCTGTCTTCTCCGTCTTTCCGATAGTTTTTCTCTATCTGGACTATCTTTCCACTTGTTACCTCTTGTAATTGAAGTAATAAATCCATGTTGTTGTTTGGGTTTCTAGTGGTTGTACTGGTGCTGGTTGTTGCTCAGCTCCTCCTTCGACGGTAATATTGTGAAGATTGTGCCTGTTGTTGCTTGGCTGGTGGTGTCGTCAGGCTTGACGACGTTATAGACTCTCCGTCCGTACTTCTAATTGCCGGTTGTTTTAGTGGCTCGAAGGACCATGTAAAATCTCAGCTTAATCCGGCTCGTTGTTTTTATCCGGTTCGAAGGACCATGTAAAATCTCGGCTTGATCCGGCTCGTTGTTTTTATCCGGCTCGAAGGACCATGTAAAATCTCAGTGGTGCCTTAATTCTAAAATTAAGTTCGCTTCGATTTATCAGTTTACTTAATAGATTACCACGGGTGGGGTCTATTAAGTAGGTGAGAATAAATCGTTGTATTATTTATTTAATAGATTACCACGGGTGGGGTCTATTAAATAAGCGAGAGTAAACACGTTGTTAAGGTTTAAATTTATTCTGATTTTATTATTTTATTTTTCCAGTATATATACAAAATCTTATATACTAATGACACTAACAACAAATAAATTGCAATTCGGTAATTTTTGTAGTAAAAAATTACACTGATATAGAATTGCTGCATTGCATCTATATTGTTGTTGTTGTATACACATGAATTAAATCATATTTATATTGTTGTTGTTGTATACACATATATGATGAATTAAATCATATTTCGCCAACATATGTGTCTATTTGTGTATTTTACCCTGTTGCCACTGTGGGATATTTTGTTGCACTGTTGATCTCAACAGTCGTAACATAATTTGGTTTTGTGATCCTGACCTTTCCATTCCACTCAACGTAACATCTTATTCTCAAACATATTTCATTGGATCCATCATAAATTCGAATTTTAGTAAAATTACCAATATTCTTAACATACACCTTAACATACCTTGACCTTGTCGTCTCCAATAATCCCACATTTTTGGTGTACCGGGATCGATGACATCATTTGTTGCACATGACGATCACCAGAGTTCAAACACTTACCTAAACAGTATATCTTACATGTTTATCCACAAACTACCCTAACATGACTGTGTGTGGTGTGGAATCATTTTCCAATTGTCCGTTCAAAAATAACATGTTGAAACGAATTCAACTTTTTCCGAAATTAATTAAAATCCGGACAAAATTATAAAATTCGTTTATTTAAAAAAAAAATGTATTGTTCAATAATTGAAAGAAGATGAGGTAGGGTATTCCAATCTTAGCCTATAGTTTCAATTTATGTTCTTAGAGTTCTCGTAGATTTACACTAGACCAATTTAAATATGAATCTTCATCGAGCCCGAATACTGGCCACTTAGTTGTCGAGTGTTCTATTATCAGGGCTTTATCGATGCCATCAGTGCAGATTAGATTCGGTCAAGGAAAAACTACTGATTATTGGTTTTTCGGAAAATTGGATACCTGAGGAGGAAATGAATTACTATAGTGTAGTTGATATTATCTGTTGATATTAAAAAAATATATGGTCAGTCAGGATGAAGCACAACTGATTCAACTACAATTGCCAATGAGTTCAAAGAGAGTTGGTTCTAATAACAAATCACTGTTGATTTAGCAATTACAAATAAGGGACGATTAATTAAAGACAGCAATATCACAGTAAACAGTTTTTATTCCTTAAGTGCCTCTGTCTCTGCAAGTCCTTAAGTGCAATATAATCCAATTAAATTAATACACTTAGAGTTTTAAGATATTTTATAAATTTCAGAAATTGTATTAGGTAATATTAATATATTAAAAACGTGTGCGAATTGTCAAAATTGATTGAATTTATTTAAAAAATTAAGAGTTGGAGTTCTTAGATTTTTTTTCCAATTTTAAGAATTAAATTAGTTTGAAGTAAAAATTTTGTAATCTATCTTGTTAAATTGAAAATTTTAAAGATTTATAAATTTTACAAATTTTAAAATTAATTTAATAAATTCGTTTTTTTAATTGCAATAGAACTCGAATTTAATTATTTATAAACGATTTTTGAATTCAATTCACTTTTAATAACTTTCATTTTCAAGAATTTACTGATTTATTTAAATAGTTTTATAAAAAGCCTAATTTTTAATTTTTGTGGAAACTTAAAAATCTTAAGAATTTTGCAAATTTTGAAGAGAAGATTACTGGCCCCTTACTGAATCAACAATCTGGCTCCAACGGTTTCGATCCTGAGCATGGTCTTCATACTGTCTAGGCTTCAATTTAAACAATTCTGTAGATCATTTCATTATAATAAAATTGTATGGAGACTGATGAGTTCTGGTTAAAAACTACATTTTAATATTGGACGTTAAAATTGAAAAAAGCAACATAATGAATGTATGTCAAATTATTTAATTTTTGATTTTTAACAATCTGTTTTAAAAACGAAATCTAGAATTTTAATTGACAATTAATAAAGTAAGTTTTTCGCTATGCGCCAACATTCGCAGCATGACTAAACTGGTTTATCAGATATTTTTTAAAATATTGTTGACACAATCAAAACTATCCTGGCAAAAACACATTTCCATTTGGTTAATACAAATTAAAAGTTCAAAATCATAAAAACGTTGCTGTTGAAATTATCAATTTTATCAATGAGTTTGTAAATTCACATATAAAAATCAAAAACTGCTCCCTCTGACTGTAATATGGCCTGAGTGCTATGTTTCCTCACAGTTACCATAACGATAAACTAAAATACAATCAACACAATAATAATACAAAAAATATATTAAAATTGCTTGATCCAAATTTTAGTCGACTTTGTCAAGCATTCAAATTGTAAAACACACAAAAAATTGTCTTGGGTTAGGGAATTTTTAGTGAGTTTTATTATAAGAGTGCTTGGCAAGATCGAGTGAACATTTGGTATCAAGATATTTTTTGATTATTTATAAATTATAGTAAATTGAATTCGTGAATATAGTGTTTGCCGAATGTTTTTTTTTTACTTGGTTGGTGTAATGAACGGTGTGGCACCTGATGATATTGATTTATATAAAGACTCGAGTGCAGAGATTAAGCATTTTTGTCATTATTATCTTGAAAACAATTGAAAATAATTGGGTCTAGATTCTGGAACTCCAGGGTGATGAGACATAACGTAGTAAATTTGTCAAATATTGACGCCTCCACATTGAAGTCCCATCGATCCCAACCAACTACAGTTTACATTTTATCTTCGTACATTAAACTTTTAGTAGGTACTCGTATGTCAAGAAATCTTATGTTTTTTTTTATTCTTCACAATAAAATCACGATTTTTTTATGTTTCATTAGACTTAAAAAACAAAACAATAAAAAATATCCTTTCGTCTTTCATCAGAAAGAATACCTTCCCGCTCCGTCCCTTAAAAAAATTGTTGGTACTTCGAAACTTTATTTTTTTGTGTACTTTTCGGTTTTCATATAATCAATAAAAAGTGTTTAAAGGAATTTACTTGAACTTCGTTTTAAGGAAGTCGTATAGATGCTTTAATATTTCAAAATTGTTCGTTTCTATATACATATATATATATATATATGTATATATATATATATACATATATACGTACTTGTCAATTTGTGATCTAATTTCAAAATATATTATATAGAAGCGCCACAAAGCTAAATTCAATAAAACTAAACAAAAAAAATTATTTAAATTTCCTTGTGTTTGGTATTAAAATTTTCATATCTTTTTGTCCTTATATATAGGTATATACATATACAGTATACATGTCAAATAATATAATACCTTGCGCGATATAATATAACAAAATATAAAACCACACCACAATATCCATATAATATATATATATATATATTATATATTACAAATATACGTATGTATACATAAATAAGGAAGAAGGAAGTGTATCTATTTATTATTATCCCCAGAAAACTCTTAAAAAAATAAAAACCTTGCAGTTTTATTTTTTATCAACTTATTGTGTCACCCAAACTGCTCGATTCAAATTACCATACCATATACATACACATTATACAACTCCGTCCACCCATCTCGGAGAATTTTCCGATAAAAATTATTACATGAATTTTCCAAATTATAAAATTTTTTCTTTTTTTTCATTTTGCACACTTTTTTCCTATAATTTTTTTTGTTGTTTTTTTTAATATTTTTGTCTTATCTTAAAGTTTGTACTTAAAAAAAAATTGTTTGGAGAGAAAAACGCGCATAGCACCAGAAGACAAACAAATTTTACCAGAAAAGTTAAATATAAATAAAAATGGAAAACTTGTGGTTGGAGGAGTTTTGTTTGTTTGTTTGATAATAATTTTCTCGTGTATTTCCGTTTATTTTGTGTATTTTTTATTTTTTGTTTTTATATTTTTTTCGAAACAGATAACAAATTATGTAATATTTTTGTTGTATGGAATTGAGCGACGAGGAGTGTAGAAGCGCGCGAACGAAATGAAGTACATATATTGGTACGAGAGGTTGCCATTGAAATATTCATATGTGTGACAATTTGTGAATTGTGTGCGTGATGATAATCAGTATTATATATATATATATATATATATATATATATATATATATATATATATATATATATATATATATATATATATATATACATATATATATATATATATATATATATATATATATATATATATATATATATATATATATATATATATATATACATATATATATATATATATATATATATATATATATATATATATATATATATATTATATACATTATATTGGAGCAATCTATTTAAGTTTCTATTTTTAAAGCCACAAGAACTTAAATGCGGAATTTTAGAAATATACATTTATTTGTACGATGAGGAATATAATATTGTGTTCTTATAGAAACGATATAAATTAATGTTCGCTTTTTTGTGTTATGGATGTATATATGTACGAATGTGTAGGTGGTTTGTTCTTTAGAAAAAAAAATTTTTTTTTTGTATTTTCTTTGTTTCCGCGCGAATCTCAATCTCTCACACTCAAAATATTCGATTATATATGAATATATTAATAACAGAAAGCGCGCGCGTTTCATTTTGAAGGTTAAAAAACTTGAGCACGGTCGCTTATCAATTTTTGTAAGTAATTCACGTGTATTGAAAATTGTGCTATCGCACGGGACAAAGTTTATATTTGTATATGTATGCATGCCTCCATATCGACCGACGAACAAAACGACAGTCAAGTCATTTATCATTTTTATTTTCTCCCAAAAAACAACATTACAAGTAACATCTTGCATTTTCTAGCTTTTCCAATATTTTTCATTTATCCTTTTTACATATTTATGCTCTTTTTATGTTTTATTATCTACAAACAAAAAAAACATACATCCGACACCACCAATATCACCTGCCCTCGCTCAATCCTAGAATATCATATCATACAAACATATACCTTTCGTACATATACTGTGTTATTGGTGTAGTTTTCCAGTTGTACCCAATTTTTATCGATAAAATAACTACACTACACTATACAAGTTTAGTATCTGTACTATTCATGTGTATGTATATATAGTATATACACTGTAAGTGTATACATCAAATGCAACCAAATATGTAGGTACATATACCAAAAAAAACTAAAAATAAAAATTCTTTTCAATTTATTGACTAAAAGATAAAAAATAAAAATATAAAATGGATATGCCCCAAAAAAATATAAAACTAACAACCATTTTACGACACTTTCGTCGGATAGGTGGTGGCGGTAGGTATTTCGTGGGTGTTTTGAGGGGTGAATGTATCTAAAAAAACATATTTTATTTTTATTGCACTATTTTTTGTAAAATGTTTGTTTACAACAAGTGACAGTATTTATTTTGTATACATAGATACTAGTTGATGGGGGTAGTTTTTTGGGCAGTAAGCATATTTTATTTTGTACCTACATAATATCTATATACGATACATATGAAAGTTAGTTTGAGTGATTATAGTATTTTGTTCAAAATCATTAGTCGCTTGTAGTATTCTTAAGCCTAATCTGGGCAATGTCGATGTCTTATATACATATGATGAAAGACATTTTTTTGTAAGGGATAATATGACAAACTAATCTAATTTTAATCTATCGTTACTTTATAACCTGGCAAATTTTAAAAAATTACTAATTGTATAGTACAATACAGAGCTACATTCTAATGTGCAATGTTTTACTAACCCGGATACGTTATTAAACTTCTTAGTTCTCTGTTTAATAAACACGAGTAGAACATAAAGCTCTTCACAATACCTTGTGAACGTGTGGCTGGAAAGTTACCACTCGATCAAATAACACGCCTAAATGTATAGTACGGTTCCCCTACCATTTTTATATAGTTTGTATAAAATAGACAAGTTGAAAATTGTTTTTAATTTTGATAAAATCTATGTTTGGCAAAATCCATCTTTTTACATCAAAATTCGTTTTTATCAAAATTCATTTTATCAAAATCCACAATAAAGCTGTTGAATTTTTTAAGCATAAGAACGATGGATTTGAATACTTTTTAGTGTAAGAATGTCTGGACCGTTGAAACGGCATTATGCGACGGGTCGCTGTGTAATCTAGTTAAAAAAAAGAGTTAATAAAAGCATCCGGGAGTGCAGGGATTAACAAACACATAGAGACTCCATAAGATGACTGGAAAATCCACCAAAAATTTGAATTATTAGAAAATCTTAGTTGGAATTTCAGTAAAAACAATTTTTATTGAATTTATTTCGCAATCAAAAACTTCAATTGGAATTTCACTCAATATTTTTTGATTTAGACTGTGTCCGAAACCTGTAATAAATATTTTTTAGTTCAGAATTTTGACATTTATATGCAAAAACCTCATACATCCAAATTATTACAGTCTACCGCTATCATACTTTTTGAAAGATCCGTGCAAATAAATAATATCATTGTGTTGTGGGCCGAGCAATAGAAAAAAATGTGTATACATATAAAATGGCGGATGGATCGGAATTTTATGATATTTTTGGCGGGATGATACTATATATACACACATATTTATATGAACACACATGAATGACACACACGACACACACTGAATTAATGTAAAATGCAATAATTAAAACATAAATAAAAATAATTAAAAGTCCGAATTTAAACTTAAATCCAATTTTATTATTTAATTTTTCATAAACTATCCCATTCTCTGCCTAAAGGAACAGGCATTTTCCTCAATTACTTCGTTTAGATGTTGATGAATTTCTGGTTCCGGTTCTTCCAGAGCTAACCAATCTATGGTGATATTATCGTTTGTAGAATATATACATATATTGTGGAACACACAGCATGCAACCACGTTCTTTGCGCAATTTTCAATTTGATGTTTCAAAAAAAAAAAACATATAACGTGGGGAAATGCATTTGAGGGGTAGAGATTTATTACACATTTCGGACAGCATAATAAAAAATTGTGAATGTAGGGGAATCATTATCAAACAAATGTCACAAATTTAACTCACGGTTTTTTATCACATGTTTCGGACACAGTCTTAATTTGAAACAAATTCTTTTGAAGTGTTTTTTTCAAAATTTTTTGGGGTTTTAATTGAAACTTTTATTTAATTGAATTTCTTTTTGGAATTTATTCCAAAATATTTTGGAATATAATATTTGATAATTTTACTTACATTGGAAATGCTAATTGAAATTTTGAAACAGTGAAATGTGTTTTTGTGTGGACACCATCCGTCAGTGACGTCACATTAGTAATCAATTTTGACAATAGCGGATTCTGTCTTGAATGGATTTAGTCAATATCAATCAATGGATTTTGTCTAAAAATGTTTTTTTTAAATGAATTTTGACAGCAATGGTTTATGGAAAATTAGCAAACAATGGATATTTCGGTGGATATTCCGTTTTTCTTCTCGTAAATAAAATAAGATTGCGCTTTGCGACATTCACATCATGACAGTTTTGATTACATCAATTAAGTTTGGTTTGTAAAAAAATTCTATATGCAGAATTATTAACAATTTTAGTAAGTGAAAAAAAATTGACGAAATTTCACTTACATACATATATCGAATTCTTTCGTGCCACCAAAAGTGATGTACATCAAAAAGATAGCAAAAAATGTGGACGGCTTTTTGATCACTTTTCATGTTCTTTCTTCTTTCATGTCAAAATATAGCAAACATTTTTGATGTACGTATTAAAATGTAAATGTCGATTTTTAACTAACACCATCATAAAATTATGCGTCAATTCGAAAATATAAACATAAACAAAGCGAAACGTCATTTGTAGTCATTCGTGTTTCTCTTGTAGTTCTTTAAATACTTATTTTTTTGGAAAATTTCAATTTTTTCTGGAATTTTAACTAACACCGTGTGTTCCTATATGATTTCATAAATATAAACATAAACAATCGACGAAAGACGTCATAGTAATACATTTCCCTCTCGTTCTATCAGTATTTACCTTTCTTTCTCTCTTTACTAACACAGGGACAAAAAAACATCAATTTCACATCAATTTCTTACGCGTTCTTTGGTGTCGAACGCTCTTCAATAATTTATGGTTTTAAATTGCTGGCTACTTCGAAATTTCTGTAGTAGATACATTTCACATTTCTAATTGATATAATACTAAAAATCGCAGTAACATTCATTGAATGGAACATAAGTTTTAAATTTTTTAGTGTTTTTTTCCAAAAGTTGGACAGAAAAATTAAAAAAATATATATATTTTTAGATTTAACTTAAACTTGGCACCGACTGACTATAAGGCTTGGTGCTCTTTAATTTTTAATTTTGCTGTATTTTGTGGCAGGTTAGTTGAACTAGAATTTGGTACATATAACGAGCTTCATACAGCTCTAGCTGTATGAGAGTGGGGTCATCCGGCCGTTACCATATAAAATTATCAGTTATCGTTCTACACAGAGCCTCGTTGACTGATTCTTGGTCACCTACTCCATCCTCAACTGTTCGTTGATTTGCCACAGCGCACATTTCCTCAAAACATGGGAACATTTTGTTCCTAACCATCCTCAAATTGCAATTTCTTCTCACATTAAAATGCTCAGGATACTCTCGTTGAGTTAAAATAAGAGATTGCGCTCCGAAGAATAAAAACAAACATAATATAAACAATCTTGTCCCGTTGTTGCACTTTCTATAGTTATCCATCATATACCTCCATAAAATTCTATATAATCTATAAAACAGTTATTTAACCTCGTTTTCATTTGCCCACCCTGTATTTTAAATAATTCATTATAATACCAATTAAATAATAGTTCTAGGTTGAATTGCAATTTACCAGCGACGGAAAAGCTTAATACAACCGACAAACATATTAGTGCCTTCGAGTATAACTCAATACACACAGAAAATCATTTAGATTAGAAATAACTGTGGGTCAGGCTGTTTCCTCCGGCACACCCAAGAGAACATTGATTTCAAACAAGCAACAAATTTATCAAAAACTCGCTAACATTTTGCGAACTTTTCATGATGATTGGATGTTGAACAGAGTAAACAGTGTCTATGAAATCGATATAGCCAACATCAAGTTGACTATAAGAGTCAAACGAACCGCAATGAATTCACGCTGAAACTCGACATGATTGGTAGATGTGCCTTTAAAGAAACCATGTTACTATGGTAGATTATATGAATTGCCGATAAAAAGAAAATGATTCCGTCATTGGCTACATTTGATCGATAACCCAAGTAATAAATAAGAGTCATAGAGATTATTTGTGATTCCTGAGGTTGGAGCATAAAATTGAACCGGGGAATTAGCTGTCTCTTGAATTGAATTGCAGGTTATGTGAAAACACAAAAGTTATGTTTGATGATTCATTCGGATCGTATTCTTGATTTTTGATTTGTATATAGTAAACGGTTTAAGTAATTTTGTAAAAATTGGTCATATTTCAATATTAAGCTTGGTAGCAAGGGAACCAGATCAATATTTGCAGATCCAATCCAATCTCGCATAACTTTATCGATTTCTATAATGATATGTATTATTGTAGAAGGAAAACCCTTAGCAATCAAATTTATTCGTTTCGCTGTTCATGGTAACTACATGTACTTCTGAATTTCAAATTTATAGTATCATAAACTCATGCTGTACAGGTTCAATAAAAATATGGAGGCCAGACTAATAAACTGAAAACCCTCGATAATCTTACTTTCCGGCTTTCCATATGAAATCTATTCTACTATCATACTCTAGAGGCACGGTGCAGTGCCAAATGCGATGCAAGCCTGGAGCAGATTGAACAATTGATTTCTAATGAGGAATAACCCATGGTATAACTTAGCAAGAAGGGAAGATGCCATTTGGATCATTTGATTTAAATGACTCACTCGTGAAAAATCACTTTTGATGATATAAGCCGGACTTGAAAATTGAATGGTTGATTTCGATTCTTTTGATTGGCAATAAGATGACTTGTATTTTTGGTATCGAAATTGCTTTCTGCAGTACAGTCGCCTGGAATTCTAGATCTTTGGTATATGCCTAATATATATAGCTGCGAATCTTTAGTATAGGAAAGTGAACTCAAAAGTATGGATTAAACCTCACTTCCTGTATAGTATTACGAAGAGTTTCTAACTGTTTTAACGTTCTGCAAATGGTTCTGTAGTATAAAGTCCACAAAAAACACTAGTTACTATAATTTTTTAGTGTTTAACTATTTCTTCTACAAGTGTGTCTAGTTTGATAGCATTATGCCGTCGCCATATCACACAAATAATGGACGTGATTTGAGATAGACCAAACCGATGTTTTCAAAATATATTTGATCACCATCACAGCCAACGAAATATGTGGAACAAATTAATACACAGTTAAATAACCACAGAAAAACTGTGCAATAACTTTATGCAGCTCTATCGAAGGGCCGACCACGCAATAAGATACGATTAATCTAAGTGACATGTTGTAATGTATGAATGTATATATTTTAAAAGCATAAATCAAATCATTCAGCGAAGCTTGGGAAATGTCATTCATAAAATGTCAGGGACAAACTTTAAACAACAGAGGTCCTAGATACCCTAGAAAGCGACTTACACATATTACACATACCTATATATTATAGATATTTCTTCATAAATAATTTTGATAAACGAATCGGAGTGATCTCACGTATATATGAAATTAAGAGTATCTGAAAATTGCAAGAAAAACTTTTGGTGGCTTCTATGACTTATATATGAGCCGAGTGCCCCAGTCGAATGAATTGTCTCTATCGGAACACATTGTCGGCGCCCACAAATGTATTCTGCTTATTCGGATCACTATTGCGTTTACAGATTCATAACAATCGATGTTTTAGCTGTAGTATTCCCGATTGATATCGTATTAAACAAATTGTAAGATAGGAACAAAGTAAGCTGTGAGTTACAGAAATGTACAAATTCTACAGACAGTCAGATTGCGCAGGAGTCATATAAGAAACGTTTATAGCACAATGAAAAAAAGATGAAAGACATCAATTTGCAGAATTACTGTTAGCTTTTTATCAAACATGTGAGAAAGCTTTCTTAGAATGAACCTAACGGAAACGAATATGGTATTGTAATATAGGAAAGATATTGAAGGCCACGTATTAGGGAAATGGATTTAGGTTTTGGGGGGTTATGATGTGTCCAGCTTTTGAACTTCCCAATAAAAATAATAAAACTAAACATACACGATAAATTAGTTGTTCATTAATTGTTATTAGTTTTTATTTGTTCAATTTTATTTTATTTTGATAATTATTAATTAAATATATATATATATATAATTGATGAATTTTAAATTTATTTATTAATATTATTTATTTATTATTTAATTATTAATTTAATTATTTTATTAATCACCACCAGATAGAATTTCATGAACCGATAAAAATTAGAATAAAATTAAATGTATTGTTTTTTTTGTGGTATCGCGAAAGTTGTTGTTTACTCGCTTATTGTTTTTTGTGTTGTTTTTTTGAGTTGTGACGTCGCCTTCGTGTCCAAAATACATGTCGTATTTTGGAGCGGGAACAGATGCGCCGGCGGCGGTCGACATTGCACTTATGTTAAGTGTTGCATCACCGAACATTGTTAGTTCGTGGTGATGTTGTTAGATGGCGACATGTTTTACTATAAATGTTTTATAGTAGTGGTTCGGCTATTGGATATGTGATGGGGTTAGTGAACGCTTAATTCAAATAAGTTGATTTATATTTGAATTTCACTAATTGTTTTGTTTGTGGCAGTATCGAATATCGGTGAGTTGAATATTCGAGCTGCTACAAGGTTATACCTGGGTAGCACATAATCACAATGCAGAAGGCCTACTGAAAATAGTTGAAACGACTATTGTAGTTCGAATATGGTTTCAATTAATTAATTTGAGACCAAAAATAAAATTGCTTTCTACATACATATATGTATTTCGTATTTGAAAAGTAATGTCTGTTCAAACTTCTTGTATCTATTCTCTGTTCAAAACTTCAAATTATTGAACTTTCTTATATTGAATGTACATATATCGATTCACCTTGCATTGTAAGAACGAATTTTAATAAAAAAAAAGTTAATAAAATTTCCAATATGTTACTGTGTACAGTATTATCATTATTTGTTGTTGTTGTCTGATATAATTTTCATTTTTCTTCTTCTTTTTATTTTTATTTTGGAAAAGTCAAATAACATATTTTTCCATCTTATGTCTGTATACACTATACATATAGTATATACGTTTTCTTCTGAATATTAATAACAATAACAATAAAATAAAGGTATGCTGAATACAAGATATGAGAAGATGAATATGGTATAGATGTAAATTGGTAGAATGGTCGAATAAAACCATTTTAGGGCGGATGATTAAGGTAATATGTATAATCATATATCCCTACTTAGATATATGTATATGTATGTATAATGGGATCCAAGATATACATTTATTCTATGTTTACGGAGTATCTGTAATGCAACCGCGCATATGGCATATTTCCAACCCTTATACGATTTGTGCAACAAAAACCGCCACAAAGAGCGGAAACAAAAAATGATATACAATCAAGTTTTTTTCGTTTCTAGAATATCCTTTTCCCTTTCCTCTATACAAACATAATGTATATATGTATATACATTCCGTTGTCGTTTTCTACACACATAGATACATATTGGAAATTTGAATAATCAAGAAATAAATCTTCATATGAATTTTTATGTTCAATTCAATATGTTGGCACATTTCGTTGAGTCGTCTTCCAGATAAAACGGAAGAAGCAGCGCAAAAAATAAATAATTGGATTTATAAAAATGGATCCAAGACGTGAGCATTAAAGATTATTAAAGATGGATACAGTACATATACATACTTACATACTCGTATATACAGTAAATTTATTTCAATACATAAGCGCTAATCCCCAAATTTTATACAACATTTTGTATCCGCGCGTTAAATCGATTTGTATTGATCTGGTTTTGTTTTTTTTTCTGTTGTTATTCGAAAACCGATTTTTATCCCAAAAATCAATTAAACAAATTAACACACACACACACAATAAAATTTTTGAAAAAAAAAAAATTACAAACTACCGATTACTTTACATTTTAAACAAATAAATCAAGTCGATAGTGTAGCATACATATACATATATGCGTATAACACAAAAATAAAATCCGAGGGGGGTTATTAAGGGTGTTCGTATATAGAAAAATATATGGATGAGATTGAACTGCGATCGAAACTAACATATGTTTTTTCACATTCCACACGACCACCTTTCCCGCACTTAAAAAAATACATTTAACAAATTTTTGTTCAAAACAATATATTAGCTTGGAGTACATATAGTCGATTCGATTTGCGTCTAACTAACATACGTACATATATATGTATAGAGGAGGAATATCCATCCCTTCGATTCCGATTTTTTTTTTTTATATTCAATCAACATCATGAATAATCATAATCATTTGGGTTAAACCTACAAAGTTTTTAGATTTCGTTGTGTGATTTCAAATCGAATCTGAAGGGAATATAAATAAATTCTGATTTATGTATGTATATGTGGCAGAAACTGTTGTTGTTGTTGTTGTATTCCAATAAAATATAGAATTATGATTTGTTACAGATGAAACTAATGCTAGAAGAAAATAGTACCTATATAAATATAAGACACATTGTTTAGTTTAGATTTTATGTAATTTAGGGTTCACAGTGGATAATATCGTTTTGATCCAATTATACATTAAACTTGGCTACTGTATGTATATATTATATCGATATGTTGTGTGTATATAGAGTACCCTACTCATTCCATGTTTGCATATTGTATACATGTATTTGTGTTATCTATTTGGATTTACCTAAATAATAATAAAACAGCTGAGCAAAGTCTGCATGAAGGATAATAGTAAAAAATTATGTTTCTATTATTTGTAGATATGCTTTTCTCTAAGCACAAGTATAGTGAATTTATCATTATTTTCTCGTTGGTCTTAATGTTAACCCTTTTATTAGTGTATAGATTTGGGGTAACTATAATCAAACATGTGCGACATGTTGGAATCATTTGGATTTGCAGCAACAGTTATGATTATGAATAAATACATCTTAATTGAATGATTCAATTAAGCAATTTAAAATTGCACAGCCGACCAACAAATACGCTTAGTTTCCGAATGTGCCAACACGCTTAAACCAACCCAGGGTTGCCATATTCCAAACTCCTTGTGTCACATTCCAAATGTGTGACACAAGGAGTTGTGTGACACATTCCAAATGTGTCAACTGTAAGTTTTGTTTTGTTGGATTTTCAAATTTATGCGGAATCTTTATACGATTTTGTTACGTTTTGTATAACTTAACCATTGTTTGTCACCGAGTTTTTCAGATGTCAATGTTTTTATTAGTATTTCGATCCCAAGTATATGTGATGTCATTCAAAGAACTAAATTTATTCAAAACTCTCAATTTACATAAATATACTCCCGCTCGAATTCTTCTTGTTAGAACATATCACCCGTGTTCTATCAGGTTTTAAAGTTGGGCCACCTCATAACGTCGATGCTTGTACTCATAGGAAAGTTTTGGGCAATATTTGATCTGTGTAGCATTATCTTGCATTATAAAACCATCATTATTATTCGATCTTCATTTGGTGTGTTGCTTATTTTACCCGATCCATATCTTCTATCATAAGAACCAGTGTCCCAGAACCGTAACCAAACATTAATAATTGATTGAAGACTTACTTTCATTAAACTGGCCACAATCCGAAAACGTTTACCTATGAAAACACGTTTTACAGGATTTTGAATTTAAAGAAAAACAAAAACTTTCAGTTGAACGTTATAAAAATTCGTGATTTCGAGCATCTTCACTTTATATTTGATATTGGTTTACGGCAAAGCCTACTACGTTTTATAGTTGTGAGATAAAATTCTGACTTTGAAATAAATTTCTGACATATACAAGACAATTGACTAAGCAACGGCATCCTTAGATTTTGTATATTATATTCTATACGCAAAAAGTTATAAAGACAAGAAAAGGTGTTCAATATTTGATTTTCAGTAGTATAGATCAGAAATTTCATAGAATTTGCACGATCTGATCGGTCCATGAAAATCATTAAGCAAGTTCTATGCGTGCTTTTCCATCGAACTACTCCTGATGTGTTACGTATTTGGTTATCTTCGCCGTTCAATCCGGTGAATTACCAATAATCGAATTATTTTTCAATAAGGTCTTCTTTTAGCTCGATATATTCTAACTTTGTTTAAGTCAAACAAATATATGGTTTGAGAAATCATATTGAATACGGTGGATCGAGCAGTATTTCATAGCGTAATTCTAGTAATTTAACGACGGGCGACTAAGTCGGTGTATTGTCGTGATGGATAGCATAGTATATTGCCCAATGAATCCAAAAATCGCTTAACCTTACTGGCCTTCTTCGGTGCGTATTCGTACCAATGTACCTTTTTAACTATGATTTAGTTTTTGGTGTGTTGTGATGGATCCATTATGATCTATTAGTCATATAATTTCGAATCAAATCGCGTGCATACCCTCCTTTGCAGTTGTCATGCAAATCCTAAAGAAAATCCAGAAATATCTAATTACGATACGAATGAATAAGTGTAAGATTCTGATTTTTAATTAAATCAAACTTGTTAGATTCCCTAATTCAAATCAAATACGAATCGATTAGTCCTTTATAGCTTTCTCAAATAAGCCGCAGGTTGTCGAGTTCGTCAAGTTGTAGCGAGAAAAATTAAATTTCACCAACTTTCTTTCACTTTGGTCCATCTGATCCGTAACTGTGTATGCAGCTTACGCGCTTTCATGATTTGCAAACTAGTAAGGTACGACGTACGTTTTCATTGATCATGGACAAATGTAATAAAAAAACATTTCACTATTTCAATTTGTTTTCAAAATTTGTGATGGCTGGTTTTTCGCCAATGATGGCTTAATTTTCTCAATTAAGTTCGTAACCATACATTTGAAAAGCTTTTCAACGCCCATGTCATATATCTTTTCTTTAGCAGGACTTGTTTTTATATTGTATTACCTTAAAATGGCTGTAAGTAGGGTATCATACATATGAATTTTTATTTTTACTGATATATTGTTACTGTGAAGAAATTAGCTCAAACCTCATATTTTTGTTAATTTTGTATTGATGGGAAGTGTTTAATAAACGAAAATATATTAATCGCCTAATAACAAGATACCGTATAGAGTTTGTATCAAAATGTAAATTCATAGGAATGGTCTCCTCATGATTTGGGTATAAAATATATTTTACTAAACTTTTTTTCTCTCAATCATCTGGAATGACCATTTATGGTTTTCGTGAAAAAATTGATATGGAAATGTGATTGATAAACCCTTCACACACTTTATTTAATTTGTAAAGTTCACTCAAATTTTGTAACAACAAAATCTCAACAACTTTCAACATTATGTATCAAAAACTTAATCAACACTACGCGATTACTGCTTTAACAACGAACCGAACAACAATTTTATGTTTCCTTATGATATTATACACAAAACACCTTTAAATTGCTACATGAAATTTTGATTTGATCTGCGCACAACATCATCCAGGAATATAAATAAAATAGAAATCTTGTATCTATATTATAAATTCAAAAGGTTAGTGGTAGTTGATTACTTAGAATAAATACATAATATATTTGCTCGTTTGACCTATAGCCAGAAGAGAATATACCTATGTTAAATTGATAAACTTTTCTTTTTTTTTTGTTGTGTGTATAATACAGAGAGGACTGATGTTGTTTAGTATGGTTTTCTCCCCAATTCTCGGTGGCCTACACAGACAAACCTTAATTCAATAATCGATTAATTTTGTGTTGATTTAGTTTTTCCAACATTTTGTTATTTTGTTTTTTTCGGAAAATGTAAAAAAATTTTAGATTGAGTTGTTTCTAATTTTTATTTTGAAATGCATATTATGTATAGGTATATAAAAAAAAAACTAAAAAACTAAAATCCAAAGAGCCGTAACGAGAAGTTTTTTCGATGTTATTATATTTTTTGCTGGTTTTTCATGGAAAACTTTATGTTTTTGTTGGATGTTGAAAATGTAGTTCGGTTTTTTTAGGTTTATTGATTAATGGCTTTTTATTTATGTTTTTTGTATGTTGTATTGTTGTTGCTCTAGCTAGCTAACTCGAGATATGGAAAATGGAAAAGTTTAGTTTTTGTGTAATAGGTTTATTTTTTATTTTTGAGTCTTTAATGATGACAAAAATTGATATGAAAATATTTCAAGTTATATATATATATATATATATAGGCTTATTCATTCTATTGTCACTATACATACAAATATACAACATTACAATATTATTTGTGTTTATATTTTTAAAGAGGTCGATTTCTATAAATAACCGTTTATGTCATCACTTTCGATATATAAGTTATTGTCTCTTTAAAAAAACGAAAAAAAGCTCAATGACATTATTATTTATTAAAGTTCTCGTAATTTTTTATTTTTGTTAAATTCTGGGCTAAAGAATAAACTTATATATTTATTTAAAAAGTTAGATGTTGGGATGAAAAACAGATTAAGTTCAGAAATAAGAAAATCAACTTTGTCAATTTTGTACTTTTTTCAATTTTCCAATTTCATTTTTTGTTTGTTTGTTTGTTTGTTTGTTGTTGCTGTAGTGTACTTCACCTTAAATAAAATGTATCTCTATGTCTAGACTTTAAAACGACATAAAAATTTTACATTCATATATATATATATGTATATACATATATGATTTTGGTCTTTGCACAAAAGCTCAACATTATTTTTTTCCGAAAAACAAAATATAATAAAATATTTAAATATAAAAGACTGCAACAAAATCACAATATAATATGACATTTTAGTTGACAGTTTAATGGAAAAAGTGACACATGAACTGTATGACGTCAAATATTTTTGAATGAACATATACGAAAAGTATATGGGGCTATTCTATAAAATATATTTCCATACACATACAAATGTGTACTTGAATCAATTTATCTAAATCAATCTAAATAACATTGATTATCCTTTTTCAATTTTCTATATGGATTTAGGGTAGATCGCGTCGTCAGCCCCCAACTTTTATATCATTGTATTTGTTATTTTATCCCCGCATTAACAAAAAATAAATAAAAAAAACGACTCGACTCTAATCGAATTAATAATTAAACCAAAAAAAAATAACAGCAACAACAACAACAACACAAGGGAACCCAGAAGAAAATATGATTGATTTGAATTCACATTAATACACGAAACTACATTCCCATGCTCTGCTCCTCCGTTGGTTGCGCGCCTATTAATATGTTAGTATTATGATTGACAATCGCTCTGGTTCGTTCGCCCGCCCGTTTCAAATTCTATTACTAATAATGTTTTTTTTTATATATTTTATTCTGTATTTTATGTAAATACCGTGTATACGATATCGATATCTAGATTTCTGTTACAAACATAACGAACAAAATTGAAATCAATAGAGTAGGTTGAAATTCATGGATGTTGAACGGGACGAGGGTGGATGATGGTAAATATATAGAGTGTAGTCAATTCGATATACCATAAGGCATAATTAATGATCCATTATTTTTATTTTAATTGCTTCTCTTCAGTCATATACGTACATACATACATATTTTCTATATAAGTTTAAATTATAGATTCGAACATATTTTGTGTACTATATAGTCGAGTATACATACATATTTACGTGTACACAGCAGGTAAACGAGGAAAATTCTATATAATTCCTCATCAAATTTTCAAAAAATTTTCGTGCTGTATATATACTTAGAGAGAATATGAAAAACAACAATTACTTACTGACTGATCGAATAGACTCTATACATTCATAGTTTTTCTTGTCGATTTTTTGTTTTTTGTTTTTGGAAAATAACAAATAAATAGTAAAATTTGTATAAATATCGATTTTCACAAAAAAAGAAATGTTAAATAAAAAAAACTATATAATCATAAATAATAACTCTGTAATTTTCATTTTTTTTTTTTCGAATATACTGGTAGCAACAATAACAATATGGTAGGAAATTTTGTTTTATTTTTCCAATAAAAAGAAAAATCATTAATTTGTAGAAAAATGAAACTTAGTATAGAATGTTATTTGAGTACACCTATAGATGGTTGAAAAATTGTAAACACATATTATATTTCGATATGGAACAATTTTATTGTGATAGGTATGTATCGGTACATATTAACTACATAAAAATTCAACGTTTAATAACAAATCTTAAATAAGATATAGAATTATAAGCTATAATTCTATACAAAATCAGCTGCTAAAACTCTTTCGACTATCGTTATAGTAAGCGAACAACCAAAGATTCTAACCAATATAAGGTTTACTTCAACACTTCGTTAACTGTGATTCTCAAACTATTTATTTCGTGCCCTTTGTTTTACATTGAATTTTAAATTCAAAAATATCGAAATTCGTAGAAATACATATAATTATTCAATTGATCCTGAATCATCAAACTGTATTAAAATTTTAAAATTTGAATTTTCAAAACATCCATAACATTTCTGAATTATTTGTCTACATAAAGTGTCGGCGAAATTTCTTATTTTAGAAAATCAACATTTGTTTACATGCCGAAATATATTTTAAAATTTAGAATTCGGAATTGTAAAATTCGGTTTCAAACATTTGGTAAATTGAAGCCCTCATCTACACCTTTCAAAATGGCGCATATCATAAATCTATATTAAGACGACAGAAATGTATTTTTCCGAATTTTCTTGGGAAAATCCTAAGAAGCTTACACCATAATGACGCATATACCAAAATGCTTTAAGGTCTAAGCTATCAGAAAAGTATTTGTTTTTAAGTAGGGATTAGGGTGTTTAGGACAACCAAATTTGTATAACCTCATGTATGCGCCGATTATTTGATTTGTCCGATATTTCTTGGGAGATCCATAGGAAGCAAACACCATAATGACATGTTTATTCTACATATGTATAATTTCAACAGCATTTCTGCGTTGATGGACATGAAATCATCTAAATTTTTTTATTTTTCCAAGATTTTGTATCGGAGTTCCCAAATTGACTTACGGGACGAGTGAGGATAAAAATATAATATATATTAAGATTATGACCAATAAATTTAGCAACAAGAATTTATTAGTAACAAAATCTATATTATGGATGATGATAGTTATGTAATCCTCGGCCGATCCCAATCCCAGCCATCTATTGGGCCAATCATACAAAATTACCAAGTGAATGGATCTGCAAAACCCCATTGACGCGGTGTAATATGATGAATTCTTACTATGATGAGTTCTTACCTTGGAATCAACTGGGGGCCTATTATGAAATTTTTCGATTTCGAATTTTTTCGATATCTAAACAGTTCGCCCCATTATGAAACTAAAAAAAAAAATTCGACGCGTATTTGTCCGAACGCACATGTTATCGAAAAAATCCGCCATATTATGAAACTAAAAAAAAAAACATCAATTCGAATTTCATTCAAATTTTCGAAAAATTTCATAATAGGCCCCCAGAATATTCCGAATTTAGGAATTTTGATAATTTGAACAAAAACGAAAAAAATTATTTAGTAAAATTAATTAATTTTAATTGTTCTCAAATAAATTTAAAAAATGTTTAATGAACTAATAAAAAATCTCTTTTTGTGTTAAAATTTATTTTTCTACGTGAAAATTGAGTTAATTAAAATTTTTATAAAATTAAAATTAAATTAACTTAGGGATAGTATCCTCCAACCGGTCGAAAAGTAAATATTTGCAACTCAAAAATATGACTACTCGTTTAATTCTATCATTTTGAATTTAAAATGAATTTGTATTTATTTTAGAAGTAGTGTAGTAACCAATCAAGAAAAGATTTGATGGCAATCTTTTCATGAATTTTTTTAATCCCAAATAAAACCTATAGGAAGTCAAAAATTGTATCGTTTTAATTAATTCGTTTATTTTTTCATATACAAAATATGCATTTGCAACTCAATCTAGGGTATGACTCTTAACCTAACGAAATACCAACTATAACTGTCAAACTATGTTATTTTTATAAAATGTTGTAACATCATTTATACAAAGATTTTGGATGAACGTTATACTCATTAATCCCTTTCTATTTAAATTTGCGTACACAATCGCTTTGATAGTTTTATGAAATATTTTTAGTATCTTTGAAGCAAAATGACTAGTTTTCTCAAAATTAAAATTAAAAAATTTTATAGTATGGATAAATTACTGGTGAGTCTTTGGAAATTTTCGAGAAAGATGGAATTTTAAATAAATTTATAACTCTAAAAGAGCAGAACTAAAATGTTTTCCATTTAAAAATTTTGTAAAATTAAAAATATTAAATTAAAAGAATTAAGGACGTTTTAGAGAATATTATTTTTTGGCAGATTTTTTTTTGATCGATATGATTTCATTTTAAATTTTGTCTAAGAGTAATTCTAGATAATTGAATGAATAGTCTAGCTCCACTACAACACCACGCTTCAATATGGTGTACTGGATGCTTCAATTTAGGCTAGAATAGTATAAATACTAACTAGATAATTTAAATTAAATTTAAAATTTCGAGGAACTTGGATTTTCGAAGATTCTCAAATAAAATAATTTAAGAGAAACCCCAACAAATTAAACAAAGTTATTTTATAATCTATATGAAAAGTTTAGATTTATTTTTTGAATTTAATTTTTGAAATTTTCGCTAGTTTTAAAATCTTTAGTTTCCATAATCTTGGTTTTTAAAAATATTTTCCTTAATTCGGACGGCGCGGCGCTAATTAGTAAAAGTATTTTTTCAAACCAAGATTTAGAAAACTAGGATTTTAAAACCATTCAAGATAATGGTTAAACTGTAATTAGCACCTTCTAAATCGTTAATCTGTGCATTCGACAATTAGATAATCGGATTATCTGTAAATTTCATTATTACTCGCAGTAAATTTGCGAAATTATTTGTATTTTTGTGAGAAAAATTAAAATTTAATGTAAGTAAATAGACTTTTAAATTAAGGTACCTATAACTGCATTTTATAAGTAAGTAGATTTGATAAGCTCAAAATAAATGTACAAAACCACTAAAAACTCAAAACACGAGGAACTTAAACATTTAAGAATTACTTCTTATACTATCTACTGAAAATTTAAAGTGATCGAACGTTGTAGTCAAGTGGCCATCCATTCAAATATCTTAAAAAATTATATAAAATTGCCTAAACTTCTTCTTAAGAACACTTCTGGACATGAAAAATAGTTTAGCAGAAAACTAATGTAAAACAAATAATAAGGTGACTACATGAGGACCTCTCTTGTCTCGTAAAGTAATTTTTATTAAGTGAAACTTGAACGGTCGCCTGCATCTTGTTTCACCAAAATTTGTTTCCAAATTATATCCAACATAAAGAATATTTTAAGTGTTTTCATATAGAATTCTCTATTCCGATCGACTTTTGCGTAACATTTTATAACAAAAAATGAAATTATGACTTTAAAGTTTATGACGGTTATGACCATAAAGGTACAATTTACTACTAATCATTTAACAATACCAGTCGGTCAAGATTATGCAGTCGAGTGGAGAATTGAAAAATCTGTTACAATGCACATCAGGATCTTAAAACTTCGAAAATATAAGTTCTTATTTCTCAAGCGAATCCAAACTAATATACGTACGATTAAAAATTAATTTAACCTGAGATTAATACAGCTAAAATATTAATACAGTTCCAAAACTAAAAAAGGAGAAAATAAAAAATGTTCGAAGTGTCGAATGAACACGACACGTATAGTGTCCAACTTATGGAGGTGTAATTCACAGATAGTTTTAAAAATCATCAAATTTACTAAAATATACAAAATACAGAGGTTGTTCAATTTATAGAGGAAATTTTAATATAATTAGTGCTAAGTGTCCAAAATAGATGGGTGTCCAATGTTGAAGGATTTACTGTATATATTTTATTTAAAATCGATGATACTAAAAATTAGGACGTTATTTTTATTCTATAATAGCCGATGCCGTATAAAAATAACAAAACATATGCTGACTTTAATTTGGATTTAAAAAACAAAAAAACAATAATTGTTAACCATCATAGATTATCGATTTGGTTTCACAATCAACTTTATTAACAACACGTGCGAAATTATAAATAATAATAATTTTGTATGAAATAAAAAGAACGCCCTAATTTGTTTTAATTTTTTGGGAAGTACGCTAGTATGATTATTTATTTCTGTGCTTAATTTTTTTCTGTACACATCTCACATCATATATTCGCGCTTCTGCTTCTTAATTTAATGATTGTTTAAAACAGTTGGCTGATTTGCAACAGTTGATGAAGTTTGGAATTTAAAATTTCTACGAATTGTTTTGGGTAATTTAAAATGTTCTATAGTAAATTATTTATCTGTTCTTGTCTTGAATTTTTTATGATTTTTCAGAGTACGTAATTGATTCTGTGAATTAAACATTCATGATTTTTAACAATCGTAGTGAATTTCTCGAAAATAGAAAACTTGTTGATCAATAAATTTAATATTCAACTATAATTGATAATTAGTACTCAGAAATTTTCTAGTCATGATTTCTCTTCTTTGCCTATATAGTAAGATATAATATATTCATTATTTTGAATAGCTATTTATATAGATAAATACGAGTAATACATATTTTAATTAACATATAATTTCTTTACTCAACAAATAATAGCATTATGTAGATATGATTTTGCAAACATGTCTGTATGTATAATTCAAATATCTACATAATATAGAAAAAGGTTAATTATTTTATTTATTTTAAATTTAATTAATATTATTTGAATTTAAATTTAAATAAAAACCAAATATGTATTTATTTATACCTATACATTCTACATACAACCATACCAAGGTACCTTTAAGCATGTAAAAAGAAGAGGCGTATTCATTTATGCTACTATATATGTATAGAGTCTATGTATTGTATCTATGTTTTTTGATACACTTGAATTCATGTTACAAAATTTTTTAGTTTTATTTATAGATTTACATATTTTCCTATAAAATGGTTTTTCCATAGTTGTTTTCCCCAAAAATTGTTTGTACGTGTATGGGACTTTTATTATTTCCGGTAAATGTGTTTGGTTTTTATTTTTGCTTCTAGGCTCTTTCCTATGTATACTATACAGATTTGTACATACATTCTATACATTCATCGGCTCTAGAGGAAGAGATTTAATCGTAACAGGATATTGAATTGGAGAGACTATTTACCAGGCGTTTTACTAAAATATTGTTTGGCATGCATTCAATTATAATTTGCACAATTAAATATTCAACAATTAATATTTCAAAAAACCATTTAAAAAACTCTTCAAAAATAAATTCTATATAATAAATATAGTTATATAAAAGCTAAAACATTATTATTAGTTAAACTTTATGTTTATTTTTAGTTTTTGGGGTCGTGTATTATTACAAAGGAGGTGGAGTAATTTTTATAGTTTATATAACTATGTGGTATAGAAAAATCATTTTTCCTGCTAATATTTTATTGTTGTCTTCATACACAGAACGTAAATTTGTATGGAAATTCGTAAAAAGTACAAAATTTAGCTTTTAGCAATTTCCGTTTTTTTTGTTGCCAATATGATTTTACTAATTGAATAATTAAAAAATTACAACAAAATATTGAACATGAGTTTAAAAATAATATATCCTTAAGGTTTATTCACTCAGCTATAAATGTATATGTACATACTTTAATTTTATTATAAAAGATACAACATATTTTTAATCCTTCCTTGAAAACATCATATACTCGTATTATCAACATATATCTATAAGAAAACACAATATAAAAAACAATCAAAAGCAATCACAATATCCGCCCCTTACATTAAGTACACACACACACACTTACTTACAATTTCGAGCGGAGACATTAGCACAAAAACACGGAAAACGCATTGTTAAGAGTGTGTAACCCTCTTCCCCTCCTCCTCCCCCTCTAATCAACGCTTCACTCATAGAACATTTTTTAAATGAAAATGTAATAAATTCTCTATGTATGTATATAGAACATACGTTTAATAGGTCCCTTCACTGTTATTATTATTACAACTATTGTTTATAATTAACCATAAAATTTATCAAATATATTATTACTATTGTTATTTTAACATAGCACATTGTGAGGGGATAAATACAGACATATTCACATCTTAAAACTCTAAAAAGGATCTATGTCTTTTTACCCTCTTAAATATAATATGTAGATGAATGTGTGTATTGTATATATGTATACATACATTAATGAATACAATACTATAATTATTATTATTAAAAGTCAAGAGAGCTTAAAAATAAAAATAATGTGTATTTATAATTGTAATTATATTACATGAAAATTAAATTAAATAAAAACATAATATATTTTATTATGATTGTTGTTAATCGTATTTGTTATTCTTAAATTTTTATTTTTTGCAGGAGTTGTGTTATTGGGCCACAATTAGATGTAAAAGTTTGTACTCTTGGAACTGTGATAAATCGTACAGCATACTCATCGGACTATTGTCATATAGAAGGAATAGGCAGACAATCGCAACCGATGCCAATCAGATGGATGTCATGGGAAAGTGTATTTTTGGTAAGTTTGAATACAATTTGTGGGTGTGTGTGAATTTAGTTCCAAATTTCAATAAATTTACAAATTTGTACGTTAATATTAAAATTAATTATTATACGCTATACCAGGGATGCCCAACCAGTCAATCGCCTTAACATACAAAATATTGATAATTTGTAATTGTAAATATACAAAAAACAAACATTTGTTTCATAAAATCTAATTATTTACTTCAGTACAAAAAAACACCTTTCAGAATTGAAATATAGCATTTATAAACTCCTTGATGTTATCCCTGCAGGGTTTTATCGCAGGATTTGTTTAAAAAATACCTCTTACAACACAAGCGTAAATAATCCATCCCAGATATTATTCTGGCCAATGTTTTGGCCGGCCTGAAAATTTCTCATTGGCATATTATTGGGGACTCTGTATATGCTATACAATATCCCATCTCAGACTTTTTCACACGTTGGCCAGAATAATTTTTAATATTATGGCGTATGATGAATATCTGATTTTAATCTAATGGTATTATTTCCCAAACTTTTGCGAGAATAGTATTAGTTTTGGTAACACTAAAATAAATCGGATTTCGGTGTAGCACAAAAATTGGAAGACAAGTAGTAACGATTCAGAAATGTTAAAGAAAATGTCAAGTGGCTGGACCAAAACTCATAGACATAAATAATTGAAATATATCTTGCAAATTTTAAAAATTATTTACCATTCTCGATGGCATCCGATGCATTAAATAATTGAAATAGGCAGGTTTTCCATGCGTGGTAGCTCCATATTTACACAGGATGGAGGCCGATTTTAAATTTTACACATGGGGCTTTACTCTCCATTAAAACCCACTCCTCGCATGTTCCAATCTCAATATCTCATAGAGGTTAAACATTTTACGATATTCTGTTAATTTCGGTGCCGATATGCCCCTGTTAATTTCGATTCAACTAAACAATGTTTTCAAGAATTTTTCGATCGTTTGTTTTTTTGATGCAGACCACTTAAATAATATTTTAGTGTTCAAGGAGCTGAAGGCTGTTATTTGAAAAGCGATACACGAACAAGAAAATGAGATTGTACACGACGGTAAACCCATACTAGATCCATATTATTTAACTATTTTATCCAGTTTTGATGTCTTGATGTTCGAACAGATAATTTTACCAATCAGCCAAATTAATAAACTGAAAAATGACGCGTTAAATAATTAAAATAGGGCTATTATTTATTTAGAAAATGGTCTCCCTTTGAAAATTTACCGTACCAAAAATTTACACCGCTGAATTTAGCAAATGTCGAGGCAAAGTCCAAGTTTGAAGGAAGTTTTGCATAAATGGTTTGAATCACCATTCAAATCTATCTATCTTCCGCGTTAACTCCACGACGGTGTTTTGTAATTAAATTCCGTGTTTCAGAGCCTGAACGGCGAATTTTCAGTTGAAAAATGGGACTATTTTTTCAGTAAGAAGTATAGATGGCTTTGGAAGTATGCACCAATTCTTTTCAAATTAGTTCGCTTTTCGTATAATATTTTCTGGCAACCATAATACTGTTAAGTTTTAGGCTTCAATCAAGATTCGATCACTAGATTGTGAATAAAACAACTAATTCTAGATAACACTAATTTATTTATTCTCAAATTATTACGTAAAACGTTAATTTAATTAATTCACTTATTTTCCGTATTTGCTTTATTTAACAATTATCACTTTGTTACACTTTAACAACATTTGACTTTTTTCCTTTTACTACTATTAACTCTATCATTGTTAAAACCAAACTAACTAACTCTAACTTTAACATTTTATCTCGTATTTATACCAACATCACTATCTATACGAGAATATTCTCTAATATTCTTGGCTATGTGTCTAGACTATTAATGAACAGTCTAAACTAGACACATATTTAGTACATTTTAAGTATAAACATTAATAACACTACCCTCCAACTAATCTTGATTCGTTCCGAACATGGTTCAAATCACCTTTCCTGTAGAGTACAAACCGCTCTCATCATCTTCGGTTTTCATCGCCGTCCTTTCTATTCTGATGACGTGTTTCCTTTTAGGTTGCCGCTTTGGTGAAAAACTTTTCTTCCGTTGTAGACTGTGTTTGATGTCACTTTTAAAACCACAGTTACTTACTTACTACGCTCGCTACACTGAACTTTCATGTTGTCGTATTTCGTATTTTCTCCCGTACAACTGTTTGCGAGTTCGATGGACACGTTCCTCGCTGATCTACTATTATTCGTCTGATCGTTGCTTCGGCATCATCGATACGAAATGGCAACTTGAAAAAATCGCAGTGCAATAACCCTGGCTTATCTTCCGATACGTAGCCATTCGGCCTCATAAAGTTCATACCCAAAATGATTTGATACACGCTCTTTACTCGATCCTCGCTGCACAGAAAATCACGTTTCTTCTCGGTTTCCCTGTTCCACCCATTTTACTTGATCGCCGCTTCAAATTGAAATTTCAACATCGCAAAAAAGGCTGTTCTATGGAATACTATATATTGGCTTAAATCCCATCACGTGTTCTGCCAGGACTCGATGCACTTCCTCGAAGTCTAAAACTCTAATATTGTCAGGAACTTTTATCTAAGTCATGAATAAAGCGTCTGGCCCTGATGTGATGTTGAGAGTAGGAGGGCGACTAAAAATGCCTTATTTGAATATGATGCGAAGATCCAAATATTGTTGCCTAAATCAGTGGCACAAAGCATTTAAGTACATCCAGGAACATTTAACATTTCTTATGTCACGGTCAGAAGTAATGGATTATTCATGGTAGAAGTATAGCGAGTTACTCGTCAATAAATCACATTTTAGAAATTTGCGGGAATCTGCGGTCAAATCCGTGAAGATATATTTGAAAAAAGGCAACTGGTGGCATATATCTTACTTACGAGTAAATGTTCACGTTATTATGTATAATAAACGCCATTCTAATTCACGGTCTCTGGTACCTCAAAATGTTTTATCAAAATTAACAATTCTAGGCGGCCTTTCAAGATAAATAATGATGTCATCATTGAAATTATAAAAAATCGGTATACAAGCAGTTTTGTAATTGCAAATGAAATAAAATTTTATCTTTCTACATTTTTGGATCATTTGCGTAAGGCTGGATATACTCGTACGAAGAAACAAGGTTGGGTGTCACCCAAATTTCAAGGGAACTTTTTCTAACAACAAATTGTTTTCAAATTTTCACTCAAAAAAAAATGATTTTGTACTTTTAAACCGACAACTGACATTAATTACTTTAGACCGATTTAGTGGAAACTATAGTCTTAAAATTGAATCGAATCGCATAAAAAATGATTTTTTAGAAAATTGTGCAGATAACAGCCAAATAACAGCAATACCAAAATCCTAAAAATGTTTTCTACTTTGACTCGTGATTAAAAATAACATTATTTGGTGTAAAATTTGCACGGGCGAACGGATTTAAGAGATCTTTTCGAAACAAAAATGTCTGCAATAAACACATAGCGTAAATTCCGCCACCACGAAATACGGATTATCGTGGAGGTAGTTTTAGCTACTGTTAGTCTAATTTCGTATAAAACTTTGATTTTCGTTCATGTTACTTGTAAGAGTGGTATCGAACAAATAGGCCATTTTCAAGAGTATGGTACAAATTTGAAAAGTGAACATCTTCTTGTAATTTATTTGGAGCCAACTGATTCTTTTCTCTTAAAATCGATTCTGGCATGCTGTTCGCGGAGCGATGATGAAAGAAATGATGCGCCTACATGAATTGTACGTGAAATCAAATTGTTGTCTTTGGATACGACAATAGTCGGCGAAATTTGGCCAGCACGATGTACAGAGAGGATAGTGATCAAACGATTCTGGTTAGAATAAACAAATAGAAAATCAACTGTATCATTGATTGTATATACAAGATGTTGCTTGTACATATACTCCAAAGTTGAGATTTCAATGTAAACTACATCAAGCCAGAAGCACAACCACTTATTGACTTCTTAGACAACAAATGGAAATTGATACTGAATATTGCTCGAACAATATCGACTACAAAATCTGGAACCACTATTGACACAGTATTTTGTAGATATTTAGATATACTCCAATTTCGTGCTTATGTGTCATGTTTCGGCTATCATAAACCTATTATTTCATTTTTTTTTTTAGATTTGAATGAATGAAGCCATGGATGGACAATGATGAATAAAAAATGTTTATCAAAAAATACCTTTACAAATAATTCAATTGAGGACTTTTGACAGAGTGACTCAAAAGTGTGCTAACCTATCAATAAACACCTTTTTTGCCAGTATCTTCAAAACTAACGTCATACAAGGTTACCTTGGTTCATAAATGTCCCTGCAGAAATAATCGCATCACTACCTAGTCTCGATTATAAGTTCCCTATAGATTGGACCGAAACGCAACGTAATTCCTAACCGAACTTCGGGGAAAATTATGTCTTGCTTTATACATTTCGGAACTCATCCATACATTCGGTTTGTTTTAATAATTTCTCTTTATTTCCGAGACATTTCGTCTGCTAACCTTTTTTTTAGGCGCGTCGGTAAAATATCGGGTACTATTAAAATTGGAATAATTAAACTAACGAACAAAACAATTATAACATACTCTATTGACTTTGGGAAATAGAATCCTTGTTGTTAAAATGTTATTTCATTAAGTTTCAAACTTTGACGATAATTACATTCGCCGTTTCCATTGAGATATTTTGACACAAACTGTATCAACAACAATAAAACAAATTACAAAACCGTTGTGATGACAAATAATAGCAACCATGAAATCTGTTTTTCAAAGCCTACTTAAAACAAATGTTTTCCTTATATTTTGATGAACATTTAACTTTTATCAAAACTTAAAGTTATAACTGGTTATTGCAGGGTCTAACTTGCAAAGCAGATGTTGACATGTGGCCCTACGGAAGTAGTTGTAGCCCAATGTTTATTAATTTATAAAAAGAGTTGTACAGAACACTAGATCACAGACTCTAATTAATACATAAACATTTTAATCTTTTTCTAGGGTAAATTTACATCAAAATCCGATGTCTGGTCATTTGCTGTAACACTATGGGAAATTTTGACATTTGCGCGAGAACAACCATTCGAGAATATGACGGATGAAAAAGTAATAGAAAATATTGGCCACATATACAAGGATGATAAAAAACATGTAAGTCTTTATAATTTTGAACAACATTTTTTTTTTCATTTAAAAATAATAATAATTCTTCTTTTTAGGTCCTTTTACCAATCCCAATGAACTGTCCGCGTGAAATATACGATCTAATGTGTGAATGTTGGCAACGCAATGAATCAAGTCGACCAAACTTTAGAGAAGTTCATTTATTCTTACAACGAAAAAATTTAGGGTACAAACCATCCACATATTAATCTAAAGAAATAATAATAATAATGATATCTAAATAAATTAAAAACTCATTAAAAATAATGAAAAAAAGAATTATGTTAATTAATTATTAAAGTAAAAAAAATTATTATTAATTAAATAAATAAAATAAAAAATACAATTGATACAGTGGAATTTTGTGATCATACTAAGAAGAAAAACCTATATATATATATTAATATACAGACTCTCTTTTTATTTTTAAGATAAAAATTATATAAATAAATAAAGAAAATAAATAATTACACCTTCTACTAAATTAAACAATGAGTAAAGTTTGTCCACATTTAATTTAACAAAAAACAAAAATAAATAATATCTTTTCCTCCTCTACGTCATTTCTCCTTCAAAAAAAAAAACCTAACAAAAAAATCTGTCCCCCATTTTGGAGCGGGAATCTCTTGTAAATAAATAAAATAATAATAACACAAAACAAAAACTCATCATTTGTTTGTAAAAATTAAATAAAAATAAATAAAAATATTTTCTACTTTTTAATTTTCTATATAATCAATATATTATAAATAAATATAATGATTAAGTTATAAGAAAAAATAAAAAAATTTAAAAACCTAAAAAAAAACACAAATGAAATTCTAAAAAATATAAAAACTTATTTTTATAAACAATCAATTAAATAAAAAACCAAGTATTAACAAAAAAAAATAAAAGCGTAGTAGATCATATAATATTATAAAAATTAATTAAGCTTTTTTTTTATAATTTGTAGATTCGTTATATTATTTTTATTTATTTATTTCATTTTATATATAAATATAAAAACAAATGAATAAATTTATATACATACATATAAATAAATAATAAAATCTCATTAATTTATAATTATGAATAACATTCAGGATCGACTGAATTTTTATATAACCTTTGATTTAATTTTTAGTTGTTAAGATACACTGCCAAAAAATAATAAAAAATCAATAAAAATATATAAAAAACATAAAAATAAATAAATAATAAAAAAAAAACAATTATAAGACAATCGAGAAAGGCTTTTATTAAAAATTTTAATTTAAAAAAAAAACAAAAATTTTTTACTTAAATAATATTAAACAAAAAAAAAAAAACATAAAAAATAAAAAGCCTTATAATAAAAAGCCTTCTATTTTTTAATTACTATTTTTTTAACATTTATAATTTTTATTTTGAGTTTAAAAATTTATGAGATTTTATTATTTTGTGTTTCCAATTTTTCCAAATTTAATTTTTTTTTTTTTTCGATATTATTTTGACCAGTTATCAAATAATTTTTATTTTTATAAAATAAAAATTTAAAAAACAAAATAAAATATATAAAATATAAGAGCTGTACGAATGATTTTTTGACAATAACTGATAAGAAAAAAAAATAAAAAAAATGTATAATCCTTTTTAATTTTTTTTCTTTCACTCTATATCTCGTGTGTGATTTCTAAACTTAACTAAATTAAAAAAAAAAATCTATATAAAAAATAAAATAAATAAATAAGAAAACATAAAAAAAATAAAGTAAAAAAAAATATTATTACCTATTTTTATTTTCTATATTACCTATCTAAAAAAAAAAAAAATATAAGAAAAATCCATTAGAATTAATTACCAGGAATATAATTAAATTTTAATTTATATATTACCTTTTCCGTTCTTATTTTTAATTATATACATATATAAATTAAATATATATATTATAAATTATATTATGCAATTAAAACGTATCGTATACTGTTTTCTTTTACATAATTAATTAATTAATTAACTTTACATTATATTATATTATGTAGTTTAGAATATTTTATTTATTTTTTAGTTTGTTATTTTTAAAATACATCTAATTATTATATATATATATTTTTTTTAATTATAATTATTATTTTGTAGTCAATAAAAAAATTATTAAATAATTTTTTTTTAAATCTGATTTTTTATTATTTACATTTTATTTATTTATTTTTTTTTTTTTGGATGCTCTCTAAAATTATAGAATCTGAGATTTTATGTTATTTTATATTAAAATAACCGGCTTTAATTATGACAGCTATGACAGGGAAAATGTACGACACCATGATTCATAAAAGGTGATAATACCCTAGGTAGTATACAGGGTAGTAAGATTTCGAGATGTGAACAAATTTTTAAATAGGGCAATTACTAATTACCGAGTCTAAACTAAAAGAAATTCAGGATGAAATTTTTGCACTTCATGTTGATAAAAACAAAAACTCACGACCTTTCACATTTCTTATTGCGGATACTTTTATTTTAATATTCTCGCGATACTCGCTGACTTCTTGATTTTCTCAAGGTATGATCGAACGAAGGTGTATAATAAATGAGTATACTTGGGCACGTATTCGTATAAATTATCCAACGTCAATTCTTATTCGCTTAAGTTTACCGTCGAAAAATCGAAGCGTCACAGATTACCTACCACTAAGTAAGATATCGCAAAATTATACTAAATTGATACTAAGAATACTCCCAGACTGTGCTTTTGTTATGACTTTTGGATATATTTTCTCTGAAGTCCAAATGTTTTTCATTATATTCGCCACTTTTCTGGAATACGTCTATTAACCTGCCGGTAATAATTTGTTTTTTTAAATAATAATTTATCTGAGATCGACAACAGCATGATAGGCCTATAAGTTTTGTAGATTGTCTCCTATCCGCACATTTTCTTAAAATTACTTGCCTTCCATTTGTGCACGCTTTGGGAAAAATCCCATTATTCAGACAAGAATTCATAAAGCTTATAATAGACCACACACGTCGTGTCCTTCGACTATGATGTTATGTAGTCCTAGCGTTATATTTATTTTCATAGAAATGATCGCTAAGTTCGTTATCAGTCATCACTGAAATGATTTATTGGAAACTACATCTAAAAGGTAGTATTACCATGTACGCGGATCTTTTTGCACATTCAAATTCCTCTCCTGACTGTCGTCAAGTAATACTATATTTAGTAAGCATTTTGCGTGCTCCTCCCAACAAATTATTGTCAGCCGACTATCACTTATAGCATGGTACTTAATATCTCATACAAAATTCTTCTTAGCAGACCGCCCATCATGAGTGTAACATCAATAGTCCACACGCCGTAATGGTAATATGAGTGCGGTGCTGGCCATCTTCATTAATAACAAAGAAGCCACTTGATGTTCTAAATTGTCCAAAGACACTTCTCTCTCGATTATGTTCTTGTGGCCTCCATGATATGATCAAGTTTTTTTAAAATTTCCTCCGTTTCGTCTGAATATTCATTATACACTTCTACACGTATCGTGAGTCACAGTATGTCTTTTTTTATGTCTGTCCACTATCTTTGCATTTTGCCAATTCAATTGAACAATCTTCAATCGATAAGTACTTTTGTGTTTAGCTGGCACAAACAGCTTTTTTCATCATTAGATTCATGGTAGTTTTAATTGGAGTGCATTTTGTGATAAGCAAATATGGGTTAAAAGCCCTGGGCGGTAAGATCTATGTCCATTGAATATCAAATTCAAACCATCTCAGATCAGACATTGAGAGGCAGGCTTTCATCCATTTGTAAGTTTCATTCATTTGCGTTGAAAGTCTAGCATTTTAAAGTTAGAGAAAAGAAATTTCTCGTGATAATTGAAGTACCAAGGGGGTATGATTACTCCACCACCAAACCGATTACTACTTACTTTGAAGACACTGGTTTCACACCTCTAAACTATTGGGTGGAAAAAATCAGAAGTTACACAGCCACGATTAATATATTTTGTCTGTTGTTTGGTTATGGATGCGCTGAAGGGAGAGGGAACATGTTCTGAATTATCATTGTTGGCAATTCACTTGCCCCTTAATATTTTTCCATAATTGCATAACTGTAGAGAAACACCTATGAAATATCAATTAGCTATTTTCAACTGAGCAGATTTTATAAACGAAAACAAATGTTGAAATTGGGCTGACATAGCACCGAAAGTTAGTTCCCACAAAATGGAATTCATTGATAACTGCGATTCAGGCATACATATATGTACTCGTACATACACTGTTTAAGTCGTCTACATTTCTCGTATTTTTGAAGGTTTCGTTTGTTTATTGATGTCGAATATTCAGGATTTGAAAAATGTGTACTGCTTAAAACGATAATTAGAAAATAATTAGTCTCACCATGATTATAGATCCTAAGTGGACTAGAAGTGCACAGTTATATCAAGAATTTAAATCGATTAGTAATAAAATGTAATTTTTTGCAAGAACCTGACAATCGATAGCTCTATATACTGCACGCACTAAAACAATAATAGTTTCTTTTCAGCGGACCTTTTTAATTCCTATTTCTGTTTCCACCTCGTCTAGTATAGTAAAACATGCTGCTGAAAATTTGTAAAAATCACAATCTTTATCAATTACATATCTGTTAGTTTAGTCAACTCTACATGGCTGCTCACAAATTGTGTATATCCTAACTCAACTATCTCGTGCGCACGTATAATGGTTAATGTCATCCAACGTTCGTTCTACTGATAACTTACCAAAACCTTTCATATTATTTATAAGTTGCAGTTGATCAAGGCGTCCCTAAAACAAATACCAGTGCTTTAAATACATTACCAGTAAATTAAATTATTATTATTCCAGTTTGGCTTCGACCGTCCATTATAAAAAATGTAGACCATGTTATGGTTACTACCAATTTTACTTTTAGCAAATTAGCTGTCGCGTTCCAATACATTAATTCGACCTGAAATGAGATCAACAGATACATAATCTACTCACTTATTAGTAAAACAAATTAGTGCAACATTAAAACAAACGAAATCGTACAAAATCCCAAATATGTAGGTATTCCATTAGCCCATTCAAGTTGATAACTCAAAATTCGGACAAAACAGATCGCATTGTAGATTCATAATATATATTCGACTTCGAAATTATTTCGATACGATTTTCCTTTCGATTTATTTTAAAACGTAATCAAAAATGTTTAATTCATTTTTCTAGATATCTAGTATGCCGTCTAATTGATGCTCGACAATTTATTTGCGATTTTATCCGGCTGCTAAGTTAAATTTTTGTTGGCATTAAATTATTTGCTACTTGATAATTTAGCAACTCTGTGGAATTTTTGTTTAGGCGGTGGTGTGGTAAAAACACATGAAAATATGCTATTAAAAATAGGGAGGCACAAATAAAACCTAGGAAGCCAAGACAAACCTAAAGATAAAAAGTGAGTTGCAAGTCGTTCATTTTTTCGTAACCAAAAATCAAAATGTATTCTGGAATCAGTGTTGTCTACAGTTGGAGACAATTTACATACGGACAAACAATTCCCATAACTTTATCGTCAAGGTATAGACAATGTTAATAAAATAAATTTACCATTCTAAGACGTATTTTTTTAGGTTATATTAAAAATTCGAATCAAAGTTTTATGATTGGGGTTTAAGTTTGGGTAATATCTATTCAATTTGGTTTCAAAAATATGTACACTTCCAAAATTATAAACAAAACATTTGATAAACATTGACATTTAATCTTTTGGAAAACTATCAAAATCTTAATTTTGAATATTTTAAAAATTATATTTAAAAATTTCCAATGTCGATTTAAGTTTTTAAATCAAATTTTAATGAAGTAATTTTCGCAGTGATGTTCGGAATCTTCAAGGTGCGTTCACGATACCAAAAAAAAAATTTCTGGTGCAGAAAAATTCACCACGAAGTTAGCTATCTGAGTTGAAATATGCTCAACTCGAATAAAATTTCACCAGGCCAGCCATATTAACAAAACTGAATATTATACTTGTTTTGCTATTTTGTTGCTTGTTTATTTGTAAATAAACAGAGATTTGTCATTTTGAGTATAGTTAAACAAAAGTTTTCACTCAAAAGTCATAATATTTTCGTTATTAACAAAGGCTACACTGATGAAATTATATTTCGAGTAGTGAATATTTCAACTTCATACAACTAACTTCGTGGTGAATTTTTGTGCATCAGAAATTTTTTTAGTATCATGTACGCGCCTTCACAGCACATGTTTGAAATCTTCACAGTAATCGAGAAAAAAAATAAAGTCTGCATCACATCAAACTTTTCAAGAAATTTTGCGATATCTTACTAACTAAGAAATGAAATAAAAGTCAAAAACATTATCGTGATTAAATAACTTGGAAAGCGATGACGCCATCAAACAGTTGAAGAAGATTTATTAGACATTTATGATATGCAAATGCAACAAGCATAATTCAAAGAATTCTAAAAATTAATCTCAAAAATCATAAATTTTCAAAATTTATATGTAATTAAAAATTAACTGGGTTAGTCATTTTTAATTTGGTCATGCGAAATTTGAAATCTGCCTTACTTGTTTCTAAATTTTTTTTCTATCCCAAGACTAGATTGCCAAATTTAAGATTGCACCAAATTATTTAATTTAATGTAAGTTTGAATTATCCTGTACTCTTGAATGTGTCATTAAAAATGTTGGTAATCGGTATAGAAAATGCTGAGCCCGCAGTATACTTTTGAATAATATGATTTGCCAAACGATAAGTTTGTTTTGCAAACTCTGATGAATTTGATTTACAAACGGCATGCCAAAAATTGATTTAGGAGTTCAAACCATATAGAGGTTATGACTGACAGTGATCAAAACTAGCCGGCATGCTTTCAACATTTCAATAAGTACTTAGCGAATGAGCAGTTATCTAAAGATTTTAATTTAAAATATTCATCTAAACGTTTCATCTATTTTTGGAATCAAAAAAGCTTTTCATTATAAATGCTTTAAAATTTGTTCTGTATTAACAGTTAGATTAATTAAAAGCAGCATAATAATAGTTTAAAAAAATATATATTTTTGATTCGGAAGCATGTTGCTGATCGACACCTTTCATCTATATAATTTATTCCTAAACACCTGATGATTTAAATTGAAAAGCTTCTACAAAACTTTAAAAAAAAAATTGATTTTGAAGTTTTCACACATATTTCTATTCATTCAGTAAATTGGAGCAATTTCCAGTACATTTATGCAGACAGGTTGAGTTAAACAAAAAATCAAATAGTTTTGAAAATACCTTAGAGTTAAAAAAATTTCAATTTAAAGATTGGCATTGATCAATATTCTCTGACTTAAGGCATTGCATCTAATTCGCTAAATTGTTCGCCAATTGCATCGGTGTATTCTGTTTAACATATGTATGTAGACAGAACCAGACACAAAAAAATGTTGTATTCTTTTTTAGCCCAAAACAAAGATCTGTATTATTTGTAATTTTAACACGTTTGGACTCATTCTCTATAGTGGCTGGCCAGAACATTTTGTGGCATATACTTTAACTTAGAAATGCTACTGGAAGTGACATACTAAATTATAATAATTTTACACATGCATAGAACTAACAACAAAAATATTGATGTAAGCAAAGTCATGAAAACGCGAAGTGCTGTTTTGAATGCAGTGAAAACTTGTGAGTGATCTGAACGACGGTCATCATTCAACACTGTCTATCGAGACGATGTATGTACGATGTACACACAACTAACACAAAAAAATAATGTATTCAATTGTCGGTCCAAAACACAATTGAATTTCTTCCTTAATCTTTCTCTATGATGATTTTCATATTCTCAATATGATTTTCTGACCTCAAAATTTGCGTTCGAATATTACTTCGAAAATTAGTTCCACAGAAAGTTCGGTTTCAAACAAACCGGGATGTAGGCGGAACCGGTTACCCGCGAACATATGTATTATTGTAGATTCTGGTGTTGCTCTTAATTTTTATAATTAAGCCTATATATACCAAAAACACCCATACTCAAATATTACCGTAGCAGCAAAAATTGTATTTCGTATATTATCTACGCTATTGATTTTTATGAAGTTTATAAATCGCTCTAATTGTTACTCGTCATTTTGTAACTCTTTGTGAAGATAAAAATTAGGGCGATAATTTAATATCTTAATAGCTAATGACGTATAAAAATAATAAACACTGATCGATTTGGATTAAAATTCAATATTCACGCTTATATATTAACCACCAACCATTTGTTGAGATCATATTTTTTAAGACATATTGAAATAACGAATTAAATATCATAAAAATGTTGTTTCGTATGTAATCTGCGTCGTTAATTAATTTGGAATTTAAATAAAATGCCCTAATTTTTTTAAACACATTTCTTCAACAACTAAAGATACGTAACCCTAAAAATGATAATAAAAGTAAACCGAGTATTATTCCAATAACCGATCATTTTACTGAAATACAGAATTCGAAATGATATAAAATCAGAATCACATCAGCTATTTGTACCTCATTTCCAAGGCCCAATTTCTGGATGCATTTATTTCCATTGGTCTTACCAGTATATAGAATCGTTTATTATATGATAGCTAAGTCCCAAATTTCAATCTTAATTTCAACATTAACAAAAATTTTGTGAATTTATCTCTCAAAATCTGAGAATATATCAAAATTACCCCAATTTGAGCTCACTGCAATATTCAAAATATTGCGTATAGAGAAACGATACTATCCATACTATGTATTCTTTTATATATCTGACAGATATATTCACCTAAGCTATCTCAGAATATCCCTATAGACACATACAAAACAAATACACAAGAATATCCTGTAATACATTTATATTAAAAAAAAAAGTTTAAAAATTCAAACAAAGGTAATTGATTGATTTGCTTTTCAATTGCAAAGAAAAACACAAACTCATTTTCTTCTTACACACACACCGTGAATCTAATCAATCTTATTTCACTTTTTATTAGTATTATTTGCCCTAAAAGCAATATTTTCCCTGTTATACGTATGTACATATATTTAATTTGATTTGTTATGTTTGATGTGACATTCAGATAATTACGGTGGTTGGTTTCGTCTTGAATACTGTATACATTCGCAGCATTTAGTAAAATCTCAATAGTGTTGAATATCATATTGATATTTGCTATATTATACGAATATCTATAAAAGTCAGGTGCAAAGAGAGAGATAGAGACAAACGCAATGAGGATTTATGATTCAATTCATAACAAAACACCGATTTTATTATTATTTTTTATTAGATATTACAAACTTTAGTTACTTTAATTTCATTTTTAGTTTTTCCCCCCTTGTGCCTTTTTCAACCGCTATTTCGTGGTTTTTCGCTGAATAATAATTATATTAAGTATAATAAAATTATTAAAAATAAAACCTCTCTCCAAATACTAAAAAAATAAAAAAATTAATAAATAAATAAAAACACGAAAAAAAATTTGTATTAATTAATTTAAATACTAAAATAATAACATTAAAAAGATTAATTAACGTTAAATAATTTTATATTTATAATTATAATCACAATCAAATTATTATTATTTTTATTTTTATTTATTTATAAAAAAAAACAATAATAATATTTATAAATAAAAAACACTATTATTTAAATTGTGTAAATAATAATTTTCAAATTATACTTAGTTTATTAATATATATCAATTGTATTGAATTAGAATGATTCTGGATTGCTGGATTACAAAACGATGACCAATAACACGTTAGCAATATTTCACCATAATCCAGCATAAAATCATTAGTATGATTATTAATTATTATATTGTTTTTTGTTTTAATTATAATTATATTCCAAAAATTCATATCAAGCATTTTTTAATTAATTTTATTTTATAAATTATATATATAAATATTATAATTATTAACGTACATTTAAATTAATTTAATAATTTTAGTTACCCATAAAAAGCAAAAAAAAAAAAAAAATTTAATTAAATTAAATAATTGATTAAAAAGTATTAATAGATGTAAATTTGATAAAATATAAATAATAATTATTAATTGTAATAATAATAATAATAATATATAAACCCAATTCAATTACACAATTTTATTTTAATTTTAGTCTATTAAAACAAGAGAATTGAGAAAAATATTTAATTAATTAATTATGTATATACCAAAAAAAAAAAAACATTAATTGTTAAGACAAAATAATTGCGTAGATATAAAATTTTTAATGCGCTTAATGATTTTTTAATTTTATTTAACAAATTTGTTTATTTTTTAAAGTACGGGTAATTGATTTCAATTTTTTATTTTATTTCAAAATAAATATTTATCGTGGAATTTATATACATATAAATATTTACAACATACATACATACAAATTTATTTGAAATTTAATTATTTTAATTTTTTATTTTTTGTTATACCGGAAACGTAAAGTAAAATTCATTAAATAATATAAATATTATTTACTATGTGAACTATACTATATACATATATGTATATATAGTGTGATGGCCAATAACAAAATAATGCAACCATCAGATACCCAATTCACGCGATTCAATTTGATCTGTGCATGTGCCTGATTGTTTCATTTTTTTGCTATCAGCTCCTCGCTCTAATATACATACTTATATACATTATTATTTAAAATCAGATAACAAAAAAATAATAATTTAATTATAAATAAATCCATTACTGTACATACAAGTAATACAAAACAAAAACAAAATAATAAGGAATTTAATTATTAATTAATTAAAAATTACAAATTAAATAAAAATTTAAAAAATAAAAAATGGGGTTTGCTCTCTATGCGCTGAAGATAATGGACCAAGAAAAATTATGTGGACAAAAAACCAAAATTAAACAAACGATAATTAATTATAGATAAAACAAAACAAAAAAACTAATTATCTGTAGAAATGAATAAAAGAAATTAAATTAAACAAACAAAAAAATCACATTGTTAGCGTTGAAATGTACAACACGGATTAATATAAAAAAATAAAAAATTAAAAAACAAAAAAATTTAAGAAGTAAATTAATAAATTAAAACAAAAAAAATGATGAAAATAAAAATTATACAATTAAATATAGCTTCAAAAATTATTAATAAAAATAATTGTCGAGTTTTAATTTAAAATAATAAAAATTTTGTTGAAACAATTCAAACCCACTCGCTGAGTCGCAGGCAAGGATGTTCATTTACCCGTCATCTATTAATTTCCACATCGACGTGTCGACCACTCGTCGCCAGTGACAACAATTTAGACAACGTCGATATTGTAGACAACCTCTAGAATGGTGATTTGTTGAGCTAGTTCAAAACTACTGTAATTCTCGTACAAAAATTATATATAGAGAAGACTTTCATAAATATTTCGAATTTCTGACTAATATCTGAAAAAGTGAAAATATCGACAAGCTGTTTGATATTTTATATAACAATATATGAATCAATAGACTTTGCTGAGAAATTGTACAAATCTAAAACTTTCCGAGTGCTATGTATATCTGGAAATCTGAAAATGCCAACGAATGGTCGGGTATCGAGAACCTGGATATTTTTCTGTTTTTTTTAGTACCCGAATACCCGGTAATTCCGAAACGTGCTTTTAAATTATAATAAATTTTAAATCATACAAAGTTACCACGAAAGACCTGAACAGCTTTTAATACGTTTATATGAGAGTCAAAATAATAAGGGAATGACCACGGACAACACAAAATTTTCTGATGTGGTGTTTGAATTAACCATCATCAGGGATGGGCGAGGTAGATTACGCCATATAATTTACGCGGTTATCGACATGTAAAATATAACGTAGATTATAATGTTTTTATTTATTCAGAATTGTTTGCCATTTCATCATGGAAAGACTGAGCCCGGCATAGCGTCTACAAATTGTTCAGCTTTATTATAAAAATCAGCGTTCTGTGAGCAATGTGTTTCGTGCGCTAAGACCAAGTTACGGTTGACATAATCGGCCTGTCGAGACCAATATTTGGAATACCATCGAAAAGTTTGAATCCCAGTTTACAGTATTGGATGATACGCGACTAAATAGACGGTTTGGCGTGGTTTGAGCGCCTGAGAAATCATTCATCCATATTTCTTCAAAAAAGAAGACAGGCGATATATGTACCTGTGAATAGTGCCCGTTTTTGCGCCATGATAACGGAATATTTGCTGCCTGAATTGTAACCCGACCTCGACGACATTTGGTTCTTAGAAGTCGGCGCTACTTGCCATATAGCGCGCGAAGCAATGTACTTAATGAAAAATTGTTTTGGCGAGCAATTAATTTCACGGTTCGGATCGTTGAATTGGCTATATTTAGATCGTGTGATATCTCTAGACGCTTTTCTTTGGGGTTATCGAAAGTCCAAAGTCTATGTGAATAAACAAGCTAGATTTGAGGCATTGGAAGTGCCGTTACTCGTTCCATTCGCCAGATACCAATCGATATTCTCAAACGCGTCATAAAAAATTGGACTTTGAGAAAGTCCGTTCTTTCGAATGATAATAAAGTTTCCATACGATTAAATTGAATTTTTTGAGTATTTTAAAATTTTGCACAAATCACCTCTATAGATTTCGTTATTACGGATAAAATCACGCACATCTTGTTTAATGCTCCCTATTTCTGCCATAACTTCCGGTGTAACTTGCACTTCAGCACTCTTTCCACTATACCCCAAAATGTTTCGATACATCGAAAACCTGTGGACTCTTTGATATAAATTGATTTGATTAGTCCCGTGCAAAATTTATTGTTTCTGTTGGAATTAGAGTCGTGTGAACGAGTGATAGCTCTATATGGCCAAAACTTTACGGCTGTATCGTGTTGAAGAATTATCATCAAAATACGTTGGTATGAAAAATGTGACAAAAACCTGGCTCCACAACTGCAAATTGCTGGCCAAATCATTCATTTTTTTTCCAAATGTACATATTTAACTTGAAGTGCCTCCAAACCAATTTCATGTACGTTTCGTACATCATCAAAACACACATCATCCACTAAATTTTGTCATCAGTCTGGCACATATTTTATTGAACAAGTATTGGTTATCTCAACGATTTGACTCATAGCCTTCCTGAACTCGAATTCGTTTTACCATGGAGTGAGGTGTGTTAAATTTTATGGCACGGTCATAGTTAAATTTCCCCGGATTATTTTTAATGACGGTTATAACCTTTTAGTAAAGATTTCTATCAGTTGTGCCATGTAAAGATTTCTATCGTTGTTCAGCAGAAAATTTTAATACGCCGACGGTCGAGTAAGCAGAGTCAATGCTCTTGAAATTGTGAACTCGAGTTCAAGACTCGTCAGCGCCAATACTTTTTTAATTTAATTGCTGTAAAACTGGTTCAAGACAGCTTCTGTTGAAATCTACATTCAATTTTTGCAAGTAAAAGATCCATTTCTTATGACCGTAATGAAATTTACCGTGATGGTTAAATAAGCATAGTCTATTCCTGTTGCTAAAATTTTCAATTTTCTCTATTGAATACGCAAATATAAATGATTTGTATAGCATTTTGTATATTAGGCGGTGGTGCAGTTAACAGAGTCATTGGTTTTGAATTCGTGAACTCAAGTTTAATTCTCGTCAGCGCCAATACTTTTTTAATTTAATTTCTTCGGCAAGTATAAGAGGCATCTCTTGTGTATGACCGTAATGAAAATGTAAGAGCTATCTCTTGTGTATAACCGTAATGAAATGTCCACTCCTATTGCTAAAATTTTCAATTTTCTCTATTGAATTGTCCAAACATAAAAGATTTGTATAACACCATATAAATTTATATACGCCGGTGGTCCAGTAAGCAGAGTCGTTGCATTTGGAATTGTGAACTTGAGTTCAAGCCTCGGTTTGGCATTAAATAAATTTTAATTTAATTTATTTAGGTGTCATAGGATTTGGAGTAGTGGATGTTGTGCAGTGTTCAAACCTCTCGATTAAGGGTTAAAAAATTTAGCGGACATCCACAACATATCTCATAAAATTAAAAAAATCGCTTTTTTGATTTAAAAATGACCAATTTGCAATTAAAATAAAAATATATATATTGGCTTGAACTATAGTCATGATTAAATTCCATTCACACAGCTTCTTTTACCACCAAGCCACCGCCTTACATATAAATAGTGATATTCGTATCGTTCATAGGTGTTATTTGAATAAAAAAATTGAACATTTTAGCAACGGCAATGGACTTTGCTTATTTCACCATCGCCGTACAATTTTATTACCGCTTTATAATCATACCACATCTTTTATACTTGCCACTTTTACATGGAGAATATTGAAGTTTTGAACAAAAGCTGAATTTGGATTATTTTTATTTCACCTTCACCAATTTGATAGGAGAAATTAAATCAAAAAATGTTTGGCTCGATCGAGAATCGAACTTATATCCATAAATCCAAAATCACTGACGTTGCTAACTGGACCACCGCCTCATATATATTTCATGGTATACAAATCTTTTATATCTGTCATTTGAATAGAAAATATTGAAAATTTTAGCAAACGCAATGGACTTTGCGTTTATTTCACCATCGCTTTATACATGCTACACTACTTGAAAAATATGAAAATGTTTAACAGAAGCGGTGTGTTGAACCAATTTTAATACAAAAGAAATTAAATTAAAATAATACCGTCGCTAATGGGACTCGAACCTTAGTCCACGAATCCAAAGTCAATCACTCTACTACCACGTCTACCACGGTATACAAATTTGACGTTATGCAAATCTGCTGAGTTGAACAAAAAATGTCCCAACATTAAAATCGTTTGAAACTTAACTGAACTGCATAGTGCCAGGTGCAACATTTAATGCGATGACATTCCAAACATTGTATTTCGAAGAAGTTAAAAATCTGACAAGCTATTCCTCCTTATGTTCTTGATGTCAATGATGCTTGATGTGATTTTCTAGGCGGGCCACAATATTGACCACTGATCATACAAATTTTAAGTTTAAGTCAGTACATGAATAACGTCCAAATAAACAATTTCCCTATACAAACTGAAAGTATAACAAATATAGGTATAGCTGAGTTTAAGACTCGTATAAAACTAAAAACAAATTTAATTTAATTTCTTACAAATTAATTCAATTCAGATTCTGTTAAGTTTTCAATTTTCTCTATTCAAATGGTGAGTATAAAAAATGGATTTATCAGTAATGAAATTGTTCGGCAGTGGTCAAGTAAGCAAAGTAATGGGCGTTTGAGTAGTGGACGTGAGTTCAAGCGGCATTCGGGCTAAGGTAGTTTTAATTTAATTTCATCTTACAAATTAGTTCAATTCAGCTTTGGTTATAAAAAAAATCGAGCAGGTCAAGTATTTTTCCTGGGTCAGTTGACCAATATGTTGGTTTTCGAGTTGAAATAGATTCACATCCATTTTCTTTAATAGCAATCAGTAATTCTTTTCCTTTAGTTGTAGTTAATCTAGAACCCAGTTAGTATTCTTGTCACGCAATGAAGTCACCACCTATTATGAACCTTTTTCCCAGATGCTTGAAGAACTCTGAGTATTGTTTGTTTTTAATAAAATGTCTTGGTGGACAGTACACTCCGGCCACAATAATAGGAAAGTTGTGAGTTATCTGAACGATTTGGCTTTTCAATAACTCGGTAGCACTTATAGCTTTCCTGAACTCGAATTCGCTTTACCATGGAGTGGGGTGTGTTACATTTTTTCGACTTTTCTGCGAGTTCCACCGTTATAGATTATCCCCACTCTATATAACGCTATATACCGTTGTTTTGTGTAAATTTAATAATTTTGTTACATTACGCTGAAGTATAGATTCATGGTAATTAAGCACGATTAGTTTTAAATTCCGCAGTTTTTGAAAAGAGATTTAAATGCATTGACGGACATTCTATAAAACAATCACCATTGTTCCTAAAGAAATTTGGTCACCCTTTAGTTTAGAACTAATTCACAAAACCATGTTGACGTTGTCTGCGTTGTCTGACGCGTAAACGCCCATCCCTGGTTCACAGTTTAAATACTCAACTCTTCATAAATTTCATAAAATCCGGCTTCATCTATCCCCTCATTGTGAGCTTCTTGCGCCAAATTAATCAGGGAGAATTCATCAACTTCTAATACAGATAATACACATTGGCGCCGTATTCTTCATATTCATACGCGTGATTTTACTTCTGACCATGAATCAGCAATATTTCCATCATTTGTATCGGTAGCATTTAGAAGTTGTTTGAAAGTTCTTCATAGGTAATAGGATTTCAAGGTGGAAATTACACCCTGATCCATTGGTAGAATGATGGAACTGGTGTTGGGCAAAAATAAGAATTTGACATTTTCGTTGATAACATCTATACGTAAGCTGAGTGTCCTGGTGCATTGCCGAGCAATACCAATATATTGAATTCACATTTTGATCGAAGCAGTATTTCCTGAATGCAGATATAGCACAATTTTTTACCATTGGGAAAACAAATCCATGTTTTCTTATTTCTTTTATAAATCGTGTTAACCAACCACTATTTGCGTTAAATTGTTCATTTAAGGCTTCACTATTTAATGGTTCATTTTATTGTAGATCGTCAAAAGTAATGTTAGCTTTAGTTATGTGGCGTTAGGTTGATGGTCAACTTGACTGAAAATCCACCAAATATAGCATTTAATTAATAAATGATTGACTGATAACCGGCTAGTGGTAATTGTTTGTAATTACCTCCATTATTCATAACATTCCCATATTCCATAACTTATGACTCCATCCGTTCAACAAATCCCTCCCATTTTCAACTCACCTGCGTCATGATTAGCAGAATGGTACAACCAGAGGAGAATTGATTTTGGGAATGGCGGATAACATTAATCTTATTCGGCAAATCCTAATTATCTTTTCATTCAAACACCTATACATCCAAAATGCAAATGAGACGAAACACATCGAGTAATACGCCAGCATCATCTGGCGATTATTATAGTACTAACAATAACTTCGTGTGAACTAGCACAATGGAGATAGCAGCACACACCAACAAAAAAAAGATAAGTTGATATTTTCGAAAATGGAACGTTTGCTCGCCTAAACCAGTTAGGCAAATTGAACAGTTAGCCAACTTGAAACATGTACACATATGAAACAAACCAAATTTCATCACAGTAACTTCACGAATAGTTTTGTCCCAATGGATTAGAGCAAACAAACCGAATTTCTTTATAATATCCGAGACACTAATGACCGATTGCCCCAATTATTTAACTACCGGTTCTCTCCAGTTATAGTTAACCGGCCGATATTAATCTGTGTGAAGTTATCCCGAAAAAAGACTTTGCGGAATGTTAAAAAGCTCCAATATTTATATTTTATAGTTTTTATAGTTTATAACAAATTTTTACAATTTACTTTTATTTTTAAAAGACCTATGCCCAGTTGAACGAATGTATTGACATGCGGTTAACTTGATTTAAACGTTTCGAACACCGAGCCGCTTGTTCAATCTCTGGTTAAAATCAACCAGACAAAATCGGGCGATTAACTATTTAACTATTTATTTGATTAATTTGCTACTTGCGTTGAGAATATGAAAACAATAATGTGAAAATAGATAAAACCCATTGCTAGAATAAACCAATTTTGGTGTTCAAAAATTACAACCATTGTTACAATCATTTTTTCACACATAAATCCAAATATTCAGAGTTTATCACAAAAATTTAATTAAATTTGAATGCTTTATACCATATACACACAATAACATTCAAAATAGTAAAAAAATAAACACAAAACAAATACAAAACACACAGAAAACAACACACACATTAGAAATACACAAAAATATAATAAAAATACGCAAAATTAAAAAAAAAACAAAAACAAGATCATATGGGATGACAAAACATAGATACAAGATCATATGGCTAAACAAATGAAATTGTCACAAAAAACTTGATTTTGACAAATTTTAATTTTTTGTTTGTTGGTACGCACATTTGCCTTTAATAATTTTTTACATATGTACATGATAGGTCCCTAACCATCGAATAATTACCAACCCTATGTCACATACAAAAAGCAATAGGAGTCGTGGTTTTTTATCAAATTTTTCGAGTTCGATTACTGCACTGGATAATAATTTTCTAAAGTTTATTCAATAAAACCTAAATGAATTTAATTAACGTTAAACTACAAATTTTAATTCACTATTATCGAAATAAAATCAATTTTAACTTTATTTTTCGATGTACTCGATAAAAAAAATTTCGTGTACTATGATTTTATCGAGTACCTACATCAAAAAATAAAGTTAAAATTGATTTTATTTCGATTATAGTGAATTAAAATGTGTAGTTTAACATTAAATGTATTATATTTATAGTTTAAACTTTAGAAAATTATTATCCAGTGCAGTATTCGAACTCGAAAAATTTGATAAAAAACCACGACTCCTATTGCTTTTTGTATGTAGTGGTTTGTACACTGTTATGAATTCTAAATTGCATAATTCCTCAATTAAAATTGAAACTAAATGATTTTTTTGTAAATTCAAATAATAATATAATAAGTTAGTTGACAAGATTTAGTGTAAATCAAAGTACTTATTATGAATTTACGCTCAGGATTAATAAATTTTAAAAGTAACAAAAAATGAGACAAATATATTATTTATATTATTTTATATTATTTATAGTCATGTTAAGTTGAATTATTCCAAAATAGTCCAACATAATTTATGTAAATGTCATACGTAGGTAAATTTCAAAAGACTAAAGTGGCATATATTTCATCGTATAATAAATTAAACAAATATTTATTAATAATTGAATAATTTAATCGAAACAAGCTTTTTTTAATTTCATCTGTCTCATTCAAAAATGCCACCGCTAAAATAAGTCAAGATTCGAACCACAAAAACACAACAAAAAAAAACACAAACTTTAGAACTGGGGGTCGAATATGTATCTCTCGTATTACGAGTTACGACAACTCGTAATGCATGAAGTCGTAATTGCGACATAGCGCGATTATGTATGCAAGTACGAGATACAATTTTTTCGAAAAAAAGAAGTTGCCGATATGTTCATATTCGGACACATATTTTGTTTTGGTTTTTATTTTGTTTACAAATATTTTGTGGTTATGTCAAAATAAAATAAGCGCGTGACGTAGTTGTTCGGTTGTTTGCGTGTTCATTCAAATTTTTTGTGTTTGAAATCAAAATTATTTGTTTTAAACAAAAAAAAATAAAATTAAAATAAAATAAATAAAAATAAAATTATTTTGTGTATTTAAAAATTTATTTGAAAGTAAGTAATCTTTTGGTGTTTTAATATTATAACCAAGCTAATTTGACATATCATAATTCTATTTACAGGAAAACATTGTAATGGATCCCTGTTGTTGAATTCATTCATCCTTGGCAAAATCGGGATGGTCTTCCATAAAACTAATAATTTTATTTAGTTGCTGTCCATTTGTTCGGTTTGCCTTAAATAATAGTTTTTGTACACAAAATAAAAATTATATTAATTATTTGTTTATATTAAAAATACAAAATAAAGTATTAAATTATGATTAGTATATAAACACATATTTTCATTTTATGTAATAGATTGGAAAATAGTTTTTTATTATTTTTATTAAAAAAATTGTAATCACTTCTTCAACAACACTTAAACGATTTTTGGCAATTAAATCGTTTTTCGCAAAATCACCACGACACTACTATGGTTGTCGCACTTTTCAAAATGGAATGAACATAGCAATAAATCAAACTATTAAATTCATATTTAATAGTAATTTATTAATAAAAAATCATATGTTCGACTATTGAATTACTACTAGATGTCTAAAAAGATTATTTGAACAGTTAATTTTACAGATCCTTAAAAACAATCATTTCAGCTTGTCGTCAAATCATAGTTGCTTGTCGTACTCAATAACTTGTACGAGTAAAACAACAACATATTGTAATTACGAGAACTCGAAATGTCTCACATACACGCGTTTGGTCGTAATTTCGAAAAACTCGTAACTCGTAATGCTTACATAATCGACCTCCTGTAATAAATGTTTCCAATAGGAATATTAAAACCAGTAGTAATAATAAAAATAGAATCGACGATTCTGAAACCACGAGTGAAATTTAAAGATGCAGGAATAATCCTCTTTATAATTCTTATAAACAATTAAATTTTATGCGTAGGTAAAAATAATAAAAAAACCTATTAAAAAATTGAGTGATAAATTGGACAAATAATTAAAAATAATTAAAATAACAATCTTTAATTCATATTTTTATCTTGGTTCCACCGATTAACTAAGAGCCTTTATCATGTACTAGCCAAATATAATTTCTGGGATTGATCGAAAATTATCATTCAAAATTAGAGTGTGAACAGTTCATCGTACAAAATATTTTTTCGAACAAAATAATTCATAGAAAAAATTTACTATAATAATTTGTATGGTAATTATCGGTCATTGCGAGAGATGTTGACTCAACCATGGCTCAACCGTGACAGTACATGGGAAAGGTCAGTTAATTACCTGATCAAAATAGGTAGGGGTAAGAGAAAAATGCGAGTACATTTTTTCTATGAATTATTTTGTTCGAAGAAATATTTTGTTCGATGTATTGGATGGAAGGTAAAATTTTATGTGAATTTTTGATGTCCAATTTTAATTGCGAAATACCCATTTTTTGATCATTTTTTTTATTGTTGATTCAATTAACATCTAGTGGACTGCACTTTTTCAAAACTTACCTTATACATATGTGCTTTATTTCGATTACGTTTTTGAAGTGTTTTTTAATTAACTTAAAATATTTAAAATAACAGTCAAATTTCCAATAAGAATCATCTGTTTTCTTATTTGATTTGTTTTAACAGTGTATCACACCCGTATAAAATCTCGAGATAATTAATATCATTTAAAACGCCGGTTATTGAAAAAACAAATAATTGAAATAATAAATAATCTCCTAACTAAATTGAGCCTTCTCTTGGTAATAAAATGTATATTCAAATAACCATGATCAGGCAGTCAGTAAGCCTAATTTTAATTCATTACAATAAGAAAAATAAATATATCAATCCCAATGGGGAAATATTTCTCCATACAAACAATATATAGATTGCGATGATTTCACAAACGCACTTCTTCATCAAAAGTTTTATTAGAATAAAGGGATTCAATTTCTACTGGACAACCCATCCTAGTGAAAGAGCTAGAGGTGCTCAGCTGAACTAATTAAAAATGGTATTAAACATAATCAACAAGAGAATATGAGGGAAAGCTGCATGCAAGCAACGGTTACCTCAATCCAATATAATGGCGCAGATCTAAATATTGCGGCAGCAACAAATCAAGGAACGAAGAAAGGCAAAGAGAATATGGCATCTCACCAGAAATCCCATTGATAAAACAGCCTTCGATCGGATAAGTAACAAAGTCAACAGGCTAGGTCCAGAAATAGATAAGGACTACTCGTTATGGAAAGCCACCAGAAAATTTAAACGATCTGTAGCTCGGATACCACCCATAACAAATGCTTAAGGTAGTTGGGTTCACCAAGCCAAAGAAATAACAGAACTCATTGCTCAACACCTAGCAACAGTATTTCAACCCCATGACATTTAATCCAACATCGATGTAACACCTGTTTATCAACCAAGTCAGGATTTTAGAAGGGTCACGCCAGTGGAAATTACCGAAGAAATCGTCAAAAATCTTAACCAAAAAAGGCACCAGGAATTGATGAAATATCACCGGGTCTATTCAAGGAACTACCACGTAAAGCAATCATCATGATCACTTACTTATATAAAGCCTGTATGAATTCAAGTATGTACCCAAATGCTTCAAAACGGCCCAAATAATTATGCTGAAGAAACCAGGCAAACCAGATGTAGAAGTAATGTCGTACGGATCAATCTCACTGCTTCCGACCTTATCAACGCTGTTTGAAAAACTACTTCTGAAACGTCTCAAGCCAATGGTAAACGTTCCTGATTCTAAATTTGGATTCAAGAGTAACCATTCCACAATAGATCAAGTCCATCGAATCACTACGGTGATAGAGCAAGCGTTAGAAGAAAAGAAATATTGCCCCGCTGTATTTCTGGATGTATCCCTGTACATACCTACAACGAACAAAATATTCATCGGTACGTTTTCTGACGACACTGTTATTATGGCAATAGACGAATCGCAACAAAGGGCAGTGGAAAATCTTCAACGAGCAATGAACAACGTTACTAATTAGACGATTGATTGGAAAATCGCGCTTAATGAGCTTAAATCAATCCATGTGACATTTACGCTCCGACCCAAAAATATCAACCATCACATACACATCAACGTGGTGCAAGTGCCACAGGCTGAATCAGCCAACTACTTTGGTCTGCATTTACACTCAAGGGTAAACTATGGAAACATCACGTGCGACAAAAAGCTGAACAGATACGAATAAAACAACGTCAAATGTACTGGTTAATTGGGCAGCATTCCAAAATGAACCTGTATTACAAAAGACTAAATTTACCAAACTATCTTCAAACCAATATGGATGTATGGTGCGCCGCTATGGGGTTGTACTCATAAAGCCAAAATAAATTTCCTCGAATGGTCACCAACACTTACCGATTTTTTAGTAACAGGGAAATACACAATGATTTACAAATATAATTGTTAGATGACGTCATCCGCGAATGTGCCATCAAACATGAGAAGAGGGTTCTCATCCACACCAACGTTGCGAGGCCGTACAACTACAAACCAACCAAACCACATGAGCTAACCGAATGAATATCATACCTCAGGGGAACTGGACACTGGTGCAGCAAACCCACACAAGTTTATGCTTATCTCATAAGTACTAGTGTTAACCTTAATAATGAATTAAACGAATTAATAATGTTTAAGATTGTAGTAGCCATACCAATAAAGATGTTTTAAAAAAAAAATTATAATAATCCCAAAGCTCAAACACTCTATATGTAACAGTGTTTCAGCTGTGAAAACATTCTTTGAATGGCTCTTCTCGTTATCGCATGGACATAGGGGTGGTAATAATTTCATAATGATTGACCATCTTCAATAGCACCTTATTGACCTTTTACATATTTGTATAATTTTTTAAATATCTTTGGCGAGCGCAATATACTTTTTCGTTCTACTATAATTTTGATTTAGTTAAGAAACAAACTAATTTTTGAACAGCCTTTTTTCGGGATGAATTTTCGGGCTAACTTCACATCCGTCCGATTATATAGAGTTATTTATTTAATCGGCAATTAATATTTTGATTTTGACTTGTTATTGTATAGACAGAAAATATTAATATTTCCAAGTAAAGTGCATAAAAAAATATTAAATTTTAGCATTTACCCACTTGTTAGCTAATTTCTAGTTAAATAATTTCGTGTAACCGGGCACGAAACAATTAATAAAACTAAACTGTAATACGATAAACTGTCCGCACATGATGAATTGTGTCTACGATAAATGGTTTATACGATAACTTGTGTTTCGATTAACTGTTATCCGATAAATCGTTCACGATAAATTGTTTACGATAAACTGACAGAAAATCGGATGAATGTATCAATAAACAATGAAATCAACCGGTAACGGTTAAACTTGAAATTATATTGTGAATTTGAATAAAAATAAATATTATTTGTGGGTGAAATCTTTTTTATTTAGAAACCTCTTCAGTGGCTACACCACTGTGCATATAGCCTTATTATGGACTATCTACTTTAGTGCCATCGACTCAGTTTTGCATGTTAGTTGAAGGAAATGCGTTTTTGGCGTTTTTAATATTGCAAACATCCATTTTGAAACTTAACTGAACGCCATTGGCTAGTATGTACACTTTTGGTACCAGATGCTAGCTTTTTAAGTACATTAATTTCCAAATGCGGTGGCACCACAAAATGGTTTGGCGTACAATAAGAATAAGACAGTTTTTTGTAAACATAAAATGAATTATCAAATTGTATATTTGTTTTCGAATTATGAAATCATTGGTTGCAGAATAAATGGGGTCATTGTGTTATCAATTCTATAAAGTTATGATTCTTCGAAATCACTTAAAAGTCGGCATCAGTATGTATGTATGTACGTCAACTGAATATATGCAATTTATGTTATTTCGATGGATGTGAGTGCAACGCAAATCAATTTATCAATACAGGTTGTGTTAATTACTTTTTAACAGTGTAACAAAATAAATATATATATATATATGAAATTTAAATAAAACACAGACAATTTAGTTGATTCTTGGTACATATTTGTTTTAATAATTGCGCGATGCATAATCAAAAAAGCGCACAATATATGTATATGTATATGTATTATAACTATAATACATATATGTATATGTATTATAATTAAATAGTTAAATAACAAACAACATTTGCAAAAAAAACAAATAAATTGATGCGACAACCTTAAAATATTCAGTTTTATTTAAGATTTCAATCAGTAGACAACATCAGCAATCGATCAACCACAATGAAGTGTACATTTTTTGTAATTTTATTAGCCGCAATTATTTTTTGCGGTGCAAATGGAAATGTTGTTAGTAAGTGATTTTAAAATGAAAAGTGTTAAGTGTTCCAATTAAATCACTTTTATTATTTTTTATACTTAGAACGCCAAGCAGACGACAGATGTAATGAAGAGGGGGGAGTAGCAGGGCGTTGCTACGCATATGTCCCAAGTTTCTCGTACAATAAGGATACCAATTCATGTTATGATTTCGTATATGGTGGATGCGCTGGTACCTCAAATAGATTTGGTTCGCAAGAACAATGCGAATCTGCCTGTAAACACTAATTAAAGAAATAAATTGATGTGATATGACATTATTTGTTTGTTTTCGATAAAATTGTACTTTTATTTATGAAAAAGTGAGAACGATGTCTAATCGATGTTGAGAGGAACTTTCACTTACATAGTTAAAATATTTTTAAATTGCCGGGCAGAACAAACATTAATAAGTGTTTATTTTAGGTAGATTTTTAACCAACCTGGTTAAATTTCGCAATCAATCTCCGAACAGTTGGATCATTTGGTATAATTTCTCATTACAATATCCTACGTAAGTTTCGCACTGTTCCCGCTAATTTGCAACATGTTTTCGTAATAATAATAAAACAGTGTTTAAAGGCCATTTTTGGCGCCTTACTGTATCAACAATCTGCCTCAAACGGTTTCGATCCTGGGCATGGGCTTCATACTGTCTTAGACAACCTGAAGAAGCAAAGTCGTTCTCTACACCGTTGAGCCATCCTCGCCTGCTTTCAGAGATTGCTGCACAATACGTTCCGGATCAGCACGCAGAACGTGACCGAGCCAGAATACTCACTGAGAACTTATTTCATGCACAATATCGGGGATCTTCATCTTATTTCTGATCTCGATATTTTACAGAGATCGGTATGTGCCATCTATTTCGCGTTTTAGGCCGTAAAGCCCTCGCATGACTCTTCTCTCAAATCGTACTCATCTGTCAGCGCCCAACTTTTACATCCAAACATAACAATGTAACTCACCCACACTGTTATCGAGAGTGATAAGAGAGCCCAACTATTTGAACTTCTTCACTCCTTGACACGTGTGGCCACTACTAAAAATTTGGTGTGCATATGACCAGAGATTTCGTTTTAAACAGAAGCAGGATCAAGTATTTCTTTCACTCCGTTGCTATTCAGTCACGCATATGTCATCTGCATAAGCAAGCACCTGATTGGACTGGCGATATAAGATGTTGCGCTTTGTTGTTTCAGTTTTACGAAAGATGTACTTCAACATGAGATTAAAGAGTATCAGGGACAGAGCATCTCCTTACCGAGGACACCCGAGTTAACTGCAAAAATTCTTGATATCCCGTTCTCAATTTTAACACAGCATTGAGACTATGTCACTGTGATTCTACACAATCGTACCAATTTTGTTGGCATTCCTAGGGATTCCAGCGCAGACCACCGATTGATCGAGTCATAGAGCTGTCGGAACTCCAGGAACACCTGATGTACGGTGATGGAAGTCTCATAATAGTTAGATAGAATCATCCGCATCGAAAATACATGATCAGTGACCGATCGATTTGGACGAAATCCTCCTTGATATTCACCAAACAGGCCCTCTGCTAAAGGAATGATTCTATCCAATATAATGTAGGACAGTAACTTGTATTCTGTGGAAAGGAGAGCTATACCGCGATAATTATCACACTTCAAGCGGTCTCCCTTCTTGAAGATGGGGCATACCGCGGCCACTTTCCATTCGTCAAGCATTACTTCGGTTCATCATACTAATCGAAGAAGGTCGAAAAGACAGTTCCACAAAGTATCCCCTCCGAAAATCAAGAGCTTCGAGTTAATGTAGTCCACTCCAGATGAGCGGTTTCGTTTTAGTCTCTGCATGACTTTAGTGATTTTCTAATGGGATGGATCATCAATGCAAATCTCCGCAGTCTGTATTTGAGGTGACTCAACTACAGTCTGTGACGCATGATTAACACCAAGCAGGCCGGTAAAGAGTCCATTCCATGCGTCTAGTTCTGCGTGAATATTGACACAGAGGTTCCCATTCCGGTCCCGAATGGCAGTTGACGCAAAACCTGAAAGTATGGTGCAATCCAGTAACTCCTCTAAAGAAATTACGTGAACTGCGCTCATTACTGATTGTTGTACTTTCAGAACCTGATGATCGCTGGCTATGTATTTGGTTGCTGACCGATAAGTTCTCACATCTTGCACAACCTGAGCTCGCCCTTTTGAAATTACTACGTGGTAAATTTGGCTGCAGGAAATTTTGGGATGATGTGCCCAGTTTCCAAATGTATCTGTTTGTGAAGGAATAATGTGCTTGCTGCTCTATAAGATTATGAGCAATTGCAAAGTACATCATATTCTCATCATTATCGGTCGCAGTTTCGTGTCGGGATGTTTTCACACAAGTTGGTCAGATTTCTGCCAGCTCTAGCATTAACGTCCCCAGTTACCATTCTAACATCGTGTTCGGATATAGATCCCATCAGATCATCCAAGTCATTGTAAAACGGGTCTATCCTGGGGCTGGCTAACTTCTGTGGGCAGATTTACACAAATTATCAACAGGTTAGCTAACTTCATGCGCAAGCGAAGCTTACACAATCTGTTATTGACTGCTTGGAAATCCAACAACCCCTTCTTTACTTGCGGCTCAAGAAGAAATCCAGCTCTAAAATTTCCTAGGTTATCTCCACTGTATAAGAACGTGGTCTCCACTTTGAGGCTAGCGAGTTTCTTGAAGAGCAGCGAGTTCCAGCCAATACTCCTTCATGCATGTGATTAGGCCGCCTAACGCTCCTGATTTCTTAAGTGACTACACGTTCCACGTGTCGATCGCAAATCTCGTTACCCGGATACGAGCGGGGGTTCGGTCTCGTTTTGGGGTCTGGTCGTCAGCACAGCGATCCAACCGTTTAGTCGCCTCCTACGACAAACAAACGATACTGTGGTGGTATTCTTAGGAATAATGCTCATGCAATTTAGGTTTACGAGACATGTGTGCCCCCGACCACAAGGACCATTCGGGGTTTTCCTAATAATAATACGTAGTTCCTTTTAGAAATGTTCTTTCTTTACTAATTGTCAAAGTTTTGGAAAAATCAAACGAATATATACCAAATTGAAACCGACGTTGTTTGTTTATATTCATGTTATGCGACTACAAAGAGATAACACCTAAGAATTCTCACAACCATTATCATTCAAACCCATTACATTCATTAATCAATCTTTTAGTAAAAGGGAATTGTAGTATGTATACTAAGAATAACTCTCATTTATATAAAAATGTTTGTCTACTCAAATGTTAATAATCTCCAACAATCACATATAGCAGTATATCATAACGAAATGAAAGTCGTTTTTCGTATGAGTCTATGACATTCAAATCGTTTCATCGAGTAAAATACATTGTGGCTTATGCGATTGCATAAAGAGGGATATTCCAAACCAGGGATGCAATTGTTATAAGGCAATGGAAACACCACTACGGATGGAATAATTTCCTATCGTACTGAAACTTTCCATGGAGCACAATAGAAGGCTATCATCAACGAATACAACAATAACAAAAGTAATATCCCCGAGGGATTAAATATTCTCAAACGACGGCATAAATCGGCATTTCGACTCACGAATGAATAGTATGGTTTTTCCAACTGCTTATGATTCGACAAGATAGTTACATATTATTACGATGTCAGCCAGTATTACTTGTCTATTTTCTACAATAGCTATTAGAAGTGATAATATGTTTGTGATATTATGGTACACACCGTCAAAATTTGGATTAATTTTTTTCGGATATACCACGGAGCATTTGTAATACAGCGAAGTAATTTTGATTGCGTTCGTTGTAAAAGATCTACATTTGATGCGCTTGTACAGTCTCATAGTTGAATACCATATGTCATAATAGGAATTAGTAGCATTTTGTATAGCAGAACCTTGCATTCTAAGTAAAGTAAGTGCATCCTAAGCATTAAAAGTGGTTAAGTAAATACAAACATTGAAACTAACCATTCAATTTTAGGTTGGGGTGGTTTTGGTCATGTCTAACCCTGTTAGCTCCAAGAGAACATTTCAAAAAAATGTATGAGCCTTGAATGGACGCTAATCTTACTAAACATCAAGGTCCAAAGTCTGGCCAAAGCATTAAAAGTTGTTTAGTAAATGCAAACATTGAATACTAACCATTCAATTTTAGGTTGGGGTGGTTTGGGTCATATCTAACCCTGTTAGCTCCATGAAAATATTTCAAAAAAATGCATGAGCCTTGAATGGACGCTAATCTTAGTAAAAATCATGGTCCAAAGTCAGGCCAAAGCATTAAAAGTTGTTTAGTAAATGCAAACATTGAATACTAACCATTCAATTTTAGGTTGGGGTGGTTTTGGTCATATCTAACCCTGTTAGCTCCAAGAAAATATTTCAAAAAAATGCATGAGCCTTGAATGGACGCTAATCTTAGTAAAAATCATGGTCCAAAGTCTGACCAAAGCATTAAAAGTTGTTTAGTAAATGCAAACATTGAATACTACCTATTTAACATTCGGATAGGTTTTTGTTTTAATTGTGGTTTTGTGGCTTTACTTTTTACTTTTTCTTTATTTTACTTTTTAATTACATAATATTCCTTGTACAACTGGAGTGGTTAATTGTGCATTTTAATATTTTAATAACAATGATGTTTTAAATTAAATTGTTGGTGTGTACCATTATAAAACATCTTGTCTTATTCTATTTTCAATTTTTCATCTGTGTGTTTCAATGAGACATTTATTGAATTGTTTACTAATACATTCACTCGTTTCAATTTTAGGATGGTTTTAGGAAATGTTTCACACTCGTAAATTTGTCAACATTTATAATTCCCAGTTATAATTCGAACGAAGATTCCAAATGTGAGTAATATTCCAAAAATCTAGTTAAATCGTATATTTTAATGAGCATTGAATGTTAAAATTTTAATTTTATTTTCAGAATCGTATGCGTGAAAAAAACTAATAGAAATTTTTCGAATTTTTAAAAATGTAATTAAAATATTGTCATAAGCATTCCTCGCCGAGCACAATATTGACATAATGTTAATATCTGGAATACACGTCACCAAAAATAACTATTTCAAAATTAATGGGTACTCGGTTTATGACACTAAGCACCCAGATGGGGAAGCACATGGAGGCACAGCTGAATATATCCAATCAACGAGCATCTGTTTGCAGGAATGGACTGGAAACTGTTTCATAACAGTAGTGTATTGTCCTCCAAAACGTGCTATAAAAAAACTGCGCTTCATGGATTATTTCAGCCAGCTAGGTAATAAATTGGGGTTCCATATTAACATCGCCGATAGGCAAACAACTTTATGAAGCTATAAAAGAACAGTCCCTGGACTACTATCTTCCGGTCACCTAACGTTCTGGCCTACAAATAAAAAGAAGTTCCAGATTTAATTAACTTTCAAGTAACTAAAGGCATTCCACGTTCATATGATAAGGCCACCGATTGCTATGATCTGTCCTCTGATCACTCACCTGTAATTGTAAGAGAGCACCTGGCTCCTAAGAATAGAAATGCCAAAACAGCTTACAAACCAGCAAAGAAATTGGGATAAATATAAGAGGCTAGTTGAACAAAATTGTGTACTGAATATCTCTTGTCACACCAGCAGATATTGATGCGGCGGCAGAAAATATAAAAGTCCTGGCATTATAACCTGAAAAGGCTACACCTGTCATAAGTAGTTTTGAAAAAGTTAATAAACTGTGTCAAAATATACAGGAACTAATCCAGGAAAAGAGGAAAAATCGCCGCCGATGTCAAGAAACAAAATCACCGTTATGAAATGGAAATTAAATCGAGCTATTAAGATTTGCATTGCGAGAAGAAAACCAGTGCGTTCAGAATTATTTAAGTGAACTCTCAGCAACCGAAAGGACAGATTATTCTTTAAAGAAGGCAACAAAAATGTTAAAAAGGCATACAAACTCGAATCACCCGATTAGACTACCAACTGGAAATTGGGCGAGAAGCGAGTATGAAAAGGCCAATACTTTTGCTACTCATCTAACAACAGTATTCGAACCACACGCAGAAACCAATAACTTCGGGCTACCCAACCAAATAGATACAGGTTTGTTTTTCAAATCCATAAAATATAATTGGAAGTAAGTTAAGAATATAATTAAAAATTGTATAAGCCCAAAAACGACACCAGGGCATGATCTTGTTACCGGCAAAACGATCAGGGAATTATACCAGACAAATGCATAAAACTAATCCACATTCATATTGAACGCAATCATATTCCTCAAAAATGAAAAATATCTTTGATCACAATGAAACATAAAGCTGGATAAAATGAAACACAGTTTTCATTATATCGTTCAATAAGCATGCTGCCTACAATCTCAAAGTTATTTGAAAAAATGCTACTAACAAAATTGAAAACTAGTATTAGAAGAACGGCATATTATTCCAGACCATCAATGTGGGTTCCGAAACCAACAGAATTGGAAATACAATCAAAAACATCTTCAAGAATAAAGCCATTGGCAGGATTTACAAAAAAAAAAAATTAATTAAAAAAAAATATTGTAAAGTTTTAAAAAATTATGGTTTTTAAAACCGAGTTCATATTTCGAGTTAAAATTAAGAATTGTAAACGTCAATTTTAATTCAGAATCTTAATTATAAGTAATCTCTTTTAATTCCGTACATAATCGTAATTCGAATCTAGAATTTTCAAAATGTGAAAATTCGTAACGAAATTTGATGGATTTCAGACAGTAGCGCTTCGTAGCATCACAGCTTGCATGAATAAATGATTCGGCCATTCGCCGTTGTGAAAGTGATCGAAGGCTACCTACATGTGTCCTCATTTTTATAGAAATAAAACAGGTTTTAATCATATTAATTCGGAAGAATGAAGTTACTTCTAGTTCAGATGAATTTCTGATGCGATCTGATTTGATTAAAAAATACTCTCACCGAAATTGGTCCAGGGAAACACTGCACCTCCATTTGTCTATACGCACACAGGCATTGTTATTTTTATCAATGTTGTATTTTCTTTCTGATGACAAAAAGTTTAGCACAACATTTGGAAGGCGACAAAATATATAATTCGTTTACCACCTGTAGGTATAATGTTGTTTTTTATTTAATTTAGTTGCTGGATTTTGTAGTTCGATAACATGCGAGGGACTATTTCACAGTCGCAACATTTTGTTGTGTTCTAATACCGAATGTTTAATTAATTATTGATTTATTTATGTTGTGTAAATATTCTAGAAGAGAGAATATATATGTATCGATTATAATTGCTATGCTAAAAGTTAATTAAATATATTATTATTATTTTGGTTCGATTACTATTATTTTTTGTGTGAAAGCATTAAAACAGAAAACTGTGTCTTTAAGATTATTGCTATGCCATCCGATATAGTGTCATTATTTTTATTGTTATTTATGTTACAATGTTATATGATTATGGACAAAAAAAATAATTTTAATGAAATTTATGTTCGAAAAATGATTATCGTTTTATGGTGGAGAGTGTCGAAATGTTTTGTGATATAGACGCATGAATTTAATGAAACATGACTGATTTTTACAACATTAAAAGTATAATGTGGTCATGGTATCAGTAATATAATTGTAGACACTTGAGCATATAAGGTGTAAATGAGGGAGTAACAAATTTCAATTTTAACCCGTTGCTACTGGGATGGTTTAATTATTCTTAACTTTCGGTATATAGCATCTCTATAGCATAGGGATCCACATCCCTAAATAATACTTCTTCGTTCTTAACAAACAAAATGTACCTCGATTATGGACGGAAGTAGATCATGAACATTTATTATCAAAAAATTAGGATAATCATAATCTATAAACAATCTATAAACTTCCACGTGCCATAAAGTTTAACGAAGCCCCACGGCCTATACACTGTTTTCCTTAAATATTCATATTTATTGCGCTTGAATAAAATGGATAATATTTTTTTAATATTTTAAGATCCATTCAGCTTTACACAGAATTAACACTTGTTCTATTACAAGTAAAATATCGATTAGTGATTTTTGACGTAAAACAACATCAGTCTTGCCCCTAAAAAACGTTTTAACAGAGGTTTCTTGGCGAACTGGTCAGCTCATTCATTACCCTTCTAATTGAGAATGAAAAAGAACTCACATCGGGGCTTCTCTTTTAAACGATTAATTAAAGCAAAATTTGTGGAATACTTTTGCAGATAAGTACAATAGACCTGTTATCTGAAGAAATATGGAGAATACTAGAAAATGCCTTGCGCAAAAAAAAAAGCTCCACTAAGCTGTTTACAGATTCTCATAGGAAAATGGCAGATGCGTACCCACCTCTTATACAAAATAAATATACGATATATCGATGATTATCTAAAATTATTTAATATTACTAATAACCATCGCAACGCTTTTCAAATTTAAGGAAAACGAAACTAAAAATATCTAATTCTATTAATTATCTAATATTTTATAAAAACTGGCGTAATATTGCTGCTATCGTCATAAACAAAACAGCTTTACTTAGAACAATTAATGATGAACCACCCGGTTGATCAATAGGGAGTTCATTGATATTTTTCTGTAACCACTCTTCAATTTCATCTCCATAAGTTTTACGCCAATTCAGGTTTGCGGCAATAATCGTTTGAGCTTCTACCGCTGCATCGTACATTGATGGAACCTCTCTGAGCTGAGTCACATGTCTAGTAACAAAATTATCGAATGATGTTGCCACTTCTTCAGTTACAATTCTTGGCCCGAGTGCATTCAATATTGAAACAATACCAGCGGATTCATACGTTCGCAACAAGCTAGCGAAATTGTTCGTCAAATATCTTATCACAATTTGTACACCCTCATAACTTCCATTTACTAACGCAACTGCAATACGTGCCCGAATTTCAGCAGCAATTTGAATATCCACGCCTAGAAAATTAGTTTGTGTCGATAAGTCGACTAGAGAGTCAATACTGGTTGTATCTCTGATGCATCCAAGCCCCGTTATTATTTCATTCATTTGACCAAGTACTACATTGTCACCTGAATCAAATGAATATACCATTTTGATCATCAGTCTTTGTATCAATTCGTCATTAATATCAGTGTAACGTGAAAATGTACAGAAAACAAATGGTCTTATTTCATCTGCAAATTGAGCGTTATCATCGGCAACCTGTGGAAACATATAATTATAAGATTTGAAATGCTATATAGAATGCTAAAATTCAGTTACTTACGAAAGTACTAATAATGTTTCGAACATCTTTAACACATTCCTCGTGCCCATATTGACAAGCCCACGCCACTGAATTCACTCTATGCAATCGATCTACATGTTTATTATACTCAACATCGATTTTATAAGTTTCATAATTTTTACTGGGAATGATTCTCAAGAAATTTTCAAAACGGTCATGTTGTGCCGAACCAAGAAGCATACGTGCCAAATGGCTAATGACATTATTTGCTGCCATCCATGGTAAAAATCCTGTATCATGTTGTAAATTTTGAAGTAGTTTGAAGAGGATTTCATAACTAACTAGTCCGGCTTTAGCTAAATTGGCTGCATCATCGATCAATTGAGCACGATTCTCTTCACTTATTGACGCTGTATTAGCCTCATCAGACAGGAAGTCGACTAAATATAACCAATAGTCTTCGTTATAATTAACACGATAGTATCCAGCTTGATACTTATTCAAAACTACAAAATTAGCATTTACTTCCAAATTAATAGTAATGCTTTCAATATCTGGCGATAACCAATAAACATCATAATTATCTCCATTTTTATCAGTAGCTACTGTGATGGGAATGTAATAATTTCCCTTTGTACTTGTCTTCATCAAATCTGGATCAACGAAGAATCGCTTTTGTGAGACAACAATTTTACTACTTGATGTTTGTACATTTGCATTTATCACAGGATAACCTAATTCATTTGACCAGCTCTCGAATAATTCAGCGAACGATTTTGGTAATACAATATTTTCAGTATCGATTACCGATTGAAAACTTGCGAATAAATCTTCGGGCACAACAGTTCCATATGAGTTGTCAGTGAGATATTTATTCAGCACTTTTTTAAACGCTTTATTTCCAATAATTTCATAGAACATCCGAATAATAGAAGATGATTTAGCGTACACGATGTAATCGAATTGAGTTTCAGATGCTTCAAAAATAGGTTCGGACATTGTACGGATATTATTTTTGTCGTCTTGCGATAATGCTGATTGTAAATTATTTACATTGAATTGTTCCCAAATTCTCCAACTAGGCTCGAGTTCGTCGGTTGTGTAGTACTGGAAGAATTGAGCAAATCCTTCACTGAGCCAAATATGTGTCCACCATTCAGGAGTTACTTCATTGCCAAACCACATGTGAGCAAATTCATGAGAAATTAGTAGCCGACTGTGCTGATGAATTCGCGGAGAAATATACGAATTTGGATACAGTAAATATTCTGATCTAAAGGTTACTAAACCCCAATTCTCCATGGCACCAAATAGAAAATCATTAATCGCAGCCAATTGCGTTAGCGGTAATTGATATTCAACATCCAAAAAGTTTTCCAATGCTTTCATAGCGGTTGGGGCAAACTGAATAGCATCATCGGTGTAAAATTCTTCTCCAGGAGGTGCATATGCTACATATGAATCAGTGTCTTTACCTTGCCTTCTATATTCAGATACAATAAATGCTACTAAATATGTTGACATTAGCGGAGTATCTTCAAAAGTTGTGAATATAAATCCATCTTCCTCCGGCCTTTAGATAAATTAAGTATATAATTTGTAAAATACGTTTAGATTCAAATATAATAAATATCATCTTCTTACTCAGAACCGCCACTTGTGGCTTTACGCGTATTGGAAATTGCTGTAAACTTCTCATCGTGTATTACCGTAATATTAAACACAGCCTTTAAGTGTGGTTCATCAAAACATGGAAATACCATTCGTGCGTACGATGGTTCAAAATGTGTTGTTGCAATAACCCTGAAAATAAAAGTACAAATATTAATACGTGAATATTCCTAATGTTATCAATTAGTGATAACCCCCATATCTGCGAATGTTTCACAATTTTAAAATATTTTAAATACTTCATCACAAAAAATCAACATTTCTCAAATTATACTTACTTATTGGTATCATAAGTACTTTTATATAAACCTTTAAGATCATTTCGGATATTATCTGAGAAAGATAATCTTATCGTGTAAAATCCTACCGGTAAACGTGTTGTAAAACGGATATAAGCAATTTCATATTCCGTTTGTAACTCGACTGTTTCGAATTTATATTCAACGGTCGGATCACTTTTTCTCAATAATTCGACATTTTCCCACGCCACTTCAATATCTTTGTAATTTATCGCTATTGATTTAGTTTCTTCAAGAATTTCAATATCGATTAATACTTCGCCTTCAAATGTTGACGCTTCCACATCAATTTTAATATTTAAATCATAATAATTTGGTTTCAGATTCGATGGCAACCGATACGTTGGTTCACCAGGTTCAGGCTCTTCCGGTTCAACAGTAGGAAGTTCATCGATATTGTTCTGTAACCACGTTTCAATGTCATCTCCATAAGTTTTACGCCAATTCAGGTTTGCGGCAATAGTCGATTGAGCTCTGGTCGCTGCATCATACATTGATGGAACCTCTCTGAGCTGAGTCTCAAGTGTAGTTATAAAACTATCGAATAATGTTTCCACTTCTTCAGTTACAATTCTTGATCCGAGTGCATTCAATACTGAAACAATACCAGCGGATTCGTACATTTCTAACAGATTAGCGAATTTGTCTGTTAAATATTCGATCATTATTTGTACACCCTCATAACTTCCATTTACTAATGCAACTGCAATACGTGTTCGAATTTCAGCACTAATACGAATGCCTAGAACAACAGGATTTAATGATAAGTTGATTAAATAATTAATATTGGTTGTGTCTCTGGTGCATCCAAGGCCCGTTATTATTTCATTCATTTGACCAAGTGTTACTTTGTCATTTGAGGTAAATGAGTTTATCATTTTGGTCATCAGTTGTTGGTGTAGCATCGAATCGTCATTTTTATCAGTGTAACGTGAAAACGCACAGAAAACGAATGGTCTTATTTCATCTGCAAATTGAGCGTTATCATCGGCAATCTGTGGAAACGCTTAATTATAAGATTTGAAATGGTATATAGAATGCTTCAATTTTGTACTTACGATAGTTTTAATAATGTTTCGAACATCTTTAACACATTCCTCGTGCCCATATAGACAAGCCCACGCCACTGAATTCACTCTATGCAATCGATCTACATGTTTATTATACTCAACATCGATTTTATAAGTTTCATAATTTTTACTGGGAATGATTCTCAAAAAATTTTCAAAACGGTCATGTTGTGCCGAACCAAGAAGCATACGTGCCAAATAGCTAATGGCATTATTTGCTGCCATCCATGGTAAAAATCCTGTATCATGTTGTAAATTTTGAAGTAGCTTGAAGAGGATTTCATAACTAACTAGACCGGCTTTAGCTAAATTGGCTGCATCATCGATCAATTGAGCACGATTCTCTTCACTTATTAACGCTGTATTAGCCTCATCAGACAGGAAGTCGACTAAATATAACCAATAGTCTTCGTTATAATTAACACGATAGTATCCAGCTTGATACTTATTCAAAACTACAAAATTAGCATTTACATCGAAATTAATAGTAATGCTTTCAATATCTGGCGATAACCAATAAACATCATAATTATCTCCATTTTTATCAGTAGCTACTGTTATGGGAATGTAATAATTTCCCTTTGTACTTGTCTTCATCAAATCTGGATCAACGAAGAATCGATTTTGAGAGACAACAATTTTACTACTTGATGTTTGTACATTTGCATTTATCACAGGATAACCTAATTCATTTGACCAGCTCTCGAATAATTCAGCGAACGATTTTGGTAATACAATATTTTCAGTATCGATTACCGATTGAAAACTTGCGAATAAATCTTCGGGCACAACAGTTCCATATGAGTTGTCAGTGAGATATTTATTCAGCACTTTTTTAAACGCTTCCTTTCCAATAATTTCATAGAACATCCGAATAATAGAAGATGATTTAGCGTACACGATGTAATCGAATTGAGTTTCAGATGCTTCAAAAATAGGTTCGGACATTGTACGGATATTATTCTTGTCGTCTTGCGATAATGCTGATTGTAAATTATTTACATTGAATTGTTCCCAAATTCTCCAACTAGGCTCGAGTTCGTCGGTTGTGTAGTACTGGAAGAATTGAGCAAATCCTTCACTGAGCCAAATATATGTCCACCATTCAGGAGTTACTTCATTGCCAAACCACATGTGAGCAAATTCATGAGAAATTAGTAGCCGACTGTGCTGATGAATTCGCGGAGAAATATACGAATTTGGATACAGTAAATATTCTGATCTAAAGGTTACTAGACCCCAATTCTCCATGGCACCAAATAGAAAATCATTAATCGCAGCCAATTGCGTTAGCGGTAATTGATATTCAACATCCAAAAAGTTTTCCAATGCTTTCATAGCGGTTGGGGCAAACTGAATAGCATCATCGGTGTATAATTCTTCTCCAGGAGGTGCATATGCTACATATGAATCAGTGTCTTTACCTTGCCTTTTATATTCAGATACAATAAATGCTACTAAATATGTTGACATTAGCGGAGTATCTTCAAAAGTTGTGAATATAAATCCATCTTCCTCCGGCCTTTAAATAAATTAAGTATATAATTTGTAAAATACTTTTAGATTCAAATATAATAAATATCATCTTCTTACTCAGAACCGCCACTTGTGGCTTTACGCGTATTGGAAATTGCTGTAAACTTCTCATCGTGTATTACCGTAATATTAAACACAGCCTTTAAGTGTGGTTCATCAAAACATGGGAATACCATTCGTGCGTAAGATGGTTCAAAATGTGTTGTTGCAATAACCCTGAAAACAAAAGTACAAATATTAATAATGAAAGCGTGACTATTCCTAATGTTATCAATTAGCGATAACCCCCATATCTGGGAATGTTTTACAATTTTAAAATATTTTAAATACTTCATCACAAAAAATGAACATTTCTCAAATTATACTTACTTATTGGTATCATAAGTACTTTTATATAAACCTTTAAGATCATTTCGGATATTATCTGAGAAAGATAATCTTATCGAGTAAAATCCTACCGGTAAACGTGTTGTAAAACGGATATAAGCAATTTCATATTCCGTTTGTAATTCGACTGTTTCGAATTTATATTCAACGGTCGGATCACTTTTTCTCAATAATTCGACATTTTCCCACGCCACTTCAATATCTTTGTAATTTATCGCTATTGATTTAGTTTCTTCGAGAATTTCAATATCGATTAATACTTCGCCTTCAAATGTTGACGCTTCCACATCAATTTTAATATTTAAATCATAATAACTTGGTTTCAGATTCGATGGCAACCGGTAAGTTGGTTCACCAGGTTCAGGCTCTTCCGGTTCAACAGTAGGAAGTTCATCGATATTGTTCTGTAACCACGTTTCAATGTCATCTGCATAAGTTTTACGCCAATTCAGGTTTGCGGCAATAGTCGATTGAGCTCTGGTCGCTGCATCATACATTGATGGAACCTCTCTGAGCTGAGTCTCAAGTGTAGTTATAAAACTATCGAATAATGTTTCCACTTCTTCAGTTACAATTCTTGATCCGAGTGCATTCAATACTGAAACAATACCAGCGGATTCATACATTTCTAACAGATTAGCGAATTTGTCTGTTAAATATTCGATCATTATTTGTACACCCTCATAACTACCATTTACTAATGCAACTACAATACGTGTTCGAATTTCAGCACTAATACGGATGCCTAGAACAACAGGATTTAATGATAAGTCGATTAAATAATTAATATTGGTTGTGTCTCTGGTGCATCCAAGGCCCGTTATTATTTCATTCATTTGACCAAGTATTACTTTGTCATTTGAGGTAAATGAGTTTATCATTTTCATCATCAGTTGTTGGGGTAGCATCGAATCGTCATTTTTATCAGTGTAACGTGAAAACGCACAGAAAACGAATGGTTTTATTTCATCTGCAAATTGAGCGTTATCATCGGTAACCTGTGGAAACGCTTAATTATAAGATTTGAAATGCTATATAGAATGTTTCAATTTTGTACTTACGATAGTTTTAATAATATTTCGAACATCTTTAACACATTCCTCGTGCCCATATAGACAAGCCCACGCCACTGAATTCACTCTATGCAAACGATCTACTTGTTTATTATAGTCAACATCGATTTTATAAGTTTCATAGTTTTTATTGGGAATTATCCTCAAGAAATGTTCAAAACGTTCATGTTGTGCCGAACCAAGAAGCATACGAGCCAAATAGCTAATGGCATTATTTGCTGCCATCCATGGTAAAAATCCTGTATCATGTTGTAAATTATGAAGTAGTTTGAAGAGGATTTCATAACTAATTAGTCCGGCTTTAGCTAAATTGGCCGCATCATCGATCAATTGAGCACGATTCTCTTCACTTATTGACGCTGTATTAGCGTCATCAGACAGGAAGTCGACTAAATATAACCAATAGTCTTCGTTATAATTAACACGATAGTATCCAGCTTGATACTTATTCAAAACTACAAAATTAGCATTTACTTCGAAATTAATAGTAATGCTTTCAATATCTGGCGATAACCAATAAACATCATAATTATCTCCATTTTTATCAGTAGCTACTGTTATGGGAATGTAATAATTTCCTTTTGCACTTGTCTTCATCAAATCTGGATCAACGAAGAATCGCTTTTGTGAGACAACAATTATACCACTTGATGTTTGTACATTTGCATTTATCACAGGATAACCTAATTCATTTGACCAGCTCTCGAATAATTCAGCGAACGATTTTGGTAATACAATATTTTCAGTATCGATTACCGATTGAAAACTTGCGAATAAATCTTCGGGCACAACAGTTCCATATGAGTTGTCAGTGAGATATTTATTCAGCACTTTTTTAAATGCTTCCTTTCCAATAATTTCATAGAACATCCGAATAATAGAAGATGATTTAGCGTACACAATGTAATCGAATTGAGTTTCAGATGCTTCAAAAATAGGTTCGGACATTGTACGGATATTATTCTTGTCGTCTTGCGATAATGCTGATTGTAAATTATTTACATTGAATTGTTCCCAAATTCTCCAACTAGGCTCAAGTTCGTCGGTTGTGTAGTACTGGAAGAATTGAGCAAATCCTTCACTGAGCCAAATATGTGTCCACCATTCCGGAGTTACTTCATTTCCAAACCACATGTGAGCAAATTCATGAGAAATTAGTAACCGACTGTGCTGATGAATTCGCGGAGAAATATACGAATTTGGATATAGTAAATATTCCGATCTAAAGGTTACTAGACCCCAATTCTCCATGGCACCAAATAGAAAATCATTAATCGCAGCCAGTTGCGTTAGCGGTAATTGATAATCAACGCCCAAAAAGTTTTCCAATGCTTTCATAGCCATTGGCGCAAATTGAATAGAATCGTCGGTGTGTAATTCTTCTCCAGGAGGTGCATATCCTACATATGAATCGGTATCTTTACCCTGCCTTTTATATTCAGATACAATAAATGCTACTAAATATGTTGACATAAGCGGAGTATCTTCAAAAGTTGTGAATATAAATCCGTCTTCCTCCGGGCTATAAAAAAATTAATTATTTGTAAAATTCGGGATACAATTATGGTAAATTTTTGATTTTCTTACACAGGCCCGGTTGTTGCTTGTCGCATATTGGATATTGCTGTATACTTTTCATCGTGTATTACCGTAATACTAAACACAGCCTTTAAGTGTGGTTCATCAAAACATGGGAATACCATTCGCGCGTACGATGGTTCAAAATGTGTTGTTGCAATGACACTGAAATCAACAGTACAAGTATTTACATTGAAAGTGTAATTGTTGCAAAATGATAACAATTAGTGATATGCCATTATATATAGAATAATTTACTATTTTGTAATATCATCAAATAAATTAGTCATTTCTACCACTATACTCACTTAGCGTTATCATATGTACTTTTATATAGACCTTTAAGGTCATTTCGAATATTAGCCGAGAAAGATAAGGTTATCGAATAAAATCCTAACGGTAACATTGAATCAAAACGGATAAATGCAATTTCGTATTCCGCTTGCAACTCGATTGTTTCGAATTTATACTCAACGGAATCACTTTTATCCAATAACACGACATCTTCCCACGCTACATCAATATCTTTGTAATTTATAGCTATTGATCTAGTTTCCTCTAGAGTCTCGATGTCGATTGTGACGTCGCCTTCAAATTTTAACGCATCCACATCAATGTTAATGTTTAAATCATAATAAATTGGTTTCACATTCGATGGCAACCGATAAATTAGTACCTCGGTTTTTGAATTAGGTAAAATTGAATTATTAAGCGTAATTAAAATACTTATTACTAAAAGTATTTTTAATATCATTTTTAATTTAATTTAATACACAAAACCACTAAATAATTAATGTAGTAGTCCACGTTATTGAAATGATTAAGAATAACTGGTGTGTACAGTTAGAGTTTTAACCGTTGTTATCTGGTAGTTATGCCAAAAATTAATTTAACTCAATAATCAATCGAACGATTCGGTGATAAGATTTGAATTAATTAAAAATAATAAAATTTAATTTGTATTGCGGTGTTACGTACTTGTATAACGATAGCATACTTATATGATATGGGTAAAATAAGATAACGGTTTTTTAAAGAAGGCATAATTTTGGAAATACTATCCGATTCATAAGTATTTGTGATAGGAGATTTTTGCGGTTCCATTTCAAAACTAACAAAAAAATTATTTTTTTAATAATTTTTTTTTATTTAATTCAATTTTAATTAAGGTTTTATTTTATAAAAATTTGATATAAAAATGTATTAGTATTTGTGATCACGCAATGTAACCAAAATAATTTAAAATTGTTTAAATTGTTTGAAAATTAATGAAAACTTTAAATATTACTATTAGATAATTTTAATTAACTTTTAATAAAAACCTCTCACCTTGATAACCTTGGAATAGTATCGTAAGTTGCGGATGATGTTTGGCGAGAGTTTGCTCCATTTCAACAATTTTATTCCATAATTCATGATTTATACATACATAATACCAGCTCTATCAGAAAGTTTACTCTTTACGCATGTCCAAACATTTCTGATAATTTCGGGGCTTTTTGGTGCCTAATCAAGGCGATTTGCAACCACACCATCTGAAAATGAAGTTGGAATTTTTACTTTATGTAATGGGATGCTGTCCTGTTGCAGGATGAAATCCAATCATTGGATCACCAGCCAACAAAATAAGTTTGTTTAGAAAATTAAGATATGTCAATTGCTTTAATTTATCCGAAATCATTGCTAGTGGTCCTTTTGCTTTAGAATAAAACAATATTTTACACCAAGTGCCATTTAACAATGAAACCGAAGACTTGTACGGAAATGGAACATTGCGCCAGAATGCTAAGGGCTTACCGAATTGTTTGGCAACTTCACGCATTTGGTACGCATTTTATTTCGTACATAATCTTTTACGCCGGTTTCTTTGAAGCGGCAGCAGATTATTAAGGTTTAAATTTTCATAATTTTGTAATAATTTAGTAAGGCATTTTTGACTTATAGATTTATCGTTGTCCATAGTTCGAATGAAACTAGTGTACCCTAATTGCGGTCTGTTATCATACCCGATCTTTCTTCTATCAGATTTAATTCAATATAACTATTTTACGGCTGTTAATTTTTAAATCAAATTTATATAAAATAAAACCTTACTTAAAGTAGAATTAAATAATAAAATAATTTAAAATAATAAAAAATATTGGTAATTTTATATGATAATAATCAGAAAAGCGACCAAATTTTTCCTATCACAAGTACTTTTGAATCGAATAGTAGTAAACACTATTCGATTCAAAAGTACTTGTGATAGGAAAAATTTGGATTATGAAATCAATAACAAAATGTCAACGGCTCAAATGTGTATGTATACTTCTCGAGATATCAGAACCACGACCCGATAATTTAAGCAGTCGATCATGTGTTTTCCATATTTTATAAAGTTAAATGTTACTGGTCGAGGTTTGAATGAATCTTTATTTCACTAAATTCGCATGGCTCACCATTTAAATTGACAATTTTCAATGGACGTTCATGCGTATAGTTTGGCATATAGATATTAAATTACATCATACAATGTTACTAATAAGTATTTTACTTAAATAATATGTGTTGGGTGGACTTTAATCTAGACTTTATCAAGTTTCAAAGAATTTTGCAAAGTAAGATAAAGATCTATACCCTCATAATAAAAATTTTGATTGTATATATGTATATAATTAATATTTAGTAAGAATTATCAAATTGTTGTTCGTTTATATCAAGGACAGATCTAACCATCAGATTTGAACAGTGGAGGGGGGGGGGGGGGCGCGGGGGTAGCTCGCTGGCCTAAACGTGGGGAGCATGTGCCCCAGGTCCAACGTTGATATACAGTGGAGATGACCTTGGAAATCTTGGACCTAGATTTCTTCTTGGGCCGCAGGTAAAGAAGGCTGTTTTGTGTTTCCAAGCAGTCAATAACCGTTTGTGCAACCTTCGTTTGCGCATGAATTTAGCTAACCTGTCGATAATTTGTTTAAACCAGAAGCCAGCTCCAAGATAAAGACGCATTTTACAGTGACTTGGACGATCTGATGGGAATATCTGATACCCGAACACGATGTTAGAATGGTAATTGGGGACTTTAATGCTAGAACTGACAGAAATCAGACCGACTTGTGTAAAAACATATGTTCGTACTCTCGACACGAAACTGTGACCGATAATGGCGAGAGAATGATGTACTTTGCAGTTGCTCACGATGTAAGAGTAAAGCAAGCACGTCCTTCCCTCACAAACAGATACATCTAGAGACATGGACACATCCTCGCTGAACTTCCCGCAGCCAAATTGACCACGTGTTAGTTTCAAAAGGGCGGGCTCGGGTTTTGCAGGATGTGAGAACTTATCGGTCAGCAACCAAATACGTAGGCAGCGATCATCATTTGGTCGCTAAAGCTACGATGGAAGTTTTCGTAAAAGCCATCGGAACACAGCGAAACACATGGGACGTTTCGACTGTGAAGGTCTGATAAATGAAGATCAACGACAACATTGAGGAAGCTAATTACCAGTCTCAGTGAAAGATTGTCAGTGAAAGTCAAACCCAAGAATGATTGATTTGATGACGAGTGCACTCGAGTAACAAAATATAGCCCATAGTGAATTGCAACAACGTCTCACTCGCGAGGAAAAACAAGGCTGCTCATGCTAGGAAGGAAGCTAAGCTGATTTATAGAGGGAAAAAGCGAGAATGGTGGAAGGTTTAGGTTCTGAAAGTACAACAACTCCGCAATGATCGCAGTTCCCGTAATTTCTCTAAAGGAATTACCGGATTGCACCATATTTTCAACCGCCGTTCGGGACCGGGATGGAAACGTCTGTGTCAACATCGACGAAGTACTTGACGCATGTAATGAACACTTTACCGACCTGCTTGGTGTTCATCATGTGTCATAGACTATTGTTGAGCCACCTCTAATACAAACTGCGGAAATTTGCACTGAGGATCTATCCCACTAAGGTCATGCAGAGATTGAAACGAAACTGCTCACCTGAGGTGGACTGAATTAATTCGGAGCTCTTGATATTCGGAGGGGATACTCTGTGGAACTGTCTTTTCGACCTTATTGGATTAGTATGGCTAACCGAAGTTATGCCTGGGGAAAGTGGCCGCGAAATGCTCCATGAAGAGAGACCGGTTGAAGTGTAATAATTATCGCGGTATAGATCTCCTTTGCACAGCATACATGTAACTGTCCTATATTATATTGTATAGAATCACCCCTCTGGCGGAAGGCTTGGTTAGTGACTATCAAGGAGGATTTCGTCCGAATCGATCAGCCATTGATCAGGTTTTTTCCCTGCCGAGAATCATCCGAATATTACCTAAATATTATGAAACATCCATCCCCGTATATCAGGTGTTCCTGGATTGCCCTTGAATACCTAGGATTCCCAACAAAATTGGTATGAGTGTGTAGAATGATAAATTTGAGAACAGGCAATCGACAATATTTGCAGTAAACTCGGGTGTTCGGTAAGGAGATCTGTCCCCGTTACTCTTTAATCTCATGTTGGAGTATTTTATTAGATTTTAGTAGTGGCCACTACACGTTTGAGAGAGTGAGAAGGTTCAAATATTTGGGAGATGAACCGTGTATGTGATTTACAGTCCAAAACGCAAAGTAGATGGTACATACCGAGCTCTGTACAATCTCGAGATCAGAGATCTGATGCAGGTCCCCGATAAAATCGTTGTTGTCAAATAGTTTATATATGTATATATAATATATATATATATATATATACACAGGGTTTTTCAATAAGAGCACTTCAACTTTTTTTTTGAATAAAACACAAACTGTTCGACTTTTGAGCTAACTTTTTTTTTATTAACGTCCTTCAACATATACATTTAAGTATGAAACTCGATTTCTTTTGCATGACCACCGCGTGCACGTTTTACGAAGTCCAATCGTTGAACCCAATTTTCGACCACTCTTTCGCATAAATCGGCCGAAATTCCAGCAATTTCACGTTCAATATTGGCTCTGAGCTCTTGCAACGTCGCCGGCTTATTGGCATAGACCAATGACTTCACATAACCCTAAAGAAAATTATCTAGAGGTGTCAAATCACACGAGCGCGGCGGCCACTGGACGGGCCCATTTCGCGAAATAACACGCTGATCGAATTTAGTCTTCAATAACGCGATTGTATCGTGTGCTGTGTGGCATGTGGCCCAGTCCTGTTGAAACCACATATGTCGTCCAAGTCCATTCCATTCAATTGCGGCCAAAACAAATCGTTTATCATATCGCGGTTTCGATTTCCATTAACAGTAACGTGGCGATCGTTATCGTTGATGAAAAAATATGGCCCAATGACGCCGCCGGCATGTAATCCGCACCAAAAAAATCTGCATCATTTTCGATTTGCTCTTGAGCCCAATTCACGAATCGGCGTCGCTTCAAATGGTCAAACGGCTTTAGTTGTTGTGTCAGCTTGATCTTATACGGATGTAGGCCAAGATCTTTACGTAAAATTCGCCACAATGATGTCACAGAAAGGCCCAATTGTTGCGAATGTCGTGTGAGCGACACATTCGCGTCTTCTTGAACTGAAGCCCTAGCGGCTGCGATGTTTTCAACACTTCGAGCACTTCTTGCTGTCGAGGGCACCGGCACATTATGTAGCGAAAACGTAGACTCAAATTTTGCCACTATACGGTCGATTGTCGAACGGGCTGGCTTGTTAAATGGACCGTAAAATGGCCGTAATGCTCTTAAAGTAGCAGCAACAGAACGATTATTTTGATAAAAAATTTGCACGATTTGCAATCGCTGTTCAAGTGTGTAGCGTTCCATGATGAAATGTATACAAATGAAGTTTCCAAATGACAAAAGAACAATAAAAAATATGGCGTCGTTCGCCGTCCCTATCGGAAAAAAGTTTAAGCGCACCTGTTGAAACACCCTTTATATATATACATATATATACATACATTTCAACAAAATAGGGAAGATTAAAGTTAGCCGTGGTGAATATTTGCCAGATTCTCCGATTATAGAATGTGGTAGGAATCTTTCATTCGCTTGGTTTTTAATGATTCCCCGCTCGTAAAGGTCAATTACCTTACACACTTTTCAAACAAACCAAATTACAAAATTCGAGCTGGATCGAATAGTAACGATTTTTGGTTTGGTAAGATATCATTTTTTAAATTATCGGAAAAATTTCGTATTTTGAAATTGGGTTTCAGGTTCAGTAAAATGATGTTGAAAATTTAGTTATAAAAACCTAAAACGCGGCGATTATTGTAAAGCATATAACTTGAATAAACTTATAGATTTTATACGACATACGTTAAACCAATCCAAAGTTTTCAGTTTGGCGGGTATAATAAAACAGTGTTTAAAGGCCATTACTGGCCCCTTACAGCGTCAACAATCTGGCTCCAACGGTTTCGAATCAGCACGCAGAACGTAATCGAGCCAGCGTACTCGCTGAGATCTTATTCCATATACAATATCGGGGATCTTCATCAGATTTCTCATCTCGATATTGTACAGAGCTCGGTATGTGCCATCTATTTCGCGTTTTGGGCCTTAAATCACACGCATGACTCTTCTGTCAAATGTAAGGAGCCATCTCTAGTACTCATCCGTCAGCGCCCATCTTTCACATCCAAACATAACAATGGGCCTGATCAACGCTTTGTAAAGCTTCAGCTTCATGGCACTTGATAGGTGTTTAGATTTTAGCAGTGGCGTTAGAGGATACAAACCACGGCTGCCAGCTGCCAGCCGCACCATAATTTGGGGGGTATATGTACATAATATATTAAACAAATGATTAAATTTTTTGTGGATGGTCAACTATTTACGGTTCAATGTTAAAATGCTATTATGATGGATAACTGGTGAAAGGACTAGCGAATTAATTGCTAAAACCATACTTAATTCTATTTTAAATAAATCTGTACGTGATAAGAACTAGCTAGACGGCCCCCTAAATGTTAATTCCTATCACGGTTAGGGTGAATGAAAAATGATATTTTCTTCCGGGCGGCAGATAAAAGGAAAATCGACTATTTATATTTATTTGTTGCATAAAAACCAGTGAAGAATAAGAATACATCAACTAAAAAATGTCCATTAATAATATCAAATTTGAATCAAAAAATCTAAGATTATATTCAATAAACGATGTAAATACAGGTTGTTCAAAACATCGTGAAAATATTGAATTTAAAATTTCAATTAAATAGTTGTTTTTTGAGGCCATCAATCAATTATGATCAATCAATTTTTACACTTAATCAAAAAAATAATAAATCAACAACTGTTCAAACCGTATAAAATGATAAACATTTAAAATATATCAATTTAAAATGCAAAATACTAATCGTATTTGCGAATTAGTTGTCGTTCGTCGATTTGGGCCTAAATAAACAAATAAATATTCGCCTTACCTATTTTTTGCATTTTAAATTGATATATTTTAAATGTTTATCATTTTATACGGTCTGAACAGTTGTTGATTTATTATTTTTATGATTAAGTTTAAAAATTGATTGACCATAATTATCTTATTGTATTTTTGAACCAAAATAAATTGATAAGTTAAAGTGTAGATTAAAGTTGAGGTTGTGGATATCGGCGACTGCAATGGACAATTCAAATTTTTTATTTCCAATTTCGATCATATAATAATTTTTTTGGTTAGTAATAAATAACATAGATAATGTAAAACAGTTTTTTAAAAGCGATTACTGGCCCCTTACAGTCTGGCTTAGTTGGTTTCAATGCTGAGCTTGGTCTTCATACTATGCCTTAGAGAATCTGAAGAAGCTATGTCGTTCTCTACGCCGTGGAGCCATCGTCGACTGCAACGACCTCTACACCTACCATATATGGTGGCTCCCTTTCAGAGATCGCCACACAATTCGTTTCGGATCTGCACGCAGAACGGGCCAGCAAACTCGATGAGACCTTATTCCATGGGCAATATCGAGTATCTTCATAAGATCTTCATATGATCTCTGATCTTGATATTGTACAGACCTGGGTATGAACTATCTTGTTCGAGATTTGGGGCGTAAATCGCACGCTCAAATGTAAGGGCCAACTTGTTGAATTTTTAAATAAATTTAATTTATATTTGAACTTTGAAAACAATAGTGGATCTTAAAGTAGCAATGAATTGTTCTTATTTATTTGGTGCCAGTTATACTTATTAGGGTTGCGTTTTACATTTGAGTAATGAGATAGTGTAATAGTGGGTGCAGATGATTATATAATTCACAGATGAGAAGAAAATAATACATGTATAGGAGCTTAACGTGCTTCCGACTTTCCATCGATAGCACCGTTCCATCGATACAATGTAGAAAATTCCATGATAATTATTATAACTTTTTTATTAGCATAATTTTACTTAAAAAACGAGTTCTTTATCAAAATTATCCGCTAACTACCTTTTATGTGACACAAATATTAACATTTCGTTATTTGAGCCACAAATATTTACATTAACATGTCAGCATATTTTTCAAATATTTGACTGACACCCGGTATCTTGCGCCACTACAACAACAAACAGCGTCTTCCATACATATTTTTTAGTGAAGTACCAAACGATACAAACGTCCGGGTATCCTAAAATAAGGTAACATTAGCTTTAGATGGTACCGTGAAATTGTCAAATTGTCCGCCCCGATTTTTATCAAAATGAAAATTTTAATCTTGCATCTGGTTCGGCATTATTTAAGCTTTATAAACAGTATTTGTTATTTATCGTATAGTGAGTAGTTCAACAGATATTAAATGTTTTAGCGGATTAAGAGTGTAAAATCGTAGATGTTTTTCACTTTATTGCAATGATTCTTTTTTAACCTTGAACCAGAGCCACCTATATATACAGAGCCCTAAGGTTAATAATTGAGCTTTTTCTAGAGGAACTAAAATTGACGAAAAAAACATTTTTTCCATACAAAACATATGAAAAATTAAATTTTTTTCGGTGCGATATTTTTCAATGAAAATGTCGATGGATTAAGTATTTTAACATTGAAATAGAATCTACAATTATCATTTTATAATTGATGAAAAACCTGATCAAAGAAGTTGTTTAATTTTTGTTATACATATTTATTAATAAAATTTATAGAAAAAAAAGCATTTCTCCATTAAATTGATATACGAGTAAATACACACAAATACCAACGCAATAAAATTTAACTGCAAGCAAAATCTTCTATACTAACAAGTCTGACTGATTTTTTTTTACTGACATATACTACTTTGATTTTGCCTCTTTAAGGTTGTATTGGTGAAAAAATATATTTATATACAGATTGTTGTTATTTCTAATTTATTTTTATATTTTTTTTAATTTTCCTTTGTGAAAAAAACAAAATATAATACATTGGTATTAGTCGTTTCATTTTAAATTTTTATTGTGCGATGTATATGTACACAAGCAATACAATGAAAAAGAGGCTGTTTGCCTCTTTAAATTTTGGATTAATCAAACTTGTATAATATAGAAGTTTTTGCTGCAAGACGAAAAGAGAAAACAGTAAAAATGTGGTTGTGTTTCCTTTTGAATTATATTTTTGTGAATAAAATAAAATACTTAAAGGGTATTTCAATAAAAGCAGCATAATTTTGTTTGAATAAATCTCAAACTAATTTCAATTCAATTTCAACGTAAATTTTGGATTTTAGATTATAAATGGAACACCACGACTATCACAGTTCTTCTGGCACGGTTCTATTTTATTTTGGTAAAGTTTTGTTTGTTGTTGTGCATAGTGTGTTTATCGAAATGAAAAATTTAACTTTTCATTGATGAAAAGTAAATCGAAAATAAGTTCCTCTAGAAAAAGCTCGACAAAAAACATGACTGATCCTTACGTTACGCTCTGTATATATATAGGTGGATCTGCTTGTACCCATACTCTTATCACAGAACAAAGGAAAATCATTTGGGGAAAAGGACTGATTAAAAAAACAGAATGAACCGTGAAAGCGGCTTTAGCATTTAGTTGTTCATAATACAATAAAATTAATACAAATATGTTCACATACCTTAATTCCAATAATATCTACATACATATATACCTTATCTACTATCAACTATTGAAAAAATAATTTGTATTATCTGCACACCAGAGAATAATAATGCAAAAATCAAAATTCTTTCTAAGCATAGTAGACGAAATGGGTCTCAACTCAATAACATCACTATTCTCCAACTCTTTCATTTCTGTAAGTAATTTTAATCATTTTTATTATCTATTCTCGCAATATATTCGCAAAACCACATTACACCTAGCCCAACGATAACAAAACACGTTATAACTTGATTTCGATATAACATGACTTTAATTTTTTTTCAATTGTAAAAAATTTGATTATGCATACATACTCAGATATATTCTGTTAATATAATGCGCTATTTTGGTAATAAATATAGAAAACAAAATAAAATCAAAAAAATATGTAACCGCCACAAATTTTGAGGGAAAAGGTTAACTCATAAATAAAAAAATAAAAACAACAATCACGGAAACTATTTTGCAATTTCAAATTTCAAAACTAGATACAACACAAACATCAGATAGACCGACCAAATAGCGCAGTGGTTAAAGCTGCGACGTTTGGATCGGGAGGTGTACCGGGTTCGATTCCCAACAGAGGCGGGGATGCAAAAGGGATTTTTCATCTCCCGATTACGATCGGTGATTAAATTGAAAACATCTATGACCCTCTGTTGGAATGTAGAACTCATGGGCCGACCCATCTTCCATGTCACTGTACAGGGTGACATGGAGCTATGCAATGCGCAGATGGTATACTGGTGTGAATGGGATGAATGGGTTGAATGAATTAGTGTGAATGTGGGTATTGCACCGCGTGGGCCCATTAGTGGCATTGAGTGCTGGAGTAAAATCCGCCCAACTTCAATTTAAAATTTAAAATCAGATACGTATATAGTATATCAAAGCGAGATACAGTACGTAAATAGTTCATTCGAAAGAAGGCTCTTTCTCAACGGAATATGATGAAACTTGACGCGTTCTACTTAATTTGGATTCTAAATTGATTTTCAAACAAAGTTCTGGAATATCGGCAATTCACAATTGAAATGGAACTGATCTACTTCTTAACTGATTATGATAAAATGTGACATGTTGGGTATAAATGGCGTTCTAAAATAGTTTTTGGATGAAGTTCTGGAATATGGCCAACTGGAATGAAACTAGTTTCTTTGCTATTTGTTTACCGATTATGATTGGAACAGACAGGTTCGACGAATATAAGATTCAAAAATGGTTTTCGGATAAAGTTCTGAAATATTGCCAACTGAGAGGAACTATAGTCTATTTCTTAATCAATTATGAATAAATTTGACAAATTGGATGTGAATAGGATTCTAAAATGGATTTTAGTTTAACCTATATGGAATATGGCCAACGAGAGTGGTTATTTGTTAATCGATTAAAACGAAATTCGACATGTTCGATGTAAATTGGTTTTTTAAATGATTTTTGGATAATATTCCGGAATATGTAAAATTGTATTAGTTAAATTTGTTTTATTAGTACATTTCAAGATCGTTAGCATATGTACTAAAGATATTTATCTGCATATAAAAATTACATTATGACTTGTATAGAAGATTTCAGTTAAGATTTCCACCCATCTAAAAGTTTTCAGATGATAACAATGAACAGAATAAAACCATCGAAATCGACATCAATCTAAGAAATCGCATGCCGGAACTTTTATCTGATGTAACAAGTGTAAGTAAAGTGTAATAGTTGGGCCGCTACGGGTTTTTTTGTACAGCTTTAGGTTGGTAATTCGTAGCACTTGATAAGGATCTCTTCGGGCGTTATCTGATTTCAATAAGAGTAATACCAATATCTCAACACGATTGATTTTCAATTATTATTTTATTATATTTTTCAAACCGGAATTGTATTTTATATAATGTTGATACATTGACGGTCACTGTTCTAGAAAATTTTATTTGGAGAACAATAATTAATATGAATACAACCGTATAATTAATATAAATACAATATAAATACAACCGTAGAGTGCACAATATCACTACAAATATAATTCATGACGTCATACTCGTCATATACACATATAAACAAGAAATGCGAATAATGAAAATGAATTATCTTTATCACTCTAAAAATATTTAGAGCAAACTGAGAGAGGTATGCAAACTATATGAATGATTTTGATCCAATAATAATTTTGGGAAAGTAATGCCACTTGGTGTCATACGAATATAAGGTAACTCTTGCAAAAATTACCCTTATTCTGAGATTGCAAAATTTGAGATTGTAAAATTCATTTATAATGGCGATAATATACGTTTTCTGAAGTAATCTTTCATGGATTCGGTTAAAATATTCTTTCGGTATTCTCTTCAAATATTTCAGTATTTTCTTCGTTAGTTCACGCCCAGTCACTATCATTTGTACGTATCGGTGGATTATGCTGCAGTGATTGTTTCAGATTTTTTGTGGGTTATATTTGAGACCCATAAAAAATCTGAAACAATCACTATTTTTTGTTGCTTACAGTTGTGATAAATATTCTTGTTTATTGACTGATTTCTGGTTTCCTTCAGCAATAGTTGTATTAACTGCTTGGTTGGTTTGTTTAACTATCGTATATATGTATATATATGTACGACCTTTGAATATGCCGCAATAGCTTTCTCATTTTTATATTTATTTATTTTTAAATTTCTCTGTTACCAAATCTAAACAGGTTCCACTCAACTATGTTGTTGTATAACATCAGTGGTTTCTGTTTGTTCTCTATCTTTGTTCCTTAAGTAACTAAGAGTTGAGACTGATGTGTGGTCCGATGACAGATTCAGACATCGCACAATACTTATATAACTATTAGGGACTTCTTTGATGACGAAGAAATTTATGACATCTAGTTATGATATCTGTTGTCAGTACGAAGGTTTCGCTGGTTGACGATGAAGATATTTTTCAGAATGGATATTTGAATTGTTTCATTTTTGTATGTAGCATATTTTGGTGTGCAATATATTGCCTTAATGAATTCCAACCAATCTTCTATTACAATAGTTGTATAGCTTGTATAGATACTCTTTTACACCAAGCGATCTCGTCTGGATGTTTTGATATCATAGTTAAAAAATATTATTCCGGACGTCTGTATAATGTTCGTTGCCTGGTTTTCTTTGTTAAGATTTTGTTTCGAAGTTTGCCATTGAGTTTTTGAGTATGTGTGCGTTTGTTGTATCAGTAAATAACTATAACACGAAGAATTCGGTTTTGGATTTGTAACGAATTGCTGCTTTTCCATTACGTTTTCTGTCACTGGTTAAAATCTGCTACTTTGCCCTCTTTGTATACAGTACAACCTCAATAATATAATTGGTTGGTTGACTGTCAATACACAGCACACATTTAGTTATTATTTCCCATATACATTTCATGCATCTGGGTTTGCTATTGCAATAAGTTTTGGTGTGTCCATATCTTCCTACACATATTGTATTGCACTAGTTCACGCTTATTGTGCGGCCTTTCAACTTGCACGACTGAATGTTGTTATCGAAGTTATGCTTTCATTTTTGTCACTCGTTCTTAATTTGACTTTGAATTGTGGCAATGGTTTTTGTTTGTACCACTTTGCAGGATGTTTGTGATATTAAATTAAAACCTTCGTGGTCCAGAACAATTAATTCAGTGGGAACCAATTTAAGGATTCAGTCTCATCATCTTTCAGATGAATTTTAGCCTGGCTTAGCTAATGCCCAATTATGTAGGGTATATTTGCCTTTAGCCAGTTCATGAACAATGCCATTAGCTTTCTCACTGTAAGTGAGAAGGGTTCCCCTTCTTTTTCCGACAGGCTATTGAACCTTGTAGAAAGCTAATGTACAGGTTTCTCCAGAAATCAATAATTTTTATTTGTGTGTTTGGTTTAGTCGTTGTGTTGGTTGAATAGCTGTTGTGATTTGTGTTGCCGACATTAACGATGCGTGCGGTTCCTGATGCTACACTAAACTGTTTGGTGCAGATTATGGTGTAAAAGTTTTTAAATTCTTATAGTTTTTCTAAAATTGTTTGGCACTATAGTAGATTTACGACCTAAAATCTAGTTCATTGACACCTTACATCACAGCAAGAAGTTTTTTTTATAACACTGTAATTTTAACTAAACAAATACGGTTTATTTTTAATTACAATAAAATTAAATTTTAAATAAGAAAATATTACCGTTAAATTTAATACAGTTTTTTTAAGGCCATTACTTGCCTCTTATAGATGGCAAATATCGGGCTCCACCGGTTTCGATCCTGAGTTTGGAATTCATACTGTCCTAGCCAATCTGAAGAAGCCAAGTCATTCTCTGCACCGTGTAGCCATCGTCGCCTCGTAACATTCCATTCCATCCAGAGATCGTGTCGGATCCGCAAAAATTCTCTATAGCCTGTTCTCAACACAGCATTGAGACTGCGTCACTGTCATTCTACACATTCTCTCGATTGATCGAGTCATAAGCCTGCCTGAAATTCAGGAACACCTGATCTACAAGGATAGAACCATCCGCAGCTAAAATACTACCGATTCGGACGAAATCCAACTTGATAGTCACCAACCAAGCGCTCCGCTAGAATGGTGATTCTATATCCAATATAATGTTGAACAGTAACTTAAATGCTGTGCAAAGAAGAGCTATAGCACGATAATTCTCACACTTCAAGCGGTATCCCTTCTTGAAGATGAGGTATATCTCGGAACAATCAATACAAACGTGTTATATTGTATAAAAATTTAAATAAAACTTAAACCTTCATATTTTTAATTTTGTAACATTCAAAATGTTATTAAACCAAACTAAATAAAATTATCTGGCAAAATTAAGCCGAGAATTAAGAAGCCGAGGTTCATCTTTCGAACAAAGCAAGATTATTTAAATTAATTTTTCCCCCATTTGCGATTCTATATTGTTTGTTATACAGTACACAATTAGTTGTCACAGTATCCTTTTAAAGTTAATATTTAGATCCTTCCATATAAGCAAATTGTAATATCGTTCACAAATACTAATCCTAAACACACTATACATACATGGCCATCATCCCTTCACAGTCGTACAACATACTAATCTTATTTAAATAAAAAACACATTTTCATTTAAAAAATAAAAAAATCTAATCACATTCTGACACACAGATTTTAACTATAGATACATAATCATAGCAGATAGATACATGTATAAATAAAATTGACGAGAAAGATTAAAATTCTGCTTAGATAAAAAACTATTATATCAATGTGAATGCGATATAACGGATATAATAGAAACAAAAATGGAAAATCCATTAGTTACATCTCTTAAAAGCATGCCAAGCATCGAATAAATTGGGATATCTATTTACATAATAATATATTATGAATGTATGTATGCATTATGTATATATATATATGTATTCCATTGTATGAGAAATAATAAAAAGGTATATATGCATATTAAATTATGTCTTTTGAAACGATAGGATTTAGCCAAGATCAATTATCTTCAATGAGTGACATCTACAGTAAAGATATAAGTAATACACAACTTAAAGCTGGTATGTACCACCACTGTTTTTACCCCCAATAAAAATACTTATAAATTTTCTATCACTCTCGGTTTCTTTTACTCTCAACAAAGAGAATACACATAACAAAACGTTGGATTGGAAATAGTACGCATGTGCCACAAATGAAAATGAAATTTTCCTAGTATTTCCATGTTCCTAACCAAAATAATAACACAATGTACAGAGATTTATCTCTTTTTTGTACGTTTAACTTTAGTTGCCGAAATTTTTTATAATTTTTGTTTTTTTTTGTAGTCGGGCAATAACAAGATAAAAGAGATTCTCTAAAACGATTGTGTCGTAGATCCTCCAAATAGTTGAAACCAGTTGTAATGGTTAAAAGCTTTGTGTGTTTTCTTTTATTACACATTAATTTATTATTTTTTTGTTTATTTTAGTTATTAATTTTCATATAATTTATAGTGATTAAAATAATTTTGTGTACAGCTTTTTAATAGTGCTTATATAATTACAGTGCGTTAAATTAACACAAGTGAACAAAAAAGTAAAGTTTTGTGTATTAAGTGAAAGTTTTGTGAACCTAAAAAAATAGCACAAAATATTCCCAAAAAAAAAATATTAAGTGGAAAATTTCATATAATTTTTAATTAATTTCCCAACACGTAACCAAAAATTAAAAATTATCACGTAAGTACATTGCCACGTAACGGATTAAAATATAATTGTTTGTTTATTTATTTACTATATTGTTGTCGGTTAAACCGAACCAATAAAAAAAAGCCGTGTTTAAGACACAATCATTTATCGATTAACCTCAGTCTGGTGTACCCCGACAAAAATATTTGTGTTGTAAAAATTCTACGAATTACCCGCGTACACATTTTGTTTTGTTTTGTTTGGAAAAGTTTTAATCAACCTTATATAGTACGGTTACCTCAAATTATCCATATGGGCTCCACACATTTAATCTACCCCAAAATAAAAAAATAAAAATTCTATCATTTTATCGATTTTTGTTATAATAAAAAAAAACAGCTTTTGTATTCTTTTCCACAATGACAATACGAAATAATTTTTTTTTCTATATAAACATCATTATTCTCCGTTTTTCCCATTTTTCTTGCGGTGGTTTTCCACATAGCTCTACATACATTAAATATGAAGCTGTATTTGTATATTATATGTATATGTATGTACATTTTTATTAAAAAATACAAATTGTTATTTAATTACTATTTAAACTAAAACTGACCTATTAAATGTAAACCTGTCATGAATACATAAATGAATGATGCGAGAGGAAAGCACACACGTCTTATACACATATACATAAACCTGTTGAATAATTAAATTGGAATAATTAAATTTTTCTTTCGTTTTTCCGGACTTAAAAAAACAAAAACTGATGAATACAAATATATACAAATTTAGATTTAAGGTGAAGATGATATTAAGGATTTTCTGGGGAGCCTAAGTAATCCTTTATTCTTGCTTATGTGTACAAGTATATACTTAATATACAAGTATATACTTAAACATACACAAATACACATCTATTGTGAAATTTAATTAAGATTTTCTTTCGGATGTCCATCAATACGATTTTGTCTTGTTCATAAATCAAAATTAACTCTTATCATCAATAAATAAAGAAATAAGAAAATAAAAATTCAATTTCCGTTGATATTTCCTTTACGCGATTTATGTCGATTTCTTAATAAATTTATAACATGGGCTCTGTAATCTTTATCTCTGTTTATAGATTAAGGTAGAATGTTCAACGAAACAATATGAAGCTTTTTCCCAAAATTTTTATACATTTTTTTTAAACATATTTTTGCTGATCGCTAAGCTCTTATCGCATATTCACGATTAATATATTTTTTTGCTATAGTACACGATTTGTTTGTTCCGATTCACGCCAGTAATTTTGTATTACTGACTGGATTTAAATTTTAAGATTTTTAGAATTAGACTAAATACAATGGACCGTATAATGTTACATACATACGAAAAAAAATTAACGGTATTTTAAATTTAACCCTTTCTATATGGTAGCACGATACGTAGACAATACAATGTATAAAGTCAAAATGATTAAGTTCGTTAGCGGAAATTGTAATTTTTATGATTCGCTAGCAGATGTATTTTTAGCTGCTATACTGAAATTAAATTGCAACAAAATCGAGTGCCAGCACCTAAATACATCGAACAGACAGAAAAGCTTTAAACAAAATGTGAATAAATTTTGTTGTAAATTAAAAATTTTCACTTTTACAATAAAACGGTTTATAAAATAAAATTAATATTTCGATATGAATTGTGATATAAATTTAATAGATTTGAAAATTATACATTTATGCAAGTTCTCAGTAACTTTCCTTGTGATACGGTATTAAAATAGCCGATTACAAAAAACATATATGTATGTATATAATAATAATAAATAAATTAAATACAATTTGTAATTTAAATCAATGAAGATAAACTGAGTTACAGTAAATACAAAATATAATCAATACAATAATAAAAATAACAAATATTAAAATTTCTCGATAATAAATTTTACTCGACCTTGCGAAGCATATACATAGTAAAACACACAAAATATTGTTTTGTATCAGTGCTAGACAACTTTTTGTGTGTTCTACTAGGTGAGTGCTTAGCAAGGCCAACTAAACTTTGGTATCGAAATTTTATTTTGTTTATACAATTTAATTTAATTTATGAATAATAATAAATAATAAATATTAATTGTATCACAAATGGTTAACCTCCTAGCCTAAATTATTTACGTTTAATATTTAACATGTAAATGAAGTTCAAATCCGAATTATGGATGTTTTTAAGTAAATAGTTGAGATATGAAGTATTCATTAAGTCATTGTGGGTAATAAATAGGGAAGCTTGTAATACTATAGTACACTAATTATCGAGAGAAGTAGTTTGTGTTAGAATTGTTGGACGATTTCTCAAATGTTGGAAAAATTTAGTTATTAAGTTAGGTAGTAAAAAAATGGATTTATCAATTAAACTTGTCATTCGCAAATGCCTTAATAATAATTGCTTGGCTTCTTAAAACCGAGCTGTCCAACACTGACACTGTTGTGAGCCACATGTAACCTCCTTTTCTATAGCTCACAAGACTTTTAATTTTGAGGCCTGCGAAGTTTTAGCAATTCTCCTGTTGAAACATAATACCTTCTTATTACGAGTATATTTTACATAGAGTATGGAGACCTTTTGCATAGTCAAGTGTGCTGGCTGAGCACAAGAAAACTACTTAAGCGTGTGTTCCAACTTCGAACAGAAATAAAAATTCTTGCGGAAACACATTTTTTTTTGATAGCCAGTTTTAATCAAAAAATATTTTAAGGTCGTAGGCATTTATAACAGACATTATGGAATATTTGAATATTTTGAACAAAATTTGTAAAGGGAATCAAATTTCACTGAACTGATAAGGATAATTCATACCATCAGATTTCGCAATAAATGACTTTTGCTTCGGTTGCTTGTGAGCGGTGATTAACTTAGTTCATGATACAATTCGAGTCGTGTGAGCTGTCGAAATGCGAGAAGCCGATCAACAATTAAACTTAAAAATCTATGCATAACTATGATTAAAAATTTAATTAAAAATGTTGATGCAAGATTTGCTGATTTTGATCGACTCTAATCTATTTAATAATCCGACGACCATCGACAAGGAAGAAACCAACATAAACTACCAAATAGAATTGGGAATTTGCGGAAATTTAAAGAATTGTTTGGGATGAATTTACCTAGATATCGTCGTATTGGAACTATTCTTCTCTATGTTTAACTAGAAAATATGCAGCATATCTAAGCTGAGTAATTTTAAGTTATTGTATTTCGATATAATATATCTGCTTCCCGTTCAAGCTTCCCTAGGTTTTTGTATAAGATATGTATATGTTAAAATCTCGTGTTTACTCTTTAGACGGAGATATCTACATGTTTATCAATTCACATTTATCACATAAGACTCTTTTAGGAAGATGGAATCCTAAATTAAAAATTTCGGAATATTTCCACAATTTGACTGGTGTGTCGGGAGGCTTGATTTTGAAAAGATTAAAAATATCTTGTTTATATTCAGAGAAGCATCTAAGAATCTTTTGCTTGATGAACTGCGACATCCAGTATTGTCGCAGTTCATCAAGCAAAAGATTCTTAGATGCTTCTCTGAATATAAACAAGATATATTTAATCTTTTCAAAATCAAGCCTCCCGACACAACAGTCAAATTGTGGAAATATTCCGAAATTTTTCTAACTCGACTGTTGGTAATTCACTGAAGTGTGAACAAGCTATTAATATAAGAACATTGTCATCAGAAATTTTTTTCTTAGTGAACTTTCCTTTAATAGGTGTCTTGGGCACAGTATAAGATTTTTATTATGACTAAAAAAGTAATAAATATGTCCTTTATTTATATTTAAGGTATTCATAAAGATTTGCTGACATACTTGAAACCATTGTTCAGTCTTTGATAGAAATAAATATGAAAAACTAAACGTTATTCTGATGTTAGAACCTATAGTTCGGGCACTTACCTTAATAGAATTACTACATACTTCGAATAGTAATTATCCTTGTACCATTCAAAATACAGCTCGATAGATTTTTAAAAATGTGAAATGACGAATTTTATTTTAAATGTGTTTTTCCTACCAAGCTCCTTTTAAATAAAATTGGCCCGCATCTCCAAAGAAGTTGGACAGTGCTGGGTTAGAACCACCATCAAAAATCAATGATTGCTATTTTAACTCGTTGTAAACTGTAAATATTGATTGGAATTAAAATTATCAGCCTACTTCGAAATTTACTATTTACGAAAACCCAAAATTTTCCAAATTCCAATATTTAAAATTAAGTAACAATAAAGCGGTTATGTGCGAGAGTGATTTGTGTTACAAAAATTACAATTTTCATCTTCTATGAATAGCTGGGATTAAAAATATATCATTCTAACTTGAATTTCCTGCAGATAAATTTCCCTTTATTTATTAGTTATTTATATAAGAATATATATATATATATATATATATATATATATATATATATATATATATATATATATATATATATATATATATATATATATATATATATATATATATATATATATATATAAAATCAATGCGGATGTCAGTTAATTATCCGGAAGCCTTTTATAGACGAACAATAATTGAATCGGGAAAATCTCTTAGTTTTATATTAAATATGAAAATAAAGTATTTTTTGCCAAATTGGTTCAAATATATAGAAATTAACCTGTATGAATGAATAGCAATGCTCGATAAAATGTATTCGGCCACCGCCGAGTGTATTCGAACTTGATAAAAATATCAAGAACTGAATCTAAAAATATCAAGAACTGCCTAATCTTGATAGGCCAGCTCATGATGAATTAGATGCACATTTATCTTTTTTTTTTAAACAACTCATTGATTATCAAACAATAATTTTCTCATATTTAACATGCAATCTTCTGAATATCAAAAAAATGTAGTCCCATCGCTAAAATAGTAAGAGGCGGGATATCGGGTTCATAACTTCGTTTGCGCGTATTTTGATATATTAAAATGTAACGAAATCTCTTAATGTTCATTATATAATAGTGTATTTTATTTTCGATTTCATGGAGGTTCCGTAGATCTGAGAGTATAAAAACCACTTTGTCTCAGGATACATTTTAAAAATACATTTTTATTAAATTTGAATTTAAACTTCAACTTTGTACACATTCTTGGAGAGACCTCACTAAAAAATTTGTTGGGCTTAACTTTGTTTTTAGGGTCCACACTTCATACCCAGGTCTATACCCCAAAGTCAGTTACATAACTAAGTGGCCGGGCCACCCCACAAGACGTGGAACCTGCAACTTTTTTCTGTGAGGTGAAAAACATTAAAATGATTAAAATGATAAAGAACTAAAGAAAATGATGAAATAAAAATTGAAGATGGGAAACACAAACAAGTAATAAAAGAAATAAAGAGATTAAGGCAAGTTATTTCACAGAGGGAGAACATTTCAAATATCGCCTGCAATATTATTCCTTTGTTAAAAGGACACCACACAAATTATTAGTCCTTAAATTGTAATTTATGTTTGTTCTGACCCTCTCATACCTATTTCTTGTATAAAATACATAATACAGGTCGTGTAATTTATTTATATGCATAATAGAGTTTTGACTATTATGCATATCAATAAATTAGACGACCTGTAACTTTAGAGGAATTACGGGCACTAGTACTACTTTGGAAGAGTTAAAGAGTTGACAAACGTATATTCTGCAACAAAATAACTCGGAAGAACATATCTCTGAGCTATCATTGTATTAAAATGATAGCTTAGAAATATGTTCTTCCGAGTTTGATTTTAAATTAGTTGCATTTGTTCCATCCCAATATGCGTAATGCATCAATTTACGAGTGAAATAATACTACCTATATATTCCACGTGTAGAGAGGCTCAAAGTGAAATAATTATTGAAAAGTAGACAAGAACAAAAAATATTTAAAAGTAGACAAAAATATTTGTTCACAAAAAAGTGACACTATATTTTTTCAATGAGACATTTTGAATCCTCGTTCAGACACGTAGAGTATCTCTCTTATAATGAGACTCTCCGTGCGGTGGATATGCCTAATGAGAAATTTAAAGACTACTAGTCTACTTTTGAAAAATTCTAAAATGTAGAATAGCCTCATTTCCAGACTACTACATGAAAAACCTACATATACTAAGTAAATAAAAATTACTTAACTACTTTTATACATCTTTATATTTAATTAAAACGTCAACAAAGCAAGAAATACCTATCCAAATGTACATACAAAATTTTCAAGGCTCGTATACTAATTTCTTTTTGGCTCAGTGAAGGGTCTCTAAATTTTTTGGAGAAAAAACTATCTGTGACAAAATTTCTCCCAAATACGCAACGTGTTCAACATTTGACAACAATATGAATCGGTCACTCTCATATTTGTTGGCAAAGTATTTGAAGAAGTTACAAGCTATACACGGATCAAAGCTGAGTTAGAGGAACTTCACAATAGGGCTCTGAACCACGTGATATTGCGTATTGGATGATGATGACTGATGTTGTGAGCATCTGAAATATAGGTGATTGTTGGACATCGAGCTAAGTCGTATTCGAAAAGATATTTGAGTGTTTAACGGTATTTATTTGCACAATCCAAATAATTTTTGCGTCACGTCCAAATAGCAGTGAAAACCACGAATAATTTTACGCAGGCAAACCATTTTTAAGATGCGATGTTGAAATTGGAATATGACTGCAGCATGTGTGTAAACCTCGAACTAAGAGTCTATATTGAAACATAAAAAAGTATCTTTCCAAAAAGTTTTATAAAGACGGTGTTCGAATAGTGGGGTAAATCATTTACTTTGAAAAGTATAAATGAATTTACCGCACACATAAGTAAAAGTTGACTTTTACCCGCCTATTCGAACAAAGTATACGGCAAATTTAACATGAACAAATTCTGAACATCATCGTGAATTTAAGACAAATATAAAAAGTAAAGATACTAAAATATGTTAAACATCATGGGTCAACTGATGGTTAACTTACCCAAAAGAGATTGATGAGCACACTAAGCAGTAAATCGTTGTTCTTTTTACACGAATAAATAATGAAATATTTGTGTTTCGAGATATTTGAAATACTATATTATGTATACTTGGCCGTAGCATTTTAGTCTATTAGTTTGGATACAATATATATATATATATGTATATATATAATATATATATATATGTAATATATATATATATATGTATATATATATATATGTATATATATATATATATATATATATATATATATATATATATGTATATATCCCATTATCTCGACTGTAAAGTCTTTCCGGCCATTTTAGCTATTTTATGTGTACGTATTTTGAAGAGGTTACATTTATGTTTGTCTAACTACTAAAGTTTCAGTTTTTTGAACCGAAAACCATATTTTCCGCAATTTATACATTTAAGAAATTCGAGCACCAATCCAAATATCTAAATTGGAGACATCATAAAAAATAAATATTACCGCAAACAAAAACAAATTTTATCTATCTAATACATAATATAATAATTATCAAAAATCAAAAAATACGCTGTCCATCAAAAGAAGCCACAAAATTTTGTTAGACATATGAGAGAAACTTCCAAACCACTTTTTTTTGTATACAAAATGTTTTATTTATTCAGCTTGAAATTAATTTCGAAATTAGTAAAAGAGAAATATGTATGCATATACATACGTAAAACATTTAACCATGTACCATCAAAACATTAATTTGGTGTTCACGTATCCTGGACCAGAAACCAACCCTTATTATTACAGTGATTGTGAGTGTATAAAAATAAATTATTTGTCAGATTCAGATATTTAACCCCAATTTTATTTTTTTTTTAGATTTTTTTTTATTTACTTTCCATAAAAAATATAATAATCATAATAACGTAAACACTAAATATATTATGTATAAGAGAGAGAATCCTTATACATATGTCAACCAGAAAGCTCAACATCAAAATTTAATTTATTTTTATCGAAAACAAGAAATTAGAGAGATATTTATATACACAGACACATTATGTACATTCATATATATATATATATATATATATATATATATATATATATATATATATATATATATATATATGTATATATATATATATATATATATATATATATATATAAATATATGCGTATACGTAGGTACTACGTACATACGCACGTATATACACAATGTGTATTACACAAGATGAACATCTTTTAAATAACCATAAACAAAAATATAAAATACACCTACAAGCTTTTTTAATATGTAGGATACTCGTATACCTTGATATATACCTATCAGTGTTTCTTAACCTTTATACAATGGAGCATAGATATTTTGATTTTATTTCACTCATATTTTATTTATAAATTAATCGAAATTTAGTAATTCATTTAAGTTTAATTAAAACATGGATATATGCTGATAGGCAAGGAAATAAAATGATTTGATTCAAATTTCAACAGAATTTGATATTTATTAATCCTACATACCAGCAAAGTAATTAGGTAAATTTGTATTAAAAACAAATTAGGGTCATAAAAAAGTACCTTTTGAAATTTTTTTAACAAAAGTCACATGTAATGGCTGGTTAACAATAAATTTTTAATCTTTTTTCCAATTATATTCCTATATCAAATATGTAAATAAAAGAAGATAGATTTACTCGTACGCTTATAAAAATGGAACCAATTAATAGGTGTGGAAAGGAGGAAAAATTCACAATTTGGTTGCGAGCTTTACAAAAAATAACCAAATAATGAAAAAAAAGACGAACCCGTTCATTTTTTGTTTTTTGAAAAAGACGAACCAATTCATCTTTTTTTGAACAAGACAATGTTTATTTGACTATGTCTACTTTATTTTTTTTATGGAAATCATATGAATGTACATATACTTGATTCTCTTACGTCCTGTTTTATGAAATAGGAAAAAGATTGAATGTAAATCAGCCTAAAGTCTCATAATATATAAATTTGATTTTATTGACGATTACACAAGTTGATAAAGCACCACTAGCGGGAAAACAAAAAAATACATAACTACAAAGATGGACATTTTGTAAATGATATATGCCGAATGCCAAACGAAACACAAGGCATATTTGCAATAAAGTAAGCATTTCTAATTTTGTATTGTTTTAAAACACGGATTTGTCACTTTATATATTGGTTCTTTACTTTTATAAACGTCAAAAATATGTAGTTACTCGTATCATAATAATGATGAATTGAATTGTTAATTATTTTAATGGTTATTTTGAAAACCCAAGAAAACCAGATATTTTCAGCAGAACCTTTCTGCGTAAATGTATTTCAGAAAAATAAATTACGATACGCGAATTATTTGTTTTAACGAAGGTGTTACGAACTACCCTGCGATATGATATTGACGGCTATGTGCAATTCACAATAAATATCTAAATACTTGCAATATTATTTTCAAACTATACATACTAATTTATAAATTAGAAATTAATAACAGAAATGAATTTCGAATTTCATTAATCAATTCTTGAATACATTGTGAGACTTATACGAGTATGAATGTTTATAGTTTTGACTTTCTTTTGCACGAAAACAATATTTGAAAGAGTTTGTCTTTGTGATTAATTTTAATCAATCAATAATTTTTTTGATTATTAATGATATTTGGCGTAGTGCTGACTATCAATATGTTTTAAACAGTCTGTGCGGCCTTAGTTATATATAATTTTAATTATCGCATACACTTAAATAATATAAAATAATAAACAAGAATTCGCGGGTTAAGGAAGTCTCAGAAATCATAATGGCTCATATTTCAAACATTGAAATAAGATAAAGAACGTGATCGGTAGTCTTAAATTTAAATCTGCGTATGATTTTAGATGATCGTATTTTTCCTAACAAAATTTATTCTGCGATATACATACATATGTATATCCCAAGTTCAGCTTATACCCTTACTTTGTAAATTGGTTGATACTGTCAAAAACAAATAACAGTTATTTATAAGAATATCAAGCAAATAGCATAGTGGTTAAAACTATGGCATTTGGATTGGGGGTACCGGGTCGTACTTAATAGTATATAGCACTGTTCTTACCCAAAAAAATCATAAAAATAATAAATAATTAACACATTTCAAAGTAGTTTTAATCCAGATACTGTAAAGTATATGTAAATATATTGTAAATTAACATAAGCAATAAAAATTTTGGTAAACTTCCGATAAATTGACTCTTTCGGAAAATTGAATTTTTTTGGAGAAAAAGTTGTGAAACCAACGTAAATGAAATTTGTGTTAAGCAAGTTCTGACGAAATATATAGAACTGTAAATTTCTCTAGCTAACGTTTGGTTGAATAATTCATTATTTAAAATTATATTGGAATTATAATTCGGAAACTAAATAATTTACAATTACACGTTTAAACAGTCGTAATTCGTCATCAGTGATAATTACCGACGGAGAAGTACCTTAATCTAGGAACCGACGTTTTTATTAATATGAAAATTCGAAGCGAAACTGTTCGTAAACCCGATATATATAATGGGATACACCAGAAAAAATAAACGTAGGTACTCACCGATATCACAGAACTTGATAGGAATTCCTACAAAAATTGCTATCACAATTTTCAGGAATTTCAAAATTAAATAACTTATTAATAAATAATTTTGCATGGTATAGTTGTTTTCTCAGAGTTAAAAATACATCTCTCATTAGAGGGATTTCTACTTTCTAGTGAAATTCCAAATCAAAGGAATATTTCAGCAATTAGATTTTTTTAAACTATTTATGGAAGTTCTTATTATTAATTTGATTTACCAATAAAACAATTGTAATTACGAGGTTTTCAATATTTAGAACCGTATGAGGGTAGTTTTAAGTTTTTGTTATATAAAGGATCTTTTTTTAAGCCTGATAGAACTTTAAATTGTAAAAAATAAAACAAAAAAATAAATTTTTATGAAAAATATACTCTAGCAGATCTCAGTATACGCTTGGACAACGCTACGAAATTATTAAAATTTACTTTGAAAAACAGTCGTCGATGCTTGCGACGTATAGACGACTTCGTGATTTTTATGGCGCACATAATCGTCCATCTGAGCAAACCATCCGTCGAAGAAAGATGTTCGTTTGGTGCGGTTTACACGCTGGTGGCATCATTGGACCTTATTTCTTCAAAAATGAGGCCGGGGATCGCGTTACGGTCAATGGAGATTGTTACCGCACCATGATCAATGATTTTTTGTTTTTCAAAATATGGATGACATTGATCCGGACGAGATGTGGTCTCAAAAGGATGGTGGTACGTGCCATACGGCGACCGCAACCATCGACTTATTAGAATCAAAATTTGGCGATAAGTTGTTTTCGAGAAATGGACTTGTCAATTGGCCTCCAAGGTCCTGCGATTTGACACCTCTCGATTATTTTCGAAGTCACTGGTTTATGCTGATAAACGTAACATACGCCCAGCAGTGCTCGAAAAAGTGGCCCTAAATTGGACGTCCAGAATGCGTTTCGTTAAGAACAGCCGCGGTGCCCATATGCCTGAAACCATTTACAAATATTAATGCCATGTATTGATCTTTCGAATAAAAATATGTTTGATTACAATTTAATTTTTTGTATTGTTTTTTACAATTTCAAGTTCTATCGGGCTTAAAAAACCACCTTTTACATACGTTTTTTTAAAGGGGCAGGTAATTTTGACAAATCAAAATTATTCACAATTCTATACTGAAACTCGTTTTTATCAATATCCTTTTAAAAATAATATTTATTTTCATTTTAATTAATAACGTGTTCTTATATCCCTCAAAATTGTTTTCGCTATTGTAATTGTGGCTTGCTTATGTTCTGGATTAATATTTGTATATGTTAATTTGAAAATAACGTTCGGTATTCTCAAAAATGTCAAGCATACAGCAATTCCACCAATTAAACACAAATTATGTGATTCCATACCGGAAATCTATTTACATCAATCTTAAACTACCTCTCGTTTATTTTTTATCGATCTAAAAATATATTTTTAAACGTAGAATGCATTTACAAATGATTTTAATGTGCAATTCCGTCACTACTCACATTCTATATATTTTTCGTTCCTACGTTTTTTGTGATAACAAATTCTGTAGATTGGTAATGTCAAATTTTTGTTGATTTATATTTTTTTTAAAACAGTTTTAAAGGCCATTACTGGCCCCTTACTGAATCAACAATTTGGGTCCAACGGTTTCGATCCTGAGCATAGTCTTCATACTGTCTAAGACAATCTGAAGAGGCCAAGTTGTTCTCTACACCGTGGAGCCCTCGTCGCCTGCAACGACCTCTGCGCCTACCATATGGTGGCTCTGCTTTCAGAGATCGTTGATTTATATAGTTTAAAAAAAATCCGCTTGACCTATAGGAATTCACCTATTTTCCTGTTGGAATAAGTTATGTGATAGACCTGAGCGATCTTTTCATATTATAGTTGCAATGTTTGGCAAATTCTGTTTGGTGACAATGATGATTGACAAAGCCGAGTACTTTTTAAAATTAATTATTATTATTGATTCCAATTATTTTTTCCCAGAAGCAATGTTCATTTTGGACAAAGTATTTGGCTTTTACGTTCAAAGGTATTGTTGAACCTAGCATAAAAGCTTAGAGCTAGTTATCGGAGGATGTTATAAAACTAGCTCCTCATATAAGATGCGTTGTGGGCAACGGCACATTGGTTTGTATAAAAAATAAACTGATAACAGCATTATACGAAGAATAAATTATTGTCATACGCAAATAAAAAAAAGGTGAAATAAAGCGAAGAATCACTAATGGAAAAATATTCTGAACAAAAGATACATAGAATTAAATTTTTGAATAACTTTGCGACATAATTTTTTAATTAAAACAATAATTAATAGCCTGCATTCCATTTTCCCAATGTTGAGACAGTTATGAAATTTTATTTTGAATTTGGCTATATTTGCGATGCAAGCGGAGAACTGTCTTTCTCCATTTGCAATACTTTCATCATTTGTTTAAGAAATATTCTTAATTATATTTACTGAAGCGACGTTGATGTTAATACTGATCACGAGTGCTCAGGTCCGTAGAAAATTAGTTACCATTCTCTGGAATGTATATTTTATATACCTTATACGTATTTTTATAAGCTTTCTTGTATATAGCATATACTTATACAATAATTCAAATTAACAATTTCATACAAGATTAAATAAATTATCTTTTAAAATTTAATTCAAATTTAGATATTAACAAAAATAAAATTATTTTAAAAAAATTAAAAATTAACCTTTTCTTACCCAAAAATAACTTATATAAATAGAATACATTATACTAAAAAAATACAATTTTTTGTTTGTTTGTTTTATCAAAAATAAAATTAAAAAGCTTCATTTGACGTCACAGCTCAGTAAAGACAGAACACACAAAAAACATAACTTAATACACAGAGAAAGTTTTCTCGTTTCTTATATGAATACAACAACAACGACAGCACAAAAAAAAATTATGTTTTGAACATTTTTGATCAAATTTAATTTTATTGCGATTCAATTTTTTTATTTTTATTAAATCAACTAAATTTAAAATAACTGAACAAAAATATATATGTATTTATATATTTTTTTAAAGTGAACCAAAGAACCAGATAAGTTTTATAAAGATTTGAAGAAGTGGTTTTGAAGAGGTTTTGTATAAAATAAAATGTCCGGAACTTAAGAAACTATTAAATAAAATTAAAAAAAAAACAATGAAAATTAGATTTTATTATTATTACAACTTTTTTGTATCGAAGGGTAAAAGCTCTTATTAAATAAAATAAAACAAAATTCGAGAAAAGAATAATAGAAAAAAGTAACAAAATGTTTAAAAGTTTCACGGTTGAATAGAAAAAGAAAGAAAAAATTGCTGTGAATACTCTATCTTAATTGGTTTACAGATAAAAGAAGGTAAAAAAAACGATTATTGGTTGTGGCATTTTATAAAATTGACATTTGTGCTAGGTTGTTCAAAACAAATAACGATGGTGAGACATTGATTTATCTTATGTTATTAAAGGGTCATCCATATCTGTAAATGTGTAGGTATGTGTATATGTATACTTAGTAATTTGATTCGATGTTTTAATTTTGTTTAATTCAGGTGGAAACAATTCAATGAATCGAAATTAAATCGAATGTCTAATTTAATTTGTTGTTAATATGGTCGTGAATAAATGATTTATTAGTATCTTGTTAGACCGGGGTACCACTATGTTATTATAGACCTTAAAAAATAATCATTGATAAAACATCAGCTTAGCGATCAAGCACAATGAAAACTGTATCTGCACTTGTTCCCCGAAGCTCTAAAGCCAGTTCGGACAATAACATAGTTAGATCATTAAAATAATAAAATATTAAAATAGTAAAAATATTAAATTCAACAGTCATTCAATAAACTATAATTTCATTCATGTTTATAATTTTTATTTTTTATTTATTTAAATTAAAGAAATAATTGATTATCTAAATAAAACTAAGTATTAAATAAAAAGTGTTTTATTAAACTTTAGAAAATTAATCACCATTTTATTAAACAAAATTAGAATTAACTAACGGAGTTAAAAAAAAGTAAAGATGGGCGGATCACTCCAGCACTCAATGCCACAAACATACCCACGCTTCAATACCCAGCCAAACACACATACTTATACACATTAAAAACTCCCAACCGTGAGTTTTTGTAACCATCGCGAATCGAACCCGAGACCCTCGAATACCAAAGCACTAATAATAATGTCAGTATAATCATAAATGGTTAGTATTGGAAACCTCTTCACAATGGAATATTTACAGTTTATTATGTTTCTTGTTGAGTACAACATAATAATATAACTAATTATAAATGTAAAAGAAAATAGAAACAAAAAATAGTATTAGAGTATTAATTATTATAGAGTACAAAACTATATTAGAATTAAATATTGGGCCTGATTCTGATAATCAGAATCAGCCTCGTTCTATTAAATTAAAACTGAAAACAAAGACTCTTTGTCATCAATATTAAATAACCAATTCTAAATTTAATTTCACTGAAAAATTTGAATGCCATTGTAATTTTTTTAATGTCTCGTGGAACTTATTAAAAAGTACTGGAGCTGCTCATATACCTATACGTTTGATTAATAACATTTTAATATTTGTATATGTCAATCAAAAAGTCAGGCAGATACATTTTATTTTTAAAATTCTTCAGATTGCCCAAGTTTCAAATCCCAAAATACGATACCAAATTTGAGTCGCTCCTGCCAAACACTCACATAGTAAAACACACAAACAGTTGAGTACTTAGAAAGGTCGATTAAAATTTGGTATTGAAAAATTATTTTTATTATTTTTTATTATTAATTTGGTAAATGAATTTTTATAAAAAAGTTAATTTTTGATTTTAGTTGACCATGCCAAGCACTCACATGGTAAAACACGCGAAAAATTGTGTACACTGATGTAAGACAATTTTTATTGAGTTGTACTATGACAGAGGTTTTGTTTATCATTCATTTATTTATTACGTATAGTAAACAGAACTTTATAAATTAATAATAGATGTAAGACAATTTTTCATATATTGAGTATACAATTGTTTGGAAAGGTCAGTTATAAAATAGACTAGAAACAACAATTTGCGCTGCAGAATCAACTTTAGGCACTAACGACAGATATAACAAACAGTTAATAATATTGAAAAAACTAATAATATTAGTTATTATCACTTATGCTGGAGATCTTATTTATAAGCAGTCTATTGTAACGTGACTGGCGTCTCGTTGAACCGCAGATATTGTTTAATAGAGCTTGTTATGTCTTTTAATTTAGAAACAAGTTGTTGATGTATGCAATCTCTTAAAACCTATAGTCAGTGGATTCGAGAACAATTTTTTTTAAATTAGAAATAATTAATTCTAATTAACGTAAAACAAACTTGGAAAATTAATCAGAATTTAAATTAATCATGCATGGGGATCGCACTATGTGAAAGAAACGATGATAAATTGTCAGCAAAATTTGGTTAGTTGGTCAAATAATTCTCTAATACAACATATTTAATATATTATATTGTTTACATATAATAATATTTCTATACATATTCCATAGAGATACTACTCTGATAGAGGACGAAATTTTTACATATACTTATTGGCTCGAAACTAGTCATTTTGTATTTGTTATTACAACTTTTCAGGATAGTAGCTTCATAAGTATAAAGTCTTTTGAAAATAAATAAGCTGTTGCTTATTTATTTTCAAAAGATAGTTATTATGCTTGGTTTGTATAGACTGTAATAGAGTTTTAATTTGTTGTTGCCGACGATGTGAAAGGTCATTAATAGATATCATTTTTATCAAAGGTCTTTAATAACTCAATGAACATTACTTCGAGTGGTTGAAAATAAATTGTTCAGGAGGAAAAATAAGACTGTGAGTTCAAATCTCATATCTGCCGCTTCATCTATAAAATTCAATACATTAAACTAATAACGTTTGTGAGAATTTTAAGATTCATAATACGCGAAATAGAAAATGATTCCGAAACACGAAAAAAGTAGGTAAACAAATTATTCGGAGGGTGGACTTGCTGGAAGCTCATAATAAACTACTGGAAACTCATTATATAGAGAAAAATATGTTACGTTTATTTGTGTTTAGCCGACACTTTATTGAAAGCATGAAATAAATTACAGAAATTTGTAATATTATACAACAACTATTTGAATACTTATTATACAACAGCTATTTGAACACTTAGGATTAGCGTTCCTTCATCAAATCGTCTCGCGGTATTTATTGATGTAAAGTGACTCGTATTACGGTATTCGCACTAAGTTTCGAGAATCAGTGATTTGTTTAACAATTTTTCGAATTTATTAAATCAATTTGTTTCTCAAATCACACGTCTGTCCATCGTTTTTATTACAGGAAGTGGAAATGAAATTTTATTAATTGTAAACATAGATCATGATGGATTTACAACATCATTGTGCTGGACTACATGAAGCGTATAGGATTGTCATACGTCTTAAATATTTATATATTTTGAAAAATATGATTTATGATTCTCATAAGTTTAGCGGTTCAACTCTAACATTTAAGGAATAATTTCCCAAAAGTATGTTCCATTTCGATTGAAAATAATTTTTATAAAACAAAAATCAATTTTCCTTATTGTCAATGACTTTATACCTTGTATACGTCATTTCATTTAAGCACAACCCGGTTTTACGATCCAAAAAATACATCCAACATTCGTACCGGAATAAAATTGTGAGCAAACATTTTTCAAATAAAACAACAATTTTATAACTACATAACTTGCATCTACGAGTATATATTTACTACCGCAAAAAATTCTGTACACAAAAAATTCTAAACCTTCAAAATTCCTTTTTGTAACAATATTTTTCGGCACCCAAATTAAAAACAAAATAAAATCCTTTCCATAATCATCTAAGATCCTACCTTTTTTGTTTTTTTTATTCTGTTCTTATCCCACTGAATATTTAAAACTCATATTTTCTTATGTACGTGTACCGTCTATATATAAACGGTATATTCCTACTCAAGAGATTAGTTGCTTCTTATTATCATTTTCGGGTTTTTATCCCATTCTAAAAAACAGAAGAGAAAAGAAATCGTTATTTTTTTAGATATTTATACTAAATTTATGTATTTTTAATAATAAAATAAAATAATAAAATCAAAATAATGGTCTTTTTGTATTTTGGTTAAATAAACAAGATTTTTTTTTTTTTTTTAATGAAAGACGATACTGAGATATCGAAAGCAACATTTTCAAGTGGCAAACCAAAATAAATAAATAATAGAATAAAAATATATGTATATGCCCCGATATTCTAGCAAGGGCGAAATCAAATTAAGATTAAGGTAGATTTTTTTAACAAATAAATAATAGGAAAATTGATGATTATATAAACATAATTGTAAATTTATTTTTCTTAAAATAAATATTTGAATTAATTCCTCATTGCGTGGATTTTATTTGTATAAATGGAAATTTAATTAAAATTAAATAAATAACAAAACAAAAAAAAATTGGTGTAATTTGATTATTAAAATAATTATTTTGATAAATAATATTCGTTTAGAAATTGGATATTTCAATTAACAAAATATTTCGACTTTCATCAACAATATTGTTTATAGCATTATGAGTGTAATTATCGGGTTTTATTAAGAAATATTTCTTTAAGAAATATATTTTACAGAACGTGATCCTTATTCTGGGTTGAAGAAGATGGACTACTTGCAAGCCATGCTGAAAAATTTGATTTAATGTGCTCCTCAAAATATACAATAAGTGAAAAATACGTGAAATCGCAAATTCAACATATGGAACCGGAAGTCATATTTTAATTTTGTGATTTCTATGTTTTCAATGTGTAGTACTAGGTAAAAAAAAAATGTTTGTAGAACTGGATTTTTTGTTGTTGTTGTTGCTTAAGATACAGAGGGTGAAATATTTGTTAATTTGTTGAAAATGGTGATGCATTTATGCAAATATAAAAAAAAGTATTTATCCGAAAAATACGAAATGTGGCTCGTTTTAAAGATAAAGAAATAAGAATTAAGAAATTATTACAAAAATAGTACCGTCTTTAAGTTTCTCACTTTCAAAATGGCCGCCAAAATAGTTTTTCTCACTTTTCCGGAAAATAATTTTTTTTTTTTAACTTTCAAAATACGACTAAATAAGTCCATCCACTGTTTATATTTAGGCAAAATTAAATTTGTGACATGACTAAGACAATCCGATATAAGAATGAAGCTGTAGTGCTGCAATTCACATTCCCCTTTTACATTTCTGTAAATTCCAAATGGATGAATAGTTGCTTGCTTATTATTCCAATGAAAACCCTGTTCTGCGTTTTGTCTTATAAATGAATAATTTTCTGCAAAGTCACATGATACAAGTGCTTCTGTAGGCTTCAGATTATTTTTTACGTATGGCTAATTTGTTTAAGTGAAATGTATAATAATGAGGAACAGATTTTTCAGCTTCTTTATGAAGTAATCCAAAAATTCTTCTGACGGTTATGAATACTTTTGCATCTGTAAATATCATCTGCAAATACAAATTGCATCTGTCAGTTGAAATCCATTGACTGAATGATAAATTAGCATCCTCGTAGTCCTTTTCCAGAAATGCGTTTCTTAAATATTCTCGAAATAAATTTAATCCTGGACAATTCTTGCATTTTAGAAGGTAACATGTAGGCTCTGGACATCATCTAGATGAAATGCAATCTTGGTATTTCGATATCTCTCCACTTGTAACAGATTCTATTTTGGTTCCATAAATGATTAATTTCACATTTTGATGTATTGTACAAAAACACACTGCATGCGTCCCTCTGCTTCCTGATGCGTTCCTCTGCTTCCTGGTTGCACAGAGTTTTTAAGACGAAGCAAGCAAAATTTGGCAAATCCGATTTTTTTCGACTCGTCGTCCTGATAGAGATTATCCTACTGACTTCATCATCGTTATAATAATCTATCACTGATTGTTTCAGTTCATCGCTGATTCGTTTCCCAGATTAATGTAATTATTTAAATTAGTAATTTAATTTTTAATAAAATATTTTTTACCAATAATTTTTGTTTTAAATTTAATTTTGCCTAAATATAAACAGTGGATGGACTTATTTAGTCGTATTTTGCAAGATAATGGTATTTTGGACTGAAAATAAAATTTAGAAACACCAAGAATAAATTTGTTTTGATAAAAAAAAAATTGAAAATTAAATAAAGTTTAAAATTTGATTTTTATATGCAGAAATGGTCGTTGTATTAAAACGTGTTTTGCAAGAAAATGAAAAATAATAAATACAATAAAATTTTGATGTTTTATAGAATTGAATGGCGCATAAAATAAAAAATTAAAAAGTTAAAAAATTAGATTTTGGAAAAGTGAGAAAAACTATTTTGGCGGCCATTTTGAAAGTGAGAAACTTAAAGACGGTACTATTTTTGTAATAATTTCTTAATCCTTATTTCTTTATCTTTAAAACGAGCCATATTTCGTATTTTTCGGTTAAACACTTTTTTTTATATTTGCATAAATGTATCATCATTTTCAATAAATTAACAAATATTTCACCCTCTGTATCTTAAGCAACAACAACAACAAAAAATCCAGTTCTACAAAATTTTTTTTTTACCTAGTACTACACATTCAAGACATAAAAATCCCAAAATTAAAACATGACTTCCAAAAATTTGCGATTTCACGTATTTTTCACCAATAGCAAAATATACATTATATGTAAGTTTTACCAAATTTTTATCAAACCTTCTGTAATAGTTAATAATTGTCACAGGTTGCCTTCGTTCTTTTTTAGCAGTGATTCTTTACTTGGTTGTCGATCACCTGAGAAATTCACGCGAGACCCATGCGTTTTTATTCTCGAAAATCATATGTTTCATGCGGCGGGCTGACCCACAGATTGGATAGATTTCAATTTATTCTCTTTGAATTTAGATGTATCCTTACGGTATAATAAAAAATGATTGTTTTTAAAAAGCTATTACTTACATGTTACTATACCACGTGTACATTTGTTATATTTTATTCGTTTTCTTGTCGGTAAACATAACAGCACGTTGATTTTCAAAAAACAATCAATTTTTGACTTTCCAAGAAAAATATGTTTATTTGTACATTATATAATTTGTATATATGTTTCTAGTGAAATTTAGGTTATGTTATTTTATTAATTTAGCAATTGCCCTTGTACTAACCTGAGTCCTTATAGATGAATATAATGAATATGTCGTATTTAAAAATGTCTATACAATATTATCCAATACCCTATTGTACGTTTCAAATTAAAATTAAACGTGTGTTAGTGATAGATGTCGTTAAACTAAAAAAATATATGGTGCAGAATACATAGGTGATATAAAAAGTTTTCAGTCATTACAAGAGTAATGGCGTAAATTAATGTCCGTAATTTTGATGGATTTATTTAGCCTTCGTTAGTCGTTAGGTAGAAAAAACCAATATAAAATATATTTTCATATATTACTTTATCAACAATATGGGATAATATATTTGGTAGGAGTTTATACTAGATATAACGACGATCGAAGACCATTTCTTATTTCTAGTGGAGTAGCTAAACAGTGCTTAGAGGGCCTGGTAAATTCACACGGCAATTTTAGTATCACAGTTTATTATAAAACAACTTTGAAGATACATAATATTAATATTATCAAAAGTATAATTTTCTAAATTTAACAGAAATTTTCCATAAACAATTCTATTATTTTCGATTTAAGTCCTTACCTTTCTAATTGGTAACTTTATACACGCAATTCAGTTTATTTTTGTCCTTAACTCAAGATACTTCTTCTTGTTGACAGTTTAGAACAGCTTTCACCGAAATGTAAGATTGTTCTTAATTAAAGAATTATGTCAAGTAACGTATAAGAAAATACATTTAATGTAAAATGTAGAAAGATAAAAATTAGGGCGTTCATTTTATTTAACAAAAAAATCATAATAAATATTTTATTTTTGTCAAATTTCAATGCCTCTTACTCTTTTAAAATTAGGTACAGTTTGTTATGAAGAATCTGAGGATGCAATTCGAAATGCTATAGAAAAAACTGTAGTTATTGAAATTGAATTTAGATGTATTAAAAGACGACAAAAAATGTCAGGACAAATATACGATACGGCTGGTTAGGAAAAGAAAAATCGCATCCCATTTTTAATTCTGATTCACTTGTATATATAATATATATATATATATATATATATATATATATATATATATATATATATATATATATATATATATATATATATATATATATATATATATATATATATGTATATATATATATATATATATATATATATATATATATATATATATATATATATATATATATATATATATATATGTGGTTATTGCATTTTTTCCACTATATTTATTATCGAAAAATGATTACCATGTCCAATAAAAACAAAACAAATAAATAACTCAGAAATCTTTTATACTTTAAATATAGATTACTATTTTATTAAGTATTTTTCAACTAATTATAATATTGTCGCGTTGACCGTCGCTTATCAACTGCTTTATTCTATTCTTTTCGTTAATATATATTTGTTGTGCATACCAATAAATCCCACACTCGGCCATCCTGTGTATGCTTACGTCCCGAACAGCATGTTTCTGATTCACATATAGTTACTCCTTTTGTAGTATACGTCTTGGTTAACTTTTCTTCTATAATTTTTGTCGTCTTTTAGTTTTTTCGTCTAAGTATTCGTCTTGGTTAACTTTTCGTCTTATAATTTTTGTCGTCTTTCAGTTTTTTCCATTTAAACTGCAGTCCAAACTCGCTCGCTATCTTAAGAACTTCTCTAACTTTTTGCAGATTTTCATCTTCATCCTTTGCCGGAATAATTAAATCGTCCATGTATACCAATACTACTCCTCGAGCAATCAAATCTTTAAATACAAAATTTACGAATCTTGTAAATATAGCTGGAGATACGCAAAGACCAAAAGGTACGACCAGGAATTCATAATGTCCTTCTGGTGTGATAAATGCAGTATACTTTCGACTTGACTCTTCAATCGGAACATGGAAAAACCCATTTACCAAATCCAATGATGAAAAAATTTTAAAACTGTAAAGTTGATCCACTAAATCTTCTATTAGTGGAAGTGGATAGCTGTCCATGACTATTTTCTTATTAAGCTGACGGTAGTCAATGCATATTCTTTTTTCTCCACTTTTTTTGTCAGTCAACACTATTGGGCTTGCATACTCAGAGGTACTAGGACGTATGAATCCTTTACCCAGCCAATCATTAAGTTGTCTCCTCACTTCTATTTTTTCAACTTGAGCCAGACGTCTTGGAGGTTGCCAGACTGGAATTTTGTCTTTTAATATTATTTTTAATTTAACCGGAGAATCTCTCGTCTCATTGTGTGTATACTCTGCTACTAACTGTTTGACACTGTCTAAATACTTCAAATTTCCCACTTCTAACGTATGCTCGCTCTCGATAACGTTGCACGATGGTAAATTTTCTTCAGTTCTGATTTTTCGAATTCTTATACCCACGTCCGTGACAGTTAATTCTACGTCTTGTAATGTATCGCTTCCTACAATACATTTTGTCACTAACTTCTGTTCCGGAACAACGTGAATACAGCTGCTATACTCCTCTCCGTCTATGATAATATTGACAGAAAACCAACCAATAGTTTCTATGGTGCTGTTTCCAATGCCTCTGATCCGATGTTTTGTTTCACATAGTGATGGTGAGCCTAACTCTTTATAAACAACTTCATCTAATAGCGTTAAGTCACTACCGGTATCTATTAATGCCTCTATGCGTTGTTGGTAAATTTTAATATATTTATGATTATATCTTAGCTTTGGCATTTCCATCTCGCCCATTTTAACTTCGGTTCCACTTTTCGGATTTGTATTGCTTCGCATTGGACATTGCGGTGCCTTATGTCCAAATTCTGAGCATTTGAAACATTTAGGGCCTTCCTCGCGTGTTCTACAATGTTTTGATAAGTGTCCACGCTTACCACAATTAAAACAGGATTCTGATCTTCTCGAATACATCTGGCTGCTATTGGCTTTGTTGTCTTTGTATTGTGATGGTTGGGGATTATTTTCTTTAAATTTCATGTATAAATTCAACTTGCTTCTAAACTCGGCCATGCTTGAAGCACCGTATAATAAAACTTTATTATTTGGAGCATCGTCTATCCCGTCTATAACGTAATCAATTACCGATACATCATCGACCTTGCCGATTTTTCCTATTTCCCGCATTGCAAAAACGTAATCTCTAATTGTTTCATTTTTTTTCTTTTTTCGCAAAGCCAATTGCTTATGCGCATCCGCGCTTGAAATCTGATTAGAAAATTCATCCAACAGAAACTGTTTTAATTTATCACACGTGTTTAGTTTGCTACTGGTTGCTAAACTGTTTTTTGCTGACCCGGTAAGTGATTTCTTCGCATACACTAATTTTTGCAGTGGATTAAGCTTAAACAATCTGCTCATTGTTTCATACTCTTCTATCCAATTTTCTATAGCCTGCAGTCCGTTGCCATCAAACTCAACTATTGATCCTAAAATCTCATTATGATGAATACCGCTTGATTCTGGTTGTTCATCGTCATCATCCTCGTTATCCTCGTTATCACTACCATTGTGATTGGTATCGGAACGTTTTCCACGCAACTTCTCATTTTCAAGCATTAGGCGTTTTAATTTTTCATTTAAATCTTTTAATTCATTCTTATTTTTTGTTTCCGAAGAACTATTGTTTGTTTGTGAGCGTGGTTCATCATTGGAAGTTGTTATCCGCCTTAAACTCTGCTCAAAGCGTTGAAAAAATGTATCATCTTCCAATGAATCTAAATTAACTGTGTTGTCTTTACGGGATTTATTTTGTTTACCCTTGCCCATTATCATATGGTTCAGAATATAAGTATGCAAAATAAACCGGAATTCTTTCCAAAATTAATTGTGTGCAACCTTCGTTTTTTGTTTTGTTACATGGAGTTTCACACAGTTACATAAGAGTCACGAATTTTATGTTTTCCCAAACGTGTTCACAGCCGCGCGGCAATAGATAATAAAAACGTAAACGACCTTAACTGAATATAAATTTCAGCTATATTTTATTTTGACTGCAATACCCAAATGTCTAGATGATTCTCTTTTGTACGATTGCCACTCTTATCACACACAACTAAATATTATTTTTCTAACACACTGCACCCATAAAATCACATAGTTTTGTACTTAAGCACTATCACAATGATTGTTTATCAAACTTAATCATTTAATAACCACTTCCGAACGGCTATTTTTTTTTTTTTTTATACGCTGATAAAATTTGATTTTAACTAATGTATCGCGTATATCCCGGTTGAGCCCCCAATTTATGTGGTTATTGCATTTTTTCCACTATATTTATTATCGAAAAATGATTACCATGTCCAATAAAAACAAAACAAATAAATAACTCAGAAATCTTTTATACTTTAAATATAGATTACTATTTTATTAAATATTTTTCAACTAATTATATATTGTCGCGTTGACCGTCGCTTATCAACTGCTTTATTCTATTCTTTTCGTTATTATATAGTTGTTGTGCATACCAATAAATCCCACATATATATATATATATATATATATATATATATATATATATATATATATATATATATATATATATATATATATATATATATATATATATATATATATATATATATATACAGCCATTCCACGAGAAATCAGACAAAAAAAAGACATTTACGGGGGCAAGCAAGGTGTCCAATTTTTTGGAAATTCGGGGAGATGGTAGATATAGATAAAAAAATATATAATTTGAGTAAAAACTCGGTGGGGTGAAAATACACAGAGTTCCGTTATAATTTGTTTTTGTCGGAAACTCAAATGTTCACATCTTTAAATTCGTGTATCTTAAGTATTCCTTGTCCGATTTTCACGTGTAATAGTTCGTTAGAAAGACAATTGTACTTTCAAGTAACCGTTTTAAACTTTGGTGTTGATGTACAATATTATAATATAATATTACAAGATCCCAGTCCAAGGCAGCCTGAAAACTAAATTTAGCAGAACCAACATCGGCGATATCTTATACATCGTTACCAAGAACAGAATTCAACATCGGCGTTACCAATACATGAAATGTAAATTATACATACACGACTGAATTGGGGGTGCCTTCAAACAAAATGCCACGAAAGCCTACGCTGATCAAATAACGACAGCACAACAACTTTTCGATGGGGCTACAAAAACTGAATCAAACATTACTTTTAGATTTTGTACAAAGGTTACAGAAGGGTGGCACGATCACTAGCAAAAAAATTTGATTCAGTAAAAGCCATCAGAGAAACTCACGATTATCGTTCCCAATGGTAACAACCACATCACAGCGCGTGATGTCGATTTTCCAATTCTGATAATTTTTATAATTTTAAATTAAAATATTTTCTAAATAAATTAACTTTATTGAATAAAACTGTAAAAGTAAGAACCAAAACATGAATTTCGTAGTTTAGAATTAATAACTGTACTGAAATGTTAAATTCCACCGCAACTTGTTATGACGTTTTGTTCTATAAAACTCGAACGCGTTGAGTCTCCATCGTGAAAGATGGCTTATTTGAAAGGCACTTGTTCTAAATATTTTTACTTTGTAGCGCCGCCCTATACTCGTATATAATACTATGTTAAATAAATAGTGTGTCATGCACTTGCTTTTGTGTAATTGATCAGAAAGGACGTGTCTTTTATTTTTTCCTTAAATAAAATAATCCTTTCAATTGCACAGCCGATAATAATAATTTATCAACAGGTTATGGGCCCAGGAACGCTCAAGCAAGTTTAAAAAGTAAAATAAGTTTTACATTAAAGCAAATAAAAAAAAAAAGAAAATAGTGAATATTCGCATTGTTCGAGAACGTTCGTTTGTTTTTTTTTTTCTGTTGAGTCATTCAATCGAGTTGTGAAATTGTGTTTCGGACCAATAAACGTGTGTCGTTTTGGAAATCAATAGTCAAAAATTGATTTAAACACAACGAAACTCAAAATTAATTATCGTTCTAAATTCCTGTGTCGATTTAAAACAAGAAAATTAATTAAAAATGTCGAATGACAGTGCGTGGAATGGAATTGAAAAACTCAAGGGTAGTGAAAATTATCATACGTGGCAATACACAATCAGAAACCTGTTAAAATTAAGTGATTATGAAAAGTGTATTGTGTCCGGTACTGGTGCAGAAACTGATGAATCTAAATTACGTCGGGCGAAGGCTAGAATTGAGTTGAGTGTTGATCCATCAGTATATGTTCACATAGAAAAATCAACAACAGCTGCTGAAACATGGACAAAATTACAAGAATTGTTTCAGGACAGAGGCTTATCGCGTCGTATTGGACTATTGAGGAAATTGGTGACGATTCGATTGGAAAGTAGTGACTCCATGAATCAATATATTTCTCAAATGTTTGAAACTGCAAATAAATTGAACGGTATCGGGTTTCCAGTTGATGATGAATGGCTCGGTAGTATTTTATTGGCCGGTTTGCCTAACGACTTTGCTCCAATGATTATGGGACTCGAAAGTAGTGGTACTAAGATTACGGCAGATCTTATTAAATCTAAATTACTTGATTCGGAGTATAACGCAAAATCAAACGGTAGTGGTTCGGCATTTTATGGAAACGGTGGAAAAACGAACAATAACATAAAATGTTTTTCGTGTAATAAACGTGGTCATAAAGCAGACAAGTGTCCACAGAAATCCGGTTCCAAGAAAAACGGTAAAAATCCTAACAAGAACGGTAAAGACAATAAAATAGGTAATGCTACAGAAAAATCAGCATTCATTGTAACTGCCGAAACGAATATTAACACAGCGTATTACACCAAACACTGTCATGAGGACGAATGGTTTATTGACAGCGGGGCTTCTCAACATATGTCACCGTTTGAAACATTGTTTGCAGAATTAAAGTCAACGCCAATTAAGCAGATTTCGTCGGCAAGTTCGAATAATATTGCAGTCAAAGGAGTCGATAATGTGCCGGTAGTAATTGGTGAACGTGAAATTGACTTTAAAGAAGTTTTGTGTGTCCCTGACTTGACTGCAAACCTATTGTCAGTGGCGCAAATTGTTAAAAACGGGAATACGGTCACGTTTAATCAATCAGGCTGTCATATTTACAACGAGAAGAAACAATTGGTCGCTGAAACCAAAGAAATAAATGGTGTATACAAGTTAAACGTTCAACGTTCGAAATGTTTTTCGACGATGGCTCAATCGAAGAGTGGTTTAATGTGGCATCGTAAATTAGGCCATATTAACTTCGCCGACATGTGTAAAATGAAAAACGGTCTCGTAAACGGTATATTTTTCAACGAACGAAATGAAATTGAAATAAAGGATTGCGAGGTTTGCAAGGAAGGAAAGCAAACGCGTCGACCATTTCCGATTAGCACAACGCGCTCCGATCATATATTGGATCTCATCCATTCTGACCTTAATGGACCCATGGAAAATCGTTCGATCGGAGGTGCTAAATATATCCTAACATTTATTGATGACTGCTCCAGAAAAATGTATGTGTATTTTTTGAAAGAAAAATCCGAAGTGTTTAATCGTTTTGTTGAATTCAAAGCGATGGTTGAAAACGAAACAGGCAGAAAGCTGAAGGCTTTCAAAAAACACGGAATAAAACATCAAAAATCCGTTGTATATACTCCAGAACAAAATGGTATTGCGGAACGAGCCAACCGCAAGTTAGTCGAGAAAGCTAAATGTATGTTATTTGATGCAAACTTAGACATATCATATTGGGCCGAAGCTGTCAATATGGCCGCATACATCTTAAATCGCTCTGCCAATGCAACTTTGGATAAAGTTACACCAGAAGAAGTTTGGTTTGGTAAGAAGGTCGAAATTGGTCATCTAGAATTGTTCGGAAGTAAAGTGATGGTCCACGTACCAAAACAAAAACGCCGTAAGTGGGACAAGAAGTCAAAGAAGATGGTCTTTGTTGGTTTCCAAGAAGGGGTTAAAGGTTATCGTTGCATTGATCCAGAGACAAAAGAAATTCAAATCAGTCGTGATGTTGTTTTTCTTTACGAAAATGGTTTCGAGAAGAGTGTTTCATGGAAAGATCCAGTTGCAGTCGATGAATCAGTTGTATCAGCTGAAGTGAGGGATAATGTTTTAACATTATCAAACAACGACGATAAAATCGTTACGAGTACTCCAACAAAAGCTTCAGGTCGGGATGATTCGTCAAAAAATGAAAATTTCAGCGATGATGATCCGACAATAAATGAGACTGAAACTACGTATGAGGATGCTAACGATACAACGTTTGTCCCAGACGACAATGTTGAAGCAGTTCAAAAATTACGACGATCCGAACGAGTACCGAAGCCGCGAAATTTTGATGGGTATGTTATGTATAAGGCCTATTGTTTTTTTTGCTGTTGAAGAACCGTCTTCATATGATGAAGCAATTAAACATGAAGAAAATTCAAAGTGGAAGGCGGCTATGAGTGAAGAAATCAATTCCTTGGTGGAAAATGAAACCTGGCAGTTGGTTGAATTACCGGCAAAACGTAAACCAATAAAGTCTAAGTGGGTCTACAAAATCAAACGTGATGAATCCGGTAATCCTGTACGTTACAAAGCCAGATTAGTAGCCAAAGGTTGCTCTCAAATTTATGGAATTGATTATCAAGAAGTGTATTCACCGGTAGTTCGATATTCGTCAATTCGGTTCATTGTAGCGTTAGCAGTTAAAAATGGACTTAAAATTGAACAAATGGATGCTGTGACTGCATTTTTGCAGGGTGATTTAAACGAAGACATTTACATGGTCCAGCCAGAGGGTTTCACAGACGGTTCACAAAAGGTTTGCCATTTAAAGAGGGCTATATATGGTTTAAAACAAAGTGGACGAGTATGGAACATTAAACTAACGCAAATGCTGAAATCATACGGTTTGAAGAAGTCATCAAGTGACCCGTGTGTATTTTTCAAAAGTGATCTATCATTAATCATTACGATCTACGTCGACGATTTTTTAATATTTTGGAAAAATCAGGAAACTTTGAAGAGTTTGAAAGTGGCGTTGTGTAATGCATTTAAAATGAAAGACTTGGGTGTTGCGACGTCATGCATTGGTCTACATATCACATACATTGATGGGGGTATTGCTCTTGATCAAAAAGCCTATATATCAGAGGTGATCGAACGTTTTGGCATGAAACATGCAAATCCAAGTGCAACTCCGAGTGACACAAATCAAAAATTGTCAGTGTCAATGTGTCCGGTATCTGCTGAAGAAAAACAAGATGTTTCTGAGGTACCATATCAGTCATTAGTTGGCTGCTTATTGTTTATTGCTGGGGGCACAAGGCCTGACATTGCATTCGCAGTGAATGATGTGAGCCGATGCAACACTAATTTCGGTCGGCCTCACTGGGTTGCAGTAAAACGAATTCTTCGTTATTTAAAAGGAACGATGAACTATAAATTAAGGTTCAAGAAATCCAATGTCGACGATGAATTATTTGGTTATTGTGATGCTGATTGGGCATCTGACGTCGACAAAAGACGTTCATGTACTGGATATTTTAACCAAAGCTGTTAGTGGTCCCAAGACGAAACTGTGTTCGGTAAAAATGGGGTTAATAGAGATGCACTGAAAATTAAATGAAATGTATTTAAATTAAATTTAATATTTAAATGAGTGAGGGTGTTCTAAATATTTTTACTTTGTAGCGCCGCCCTATACTCGTATATAATACTATGTTAAATAAATAATGTGTCATGCACTTGCTTTTGTGTAATTGATCAGAAAGGACGTGTCTTTTATTTTTTCCTTAAATAAAATAATCCTTTCAATTGCACAGCCGATAATAATAATTTATCAACAGCACTGTCAAGTGCTTTACGATAAAAAAATAAAAGGGTGAGCATTTCGATTTTTCAGCAAAATACTATTTAAAACTGAAATTTAAACGATATATTGTACATTAACACCAAAGTTGAAAACGGTTACTTGAAAGTATGTACAATTGTCTTGTCAATTCCAGATAGATACACGAATTTAAAGATGTGAGCATTTGAGTTTCCGACAAAAACAAATTATAACGGAACTCCGCGTATTTTGACCCCACCGAGTTTTTACTCAAATTATATTTTTTTTATCTATATCTACCATCTCCCCGAATTTCAAAAAAATTGGACAACTTGCCTCCGGATGGGTATATTATAAATATATATTATGTTGAATAGTATTAAGTTGAGTCTTCAAAAATATATTTTTTGAATATATAGAATATACCTAAACTATATAACAAACCCGTTAAACTTCATTTTCTTTAGAAAATACATCGAATTCCTTGGCCTAGGTTTTATAAACTGACCTAGAGAACTTAATAAGTTGTAGGCTGAAAGTGAATTAACATTTTTTATTGTAATTTAAACAGTTAAATTAAAGGAGTATTTATCACTATCCTTGTAATTCTACGTGCACGTGAACTTGTTCGTAAACGTTTCTTAAACTGCAAAGCTAAATATTTAGGAGAAATTAAGTAAACACTTCAAAAGACTTCGACATATAATATCGTGTAAGTAAATATACATAAGTGTGTTTATATTGAACTAGAACCATCCAAGTTAATGTGTATAAATGAGTAACGTTCAAATTGAATGATTAATACTTAATATTTTAGTTTACTAACCCCTTTTAATTTTCTAATTATTAGTATTAAAAGCTAGTAAAATTTATCTCTTGGAGCTATAATAACAGGATTAAATACGACCAAAACAACTCTAACTTCAAAATGAATGTTTTATTATTCTACTTCTAACGAATCGCCTATATTATTCTATCCTAAAATTAACGCTTACATTACATTCTCTCTTAAAATTGCATGTTTTCCAGTTTTCAACCAATACAAATTTAAACAGCTAATGGAAACATGCCGGTCGAATTGACAAAATTTCAAATGAATATTCAAATTTTGTTAATTTTAATTATATTGTTGAAAATATTTAAATTCAGATTTTGATCATTGTAAAATAAATGGTGAAAAATAATCATTTTTTATTTGCCAATCCGTATACTGTTGTTCTAATAGACTATATTCATCGGAACATACAAAAAATGAAAAAAAGAATTGAACTTTTTAAAATTTTAAATTGTCAAAACAACTATACAAATACAGCTGTTTAAAATTTCATATATGGAATCGTTCTACTTCTAAATTGTTCAAATCTCAAAGGTTTTGAGACATTGACTATCTATAGTCGTGTATTTTAATTCAAAAATTTTCGAGTTCGAATATAGTTCTGGATAAGAATTTTCTCGTATTTTCAGTAAAATCCAAATTAATTTAATTATTTATCAATAAATATAATACATTTACTGTTTAGCTACATAGTTTAATTTACTATTATCAACATAAAATTAAATTTAAGTATATTTTTCAATGTTCTCGATAAAATCATATCATCAGTCCAACAAAGCCGTCAAATCAAGCTGTGATCGGTAATTCGCCTTCGAAGGTTGCCTGTTTCTTCCTAATTTTATTGGGTTCCAAAATTGATATTGGAAAATGGATAAATAAATGGATAAATAATCGAAAAAATTATTTGAAGTAAAGTAAATCTATAAAAATTGACTTTATGAAAATATTACTGAATGAATTAAAAAATTAAATTTTGGATTTAAGGAATTAAATTGACATTTTCACATATTTTAAAAGAGATTTTCATTGACAGAGAAATTCATAAATTTGTTTTTGATATGAAGTTTTAAACTGTTAATCGTTAATTATTTACGCAATTTTATATTTTCCATTCTATGAAGAAACCAAGTTGTTCTCTACACCGTGGAGCCATCTGTAATGAAAGCTTGTTGAAGGGTTTGGTCGGATAATTTAAGCCAATTTGGGCGAGTCTATTCGAGTTCTTATGGCTCCGATCTCTTTTCAATGATTCCCCCCATGTACGTATGTATATACTTTAAGGTTACACAAAAATTCGGAACAGCGAAGAACATTCCCCTTCACTTCCCTAAAAAAAAATTTAGTAGTATACATGGTAATATGAATAATTATTAGCTTCAAATAGATATATTTACAATCGAACTTAATTTTACTAAATATTATATTATTAGTTCATTTAAAAAGTTAATTAATTAATTTTTGTTCTATTGATTTTATTAATAAAAAACGTTGAAAACAAAAAAAAATTAAGGATACTTTCTATTACTTAATTTTTGTACAATTTCGATTAATTATTTTAAATAAAAAAAAAATTCTACTGTGCATACGAGCAATAAATAATATGTAGGTTCACATGCAAAAATTTACTTAGGTTTATTTAGGTGGAGTCCGCCAAGAGCGGTCTGGAGGCTATAACCTACATGAAAATTAAGAAAACCACCGCCAAAATACACCTTACTATATGTATGCTTATATATATACAGATGTACTATTCTAACTTAGCACTATACAATGATAAGTCAATTCAAATTTATATATTAAGTATATCTATAATTTTAATCATATATTTTATTTCACTATCAACCAGTATAATCGAAATAATGAAATCTTTCGATTATACTTATATTTTTTTTTTGAAACAGATTTCACTATACATACGAGTATATACAAATAGTATCGGTAATTTGTTTTGTACATTTTTACTTTGCTGATTGACATGCGGAACCAAAATACAATTTATGCTACAAATAATTTTTTTTTTGTTTTGGTCCAAAATGGTCGGAAAGATTCTTTAACTATATCATATTCAATATGAAGAATATATTCCACCAACGTCAGGTACCACCAAAAATCCGATGAAAATCCGTTATAATCGGATACTATATTGCAACTTTGATATTGTTTTGTTGTTGAATTCTTCCAACGACCACTAATACAAATAATTTATTTTTGTATCACCGTTATTCTTAACTAATTTGCTACTTTTAGTTTTAGTTTTATTATTATGAATTTAGTTGCAATTAAATCTATACGTGCATCCACACTAGCGAAAATGTTTATTTTTGCATAACAGTATTAGAATGATAAATAAAACAAGAATCATTGCATTTTATTATCGTACCACATTGCTGACGTCATTGAATCGGAATACTAGATATAATAAAATTTCGTAGATATACAGCTGATCAACAAATGCGATCATTACAAATCGTCGCCTGCAACGACCTCTGCGCCTACCATATGGTGGCTCTCTTTCTAGAGATCGCTATACACAATTCGTTCTGGATCAGCACGCAGAACGTGACCGAGCTAGCGTACTCGCTGAGATCTTATTGCATGTACAATATCGGGGATCTTCGTCAGATCTCAACAGTATACTGTAATAGTGAAAGGTTGCTCTTCAAAACAGCAACAAGAATGTTTTACTATATTCGATATAGATAGCCAATTTCAGGTGATTAGAAGAAAATAATCAAATTTGCATAACAACCTAACAGTAAACATTTGTTTGATAAAGTTTCAAGTATTAGTACTTCATTTTCTTTCATAGAAGTCTTTCCTGTTTGTATAACTATAACTTTATTCCACCTAAAAAACAAGAGTAATTCTATTCATATTGTTTGTAGTTGTAGTGTGTACCACTAAAGTATCTTTTTCAGAATATTTTTCGTTTTATGAATTCCTTCATCATTACGACTAATGACAATCCTCAATTTTTGTAGGATATTTTGTAAAAATTAATTACGGTATACGGTGCTTGCATTTTTAATTGTTATAATTTTCCGGGTTCATAGTTATAGTTCTATGTTTTCGAATCTTTTCAATCGCTTTTTCTACAAATTGCAATAAAATGTGTTACTGACGATTGGACCATGTGGTTTAGCGGAAAAAAAACTGAATTGTAGCGGCCACATCAATTTGCGTTTCCTGTTTATTCTATGTGAAGGCACAAGCGATTCGATCAAAATAATTATAATTAATAAAGTGATAAAAATTTGTTAGACAAATTTGTTAGGAAATATTTTAAAGTTTAATAATAAATACATATAAATGCATTTACTAGAAAAAGAGAAAGTTCCCCAAAAAAATTATGACAACATATCGATGTTTCCATTACCAAAAAAAGTTAGGGAAACTCAAAGTTTATCAAAAAGATGGTCCATTGCACTAAAAATGGGTAAAAAAATGGCTCAGTCGTGTTATAATTTGTAGTGAGGTTTTTTGGAGAAAGCGAAATATTAACACAGAGATTTTCCAAACATTAAATTACTAACATCCAGAACCATCACAAAAAGGAGAATAAATAATCGAGGAAACCGGTTAGCAAATCACTTAAATTGAAACAGGTAAAATAACATTTGGAATTAAAAATCATTTTTTTGAATGTGCAGTTAAAGCCATGAGTATAAGTGAATGTTTATGTTCAATTCGAATCGGAACCGCAAACATTAACGAAGACTATATAAAAGAAGACCTTCAAAATTCGTCAGCCCAGTTTTAATTTGGGACACTGAAAAGAAACTGATCACTATGACTAATCCCAAAAAAAAAATTCTCGACATCCTTGCCAAAGTTTGCTAAGAGGCCATATAGGCATACAGATGACTGTTTTATGCCACTGCGAGTAAGATTATTAAGAATATTAATTATTAATGTTAACCATGCATACGCTTAAAAATAATTGCTCATGCACTCAGCTTTCTATTTGGTTCCAAATATGTGAGAAAACCACAAAATTGTATTTTGCTGACAGAACATGTTGCAAAAGTAACAAAACACTTATTTACTGGCAATCACGGTGTCTAAATGAACGGTGTTCCCCGACGTGTTTTAAAGAGTTACAATGACGAATAGCCAGTATCAAAATGTTTAAGGTTTTATATGATAAGGTTGATATAGCCGTGTTACGTTTTATTAATGATAATGTGAGTGTTTTATGGTGCCTTATCACATAAGTCCTGCTATATAAGCTGACGATAAATTTAATAATTCTTCGAGTATTTTACAATGTTCATAAAATAAAACAAATATTTGTCTCTGTACCAAATACATACCTTATATACATTGTTATATTATTATTATTAAATAAAATAGCAAATAGATGTACTTTTAAATTTAAGTTGAACTCAAATAACTAACTTCTTAACATTAATAAACAAAAAAATTATATATAAATTATATATCATATACTAAATTCTAAATCATGATATATCTAATGTGAAGTTATTTCGAGTATTACATATTTAAAATGATATCGCACAGTTTTGGGACGAAGCTGCTTAAGAAACCATCATTTCTCGAATCTTTTATTACCTCATAGCTGTTTGTTTAATGAACTAAAAATAATCAAATCATAAGTATTTCAATTGATTATTGCTAACCGCAATTGAATTTGGCCGTAGTAACTATGTCGTTGGCTTAATCTATAGTTTTCTTCAATGGTTTAAATATATTTTAAATGTTGCAGTAAGTTGCGCTTAATGTGATTTTATTTCGATTAATTTCCATTCGTTCCATCATATACGAAAGCTCTGGGCTTATAGCGAGAAATAGTAACTCTGGATTTTATTTTTATTATCCTAATTATGGGCATTTTATTGAAGTAGTACGAAAATAATGAATAAGAAATACTACTGGTAATCCTAAGCCTCCTCTCAGTTATCAATTGAGCGCTTTTTAGTAATAAAATACATATTGTTACAATTTCTTCATAATTTTGAAAAATGGTTCTCTGCTCCCTGCGGTTTCCCAGGAACGAATTTGGTCAACTGCATAGCCTTGGTCTGCAAAATTGTTAAAAGTCGGGCGGATTACATTGGTTTGTATGAATGTTCACTGCGTTGACCTATTTTCATGACACATCTTATACATTTCTGTATCTGAGTCAGCTAGTTTCAATAAGAATAAGTAACACAGAAAGAAATTGAAAAAGATGTCAGTGTTTTTTTTTTTTTTTTTTTTAACGGTTGGAACCTACAGACGTTCCGCACTCAATGCCACAGTGGGCCCATGGTGCAAACCTTGAGGATCTATCCTGTCAGTGTTAATTTTTAAGTATTGATTGTGACCTAAATCTGACGGTAATACGAAAGAATATTTTTGACAAATTTGAAGCCTGTTAGAGTAAATTTAGGAAGGAAGAAAGTCGTTTATGGTTTAATTAGCTCCATTCCCACAATCGAATAAAAAAGCGTAACACCTTAATTGAAATTTTAACATGACTATTTTATTCATTTTAGTACGAACCTTTTTTTATAACCACAAACGATAACATTCACCTTTATTCAAACTATTAATTGACTATTATCTCGAATTCAATAACCTAACATCATATAAAAATAAATACAACAATGTAAATATATTAATATGTTATGTTCAACTCCTCACCCTAAAAATGAGGGATGCTATTATATTAGCATCCTTTATAAATATACAATAACAATTTTTTCAATAAAAAGATACCACCTACAACAACAAACAATGCCGTTTGGTATTTTTGAATATTCGTCGAAAGCTCTCTATATACTTACATATATATTATGTACACACAGATATTTTTTGTACATTTTTTTTTTAAATTAATAATTTTAATATTAAAAATCATATTTTTAGTAACACACACAAAACACAATACAACACATACCATATACATATATACATATGCATATATATATTATGTAACAATACAACTCAAAAGATTCAAGATAACTGAAAAGTTCTAAAAATAGAAAATTGGTTTTATCATTTATTGAGGAGTAGAGCTGAAAAGCTTTTTGTTCGATAGGGTGATGATATAGAGACGACGACGATGGTAAAAAGCTATTTTCAATTTCTAAATCATTTAACCCATTCACCTTATTTTATGTTATATGTGTGTACGGATAGATACATATACATATTACATACACATACATAAGTATTTGATGTACGAGTAAATTACAAAATTTGTTCAGCAAGAATTAAAATGATAAAAGAGATATTTGTGTAATTTACGCGAGTTAAGTATGATAAGATTAGAGTTTTTTTATGTGCCGTTACTTTATAAATACTTGCACATTAAATATTATGTTCTGTAGGGATTTTTTGATTAAAATGTATAAAGCATTGTACATATAGGTAATTTAATTAGTGTGTGCGTATTAACAGGATTGAAACAATGAGAAACTAATTTTATATTTTATTAACTTTATCTTACTATCTTCCACAAAGAAATCGATCGACCTCAGATTTTGTTTAGTACGCACGCACACGTAACCACACGTAATGCTTGTACTTTCAGTATCCTAATGCCGAACATGAGCATATAGGAAGTGAGATAAAATCTCTTCCTCCTTCTTGTCAATACAGCTGCAGAAGTGTGATTGCGCTCCCAGACTTATAGCATCCTCATGTTCTCCAAAAAGGCAGTATCTTTTGAGTATTCTCACAACTGTTCTGAATTCACGCAATTCTACGTAGGGAGATTAAAATATAGGAGCACTTCAAGTTCTGTTTTGGCCAGACTTTTCATGCTCACTACATTTGAGTGTGTTAGTCCAATTTTCATTCGCCAAGGCCATCGCCTCTTTGTTTGCTTATGTGGTAAAACTAGATAATTTCTGACTGTCCCGAATTCGGTAGCCTTGTGAAATTTAAATATCTTTCGTGAAAATCGTCAAAATTATCTGTGGTATGAATAAATAGAATAAATAAAATGCTACGAGGGAAAGCATTTGCTACGGAGGTGTAGCATATGTATTTGAATTCTCATCATTACTAATTTTGCAGTATTTTAAGGTTTTTGATAATTTTTGACAAACAAAAATATTTTTTTTATGTTTGATACCCCACTGTCTGAGTCGCTTAAATATTTTATAATAGTAATAATATCAGTAATTTTTAAATTATTATAATTAGTTAATTAATTATATTTAATTTAATAATTAGAAACAAACCAAGAAGTTGCTTCGAGGCTAGCTTCAATAAAGGTATTTACTTCAAGTGGTAGTAAATTCTCTGAGTTGTAGCATTTCCTCTTATATACCGATGCTATTCGTTGTAAAATTTGCTATATAATACATAGGAGCAACTGCCCTATTATTAAAGCATTTACTCCTAAATGTACTATGGCTAATTCTACAACACAGTGAAGTTATTTTTTGTACCATTAGCAAATGTTTCGTTTTATTCATACAACCTTAAAAAATTCGAAAATTGCTACTACACATGTTTAAGTTTCGTTTGACTACGAATGCTTATTTTACAAATACAATACTAATTTAATCAACAAAAAATTATAATCCTCCAAAACTTTGAGAATATATCAAATTTGACAGGATTTTCAGAACATTTTACGAACTCTAATAGCACCGCCAGGCTGCGATTTAATAAATTCGTTTTAGAAATTTTTCATAAAAACAGATCAAATAAAAACGTATGCAACAACTTCTAAATCGGATTTATTAAATTATAATTACAGTTCAAGAAAAAATAAAGATAACTTCAAGTTATGTTCATTTCTTAAAAATCATACTTTATTATATTCGTCGAAACAAAAACAAAAAGTGAATAATAAAAACAGTAAAAATTGTGTTTCTAATTTATGACTATTACTACCCAATGATATCATTCAGGATTATTTTACTGTATTCTTTTATTTTTACTTTATTTTATTGATTAGTATCGTTCATAACTTTCACTAGCATTTCGTTGAAAAATAATTATTTCAAAAGTTATTTAAATTGGGATAACCTCTACGTATGCGTGAAATTTTGTCTGCGTTACGCAAGCCATACAAAATGAGTAAATTGTAATCGAAGTATCTGTATAAAGAATTTCGTCATCAATTCAGTTTTCATTCAGAATCGATTTGATGATCAATTATTCATTTTAAGAATTAGCCAGTTGATTTAGTTTTGGTATTAACTTTAGATTTAAACTATAACTAACACCAATACACACAACGTACTTTTAATTTTATTAAATAATAATTTATTGTTTATGCAATGTGAATATTCATATTTTGATATTTTTATGTTTAGTGTTCTTGATTCACTAAACATATCACATTTTTTCCGTGACATTTTTAATCATGAATGAAATTGTCATTCAAATGTTTCCAATTTATACCAATATTGAGCAATGGATCAACCAGGGTTGCGCACCTAATTCACTTGCATCTTTTAATTGGTAGAATTACTAAGGCGCAGTAAATCAGGTGGCTCTTAAATCCTATATTAAATTTTTGAGAACATCGGTTAGAAATAATCCTCCTATTATTTAAGGAATCGTGCAAAAAAATGTATTAGATGACGTTAATTGTATGGGATCAAGACACATTCAAATATTAATTAAAGAGAGATTCACATATTAATTAAAATTTAATGGAAACCACACACTCCGCTTTTTGAGCACAAGGGTTCTTTCATAATTGCGTCTGTAATCCTAGAATAATTCCATATGTTTTACGCATTCGTATATAAATTGATTTTCAGCTGCCCGCTGTATACAATTTTCGGTACACCAATTCCGACTACTCGTCAATAAAGTGTGTATGTATAGGGTTCGAATTACGAGACAATTTTAATACGTTTATATCCGAGTCAAATAATAATATAATGTTGGTTTACAACTAAAAAAAATCGATTGGAGAATTTGAAGAATGGCTAGGATATTGGCTTAATAACTGCAGACATTTCTTACTTCATAAACAATCCATTTATACCAAGCGATCCTTAAAACACAAGATATATGGACTACAAGGTAATATACTGCGTATACTTCAAACGTTTAAATGTGCAAAAAACTAACAACAATTAGTCAAGATGGTGGCATTAGTCGTAATATTTTTATATTTTACTATTAAATTTTAATGTTTACATTAGCCGTGTTTCTTGACGTATGATCTGATCATATCTGCTTCCCTTTCATTTGTATAGCCGCGTTTCATGAAATCAACACAAAAATTGTACTATTTTTTGTTTTTGTATAAAAATTTTGAACCAAAATGCTACTAGGATCAAAATAATAACCTAAAAACAAAAAATAATACAATTTTTGTGTTGATTTCATGAAACGCGGCTATACAAATGAAAGGGAAGCAGATATAATCTGATCCAGATCAGATCATACGTCAAGTAACACGGCTATTAATGTTTCTACAAGCAAAGCCATCTAAGCCTCCATGTTCAAAATGAACTTTTATTAAGATACCTAAAATGACAAAAATAATCGCTCTCTTTATACATTTTATATGGGGAGACGCGATTTTCGTTTATAGAAATATTTGAATGAAAAGTAACTCAAAATTATAATTTTTTGAAATCAATTGAAACTATAAACATTGGTTTTTATCTGACTTAAAGTATTAATTAAAGGAAAATAAGATACTTTATTCTCTAATAAAGCTCAAATAGAAATAGAATAAAAATTTGTAAGAAAGAGACATTGTGTACATAACCAAAGCCATCTTAATATATAAAGCCTCCATGTTGAGCGATATTTTCAAACGAGCTTTTTTTATTTAACCAAAAAATGTGTAATTTACAAAGAAGTCTATGCAATCCCATGGCAAAACATACAAACTTATTTTGAATTGTTCAACTATTAATAGTGAGAGCTTTTAATATTTTATTACATTAAGTAATAGATAAAGAATTGAATTAGGTGATGGCCAGGGTTATTTTTCGAAATTATATTAATTAAACATAATTTTTATGATTATAAAATTGTCATTAATTTAATTTATTTGCGCTTTTAAATTTGTATATATACAAATATATATCTGATATATGCTAATACTCTCTTTCAATATACTGCATTCACTCCAACACAGAAATAAAATAGTTCGATTCAAAATCTAAACATCGAAAAATATGTATAAAAATTATGATAACTACGATAAATTAAAATTTAGGAGATTAATCGGATAAACGCTGGGAAATTTCTCATTAAACCAAAATAAAAATATTGATCGTATCGATCAAATAAATGATAAAATGTTGTGTTTTGTTTTGAAGGTTACAAAAGGTTACATAATTTATACACAATATGTCAATTAGGATTAGGAGAGGGACAATTTGATCACGCTCTCAATATTATTTTTTATGCGATTACTTTTTGTTGTTGCTATGAAATAAAAAATTGTGTTCATATATTTTTTCTCGTTTTTTGCGTTGTTTTATGATCATTATGTTTGTTCCATTTTTTAAAAATTCATTGATGTTTTCTTCTTTTGGTTCATTTGTTTGATGGGAATAAATTATTTTGTTGGTTATGTACACAATGTCCCTTTCTTACAAATTTTTATTTAAGCTTTATTAGAGAATAAAGTATCTTATTTTCTGTTAATTAATACAATAAAATGGAAAACCCCACGGAAAAATCCTTCAAGTCAAGTGAAAACCAATGTTTATAGTTTCAATTGATTTCAAAAAATTATAATTTTGAGTTACTTTTCATTCAAATATTGTTATAAACGAAAATCATGTCTCTCCATATAAAATGTATGAAGAGAGCAATTATTTTTGTCATTTTAGACTCACTAATAAAAGTTCGTTTTGAACATGGAGGCTTGATTTATTAAGATGGCTTTGACATAACCCACAAAATAAGTTATTCCCATCAAACAAATAAACCAAAAGAAGAAAACATCAATGAATTTTTTAAAAATGGAACAAACATAATGATCATAAAACAACGCAAAAAACAAGAAAAAATATATGAACACAATTTTTTATTTCATAGCAACAACAAAAAGTTATCGCATAAAAAATAATATTGAGAGCGTGATCAAATTGTCCCTCTCCTAATCCTAATTGACATATTGTATATAAATTATGTAACCTTTTGTAACCTTCAAAACAAAACACAACATGTTATCATTTATTTGATCGATACGATCAATAATTTTATTTTGGTTTAATGAGAAATTTCCCAGCGTTTATCCGATTAATCTCCTAAATTTTAATTTATCGAAGTTATCATAATTATTTTACATATTTTTCCATGCTTTGATTTTGAATCGAACTATTTTATTTCTGTGTTGGAGTGAATGCAGTATATTGAAAGAGAGTATTAGAATATATCAGATATATATTTGTATATACAAATTTAAAAGCGCAAATAAATTAAATTAATGACAATTTTATAATCATAAAAATTATGTTTAATTAATATAATTTCGAAAAATAACGCTGGCCATAACCTAATTCAATTCTTTATCTATTACTTTATGTAATAAAATATTAAAAGCTCCCACTATTAATAGTTGAACAATTCAAAATAAGTTTGTATGTTTTGCCATGGGATTGCATAGACTTCTTTGTATTTTACACATTTTTTGGTTAAATAAAAAAAGTTCGTTTCAAAATATCGCTCAACATGGATTCTTTTTATATTAAGATGGCTTTGCTACAAGTCATTTTTGAATTAATTTCAATAAAATGTATTAAATTGCGAATTCTGTTTAAAAACAGTCAAAAAATATTTGAATTAATATTGAAATTTAAATTGAGTCTGTTTATAGTGAAAAAAATAACTGCCTAACACTTTTGTATTTCGCTGATTATTTATTCAAATTTAATAAAAATTTATTAAACTGTAAAAATCTAAACACTTATCAATTGCCGTGAAGCTGAAGCTTTACAAAGCGTTGATCAGGCTCGTTGTTATGTTTGGATGTGAAAGTTGGGCGCTGACGGATGAGTACGAGAGATGGCTCCTAACATTTGAGAGAAGATTTATGCGTGTGATTTACGGCCCAAAACGCGAAATAAATGGTACCTACCGAGCTCTGTACAATATCGAGATCAGGGATCTGATGAAGATCCCCGATATTGTACATGAAGTAAGATCTCAGCGAGTACGCTGGCTCGGGCACGTTCTGCGTGCTGATCCGGAACGAATTGTGCAGCGATCTCTGAAAGGAGAGCCACCATATGGTAGGCGCAGAGGTCGTTGCAGGCGACGATGGCTCCACGGTGTAGAGAACGACTTAGCCTCTTCTGATTGTCTTAGACAGTATGAAGACCATGCTCGGGATCGAAACCGCTGGAGCCGAATTGTTGACTCAGTAAGGGGCCAGTAATGGCCTTTAAAACTGTTTTAATAATAATTAAACTGTGCAATTCAGTATGAGGGACACCTCATAGTTTGCGATCTTAGAGTTTCGCGGTAAATACGTTTGCTTACAGTGCTCCGCTTCTAAGTTGTCTAGAACAGTGAAATACATTAGCCGTATTTCTTGGCGAGTCCGATCATATCTACTTTCCTTTCATTTGTATAGCCGCGTTTCATGAAATAAACATAAAAATTGTACTATTTTTTGTTTTTGTATCAAAATTTTGAACCAAAATGTTACTAGGATCAATATAATGATCTAAAAACAAAAAATAATACAATTTTTGTGTTGATTTCATGAAACGCGGCTATACAAATGAAAGGAAAGCAGATATGATCTGATCCGGATCAGATCATACGCCAAGAAACACGGCTATTGCTTAAAAGGTGAAGAATATGCGTATAAATTTAAAAAAATCGTCGAATAATCTAGCACATTTCGTAAATGACAGCCATGTTAAAAACACCAACGATTTCAAAACAAATACTGTTTAGAAAGCTATTAAAATCTGGGCGCTCCCGGTTTCAGTGTTTCGCATTATCCACATATTTTCACAATGCTACTTTCCTATTTCAACAAAATAATCAAACGATACATTATTTGAAAGGTAAAGATGTTGATAGATTTTGGTATATGCGCAGAAAAGAACGAAAATGAAACCCGTAAGTATATTTCCTTCTAGTACAACAGGTGTTTCAGTGGCAGGAAATATATAAAGTATTTACAGAAATTACATACCGCTTACCCGATTCTATTCCCGCAGTGGTTTGTTATTTTTTAAATATTTTTTTATGTATAAAAAATAATAACTTAAATTATAATAATTGAACTAAGCTACTTATAGGTATAAGTAACCGCTCAGAACGGTCGGAGCAATTTTTTTGCTGTTCCGTATTTTTTCATATTGATTAGATCGATTTAGGATTTCATCGTCAGAATAGGATTTTGATGATCATAGTTACATATGCTTTCTATCACATAGTACATATACTTTTGTTTAGAAAATAGTACTTTACAATAAAGGTTCATTGCTCGACTGAGTATATATATTACCTTTACCGGCCTGTAGTATGATACTTGTGAACTAATTTCAATGATTTTTGAATAAAAACAAAAAACAATCTTTGATCATTTTCACAATAAAACAGATTTTTTTAATACATCCTGACTAAAACATAAGTACACATATGTTAATTTATGTATGTAGTCGAATCGAATTGAGATACATACGAAATATGTAGGTTTAAAATTTAAATGGAGTAGATGATTTCGATTCGTTTCAAATTCAATGTATATAAAGTTAGCCCAGGATTCATCCCAGAAAAACGCAATAGTAACACAATAACTATATAAAGTGACACTTTCATTTCAACTATCAGCCCAGAATTACCTATCATCCTATAATTTTTTTTAATCCCAGGAAAAATATGTCCTAATGTCGCGACAGTTTCATAAAACGATCATCCCAGGAAATCACTATAATCTTGAATTTCGTACCAAACCATCCCAATATTACGAAAAAAAAGATACACATATAAGTATCATAAAAAAACGTAAATCGAGCCATTCAATGATTTGATATATTAAGTCGGACTCAGAAATGATTGTGATAAAGTGACGTATGAAGTCGAGTGTTTTTTAAACTTAGCCAACAAAAACCACTACTACGAAATACTCGAGCCAATCTCGTACTAGCTCGGGTGTTTTAAGTTTATTTAAGTTTACAATTTAGCTTTAAGCTATAACTACTTTATATATTTTTCATTATTTTTAATTTTTTCACCAGTCCCATCGTCTCCAGAGTCAATTACTGCCCCTATTATAAATCTCACTTACGCGTCACTGAGCGACGCGATGTCACCGTATTTCAATTTTGGTATTATGATTCTCGCCGTGAGCGAGTCTAATGTCACATATCCTCACCTACAATTTGGTGGCGAGACTGAGCGAGAAAATAATTTTTGATATTGATATACATAGTATTTATAACGTTAGACAATATGAAAGGCAAATCGTAAGGTTTTTTATTTGTTTATGTATTACAATAATTAATAATTTAATAAATATTAATTGTTGCATTATAATAAATAATATTTATGTTGTATGTATTATAAAAATTTTTATTTTTCATAACTACATAGAAATAAACCAAAAATAGCTAATGGCGAACAATTCACAAAACTCGTATTTTCCTTCTAGCTTGTCCAATAGATAAGAAAGTCCATCTTCATTTATACGAAAAATGCTTGTAAATCAAGAAATTATAATTTATAACACCAATCTTTAGAATATTTTAAAAATATGTACATTTAAATATCAATTGACAAGTACTAGTCATCCGGTAGTGTGAAAGGATCACATTTGAATTTGACCATATGTCAAAAATTCTCAAAACAATAACAACTACTAACTTAAAGAAACCAAAATATCATAAATGACGCATAGCGCTGCGTATGTCACTCACCCAAATTAAAGTGAGAATCATAATACCAAAATTTGACTCGCGCGACTCTAGATGTCACGGTGAGAGGTGAGGTGAGGTGAGAATCATAATATGGGTATAAATAAAAGTGTCGGATTAGTTCGGGTGTTTTTTAAGTTTGGCTTACTAACACCAATTAACTCTGTTCGTTTCAAAAAATAGCCACGGTCGTGAAAGTTTCTTGAAACGAACAGGATAAATTGGTGTTAGTATGCCAAACTTAAAAAACACCCGAACTAATCCGACACTTTTACCTAATTTACCTAATTTTAATAACTTCATATTGCAATTTTAAAATTAATGTTTAATTTTCCGTATCACTATTCACAAATTATAGACTTAAATTTGGTCCTCGTTACATATAAAATTCGCAAACATATCAAAATAAATCATCTTGTAATAAATCAATTTGGACTTACTGTGTTTTATCGCAGCTGAACATTGAATAACTGACACATATAAGGTTGTACTCTTCCGCACCACCCTATTAATTTAACAAAAAAGTGTACAACAGCTTGTTCCCAAATTCCTTATGGAAAAAATTATCGTATGGAATTTGGTAATAACACAATCATATACAAATGTACAATAACATAACAATTATTTAATAAATTACTTCCATTAGTTATATTTTTATATTAATTTGTATTATTATTTTTAATTTTATTATTATGTTCTCGTACATTATTATTCTTTATATAAGTACATAGAATAACATCATAGTTTTTCGAACTGAACACAAGAAAATTTGTATATAACTTTTAATAATACATCAACATTGTACATACAACAATACATAAAATATGTCGGATATTTTTAATTAAATTATTAATTTATTTCAAAAATCCGAAATAATATCACCATTTCAAATTATGCACATTTATTTTATATTTAATTTTTCCCAATTATTACCTTAACTTAAGAGACCAACTCCAGAAATGTTTCCCAAAAAACTCAAACAAATGTTAAAAATATAAAAACAAAAGAAATGGAATCTAAGGTAATGTGTTTGAAAGAAAATTTACTTGTAAAGTAGCAGCATATATATTTTGTAGTATTTTGGGCTAAGTATTTATGTACTAACTGTACTAATGAAGACGAAAAATTATAAAATAAATGAATGTTTTTAGAATTTTATTCGGAGATTTGAGGCAGTAGCTCTCAAGTAAACTATAGGTTAGAATTTGGTATATAATTCGTATATTTTGTAGTTTTTAAATTTTGCCATATTTTTCAATACAATCTGCAACTTTAATTTTTAATAATTTCGGTCCCTTAAACATTACTTAAATAAACGTTATAAGTGTTTCATGAAAAGATTAAAATCTACATTACGCTGGAAGCTTCGTGTTTGAATTAGTAAATTATACATTTTGTTTTGGATTTACTTATTATTATTATTAAATTAATTTTTTTTTATTCAGAATAGAAAATTTAAAACAAATACACGCACAGACAATATTTAAAATACGTAGAGGTGTTCTGTCGTTGACGAAAAATGTAAACAAAATTAAATAATTCGAACTCAAGTAGGTCATGACGTTTTTATTTTTTTATAATGCCCCATAAATCATAAATATACATATATGCAAAAGATAACAACAAAAGAGATATTATATTTCATTGTATATGACGTGTAGGTATATGTATTTTTTTAAATTATATTCGTTGTATTTAAAATTGAATTAAAACATAAATTGATCATGATAGCTTCCTCACCATTGTCAAAAGATAGAAGACCAGCTGGTTTGGTAAAGATTAAAGATTAACTTTAATCATGAACCGACTTAAGCTAAAATTTTGGTAATCGCATAACCTCCATTAACAAAATCAGCGAAGCATACCCACTTCACCAATCCGTCCCTAAATAACAACTTATCTGTCCACAAAATGTTGGTATAAAATTCTGCAGGCATATATGTTCTCGGGCAAAATTTAGTCTAGTATTTTTCTTGTTAAGTGGAATATGTATGGATTTTTGGGGGTACATACGCCTTAATTCCTCGTTCCTCCAGTCTTCTCCCTTATGTGTTTCTTGGATCTTGGTGATCTATTAGAATTTATGGCAATTTGAATTTTTTTTTGAGTCATAGTAGGAACAACCTTTACAGCTCTCGCAATCCTGTCTTCTTTGGCGGAAGTAGCCCATTTCCGAATAATAGCAAACACTTGAATCGTTCCTATGAGAAAATCTTTTGTATAGCTATAGTGGACATGTTCATTAAATATTCAGAAATTTGAAGTTCCTATGAGGAAGAAGTTGATGAAGTTGAGTTCCTATGAGAAAATCTTATGTATAGCCATAGTGGACATGTCCATTAAATATTCAGAAATTTTACTATATATTTTAAAACATCAGATTATCAAACCGTTTTGTGGATTTTTACTTCTATTAGTTGTATTTAAAACTAACCAATTACGGTTTGATCACTGAGAAATTAAAATTTTTGTTTTTGTGATAGCTATAATTTATTTTGGATTTTCTATTAATTATAATTTTATTGATAATTTTTTTTGTAAAGGTTGCTAGTTTAAGAGATGAGTCGAAACAATAAAAATCAAAAGTTACCTCCATAGTAATCCAAAAACCCCATGGTATAAAATTTATAACAAGTTGAAACTCATATGCGTTCGAAAATTTTATGGGAAGGACCATTCACGCGAAAAAAAAATCATGCGCTTTCGCCCGCTCATTTGTCATTGAATTGGAATTCGGGTACTAATGTGAACGGCTTTTACTAATAATTTTTGTCAATATTTCGAATAATGTCAGCGGAACGCTACCGTTTGTAAAGCAATACACGATACCAATTTGGAATATATCAATATTCAGAATTGGAATCGATTGAGAAAACTCTGCGATTTATATTAATTTACATGATGCTATATTGAAGGTAGAACTTTTGTAATTTTTGACGACATTTCAGATTTTATTAGAAAAACTTATTGATTCTTGGAGCGACACCCGATACCACGTTGTATAGTGCAAATGTCCTCTAATCTAGAAATGATAGACCTTTTTTATTTTAATCCACACGAGCAAAGTCGCTCAGTGTTCACCGCGCAAATGTTGTACATATAGCTAGTTATGTATGACTATACACCGAGAAGGTCAAAATCAGCACTAAATGTGTAAACCGCGATGTCATCACATGCTACTTACGTACCAAAGCATCGATATAAAAACAATGTATCAATATGTAAACCAAAAACAATGTATCAATATATAACCCAAAAACAATGTATCAATATGTAAACTAAAAACAATGTACCAATATTTTAATCTAAACGCAAACCCAAAATTATATAAAAGAGAATGTGATATTTTTACTCACGTTCATTTCAATAAATAAAATTGATTAATAAAGTGATTAAACTATATAGTTACGTAGTGTTGTATATATTTTACTGGGTGTTTCCCTCCGCAACAACAATTAATATAAATTTGTTATGCCACAAACATATTTATTTGTATTTTTAAAAGTAAAAAAAACAGTGCTCACTAACTAAAATTAAATAAATTCGATTAGCCCCGACCCACGGTAAACTAAAAGATATAAAAAAAATGAAACAAATTCAATAAAATCAAGGGAAAATATTTTTTTTTCGTGAATGATCAACACGGAGAGAATGATGTTATTCACAATCATCATAATTTTGACAATAAGGTAAAACAACTTATCATATTGTTACTCCTAACACAAATTCCATCATTTAAATTACTAACAATTTTTTTTAATTTTCGAAATTTGAAACCCAAGTGACGTAACACTTGTAAAATAAACTTGTTTTTGCACTCGAGTATCAAACTCTACGACAGTGTTAAAACAATATCATAGTATCAAACTCTACAACGATATTGAATAATAATTACGTATCAAACTCTACGCTAATTATTCTAATAAAAATAATCGTACGGGCGACTAAACTAATATTTCTAATTCTTTCTTTCTATATATGTCAAATAAAGATAAAATAAAATTAGTGTCGCCAATATCTGTGAATAAACTACTTACATCACAAAATAATCTTGATTTAACAAGGAAATCGAAAAGCAACGCGATCACAATAAAAATAAAATTGTTCAAAATCAAAAACTTAATTTCGTAGATTTGCTTAAAATTAAAATGGCAGAAGAGGTAGAGGAGGTCTTAAATCTCTACAAAGTAGAAATTATAACAAAATCTTTACCGAATTTTGACGGTAAAAAGGATGAGTTATTTTATTTCATAGACTGTGTAGATCAAATAGACAAAACTTGTGAAAAAATAAATAAAACTCAAACTTATCAAGTAATTTTGCAAAATATCAGAAACAAATTAACTGGTGCGGCTAGTCATTCATTGACAGCGCACAATATTAAAAATACTGATTGGCAACTTAATACTTATCCGTAAACATTTCATATCTAAATATTCAGATACTAGAGATGAATCCATTCTTCAGTTTGAATTGCATATGTTAATAAAATTAAATTTAGAGCCTCAAAAACTCTACGAGCGAATGCAAACTCTGCTCACATTACTTTTAAATCAGGTCCATGAGGTCAAAGAGGACATGATTGAACAATTAGTAATTCAACAGCAAAATACTGAATTTACGATATTTCAAGCGGGTTTAAAGGAGCCTTTGGGAAGTGCATTACGTGCAGCTCAACCTAAAAGCTTTTGATTTTGTCATGAAAGAACAAAATATTATTAAATTAAAAAATACATATGTTTCTCGGGAAGCATCAAAACCATGATTCTATCAAAATTCCTTCAAAGCAAAAACTGAGGAAACCAAACAATCGGAAAAGCCAAAGTGGCAAAACAACACAAAATTCAAGAAAAACCTCTACAAATCAACTCTACAAAACTCTGTAATTCCTAAATCAGAAATTAATACGGAAAAACACACCATGTACAATCTTGAATCAAAAATTGATGATGGGGGTTTTTACGAGGAAGCCTCACAGCAAACCTCAACCTCATGAAAACCATCAAACACTTAAGTCAATTACCATTCATTTTATGGACCATCGGTAATCAAACATTAAAAATTTTAGTTGACACAGGTTCGGACAAATCATTTATATCTCCACATATAAAATTCAAAAACCCTGTCTACCCTGTTTAACTCATAATTCAATCAATTTTTAGCAAACAGCCAATATCACAAAAATCGAACTCAAGTTCAAAGAAATTTCAACTCTCTTAACGTTCTACCTATTCGAATTCCATAAATATATATAGAACTTAAACATTATCAATGCAAAACTTGATACTCAAAATAAATCCCTAATAACACCTAAGATAAAACTAAAATTGAATGTTAAACCTTTTTCTATAATTAAACCCGCAATACTTGCCGGGAAAACCAAAACTTTCATTAACTTACCGATAATACTATAGAAACAGGTCAGTTCTATATATAATGGACATAAGACTAGGATAAAACATATTTATTCAAGAGAGATATACCAAACTTCCCAACCATATATTGCCAAATTCTAAGTAATAAATAATAATGACATTGAAAAAGAAATACACCTCATGGTCCCTATATATTCAAGTAGAAAAATTAGAAATCCAATAATGAAATAAATTTTCATATCGTAAATTAACATGCACAGCATGATAATATTGAATCAGAAATATCCACGGATACACTGAACACATATTTAAAACAAGGAAAACTAACTTACCCAAATACGATCGACTCAATAACCCTCGTAGGTAAAAATACCGATGGACAAGATGAGTCGCTCTCATTAGTCGAAAGGGAAAATAATAATTTTAATGAAAAATTATCTTCATTATATCAAAAAAATGTTACTCATGACGATGAAATAACAATTAAAAATAACGAAATTCCAATAACTTCATCACCAGTGGACGAATTTCGAAATCAACTCATATTACAACTGGATGACAAATGTCCAGAAATATGTGAAAAAGCAGTGGTAACATTCAACAAACACCACCGCGTAACAATCAAAAAATCTAGTTACTCTTTAACGGATCTTGATATAATAATGAATAGTCACATCAATCCAAATAAATTAACGGCAATCTACACGGATGACGCCACATTTAACAAAATACAAAATAACCTTGCTAAATATAAAACAAATATAACACAAATTAGTGAGAGCTATACAGGATGATGAACAAAATACCATCATCATCGATACACATATCATCGAGGGATAGTAGAAAATTACGAGAAAATAAAACGTAATTTCTATTTTCCTAACATGAAACAAATGATAGCAAAAACATCAGGCAATGTGAAGTTTGTAATACAAATAAATAAGAACGACAACCTGTAAACGTAAAATTCAAGTTATCACAAACACCAGCTGGACCAATGGAAATTGTTCACGCTGATACATTCGCCCTTAGAGATAACTTTTCGAAATTGGCAACTGTTTACGAAATAAAAAGTAGACAAACCGATACCATAATTCAAACATTTATGAAATTCTTTTCTAAGGAAGGAATCCCTGGAACACTAGTGCTAGATAATCCCACTGAATTCTCCTCAGTATATAAACCTCCACCTAATGGATGAAGCAGTGTTCGCCTACAATAACTCTATGCATGCTTCAACGAAACTAACACCATGTGAACTCCATAGAGGACACGTAATAATTAAAAATTTGCCAACAGATCTTCGAACGCAAGTAAGGGATTATCTTGAGCAAGTAAGAAAACAATATTTAGCGATAGCAACATACATATAGCTAAACTAAATAATATATTTAAAACTTATAACATTCAAAAACGCAACGAAAAGCGACCCAAAACCAGAACAATTAATTTACGAAAAAATCACGGCACGCGATAAACTTTCACCTAAACATAAACCCCATATAGTAGAAAAAGATCACGACATTACGATCACTACAGATAAACGTACAGTACATAAAAATTAAAAATATTTCAAATACTGGAATAGACATAACTAATATATTGTCCAATTCACAGGCTGGTTCAACCACAGGAACTCGAAGCGTTCAACCTAATCGACAGTAAAGAATTACTAGCTCTAAACCTTGGAGAAGCTCGTGTAATTACTTGATACACAAAACTATTTCATATAATCGAACTCCACGATTTAATCACTAGTTTAAAAAATATTGGAACATCCATCACCGAACTCGAATGTCTTATAAGAGAAAAGATCGTAATAGGTAGGTTTGAAAATATTACCAGTACGGTAAACGAATTGAACGCCCTCGTACAAAGCTACATATTAAACAGTAGGGCAAACGATCAGAAAAATTTGGAAACCATAATAACAAATCAATATTATCTATTAATAGAAGATAATATTATAATGTTAACTGAACAAACTAACGAAATTCACGAAATTTTGACCTTTGCCAAAGTAAACATTATATCAAGACATATTCTGGACAACACAGAAATGCATTATGTTAAGGAAGAATTATATAGAAATAATATAAATATAGAGTCAATCGAACAAATATATAGTTTATTGCAATTAAAAGTTTATTACATTACTACCGATCTTGTGGTATTAATAGAAATTCCCCAATTTTCAAAATAAAAATTTAATTTTTATAAAGTAAAAGCATTTCCCATTAATAATTATATAATAACCCAAGTATTTAACAACCTAATTTCCCATAACCGACAACATATGATAGTTAATAAACCTGGCCAATTGATAGAAAGTATATACTACTGCCAAAAGGAACAAGTATCTTCGAATAATAAAACATGCATCCCTAACATTATACACAACAAGGATGCAGAATGTCAATCAGCTCAAACTTCGCAGACAGAAGAAGTCGAACTATTAGACCATATCTATTTAAACAATCAGCCAACGGAACCAATATATTCTCAACCTGCGGTCCACAAAGCATAAGAATTAAAGGAATCAAATTACTTAAATTCCGGAATTGTACAATCCAAACGGAAGGACAAGTGTATATCAACGATCAAATAAAACGAATACATAAAATAGGCGTGGTACATCCTTTTCACAACATTGTGATTAATACAACGGAAGTCGAAACAATAAACATCCCGCACCTATAATCATGCAAAATATCAGTAATTCCAAGAAATTAGGGCTCATCAAGAAAATACAATTTTCTATGCGCATTCGAAAGCTACCTCAACAATAAAATTAATCCTAATTATAATAATTATTATTTATTTCTTATAAAAATAAAAAACAGGATTACCAGGTACGCCGAGGACGGCTCTCATTTACCCCCCGAGGAGTTATGTATAACTACACCGATAAGGCCCGAATCAGAACCAAATGTGTAAACCGCGATGTCTTACAATATTTTAATCTAAACGCAAACCCAAAATTATATAAAAGGGAATGCGATATCTTTATTCACGTTCATTTCTTAGTTTTTTTAAAAAGTTGCAGAACAGAATATATCGTATTTAAAAAACTACTTGGTTCAAAATAGCGTCAGGTAGTATATTTAAAACGTGCATACATATTACAAAACGAGATAAAATACGGTGAAGAAATTGAAATAGCTTAGAACTGTAATATAATTTCATCTTAATGCTATATTGTTGTTTTTAATAGAATATAGTCCAATCCTATTTCGTATCTTATACTGCTGAAATAAGCAGAAACAAACACAAGACATTTATTATTTGAGCCGATGATCGTGTTGAATATCTAGAAAATCGAATTTTTTTTGGGTTCCGTTCAACTTTTCAGTAAATCCTCTCGAAAGAAGCTGTTATCATATTGGAAACACTGAAAATGAAATTTTGTTTGGAATAAGTTGAACTTTTAAATAATTCTTTCGCACATTTGGAGAGCCTAAAAATTCAAATAAATTTTGTTACTTGAAGTAATTTCGATATTCTGAAAAGAGTTGGCAACCCACGAATAAGGAACAAAAAAAATTATTTCTTGGTTTCATTTTGACTTTTAATTAAATCTTTCGCCCATTTGCAGAGCGTAGCAATTCATAGTATTTTGTTATTTGAAGTAATTTCCATTTTCTTGTACAAAGAGTTGACAACTCAGAGAGGAATACGAATTAAAAACCAAGAAAATTGAAATTTTCAGAGTTCAGTTGATTACCCAAACATTAATATGCACCAACTATCCTGAGGGAACTCCAGAGGGATTCAGCTACTAGATGGTTCGATTTGTGAAATTTTTAAGTAAATACCTCGAAAAAGAAAATTTTTATTTTTTGAATTATGTAATTATTGGAAACTGGCGTTTTTCTGGAATTCGTTGAAATTCTAAGTAGATCTCTTGCTACATTCAACAATTTTCAGTACCCAGTCCCCATCGTGGCTCTGCAAGTTCCTGAATGTTTGTAAATTTTTCAGTATTTTTTATAATTTATAGTCCCTGTATAATGCCCTTCCCTGCCATTTTTTGGATATAAAAATATCGTATACATCATTTTTTGCTTGCGTGAATATTTGGCACCCTTAAAATTGAAACTTTACATCTACATACATTTTGAAGTAAAAAACTATGAACTGTGTGATATACTCCGTGTGCGGTACAGAGCACAATAAAAACCAAAGAGTAATACGTAAAATTACTCAAGTTGAATAATACAAATATAGAAAAAAAATTTAATAACACGCTGCTCGCTCGGGTTGCAATAAAACTATTTAAAAATAAAATTTTGAACAAAACAATTTCAAAATGTTATTATTACGATGTGTACATAATATATGTACATAATATATGAGCTTGAAAAGTATGATGTAGAGATTTTGTCAAATTTAAATAAGTAAATAAAACAAATAATAAATATTTATATTAATTCTATATATAAAATATGTTGAAAGTGAATAACATGGACAATAAAAACTATTTTTTAAGTAAATTGATCATAATAGTTATTACTAAATTATTTAAATTTACATAAACTATTTTTTTTAATGAACTTATATAGAAAGTTACTATTGTTACTATAAAATAATGATTTATTAAAACTTTTCTATTTCATTAAAAATAAGTTAGTTCTGCGTAAACGACTTGTTATAAAATAAAGAAAGAAATAATTATTGTAGTGAAACATTTTGAACTGCAGTTGTCAATTCAATAATAAAATTCTATGTGATCGGATGATATATTTTAAAATTACAACGTTATGTAAGATGACTTCTGCCATCTTCTTAAATTGAAATACGAATAAAATCAATATTTTTTCGTTTTAACAGAAGCCTTCCGACATTCCACCTATTTTGAAGAAACGGCTATAACTGAAATAATGGTAACTAGAATTTTAAAATATTCACTTGAAAGCATATAAAATTTATAAAAATCCTTTCAAACAAACTATAAGTATTACTGTCAACAATAATTCATGATATTGAACCAAAACTTTTCGATTTCAAAAATTTTCAAAAAAAATTAGCTGTCGGAAATTTTTATTTGTTAAAAGCCCTCAGTGGCTATAAACATTTTTTTAAATTGATAGCCTTATTTTGGGGCTTTCCGAAAAGCTATAATTTGTTATAGTTGTGATAAGCACAATGTAATAGTTTGAATGTAAAATTTCATTTTTCCTTTAATTTCAATACCTTATGGTTGTCCTTACAAGTTTGTTTTTTCACTTGAGTTTATTGAATAAGGAAAATTGAAATTTACATGTAAGATTTTTACGTTTTTTAGATAAATTAGATTTTACAATTATGATAAATTGTAGTTTTTCGGAAAACTCTTAGATAATGGTAACTTAATATTTAAAAATGTCTAAAGCCATAGAGAGATTTAACAAATGAAGGCTTCCGAAATTTGAATTTTTTTTAGAAATATTTTTAAATCTAAAAATGTTTGTTTAATATCATGAAGTATTTTATCAGATAGCGCGGTAATCGTTATATTTAGTTTGTTTGAAAGGAAATTTTATAACATTTTAATATTCTGTTTACCAGTTTTTCTGTTATAGCAGTTTCTTCAAGATAGGATGCTATGCTGAAAGGCTCCTGTTTAAGCACTTATAACTTGGAAAGATGGCTTGTCAGTGCGAAGTGGTACACCTAAAGCCACCTTCGTTTTGATCAATGAATCCAACGGTACCACCCGTGTTAGTGAATATGGGAACATCCTGTATAAATAGTAATTGTAAAATAAAATTCATAACTCGCAAAACAATTTTGATCACTGAAGATCGGGTTGTTAATATATAAAAAATTATTAAGCTTATCAGTGGTATACGAAATAAGATATTTTTGTATTAAAATCACATCGTGACCTTTAAAATTTTAAACATTTTAGAATTTTACGGTTATTGATCATTTTATCGATGATTTCAACGAATAATTGAAATATTGTTTTTCAACAATGACGATAAATTACCTTGCATTTCATATCTACTGAATAATAATTTAGCCTCGTTTTGTCTGGACGCGAAAAACATAGAAAAATAAACAAATAAAATTTATGATATTGTTTACTCGCCAATTTATTAACCATATGTGAATTTAAATATAGGATATGGGATAATTCAAGGTATGAACCAAATTGAAACTATTCGTCAGCCTGAAACTGGAGCAGTCAGAAAATAACTTGGTATCTATTGTAGCATACAAATAATATAATATTGATGTGTAATTCGAGCTTTTCTTTGTCAATAGAGAAAATATTTGTATTAGAAAATTGTGCTACTATATTTATTGAGTTTCATATAATAAAAGAGAGTTTACAAAATGAATATAGTTCAAATAAAAAACAGTAATAATAATAACAATTGGAAAATATTTCCTTCGCAATTTTCAAGTGTAATTTGACGACACAAAAATGGGTTAACTGGGAAAGAAAGAAATCGGAAAATAGAAAAAGCTTCTTTTGCCTCTGTATATAACAGTAGAATTATATACACTTGAATAAATATTCGTTTGTCCTCTTTTTTGTTTTTTTTTTTGTTGTGCTGGTTGTTAATAAGTCTGTATCAATTTTTATGTTTTCACTACTGCATGCAATATACTTGTAGATGTAGATGTATATTCTTAATAAACATTTATTTTTATTTTATTATGTCAAATCAAAGCTTTAAACTTTCCAATGTATGGATGTGTAGGTATATAGGATATATGTATTTTCAATTTCTTAGAAAATCGAAAAAATAAAACACTAGAATAAAAATTTTATTACTTTATATTATGTATATATGTATAAGTATATAAATATGTGGGATTATATAATAAATAATAATGGAAGTAATAACAAAAACAAAATAAAAACAGCAATAATCGTAATAAAAAGCTTTCATTTTTATAATTTAATTTATTATTTTAACTCTAATATTTGTAACAAAACTATATACGATTACTTATGTATGTATATATATATATATATATATATATATATATATATATATATTGTATACATACAGTTGTTAGTATAAATAATACCTGTTGCTATATAATAGGTATATGCAAGAAGAAATAAAAATATAACTTTTTCCATTTTAATAGAACTCGACTGTTTATTTATTATAAAAAAAATTGAATGTACATAATTTATATTTATCCAATTATAATTTAAAGAAGTTTTATAGACTTTTATGTATATATAGACATTTATGTATTCATGTATAAAAGGAATATACTGGAATTGCATCTAAACGTTCGTGGCAAGTTATTTATGTATGGAACTGACTTGTGTCTTGAACTGTCTCATGTCTAGCATGAATAAGAAAAATAAATTTACAATAATAATTATTCCAAATCCATAATACTGTGGTAAATAAATCAAAATGTTAAAATAAAATAAAATAAAAATGTTCTCAATTAATGAAATGAAAATATGAAACGTGCCGGAAAACTGGAAAATTAAAATGTTGATAAAAATGGTATTTTTATAAAAACAGTTATACTTATTTGTATATAAAATATATATGTACATATAACACAAAAATATCAAAATCATTTGAATTGGATATTATTACATATTCAAACAAAACATTATTTAGAGATTCATTTGAATAATGTACCTTAATTACTTCATTAAATTTATTGTTTTGAATATTTCCTAAGCAAAATATAAATACATAATACAATTTCAAAGCGTTCAACTAAAAAATAAAAAAGCAAACTTTTAGATGAAATGATTATGTCAGTATACAAAATTATACATAATAATATATACAACCAAAGTAATTATGATGACTGATGAGGAGATATAAATTCTGGCATACTCAAGAATTCAAAATTTTTATAAACTAAAGTTATTATTTTTTCTATAATAATTATATGTACGTAGAGAAAATCTAATGTGTATAGAAATTATATAATACGATTTTAACGAGCTTATACTGGTATGGTAAAATAGTATTTAGGCTTGCCAAGGAAAATTCAAATAATTTATAGTTGAAGGTGAAATTAACTATGCTGAATACTGAAAAACAGGCGGATTACAGATAACTTTTATTTATTATGTTCTAAAGTGATCGGAACGTCGAGAGACGCTGCGTGTGTCCCACTAAACTATTTTTCCTACACCATACTTTCGAAATCAAGTTTCTCGAAAAACCGTTCCTTGTACAATAAAATTATAAAATTTTCATCTAGTATTCAATTTAAATTTATCGATGAATTTTTTTTTTTTTTGACGTACGACAATTTGTGTCTTTGTCATTATTGTATATCGGAGTAAATTCTCGATTTCACTTGAAAAGGAAATGTCGTTTCTACATAGAAACAAATTTGTCCAACGGAAACATACTTCCGATTTCAATACTTGATAAATGGAAATTAATAAGGTTTTGTAAAATGCAAAAATTAGGTAAAAATAAATTTTTTTTTTTTTAAATTATTGTTCTCTTAGTTATTTAGAACAAAACTATGATAATTGATTCGATTTAGCAACTATCAAACTATGTCACAATATAACATTTTAGAAAATCCATAATTTCCCAGATTCCGATAATTCAAAGTTCAAATGTAAAATTCATAATTAAAAATATTAGTAAAATTCGGTTTCAAAAGTTTAAAATTCGATAAACTCAAATTTTATTTCCAGAATTCTCAAAATTCCCCAAAACTTAATTTAAAACTTGAAATTTGTTTTTAGATTATATGCTATCGAAATTGTAATCTTTCGAAAATCCAAACAATTTCTGTTAAATATGCGAATTTCGCAATAGTATTTTTAAAATTAAATTTAGTATTTTTAAAATTCTGAATGTTATAGTTACCTAATATATCCGAACTCAATATGAATTTTCAAAATTGTAGATATTTATTTGGAGGTACATTTTGATCATACAAAAAAAATCACGTAATTTTTATTAAATTTTGAAAATTAAAAACTTTTTAAATCTCATCGAAATTTAATAAATCGGTAAGATTATAAAATTCGAAAAATCATATTTATAAAAATACAAAACTCGATATTTCGAAAGATTAGAATCAAATTCGGAATTTTCGGTATTCGGAAATGACCAGGCAGTTTTGTTGTTGTATGGCCACAGAAAGATAAAGTAATGGAATACTGCGTGCGAATTATTGAATTTAAAACTTTAAAAAGAAAATTAAAATCAAACCCTGTATGCGTCTTTAGTCGTCAGAATATTGTACTGCGAATCAATAAAGAAATTATGTATAATCATACAACTCAAATATTCTTTTGTCAAATTCAGGATAAGATAAAAATGTAACGATTTTTATCAGCGTATTCTCTCTAATTTGAGTATATAAGTTGATTGAAAGGGAAATCAAATCAGTGATGCGAAATCAGAATGACATCGAATGAGGGTTGTATAATGTATATACTGTATTTATGTATATAGAAATAACCTTTGTTATAGCATTCATGCTCAAATAGTTTAATCTGCAACATTCTGCAAAACAGGAAATGGATTACATTATATTTAGCTTATGTTTACAAAAAACTGTCGGTCATTACTTGTGTTACCAGATCCTATGTCCTATGCTAGCTCCATATTTAATGCGTCGTATACTATATTTTGCAAATCTTGTTGATTCTTAATACGAGTAGTCAAAACTTACTATCTAGCGAACGACTCGAAAACATCATCGCAAGAAAACTCGATTGCTCATATCTTCACTATATTGAAACCCATCTTAACTTGGCGAGTCTTACCTTTCTTGCAAATATTTTTATCACGCTTCTCTTATGCCCCTATTATGGTTCTGCCCTAAGTGTCACTTAGCGACTTCAATTCGCCCCAATTTTCTGAGTAAGTCTGAGAAATATTAAATATCCTCACCTAAAACTTATTGGAGACTTGAGGTGAGAGATCTTTTTGAACAAATAAATACAAAATGAAAGACAAAAGAACGAAAGTCTTTGTTTTTTTACATATGCATAAATGTAGACATAATATGAATTTTCAAAATTTGGCAAAAATATAATTAATACAAATTTTAAAAAAATATTTTGTTATTATGGCGCAAACCAAAAATCAACAAATTTCAAATTGTTTGCTAAACAGGAAAGTATCCGGATACAGGCCATACATTTTTTAATATTTGGCTAAACCAAAGATTCGGTAAAATTTATGTAATTCAAGGAAAATAAATAATTATAAAAACACTAAAATTATTTAATTTTAATTTAATAGACATACAAACTCTGAATTATTTGATTTTGACTTTCATTTGATAATTCCACTCGCACCCAAGTTATTATAGTTTGTTACTATGATAATTTTTGGCATCCATCGAATAATTTGTAATGATCAGGGAAAATTATAATAAACGACGCGTAAACCTCTCACCAAAATTAAAGCATGAATCATACCAAAATGCAACTCACGCGAATAGCCACGACAAAAGAGTCGGCGAAGGGAGAACCATAATAGGGCAATAAATTACGCAATGGACATCATCTCTTTGCCGAAGTGCTCCGATCCTATTTAGCACAATGTAACAAAACTTAGAGCACCTATAGACATTTATAAAAACCTCATCTTATAGCAGTTTGATTTCTGGCAGGTTTATAGAAGCTATCGGTAATGAAACAAACAAAAAAATTATCGTCAGAGCATAATTTACCTCTACATAGTCAGGTTATAATTTGAATTTTATGAATATAATTTCTTTAGTGCTAATCGAAAATTGTACGGTTTCATAGAGCGAATTTACATTTATGAATCGAGACATCAACAGTTAAACAGTTTTTAAACAATGTAACTGAAATTACCATAATATCTATAATTTTATACATTTTTATAACTTATGTTTATACATATTAGCTAAGACATATTTCCTCACTGTTTATAATGTATATGTATGTGTATATTAGGGTGGCTCAATTAAAACGAAACAACACTAAACAACTTTTGAGATTTTAATTATATTTCCTCGAAAAGCCGAAACACGTCAAGCTCCAAGGGAAAATATTGTCAACACAAATTTGGCATGCACCCAGAACAAGGCGGTTAATTTTTTCAAAGGGGAAAAAAAGGTCGATTGCTAAATTTTACAATGGTATATAGGATGTTAGTTTATTCCATGTGGTTCTTAAGAAATTTGACTAAATAATAGTGCGAAAGAACTTATTTACTATAAACTCGCCCTCGTATATATCAGCGTGCTTGCTTCTTTTATTCCTGGTGTTAACCGAAAATCACGGTTTGGTGATTTTAATACACATGTAAATATTTGTGTTTACGCAAATTGCATACTTAAAACCAAAATTTTTACATTACTTAAAATTAAATTATGGCTTTAAAGTGTAGAGCAAGTTTAATACTCGGATACAATAAATTGTTACTTTAATTTTCGGTAAATTTATTTTCCTTATTAAAACGTAGGGTAAACTGTAAATGTTTAATGTTTGGATTGTTCATTGTTCATTTTTTAATGATCTTCGGATTAAGTAAGCTTAAGATAAACACAAACACTTATTTCAATATAAGACGTATTTTGTTGAGAGGTATTTAATATTACCCCGTTTGGAGTTATTTTTACAAGAACATTCTCACTGAATCTTCAGCGTAATTTAATAACTCAAAAATAATTTTGGAGTTATTTAAATACGTTCCAATTTTTATTTATGATACCTAACTCCAGATGTGTCTTGTTTTAGTTTTATATTATTTCAGTTTTAAAAGAATTGTCATTTAAATGACGAAATTACATTTCAAAGTGCATCGACATTGTTGTGAAGTTTACGAATTGTATTGCTCTTAATTTTTTTTATTGATTTGAAAATATTATCAATAAATATTTAGCTTATGATATAAATCAATAATGAATAAACCTTAGTAATTGATTTACCCGAATATTGGTTCGCACCGTTAATGGCAAATTTAATAAGAGTTACAGTTATTAATTTACGGGAAAAGAATTGTACCGTCTACAGAAACGTAATTGTTTTGACGGTTATAAAAATATTTCCCGATTTACACCGGAAAAAATATTAAATTTGCGATATATTTTTAAACTATTAATTTTATTTTAGAATTTTAACAATTATACATTCGAAAATTACAGACATTTACAGAAGTTAAATTTAATTTAATTTAGTAAATATTTAAATCATTTTTAATACTTTTGGGGTTAAATTCTATAAAAGTAAATAAATGTTCTTGTTAAATTGTAAGTATGATGTTGTTAAAAAGGTTCTCGAGAAAATTAATAAAAATGTTTTAAAAGCTTAAACAAAAACATATTAAATGAAGACAAATGCTATAATTAATTATTTAAAAAATAAGAAAATCAGATAATTGAGAGATTAAGAAAGTTCGGTTTTTGATATTATCACATTCCTAAATTATTCAACCTTTCAATACTTTAAGCTTTTTCCGAATGGTAATCATATAGAATTCAATGGCCCGACAGAAAAAAATCTAACAGATTTAAATCAGATGAATAATTCAATGTTCGTGAATTTTCCAGAATTTGCTCGTGTTAAACATTTTAAAATGAAATAACTGAGCCTTTTAGCAAAAGAATCCTAACACTAAAAAACTGTTATATAGATCAATCAATTCATATAATATTATTGTTGTATTTTATAATTATAATTTTTGTTAATTTTTAATTATTAATTTTGAACATGTATTTATTTTTTTTTTTGTAATTAATTTTAAATGTTTACCATTTGTTGTTCATGTTAAATTTAATAAATAATTTTAAATGCAAAAATTTGTGTTATTAAAAGATGTCGTAAAAGGGTAAAATATTTAATAATTTTATGGGTTAATATAGGTACATAAAATAGTTCTCTCCTTTCATTTATTGAAACCTGTTGGTGGTCAATTTTATCACACAAATATAGGTCGGATTTTATTAGTACCTTCATTTTGTCGGTGGAAATAAATATAATTTTTATAAATAATGTATACCTGTTATAAAATATTTTCAACAAATATAATACAAAAATTATATATGGCCTATAGTTGAGCGTTCTAAAATGTTCATCATTGTATAGCATATATGTACATATATATGATATAGGTAATCTAAACCACGTATACATCATTCAAATACACATAATCGTGTTAATTAAAAACAAATTTCACTGGCTATAGACAAAAATTCAAACGCGTATAAATAATAACCTAAACTATATATAGTAGTAGGTGGACTTCAATTAACTTTTTAAATGATGTTTTGTTACTGGAAATGACCAGGGTTTTTGTAAAATTAAAATGCGTACAAATTAACACAAATTCGGTAAATTTCTCTCCCTTATCAAATTTCCACATGTCATTCTCATATACGTATATGTATAAAGGTATATAAATAATATTTTGGCTTTAAGCTATTTTTAAGCTCGTTGTTAAATATGTATATACGTATATACATATGTACATATACATATATACGAGTATTTCAACTTCTAATATATACAGTGGCTTTTCAAATAAATTATTTTGGTTTCATATATTTTGTTAAACTTTTGGTTGAACTCCAATTAAAAAGCATCTGTTGCCTTTGCCGTCAATTGTTTATGTTTATATATTTATACATATAAACCCCCATTGTATTTTATTTGTATATGCGCGCGTATATCCTTAAAGAAATTATTTTTCTTTTTAAACGTCTCAAGGGGAAAAAAAATTTCTTGTATACAATGTACATAATGTACTTATTCTGAGTTAATTTTAATAAAACAAAAAAGTTAAAAATAGATAACACACATTTCATTTATATTTTGTATTGTACATACATAGCATTCACAAAACACAATATACACCAAAATGAGATAAATGTACGAATGTATTATACATAACGCATCGCATATTTCTTCTATATATAGGATATATGTACATAGCGCAGATTCATTTAAATTTATGATGATAAAGTTTTTTAAATTATACTTATTAATATTTAATGTGTCTTACATAATTATTATTACAACAAAAAAACACATACACACACACACACATTTACAAAGTAATAACGAAGAAATGTGAAATGGAAAACCTACACAATATCACAATTTAGCTTTTCTTCAGTCATTACAATGATGCGCGCACTGAGGGAGAAAAATATTATTATTTGGTGGTATACTGTGTATACAACACACACACAATGTTTATGTATGTTGAATAAATTAGGTAAATTGTGCAATTTTATGTTTATTCTTCCCTTTTGCCTATCTTCTCGCTCACTATACAAATTATTGCTTATACTCGTGAAAATAATGGAAAATTAGGCGCTTATTAATGCGCTATTGTTTTTGGTGATTATCTAAGGGTGTTTAAATTTTCTAAATTGGGGTGTTTCTAGTATAAAATTAAAATCAAAATTCTAATTGTATATATATATATATATATATATATATATATATATATATATATATATATATATATATATATATATATATATATATATATATATATATATATATATATATATATATATATATATATATATATATATATATATATATATATATATATATATGTATATATATATATATAAATTTGCAACAGGTTGCGGTAGATTTGTATAGCAAAATATTTCTAGATAACCGGCACAAATAAATCAAAACCGTTCCCGTTGAGTTAGACTGTTAATTGTCTGTTACTTACGTATGTGTATGTACATAGTTTTAAATTAATGGGGCTTCTCTCAATTATTTTAAACAATATTGTTATTTTTAGACCATTATCATTTTTGTAATACTATTCGTGTTATCAGCGGATTCATCAATTAACTATACATATGTAGTATGTATATAATTATATATGTATTTAAAAGGAGGCCCAACTAACAATTAATATAATGGGGATTATAAAACATGATGACTTAATAAAACTTATAAATATTTAAAGGCAGCATCAGCATGGGAATAACAATATAATAATGTATAAAAGAAAGAAATACACAATTAGTAGCTAAATGACATGGGAAAATCGTAATATACTATTATTATCTCCGCATAATTAAACTAAACCGGTATTTTCCAAATTAGTATAATAATTTATGCTGTTTACATATATAAAATTCCCTAGAGCAGCACCATCCAAATGGCAGTACGAGAGCTTTGAATACTTTATTTAAACCCAATACCGCAAATCCCAATTTTATTATTTCTCTGGCATTCCATTATTTCCTGTTAAACCGTAATGCAATTGTGTCAGACCATTGTGAACTTGAGATTTCAATATTATGAAAACTCTAAAAAATATATAATAAAAATGTTCAATTTTCATGAAATTATTTAGTTGACAAACATTTAGAAATTCGTAAACTTAGGATTAAAAACTGTTTTTATGAGTGAATTTTTCGGTAATTAACGGTTCACTTCAAATGTTTATGTAGTCCTATAATTGATCCGGACCCAAATATAGGTTCAATACATGTTTCTCGCTGGGGTTATAAGAAAGACAATATCATAAAGATGTTTAGGCTTTACTCGTTTCCCACATCTAATTTACGCTTCGCGAAGCAGCTTGAATATAGACTGATTACAACCAATAAACACACGTGTAGTAGTATGTAATAAGCCAAGCAGTGGGTTGGTCGTAACTATATGCTTTAAAATATCTTACAACAAAATTTCCTTTATCGAAAAATGTTACTTCTTTCGCCAGATAGTTGAATGTGTGTTAAATATATCTTAAGCAAATCTTCGAATATTCTTTTAAAATAATTGCGCTGAATTTTGCAAGATTTAGAAAAAATATTATTTTAATTTCACATATTATCAAAATAATTTCTAAAAATTCTAGAAATTGTCTAAAAATGCATCAAATTAATAAAATTAATTTAAGAATTTTTCCAAACACTATGCCACATAACCATTTTTAAAGTTTGAAATTTTGCCAAATTTATTTTTTTATTATAAAGTACAATTGTTCCGATTAGAGATGGAATATTATTTCATTCATAAGGCTGCCGCGGCTGGCCTCACAGTACCCCATAACGCAACCATTACGGTCAATGGAGACACCTATCGCACCATGATAACCGATTTTTTTGCGTCCGCTCTTCATGGTATTGATGTGAACGATGTTTGGTTTGAACAGGATGGTGCAACTTGCCATCTCATGCCACAATCGATTTATTGCGTCAAACGTTTGATGGCCGTTTAATTAGCCGAAATGGTGATGTCAATTGACCGGCAAGAAGCTGCGATTTAACATCATTGGACTATTTTCTGTGGGGCGCCATTAAAGACAAGTGTTATGCCAACAAACCAGAGACAATTGAGCATTTGAAGGCCAACATTCGTGATGCCATCGCCGAGATACGACCCCATACACTCGAAAAAGTGCTCGAAAATTGGTCCGATCGTATGGGGTACTGTGAGGCCAGCCGCAGCAACCATATGAATGAAATAATATTCCATCTCTAATCGGAACAATTGTACTTCACAACAAAAAAATTAATTTGGCAAAATTTCAAACCGTTTTTGTTTTATTGCATTTTTAAATTTAAACTTTTAAATGGCCCACCCTTTATATCCTAAAAAGAAGTCAATACACATATTTGTTTATGCTCAATAACCTTTAAGGCCAAAGGTTCTCTCTAAGTCAAAATATAAAATTTTGTCAATCTCTTAAACTCAAATTTCTTAAATTATATACTTCGTTGGAAAATAAAGAAATCTTTTATTGAAGAAATTTTCGAAGTACCTCACGTAGATGCGCCCGAGATAATCTAAACGTAAAATTAGCTCGAAATACATTTAATAGATGCTCTATTTGAACCACACTTGTTCAAACCAAGAATATTGCTCATGCAAATCTTCGTAAACGTAACACTTTGGTGTTGCGAAAACCAAGCATTTATGTCATCCCATCCTATGAGACTATTAGACTTTTTGCGAAGATTTTTCAATGTGGTAGTAGTTCGTTAACAGTTCGCTTTGGGTGTTGCATTTATGTTACGTAATTAGTTAAACATTAATGCAACAGTTTTAGTGATGCATTTGTAGCAGCTCGAATATTCGACTCACTGATATTCGATTCTGCCACAAACAAAACAATTAGTGAAATTCAAATATAATCCAACTTATTTGAATTAAGCGTTCACTAACCCCATCACATATCAATCTATCCAACCAACACTATCCAATAACCGAACCATTACTATAAAACATTTATAGTAAAACCATCGCCATCCAACCAACATCACCACGAACTAACAATGTTCGGTGATGCAATAATAATCCACTGCACTACATAAGTGCAGTGTCGACCGTCGCCGGCGCATGTGTTCCCTCAACAAAACGAACACGAAGGCGACGTCACAATTACAACACAACACATTAGTCGTCCATGATCAAAACAAGCAACACTCAAGACAACACGTCTTCTTTTTATTATTTACCTTCGCCATATGCAATTTCGTAAATTTTCTCATCGCGGTATTAAAAAAACATATACAAGTGTAACGCGTCATAATTGGCCAAAATTTTGTGTGGTGGTAAAATAAATATATACAATAATTAAATTACATAAATTAATAATAATAATTGTAACAAAACAAATAAATTAATCAAATAAATATAATAAACATAATTTCTATAATAATAAATAAACAAATTGTGAATTAATAAATATTATTGTGTTGTGCATTATTATTCAATTGGAGAAGTCCGGACCGGACAACATCAAAACAAAATAGAAACAATTCCCAAATTGGTGACCAACGACGGCAGTTTTTACTGCATTGATAATTGATAATTGGTAAAGAAATTATCATATAACATAACCAAAAAAAAACAACATAAAAATATACACGCAACCACGTGGGCAAACACATCGCAGCGAACACCACGCTGATAATTTCATGCGACGCGGGATATATATTTTTAATCAAATCAACACGTGGCGAAGAGACAGCAACCCATCCACGCAACGCGGGACACCGTGGGAAAACTAAAACGGTGAAGCGATCCACCCTCACCGCAACGACAACCAGCAGCAGCAGCAGAAACAACAACAAAATAAAACGGTACGAAGTTTTTTTATTAGACAAAATTTTTTTCTTGTACATTAAAATTTTTTTTTTTTTTACAATTACATAAAATATTAACGTAAAATCATTTTTATTTACAATATTAACGTAGAGACACTTTTCATATACAATATTAACGTAGAATCATACTTTGTAAAATTTCTTTATATATATATTTTTTTTCTCCACACCACCACATTGCACCCATTTTCAAAAAATTACACACACACTGGTCGTTTTCTCGCTGCAACGGTGACACAAAAACTCGCTAAAAAAAAAAAAATTTCACCTCGCATGACTTAAATTTTGTTGTAAAAATTTTTTTTTCTAAATTTCAACGAGCCCCCCCAATATAAGGTAGGACGCAAAGGAACTCCATATTCGGGGGTATCTCGCATCGGGCGTTAAAAAGAAGGAGCATCCCGGCCTTCAAACCATTCATTACACGGTAACCATTCCGCTTAATTTTTCATTTTTTGGTCAACTATTTTTTTTACACGGTAACCATTCCGCTTTAAAATATTGTATTGTTGTATTTTAATTTGTTTTATTGGTTTGTGCAAAAATGTCGGACGATGAACAAGATCAACCACAAAAAATGGACACCACGCCTCAAGGCGCTAGTCCACAAATAGAGATCGCGGCATCACATCAACGAATCGCAGTACAACCTTTCTGGCCACAAAGAGCAAACACATGGTTTCAGCTCGCCGAAATACAATTCGGACTGCAAGGTATAACAGCTGATAAAACAAAGTACCTGCAAACATTATCAGCCTTGCAACCAGAAACGTGCGATGTGATCTCGGATCTCCTCCTCAATCCGCCGACAACCAACCAATACAACACATTAAAGCAAACGCTGCTAGAACGACTAGCACCATCGGGCGAACGTCAGCTAGAACAATTGCTTTCAGGACAGCAATTAGGCGACCGAAAACCATCTGACGCGTTAAGACACATACAAACACTGGCTAGCAACAACTTTAATGAAAATATCATTAAATCTTTGTGGATTCGTAACATGCCGGAGTTGATTCGGATAGCGCTGGTGGCACAGCCCGAATCCTCCACGACACAAATGTTAGCCAGAATTGCCGACAAGATGTATGATGTCATAAACATCACATCTCAAAGCGTCAGCCAAGTCAATAGTCCATACCGGCAATCAAGAGAACGCAGTGGAGACAGAACTCCCCGTTCAGCAACAGCACCAAACACACTCGAACAAAGACTGTCGAGAATCGAGTCCAGACTCGACGGGCTACTCAGAGGTCGAAGCCGTTCGCGTGGACGACGAGCTCCTTCACGCAATCGGAACCGCAGTCCCAGCAATAACACGTACCAACATGGTAAATGCTGGTTCCACACAAAGTTTGGTAGAGCCGCCAGAAAATGCACGCCACCGTGCAATTTCACCACGTCGCAACCATCGACGTCTGCGGCCGCCGTAAAGATGGACATTGACAACCAAAAAAACTGTTAGAGTCACGGGTTGAGAGCAACATGCCTCCCCTGACCACAAACACACCCTATACGTCACGTTTGTTTGTGTACGATAGACACAACAAACTCACCTACCTAGTCGACACTGGCGCTGACCTTTCGGTTATTCCAGCAATGAATTTCAAAATGAATTACACATTGTCAAATCGAAATTCAAATCTAGTCTTATCGGCTGCCAATGGTTCAATCATCCATACGTACGGCACAAAATTGCTTAACGTGGATATCGGACTCAAACGAACCTTCACGCACGCTTTCATACTAGCTGCAGTGAACCGTCCGATCATTGGCGCCGATTTTCTAAGCAAATTCGGACTTCTTGTCGATGTCAAACACAAACGGCTGATTGACCCAGCTACAAAGCTGTCAATAAACGCCACAATGGTTCGTGTTAACACACCAACACCGATCCATTTTAACATCGACAACGGCTACGGCACTCTGCTCAAAAAGTACCCACTACTTACAGCAGAGCCGAACTACAAAATGCCAGTCCGACACAACGTGGTACATCACATCGTCACGGAAGGCCATCTGCCCGTGTCGAGACCACGCAGACTAGATCAGGTGCGTCACAAAGCTGCACAAGCAGAATTTCAACACATGGTGGAGTTAGGAATTTGTCGAACATCGACATCTTCCGTCTCTTGTCCATTACACATGGTCAAGAAGAAAGATCAAGACTGGAGGCCATGTGGGGACTATCGGCGTTTAAACACGGTTACGATACCGGATCGCTACCCGATACCCCACATTCAAAACTTCACCATGCACTTGCATGGCTGCAAAGTTTTCTCCAAACTTGATCTCATCAGAGGTTATCACCACATTCCCGTGGCACCTGAAGACGTTTTCAAAACGGCAATCACCACACCATTTGGCCTCTTCGAATACACCCGAATGCCATTTGGATTACGCAATGCCGCACAAACGTTTCAGCGCTTCATGAACGAAGTCGTTCGAGATCTCGACTTCGTTTTCGTCTACATAGACGACATTCTTGTGGCATCACAAACTGAGGAACAACACAAACTCCATCTGGAAACACTTTTCCAACGACTTGTCGAGTTTGATGTTCACATCAAGAGCTCAAAATGCGTCTTCGGCGCATCCACTCTTGATTTCCTCAGCCACAAGATCACCGCTAATGGCATCCTTCCGTCACAAGACCGAATCAATGCCATTAAAGAATTCCCAGCTCCAACATCAATCAAGAGTATTCAGCGATTCATCGGCATGGTCAACTACTACCACCGATTCATACCAAAGCTCGCTGAAATACTCAACCCAATTCACAGCCACCTGGCAGTACTACTACGTAAGCCCAAAACCGCCAAGAACTTCTCTTGGCCTGACGAATGTCAACACGCATTCACGTCACTCAAGGCTGAATTGGCACGCACAACACTCTTGTCTCATCCACTGAGCGACTCAAAGCTCAGCATAACTACTGATGCATCAAACACTGCTGTCGGAGCAGTCATGCAACAGTACAACGACAAGTGTTGGGAGCCCCTGGGATTCTTCTCAAAGAAGCTCTCGGATGCCGAAAAGAAATACTCTGCATTCGATCGGGAATTACTCGCAATATATCTAGCAATCAAACACTTCAGATATTTTGTCGAGGGTCGGGACTTCACAATTTACACCGACCACAAACCTCTCACTCGAGCAATTCAGTCTAAAACTGAACGCAATCCAAGGCAAGCACGCCACTTGGATTACATTAGTCAATTTACCACGGACATCCAGCATGTTCAAGGTACCGAAAACGTTGTCGCGGATACACTTTCGCGCACAACAGCAAACGAAACGGCCACAGTCGAGACTCACTTCGACTGCAACAAAATCGCACAAGCGCAAAAAGCAGACTTGGAACTTCAGAATTTACTTTCTGGTTCTGTTTGTCACGCCAGTTCATCACTGAAACTGGAGCTTTTCACACTACCTGGCCTCGACATCTACTGCGAAACATCTACGGGTGCAAATCGCCCGTACATCGCAGAGCAACTACGTCGAACCATCTTCGACACACTACACGGTATCTCACATCCTGGTGTCCGCGCAACTCGTAAATTGATTACTGCTCGATACTTTTGGCCAAGCATCAACAAAGACGTGACCCATTGGGCACAAGCATGCTTATCTTGCCAAAAATCGAAAGTCCAGCGACACACAAAATCGCCTCTTGGACAATTCGCAATTCCACCTGGTCGATTCGAACATATTCATTTGGATGTCGTAGGACCACTTCCTCCATCCAATGGATACTCATACCTACTCACCTGTGTCGATCGATTCACTCGATGGCCAGAAGCGTACTGCATGAGCGACATGTCTGCAGCAACCATTGCCACCACATTCGTGCAAAACTACGTATCACGATTTGGCGTTCCACTTGACATCACAACTGATCAAGGAACCCAATTCGAGTCGAAGCTTTTCTCGGAGTTAACGAAACTCCTCGGCTCGCATCGGATACGTACAACGGCTTACCATCCGTAAGCCAATGGCATGGTCGAACGCTTCCACCGCCAGCTCAAAGCTGCTCTCAAGGCCCGAGGCAACACAATTCACTGGAGCTCCGAAATACCAATCGTTCTACTTGGTATTCGAGCAACGGTTAAAGAAGATCTGAAGTGCTCACCAGCTGAAATGGTTTACGGTCAAACCATCAAGCTACCCGGTGAGTTCTTCGTCGAACATCCTCTACCGTCTCCATCCACAACCGACACAGTCATCGACCAACTCCGCACCACCATGCAAAATATTATCCCCACGGCAACAAGACCAACGAACGAAAACAACATATTCGTTCCAAAATCGCTCAACAATTGCGATTACGTCTTTGTCCGGGTTGATAAGGTTCGAACTGGATTACAATCTCCATACGATGGGCCATACAAAGTTATACGCCGCTTACGCAAGCAATTCATTGTCTCAATCAAAGACAAACACCACTCAATCTCAATAGACAGATTGAAACCGGCGTACGGTATTCTCAACACGGCTGATCAGATATCAGCCAGCAAACGATACAAAACCGTCCGGTTCAACGTATAACGTCTCAAAACCCATGGTTTCTCATCTGGAGAGGGGGTACTGTAGCAGCTCGAATATTCGACTCACTGATATTCGATTCTGCCACAAACAAAACAATTAGTGAAATTCAAATATAATCCAACTTATTTGAATTAAGCGTTCACTAACCCCATCACATATCAATCTATCCAACCAACACTATCCAATAACCGAACCATTACTATAAAACATTTATAGTAAAACCATCGCCATCCAACCAACATCACCACGAACTAACAATGTTCGGTGATGCAATAATAATCCACTGCACTACATAAGTGCAGTGTCGACCGTCGCCGGCGCATGTGTTCCCTCAACAAAACGAACACGAAGGCGACGTCACAATTACAACACAACACATTAGTCGTCCATGATCAAAACAAGCAACACTCAAGACAACACGTCTTCTTTTTATTATTTACCTTCGCCATATGCAATTTCGTAAATTTTCTCATCGCGGTATTAAAAAAACATATACAAGTGTAACGCGTCATAATTGGCCAAAATTTTGTGTGGTGGTAAAATAAATATATACAATAATTAAATTACATAAATTAATAATAATAATTGTAACAAAACAAATAAATTAATCAAATAAATATAATAAACATAATTTCTATAATAATAAATAAACAAATTGTGAATTAATAAATATTATTGTGTTGTGCATTATTATTCAATTGGAGAAGTCCGGACCGGACAACATCAAAACAAAATAGAAACAATTCCCAAACATTAATGTAACATTTTACTGAGGCATTAATGAAAGGGATTACTCACGAATGCTGCGTTGAACAAAAATCATTGAAAAAGAGTAGCAAATAAACACGCAAAATATGTTATATTTGTTTTGTTTAAGTAATTATGAATTGAATATTGATAATTTTTTAATATAAAAATTTGTTACAAAATATTTAACTTACATATAACATATAGTTTTAATTATTACAATGTTCCTGCTCCACTCGGATATGCAGATTTTACTAAATTATGTCACCAAAAACTGGCCACTTACTTTTCAATTTTATTTGTGATGTTTTAATATAATTAGTTTTATTATATGCACAGTTTAAATAATTTTATTATTTAACTAATTGGAACAACATTGGTGATCTGGATAAACACAAAATAGAGATGGAAAATTATTGCTCAGAGTTTAAGTAAAACGGTTACGAAATATTTTTCGTTTATACACATTTGTTTAATATTGTGAATATATTAGTGCAGAGCAAAAAAGATATTTCGTTGAAGTAAGTTTATGTGACGTATTTTGCGAATGCACTAAAAAAGTTTAGCGGGAGTCTCTTGTTACTAAAAACGTGACTTTTTACAATTTAAAATAGGAATCCAAGACTATTACAATCTCCTTGCGACAATTTAGTTGTATATTATCGTAATTCTAAATTCTAATTTAAAAATAGTTTCCTGCCGTTTACGTGTAGTAAAACTATTCCTAAAGTAGAATTTATAATTATTGTGCATAATTTTGTTGAAGTAGATATTAAAATAATAGAACGAACCAATCTCTAATTCTATATACTTGAAAGTTTTTAACTAACGTTCGTCACTGTGCAAGCTACTAAAAATCTCAATTTAAAACAGACTTCATTATGTTGAATTATTGTAAAATAAAGCTGTTAAATCCACGCTACGTACAACAGTCATCAAATATGTATCCCAATTTTATTTCAGCAATATATTGAACAACACTTCATTATATTATATGAAATATCACTGGTAAACCCAAGAGAAATTTCAAAGGTGAAAGATTTCTACATATTTTTGGTAATGTGATTTCAATCGTTATAGAAGCGATTAAAAACAACTAAAAAAACATAGCGCCTATATAATACAATAAACATAAATATAACCTCACACCAATTAGGTTTAATCTTTGCACCAGAACGGGAGTGGTCGATCTTACATAAAATATTAAAGATATATGGAATTTTACAAGCTCGCATCGACAGAACTATTGCAAAAGTTCCATCAAAACGCTTTTCTTGAGATTATTTCAATTACAAAATATAACAAAGCAATCTGGCAAAATTGAAAATAATGATGTGTGCCTCAATCGACTAAACGAACTAAACTAAAGTAAAACGTGTTAGTTATTACAATATTTAAATAGATAGCACTAGTATCAAAGCCCCTATCTGTGCCCCAACTTACACCAAACTAGACTAAATGAAATGTCAAATATGCTTGCTTTGATGTTTATTCATCACTTTCACCTCGTAAATCGACTTTTCCGTTGGTGTCTATGAAACATTAACAGAAGCTTCAATTTTCCTCTTTAGTTTAGTTAGTTTAGTCGATTGAGGCACAGAGCATTAACTCGAGCCATATTAATGTCATACGTTTGACCAGTTCCAACTACTTATATGACTACAGAGTCACACAAAAATCTGTAATTAGTTTGAACAACCACATGAATGCGGTGTATTAGTTAGAGGAAAATGTTGTTTTAATATTGAAGTTTGGCTCAAAAGACCGTGTATATATTTAAGCTTCTGCTCGAATTTATCAATTATCTTAGTGAATCTACTACTATATAGTAAAAGATATAGCTGTTCCGCAAAGTAAACATCTTAGCGATAACATTATTAAAAACGTAGTCTCTAATTATAAGTGCGTCGTATCTAAACCAGACAAGAAGAAAATACTTAAATTAAATAAATAAAAAGTTATAAATTGTTTAAGAAGTTTGAAACTGAACTCCACTGTTTGAATAGCAATTTCCAAATTTGATAAAAACTTGAGTGTTAGATGTTTAGTGTTAAATAAATTTGATGATACTTGAAAATCTAATAAAAATATTTTGAACATAAATTTTAGTGAACATAAATTTTTAAAAAATCAAATACATATTATAATTTGGTGAAAATGCATACAAATATAGAAAATTATTACTAGGTTCCAGAAAAAATTTCAGGTACAATTCTATAAACCTACAATATATACAAAAAGGCCGGTTGTTATAATTTTGCTACTAGACAAATAAAATATCAAAAGGCTAAACCAATTAAAATGAGGGTATATGTATGTCGAGGCGAGTATAGATGAACATTATTTGCCAGTTTTTGCATTTTGCCACTAATTCAATATAATGATTTATTACATTCACACAAAATAATATATATATATATATATATATATATATATATATATATATATATATATATATATATATATATATATTATGTGTCCCTATATACAGCTATATATGGAATCGAAACCAGAATTTTAACACTCCTTAACACGCAACCTATATGTACTTATATACATATTTGGCATACATGGATATAACCAAATTACCATATATTTGGCTTTGTACTATACACTATATATACAACGTATATTTGCAAAATCATCTGAGAACCACAGCCGTCATGATGACTAATTAATATGTATAACATTAAAACGTAAAATACAATTTAAGATTTAATATATTCTGACTCTAACGCTAGTAATACATAATAAACGAAATCCCCCGTTCATCACCTCACCACGTTCTTTTTGCTATATGAATATAATGGAAATGTAGAAACAATACAAATTTTCACAATACTTTTCCATTTGTATGATGATGTATGTATGTACATGTACAAACGTGCACGAATATATCCGAAAATCAGATGAGAATATAAATTTAATTTTTAGCTTTCACTTTTCATTTATGTATATATACAAATGTATATATCTATCTATAGGATGTCTCGATTTTAATTCCTGTGTTAATTGTCTTCCTCCAATAAATCAATTATTTTGTCGGTGTATAAATTAAGTGATTGTTAAATTATTCGTCATATCGTTATCGTCAATGAAAATTTTTATTAACACTGTCAGCAAAGCTTGTCATTGGGTTAAGTTATACAGTTACAGTTATATGTATATATATATATATATATATATATATATATATATATATATATATATATATATATATATATATATATATAAATAGGGCCTAACTTTTATTCGAACAAAAGCCCGTGTCGAATCCCGCGCGTAACCTTATAATGATTATACTCGAATATATCATATACACATCAAACATAAAATTTTACGAAACATATAATAAAATCGTTTGTTTTATACATATAAAATGTTAAAATATACTACAAGTGAAAATAACGTCATACAGAATTACATATATTTACATAATACATCCTTCAGAGTTCGGCTGATATAAGTCAGAGTTCAAATAAAATACGGCTAATAAGACTCGCAGAAAATAATAATGAATAAATTCATTTAGCTTCTTTGAATAAAGAATTAAACTCTTAAAAGTGTTAACATTTTAAATTCTAAAAACTGGAATTTTTAAGGTTTAGAAATTAAAACTATGTACAATCAAAAATTTATAGGCGAAATACCTTACCATTTGACCAGCCGTGAATTCAAAATAAAAATCACAGAAATAAACTTTCAAATATAAATCACAAAAACTCGACTGTTAAATTTATCAATTGTAATCAGGTTTAAAATTCATATTATATAAAAATCAAAAATCGAAAACTGTTCTACTTTGACTGAACTATCGCCTGAGTAGAAGGAATACATTCGGTAAAACAATATACAAAAGCACAAATGAAATAAAAAAAAATATTAAAATTTATCTCAGGGCTAGATAATTTTTCATGTGTTTTGATTAAAATTTGGTATCGAAATTTTATTTTTTAGAAAATTACATTTATTATAATTTAAAAAATAAACTCGTTAGCAAAATTTTAGGAATAACATAGTAAAACTCACGAAAATATATCTTTCATCAGTGCTAGACAATTTTTCGTGTGTTTTACTATGTGTGATTGCTTGGCAAGACCGACGAAAATCTATCAAAATTTTATTAAATTCCATTTATAAATAGTAATTAAAAAAAAATAAAAATTCTAGATATAAAATTGTAGTCGACCTTGCCATGCACTCACATAGTAAAATACACGAAAAATTGTCTTGCATCGGTGCTAGACAATGTGATGCAAGACAATTTTTTTAATATTTTACTACGTGAGTACGAGTAAAACTTAGGTCGACTAAAACTTATTATTGAGAAATTTTAATATATTTTGTTATTATATTTGTATTGATTTCTATTTTTATAGTTCGCATTGGCTGTTGTATTCTTTCTATTCAGGCTATACGACAATCAGAGTAAAGCAGTTTTTAATTTTAAGTTTGTATACATACATATACTCGTATGATTTGCAAACTGATTCATAAAATTGGCATTTGTAACAATTGTATTTACGCTTGATATTTGTTTTGGATTGAACAGTTTAGGCAAACCTACCCGTCGCGTATTGTTTACCTATAATATGATTTATAATAATGTTAGCTTAAGAATAATTTAAATTTATTAGAAATTTAAATATAACTCGTTTTGCGAAATATGATCCGTTAACCAGTAATATCGTTATAGGTAATAATACAGTAAAGTTTGTCAAGCAAGAAGAGCATACAATGTAAAATTAAAATAAAAATTGAATACGAGTATACTGAGATAGAACAACCCTCATAATCTAACTTTGCTCTTATTTAATTTATTGTAATGATCCGGGTTTGAACCTTATACACAAAATACATATGGAAAATTTACAGTGCACCTTAGACTAACTTTGTTTGAAATTATCATTTTTTAAATAAATTGTTTTAAGGATGGTAATATGAACGATCTGGTCGAAATGATTGCTGGGGCCTTGCCTAACATGAGGAACTGCACCTAAGTTGGATTTGCCTCAAGCCATTTATGCTAGGCGATACCACTTCTAAATTTTATTCGAAGATGTTAGAATATCGTACGTACGAAAAAAGCTTATTAAAATATTAAATCTTTTAAAGCAGAAGGGCACAAATGATCTTCCCCTTACTTTTGGGCGCATATACGTGAAGTGATGATAAATCAATATTTTGCTTTTCCTGGAACGTTCCGGCCAATTAGGTCTATATTTGCTGAAACTCAGCCTCTGGACTTTGTTCAAACTGTAGTTTGTATTTTCAGCCAAATTATTTTGAACTCCAGCTTGTGCTACATCATTTTCTACCGTTAATATGTTGTCGATATAACAGTTGCCAGGAATTATATTATATTACGAGTTAAATATATTTATTTAACACTCTCTGGTTGCAGATGTGACCTCAACCATTTCTGGCAGAGCACATGAAATCAGTATCATCACTTTCATCTATTTTATATAATTTTTGCTTTAATTGAGTTTTTATATTTTTAGTTGGTTTATTCAATTAATTGAACGTGTAAAATCAAAGCTAATATCTTTTTGCTATCTCATAATTGTGTACCTCGGCCAACCCCACTCGTGCCGTACCCTCGTATATTTAATGTTTCAAGTTATTTGTATTAAATAAAACTAAATATATATTATATATAATAAAAACATATATTTATTGTATTTAGTAAACATTTTCTCATCATGCAATTCAATCTAGAAATTTGAACTGGTTAGAATATAGTGAAATAATTGTTTGCATAAAACAGCATAGAATAATATATAGGTACCTCGATGTTATCTTCTATCTAAACAATCCAGCCGAGAGACGGAATGATAAATATGAGGGCATGTCGAATATGACGGCATCTGACAACAAGACCTCTCATAATTAGTTCCGTAGTTAATGTTACTGAATGATTATCGAACGAATTATGAAACAGAGGACAACACTGCAAACATTAGAAGAAGAGTCTGCCGAAAAGGCATGCTTTGTTTCATAAAGCCACTTTTTTGTAATAGTGTTATGATTGTGTTTTTAATTTTTGCTATCTACATATGTACATATTAAGTATTAATTTTAAATAGAATTTGGAACGAAACTTTGGATTTAAATTGTTTTTGAATATTATTTTATATGAGAAAACTTTGTAATTATCGGTAATTACCGGTAAAACCGATAAATTTATAAATTATCGTTGAATTATCGATAATCAAATTTTACGGTATAAATTGAAATTTCTAATATGGCAACAATATATATACATATGTAAGTTCATTATGTTGGACAGCTTGTAGGCTCCCGATAACCTAATGAAGAAATAAACAATGATGCATATAAGCCACAACCGGTCTATCACATCTCTATTAATTAGAGCTTTTAAAAAAATTTAAAAAACAACTTAATTAAAATAAAATATTTAAAGGCTTTAAATATTTAAAGTAAAATAATCGAACGGATACAAATTTTAAATTTTGCCGAAGAAGTATATACATACTTATATACTTCCTTTCGAAGTTTCGATACATTTCAATCAATAACGAAAAATTGTATATTTGTTCTCATAATCCAGAATTGTTTAAATATTTAATACATATAACAAAATAATTGTATTATTATTTTATTAATATTGTTATAATATATTATATATAATTAAGATTTGAGAAAATCTCATTAAAGTTTTATTTATTTTTTTTTCAGGATACAAAAATAATACCAATTAATATAGCATAAAATAAATTACTGACAAAAAGCAACAAAAAATAATATATATATATATATATATATATAATTATATACATTTATATAAATACCATTAACTCGAACACATATATACATTTATACAGAATAAACTTACACACAACATAAATAAAAAACCAAAAATCTTAAAGAGAAAATAATGATCGATGGATTTCATAGATTTTGATAATCCAAATTTAACTAATCAATCAAATATAATTGATTATAACGATGATACGAATTTATCAATAATATTTTCGTTATACGGAATTGTTATATTTTTTGGAGTGCTGGGAAATGCATCGTTATTTATCACAATATATTTTCAACCATCGGGACGCCTAAGAAATCCCCTACTAGTTGCATTATGTGTGGCCGATTTACTTGTGTCCGGTATATCAGGACCACTAACGCTATTTAAGCTATCATTAAATCATAATCCATTGGTTATAAGCGAACTAGGATGTAAAATAATATATTTAATCCAGGTAAGATGTTTTTGAATTAATGTTTTTTTTTAATAATTGTAATTTTTTATTTTTGTTTAATTGTTTGTTTTATTAAATTTTTTTTTACCCCGTTTTTTTTTGTATAAAGTCAATTCCTGTAGCAGCAAGTACATTTAGCCTGCTAATGTTATCGTTCGATCGATATGCAACAGTAAAACATCCACGTTTAGCACAATTAAGAAAACGTCGTATACTACCAATAATGTTAGCATCTGGTGCATGGATAAGTGCAAGTCTCCTTCATATCCCTATGCTTGTTATATACAAGACCGTATATTTTGAATTGAATACAAAACGTACAACATGTAAATTAATTTATGAATCAAAACAATTACATTTAATTGCAACATTTTGTTATACAATATTTATATTTATTTTACCTGCCCTTGGTGTTATTTTAAATTATATAAGTGTTAAAAAAAAATTGTGTGCATTATCGCTGACAGCAAGAGCGGCGCATGGTGAATTACCTTTGCCGATGCCAATACTAAGACGACCAACGCATATGATTATCGTGACGGGCATGACGAATGGAGCACGCGGAGTGGTTGGGAATAGTTCAGATGATGATGGTCTTAATTCAAATTTAATGCTTGAAATGAAACAAAGGACCCGGACACCGAGGTTAGTATATATAAATCACTTGAAACCTAAATGTTTTTCTTGTATACATACATACTTATATAAAATGCATTTTGACCTATACATGATTATATTTTTGGCATGCGATTATTAATTTTTTTATAATTTACATAATAAAAATGTAGATTAAATTTACGAAATTTATTCTGTCTCCACATTAACGTACATACATATGTACAATATCTAACAAATCGAAATTATTTTTATAGATCGATAAAAGGTAAGCCTATGCTAAAACCCCACCTAAATGAGATGAACAAATTAAAACGAATGCCTAACGTTAAAGTACCATCTGCCGATTTACCACTTGGACAAACTTCAACACTGCGATCACGTCGTAAATTAGCGTATATGCTAGTTACAGCTGCTCTAATATTTGCCGGCTGTTGGACTCCGCATGTTATATGCATATTGTCTAATGAATTCAATTCATCAATCATATGTTCAAAAAGTTTTTCAGATTTTAGTTTACTATTAGGTAATGTACTTTTTCAGAATTTTGAAATACAATCTTATTATTTATATATAATTATTATATAGGATATGCTCATTCAGCATTCAGCCCACTAATAAATTGGGCATTAAATCGAAATTCTCTAACAATATCAAGTTGTATACCGCTAGCCTGTTTACGATCTGGGCGTAAATTTATAAGAACACATCTAAAAGTTCCTACCGTACCACCACCATCATCAACCAATGAAGCACAATTAGGACCATTTAATCCACGGTACATAAAATCGCGGCCACAACCGGTTTATATTGAAAAAGCATCATCACATTGTCTTTATTAGTAAATTAAAAAGACGCGGCCGTAACTGGAAAAAAGTAAACAAAACCAAAAAAGATTTCTAAGTAATTGTTGTTAACTATTTTCAAAATAGAAATAAGTACAAAAATAATTATTTAGTAGTTATTATAATTATATTATATATAAAAACCAATAAATTATATACACTCATGATTTGCATATAACAATTTCAATTTTATTTTATAAGTATTTGCGCCAGTATACATGTATTTTAATTGAAACCACGGTATATATAGACCGAAAGCCAATAGCAAGTCATATAGTAGAAATCACATATACACTATTTTAGTGTCTGTATCTATATTATTAACCAGAGCGGTTGGATTATTTGTGGTTGAACAGCTGTGCATAATAGAGTACAAATCAATTTAGAAGTAAATAAACCAGCAACTTGGAATACTAATCCTATTTTAATTATATTATAAAACGGAAGTTGGCAGAGTTTTCCCAACATTGACAATTTGAAGTGGTACATCCATTTTGGATATTCGACTAAATTTTATTAAAATCAATCAGGTAACATCAAATAAATATTTTTAACGCAAAAGTTTCATCGGGAAGAGTACTACTATTTGAAGGGCAACTTGATATTTCTGAGCAGCTCCAAAATTAAACTCAACCATTCTCAATTAAATGCAATAATTGCTGATAAAACGATCATCTATGCCTGCGAACATGCATGGCAAATACAATTAATACTAATGCTACTCTACTATAGTACCAAAGTAAAATTTAAATCTGTTTAAACACAGTGGCTATTGTCCTTCCTTTTTTTTCACTAAGCGTGAAGAAATTTAAGCACAATAAATTTAAAATTAGGCGAAAATTACGTTTGGATCCTGAAAAAGTTCCCAAGAATGTAAAGTAACGAAACATAATAAATCTTTTCTAAAGATTACACTGCAAATGCCCACGTGTAACTTGCAAGAGTATTATCCATTTTCGACCTACATATTTATTTATTATGAATGTTTTATAAAAGAAAATTAAAAACATCTTATCGTAGAAAACGTTCTTTAAAGATTGAAATTCAGTGAATTTTATTTGAAAAAGTCGAATTGAATTTAACCTTTAAGACTTGTAAAAACGGTTGTTGCCACAAAAATGTGTGTGTATCCACAAAGCGGTTTTTAGAAATTACAAACATTGTCAAGATTGTGAGACTTAAATAAATATTCAAGACAGAATGCGTTATTCTAGTTCTAGGAGGTTGGAACCCCTAACGAAATATTGCCACTTTCGTTGCTCTAGCACATGATTACCCAGTCATTAAACACATGAACATGAGTCCTTGACTGCGATGACATGATATTGGTTCTCAGACTATTACTAACGGTAAAACTTTAGGCTCAATGAGAACACCCCAATTTTGCCAAATCATATCATTTGGAATGTGTAAAGCAATTTAAAGTAAATAAGAAGATAAATATAGATCAACATTGGTTTCTAAATACAAAGCATACAATAACATACATGATTGATTATACACAAAATATATAAGAAACATAATCGTCCGTCCGTTTGTTTAATGTTTGAATATAGCAAAATAGAATGATAATAATAAATACAAGTGCAAGTTTATTGATTGATGAACATTTTGGTGATAGATATTTAAATTTGAAACCAAAAAAATAACGGCCTATTTTAAAGACTAATATGGCCCAAAAATATGTTCTAATTAGAATACTTCACTCTAAGTGAGTATTCACAATAAACGCGAATTGTGATTGCGAATAAACTTTTTGGTACAAATGACAAACTGCGAATTGTTGAGTACGTACTTAAATAATTAATTATTAATATAATATTCATTATCCTCAGCGTAAAACCGAGGGCAATTTGCAAAACTCGCGTGTATACACTTATCGTACACGCATATTTTGTAAATTGTCTTGTTTTAAACAGAAATTTGTAGTTATTTGTAATTAAAATTAAAATAAAAGTGAATATTTTGTTATTTAACTATTTGCAGTTTATAATATGTAAGAATAAATTTACTCACATTCAAAATTGCGCTTGCTGTGAAAACTCAATAAAAGAAAATATTCCAGATACCATACGAAAACAATAATACCTGTATAATATAAATGACAACTGAAAATGCACAAAGTATTACAGGAATATTCAAAGACAAAATATAATATAATTAATTAGCCTAATAAACATATAATACAATTATAAATTATATATCTCGATATTATAAGAAAAATTCTCTTTCACTCACAGAAGAATAAGAAAGATCCTCTCAATTATATAAAAAAAATAAAAATCTCTTGTGATTTGCTTACAAATTAAGGCCTGATTGATAAATTATATATTATATTGCCTCTAAAAGTTCTAGACAATTATTCTTCAGTTTTAATTTGTTTCTTCATTTGTTATTCATAATTTTACTAAATTTGCCTAAAAATTTAATATTTTCCTAAATATATTATATATAAAATTAAATTTAAACACAAAAGTTAACTCATTATCATATATAAATATATATATAAATTTATAATTAAAATTAATTAAATTAATTTATAATATATAAAAAATGAAAAGAAAACAATATGTCATATTTCTCTATCTGTGATTAAAAATTAATTAAAAAAGAATAAGTAACGTACTTAAAAAATAATTAAATGTAAATTTTTTCTTGGATGGTGCCTCTTAACACAAAATAAAAATGAACATTTAAACAAAAAATAAACTATTGCAATATATATTACATATAACCTAACATTAAAACACATATTTTTAAAAGTTCTAATATTAAAAAATAAATAGTGAAAAAATTAAATTCTTTTCAAGCATAATTTATAAATATACAAATACATACATACATATAAGTGTTTTAAAAACCAAATTAAAAATTTTTATTACTACATATAAATAAATTATATATTTTAATTAAAAACAAAAAACAATTTAAACGTAAATAAAATGAACAATCAATAAGGAAAAATGTTATGAAAATCTGTTAAAAATAGAATTTAAGAAATATATAAATTAAAAAAAAAAAATTAAAATTAAATTAAATAAAAACAATATATGTATATTATATGTAAATTGTTATTTAATGACCGTAACAAAAATAAAAATGAAAATTTATATAAAATAAAAAAATGTTTACTGGTTTCAATTAGTTGATTGAATTAACAAAATTAATTAAAGACTGAATTTTGGTAAGTAAAAAATAATTTAATATGTTTTCTAATTTACGATTTTTTTCAAACCGAAGTCGCATAATAGAAACTACATTTCTGAGTTAAATTAATAGAACAATGGTGAAATGTTTCTAACGAGATGGAAATAATTTAGTTTATCCGCCATGTTGCCTCCATCTTGAGTTCTGATCGAAAGGATTGTTAAATAAATACGAAAAGTCAAATAATATTATTAATAATATTACATTAAATAAGAGAAACTGATGGATTTATTGTTTTATAAGCGAATTGTTCATCTAAAAAAAACAGTGAATGATTGTCAAATGCAATAATAATAAATGGTGGTTAACAACTTATATAAATTCATAAATATTTTTCAACTGCAAATGCGCTTCTAAGATTTTGTAATATTTGATTTCTAAATTTAAAAATATTTGCAACTTATGACCCAATAAACGGTATTGATTTTCTTCCAAATTCTGTTCTAATGTTATGGCATTATTAATCATTTGATGAACTATTTAGATATCTATGGCTTACATATTTAAATTGCTTGTCTGAAAAAACTAGTGTTTATGTATAAACAGATAATAGAAGTTCAAATAAAGGTTGTTATAGAAGAATTCATTGAGCTACGATAAAGCCTGAATAATTCAACTGTATAGAAAACAATAGCGGAAGTCTATAGACGTCAAACATTTATTTTGCATAATCTACAATTTTTTTTGTCTTACCGACAGAACCAAAAGCTTCAACAGCATAACAAAAACGAGAATGGAAAGAAAAGAAAAGAATAATAAATCATATTTAGAATCTGAGATGGAACAAAAGTAGGCAACTTTCTGAAATCAGAAATAGAAATGATTCAACTTTCAAAAAAACTGAATTAATGTGTTCTTTCCAAAACATGTGCTCCTAGGAATTTCAATGAATCAGCTTCAGCACATTCAATAATAACATCCGACATTTGCAAAGCAGGAATTTGTGCCAGGAATAGTGAATGAAACATAATAAATTTGGACGTACATATTCAAATTCTGTATTATTTTATTTAAATCAAAATATTCCATCAAAATTTGATATCACATGTCATATTCATTCTTCCGACAGAAAAAAGAAGAGCGAGAAAAATACGGAAACAGATAAGAGCCCCTTAATGTAAAACTAAAGTGAACAATCTCATTCAGCAACTAAGCAGAAAAGTTAAAGAACTGAAAGATGAATCTAGGGGTAACTATCTAAATAAATTTAAACAATGACAGTAATGATTATTTTATTTGGATGGCAACCAAACGAATTAAACGGACAATAATGCAGATTGCTTCAATCAGTATATCAGGTGAAAAATAGGCCAGAAATAATCAAGATAAAACTCGAATATTTACTAAACACCGAACAGTTCGAACAGATATTCCAACAACAAGAAGACTAAATATTTGGTACCCAAACAATAACTGTAATTTGTACAAGAAAGTGATAAAATCCTACTAGCTATAACAAATGGTATGCATGAGATAAAAGCCAATATTATAAACTACAAAAGAAAGTTTTAATAAAATAAGGCATTTAGAATCAAATATGGAAACACCACTACACCAGGTGACTCATCGGTTAGAAACAAATGGACCACCAAATTCGTGCAAAACTCGTCGTTTGGCAGTTGACAAGCTAGTCATCATGAAAACTGAATTAATTAATAGTTCTGGACTCTTTCAAAAATTATCTCATACTGGCAATGAAGCTTCTGTCCAACTTTTAATCAAAAAATGTTATATGACCTTCAATTAATAAAATCTCAAAAATTATGGCTTAAAATTCCACAGCTTATGAACATTCGAAAATTTCTCGACTTACGAAATTCTCTCTCGGAAAGTCACCTCGGCGTCATTGGAATGTTACCGGATGGTGTTAATCAACGTTATTGTATTACATTAATTGACTGTTGCACACGTTGGCTTGAAGCTATTCATATATCGGATCGAACTGCTGCCACTGTTGATTTTGCTGTGTGTTTTTTTGGAACTGCTGGTTTGGTGTTCCAGAAACTATTACCATTAATTAAGGAGCTCAATTTGAGTCTCAATTATTCTACGAATTGTCTACCTTGCTAGGTTTCAAGAGAAAACGGAGAACGAACCTGTTATAATCCTAAATGTGGCATAATCGAACGATGGCATCGGACCCAAATCTGCTAATATGTGTTATGTTTTTTGGCAGTACTTTAATAGTTCTTATTGATAATTTTTCAATTCTATTAAAAACAAAATTTCTGTCTGAATTTGTCAAGACTTTTAAAAATCATTTCGATTAAATGAGAACAGCTCCAGCATCTAGGCCCAGTGAGAACAGAATTTTCATCAGCAAAGATCTGAGTTCTGGTAGGTATACTCATGTTGTTTGAGAACTGATTCTGTACGAAGGTCACCTCAACCGCCTTACATTGACCCACATTTGGTCATTTCCCGTTCGGAAAAATCTTTCGCTATTGAATTTAATGGAAAACATGCCTAAATTGCTATATGCTCGTAAACAGACACAAACCCTGCTATCTTGAAAATTAGTACAACATTCACTATTCAGCAGTCGTGTTCAAAATTTTTACTTTCTATTATTTTCACTTATTTTCATATTAGTTTGGAGCAAAATCCTCCCAAAAAAGTTAGGTTTGATTTGAATTCAAAAGTAAGTTCTACACCAAGGCAAATTAGTAGTAATAGAACGGGTCGTACATCCAAAACTCCTTCAAGATTTTTCAAATCTTGGGCGAAGTATTGTCCCAATATCAACCACATTTTATATTTCATTGTTATTCTTTAATTTATTTTTATGGTGATATCAACCATCTTATATTTACATTTATTTTTTACAAGGTTATGTCTTGTCGAGGTTTTGATAACGGTTGGTGTAAAATGAATTTCAAAATTTCAATAAAATGTATTCCTGTGAATTTTATCGACTCCCTCCGATATTCATAAAAATACATATATGTGTATACAGCTATACGTGAGACACGACAACAGCATACGCCATAAGTTTAAATAAAATAAATTTTTGAGCATAACCTCAAAGCAACATCCTATAATGCAGCTCAAGTGCGTTGAACTCAAATTCGAGTTGTTCTAAATAAGATAACTTATATCTTTGTCTATATATACTAAAAGCTAATATTTGATTTTACGGACAACGTTTTAAGCCGTGTTGTTAGTATGTCGTGATAACTACACGAACATCAAATAGTATATCTTTAATCTTTTGTCCACTAAAATCAAAACAACCTTTACTAACCTATCAACTCCGATCTCCGAACAAGAATATTCGTGCTGTGATGTGTAATCATATATGTATACATATTCTGTATTACTTTGTTGTTAATGAAGCAGTAATAACAGTCAATTATTTTTTGTACCTACCTAGGCTCTCTAAACATAACGTTTTATATATTTTAGTTTAGATCGAAGGTGTGTGTGTTATGTAGCAACTTTTTGTGGATAGATAATTTTTTTTTAAATATCATGTAGGATTCATTTCGGCATTAATTAATATTTTTAAATGAATGGAAAGTCGAACCACCTATAACGAAAATTTTTTTTTTATAAAACATACTTTTTACTCTGATCAGAAATCTTGATATTTTACAAGAGGTCTACCAAAAGTGTGGCTCATAACAGTAGAATAATGTTTCAGCTTCGACCACTACCAAAAACTAATTAATACGTTTTGTCGATGAAAGTAAGCTTTATAAACAATGTTAGCCATGCTCATTGATTTGGGACATTCAATTAAAGACCAGACAATATATGCGATAGTGATAGAGCTCCTCGAGTTCTGTATTACGTACATATGGTACTAGTTGTATTGTCAAAGCTTTGATGAAGAAATTTACACGATTTTAAAACTTTCAAAGTATAGAAAATATGTTGGCTCGAACATATAATTATAGCGCCCAAATGTATATCTATCTTACGTTCCGTAATACAAAGTAAACACAAAGTTAATGAATTATAATGTAAAAAGATCTGGAACAGATGAATTAATCGACAATTATAAATAATATACACCTAACATACATATATCAAAATTTTACATAGACCAATAGTTAATTTGAATTGGAATTGAATTTAAAAATATTGTCCAAGATTATAAGTAAATTAATAAATTATAATTCAAGTGCATACATTATATACATACGAGTAAAGTAAAATATATTTAGCAAAATTAGCGCATCTCGTTGCAGTTTTACTCAATTTTTAAACAATCATTTTGCTCATCCACAATTACTTTTTCGATTTTTATTATAATAAAACTAATCTACATATAATTAAAATCTTTATTAGGGGTTATGTATGTAACTGAAACAAATTCCGTTGTTCGATTCAATTATATGCGTTCGGTAAACGAAATTCATCGTTCAATTTTTGAGCAACAAACAACAAACACAACGAAATTTCGAAAAAACGAAAAGAAACGAATAATTCGAACATGCGAAGCAAAATGACAGAACAAAAAAACTTTAATTGTAAATTTATTGTGCGCTAAGAAACTACGACCACTTGCAGAGAAAATTATTTTTTTCAATTGTGTTTTATTATCATTTCCATTTTAATTAGTATACAGTTATATCGAGTGTGTCTATCGCAATTAAATAAAAGCGTATTTTAGCTATCGGAAGAAAGGTTATACGGAATTGAAAAAAAAAATTTTTGGGTGTGCAAGCGCAATACAAAAAATAACAATCAACAAGTGTTTGTATAGTAGTTGTTTCTGTGTATTGCCTTTGCCAGTAAAATATATGTGTGATTATGACGTAAGACCTAAGAAATGCTAATGTCAAATAATTAGTCAGCGAGCGAGTTTGAACATTTCGAGTTAATTTTATGTTTTTTAAATTAAAAATAAAACATTCTATTATACTATGAATCGTTTTTATAAATTTGTGATTTAAAATAAGTATAAGTGAATTAATTATTAAGAAAAAATTAGTTTAGTTTATACATATAAAAATGTCCAAACCTGGAATATTGGATACTCTGTTGGGGCGACGGCGTGGTGGAGGTGGTCGTACTGCTCAGCAATCATATCCGCGTCCACAATCATCCGATACACAATTTCAAATAAGTGATGAACAGGATCATACCGCAGACATTTTACGTTTAACCGTTGAAGAGGTGAATCGTAAATTTTTAGATGTTGTTGAAAATGATATGAACATACCCAAAGACAAACGGGAACCACTTCTACTCAAAACAATCGATGAGAAGCGGCATATGCTTATTCTTATGGCTACAAAAAGAGGTGAATAATTTCAAATATTAAATAATATTTTAAATTTCAGAGATCTGCAAATAATGGATAAGGGATCCTATAAACCTCATCAGTCACAACCTTTAGTGTTCGTTGGCCGATCAATTTTACCTATAAATGGAGAACTTCATCAGTTTTTGGTTAAATTTAATTTATACAATTTTGTTATTAGGAAGATTAAGTACCACCATTCCAATCTTATCAGCCAGTTGATCCTTAACGGCGATGGCAAAAATTCGAATAATTCTATTGAAATCTCCAGTACATAAATAATGACAATTAAAAGTGTAAAATACTCTTGGTCTAAGTTCAAGGAATTACTATCAAACTATTACAATCGAGTTCTAAAATATTTACATACATAGATCTCGATCTCCTATAGGTGTGGAAACTTAATTAATAGATATTAAATTAAATCTTTGAATAATTTAAACATTTGTTTTACTATGTGCCTATGTTTATTTAGAAATACATGTTTTTTCTAAATATACAACAGTCTATATATGTAAATACATAGGTAAAAAACTGAGCATAGTTTCTAAAGTTTCAAAATGGTTTTTTTTATCCTACCTTGCTGGATGTCATCATAGAAAATATAGCCAAGATAAATTAGTCATGTTACATAATTCAAAAGTTATTATCCGCCTGTGTGCCAATAATACCAAATTCCTCGTTGAGTATTTTATAATATCCTTCCAATAATTCAAACTTAAATTATAGATAGTAAAAGATAATACATACCTAGCTAGGTATAAGCCTAATGAATTGTATGTGGATACTGATTTACATTTTAATCGTTTTTATTGGTATTATGACTTACAGTCAAAGCTTGAGACATTTTGTACGCGAACAGCTGTTTGAATATCCATGATTACTAACTCATCATCATAAACACATAAATTACAATCATAAATTATTATTTTTAGACATGCAAACAATTATAAATAATCTCTTTAAGTAATTGTGATACATTACTAAAAGAAAAAGTGATGATAATCAAGCATCTCAATATATAAATTCGTAAACATTTCAGTTTTCTAAAATTAGACAAAAAACAAAAAGAAACCCAAAATAAAAATTCTCTCCTTGTACTAAATTTGACATCTAAAAACTACAAAAATATCATTAATAAAAATCAGCCTTGATAACAAGAAATTATATAAAACTTTGTGTTATGAAAGTCTAATAAACTTTTTGGTTTTGTATCGAAAAGCTTATTTAGATAAACAAAAATTGATAACGACGGCGATTTTGTATATATGGATACGTATGTATATATAATATTGCTTTGACGGTGCGATACACTCATTACAAAAGTTACTTAAATTTTTATCATTTTAATTTTTTAATATTGCGTTCGACCTGCATGACTAATTCAACCCCGTTGCATTTCATTAAAATAAGATCCCACTAACCTTCAATGCAATCAACCATCAATCACATTTCTCTTTCATATTAATATACAGAATTTACTACATACGAGACGATTCGATTCATCACACTTATTTTTATATACATATATACTTTTAAGAATCTTTCACATGTATCGTATAAGTATAATATAGTCATACCTGAATTAATTAAATTATGTAGTATGTGAATTACTAAAGTAAACATTTATATACTTATATAAAATAACAACAAAAAATTTGCTTAATCAACTTCATATATTATACTAAGACCTTATTTTTCTACGCCAAGTGTATATCTAATTTCATAATCACGGTTATCAATTCATAAAATTCCATACACCACACCAGCAAACCATTTGATAATTTGTTATTGTAATATATTCGATGAATACTTATGAGTTGATTTAAAAATAAATCGTAAGTAATTATTTTTGGTAACATTACGATTTGCGAGAATAGGTGTAGGTGGTCATTAAATGTGACCATTTATTTTAGTTTTGTTTTTTAGTATCCAACACACAATGATGCAGTTGATTTGTTATTTATATAATTCGCGTATTTATTTATACATTGGTTGTGTGATTTTCTTCATTTTGCTATGCTATTTTCTAGTGTGTCCTCAAATTTAGCTTCTTCAGTTGCCAATTATTTAGTCAAGGTCGGCCTTACTTAATTAACAGTGGATGGAGTTTGTCATCGAACAAATCAGTTTGGCATAAATAGATGTTATTTAGATACTAAGTTTACTACGTTGAAACTATTGATGAAAGTCCGAAGAACTGCCTACTTGTGTATAAGTGGAGCACTCAAGCCTTGGAGATTCTCTTTCATCTCATTCCCTTGGATGATGTTACCTACCAATTTTGACGAAGGAAAAGGATTAGCTTTTATAGATAGAGGGAATAGGTCAACTAGTTTACATATTGAGTTCGCAGCCCCTTCTCAAGCTTGTATGAATGATTCATATTAATAATAGCTAATACATTTCCTAAGCGCTACTGTATAACCCTATGATTCCATCCATCTTCACAGTTTATGATATGCGTTATATAATATCTGGTAAATATAATGATAAAATTTGTAAATTAACTAATAATAATAAACAGTATTAAAGGCCATTACTGGCCCCTTACTGAGTCAACAACCTGGCTCCAACGGTTTCGATCCTGAGCATGGTCTTCATACTGTCTAAGACAATCTGAAGAGGCCAAGTCGTTCTCTACATCGTGGAGCCATCGTCGCCGGCAACGACCTCTGCGCCTACCATATGGTGGCTCTCCTTTCAGAGATCGCTGCACAATTCGTTCCGGATCAGCACGCAGAACGTGACCGAGCCAGCGTACTCGCTGAGATCTTATTTCATGTACAATATCGGGGATCTTCATCAGATCTCTGATCTCGATATTGTACAGAGCTCGGTAGGTACCATCTATTTCGCGTTTTGGGCCGTAGATCACACGCATGACTCTTCTCTCAAATGTTAGGAGCCATCTCTCGTATTCATCCGTCAGCGCCCAACTTTCACATCCAAACATAACAACGGGCCTGATCAACGCTTTGTAAAGCTTCAGCCTCACGGTACTTGATAAGTGTTTAGATTTTAGCAGTGGCCTTAGAGGATACAAAGAACGACTGCCAGCTGCCAGCTGCCAGCCGCACTTTAATATCCTCACCCACACTATTATCGTGAGTGATAAGAGAACCCAAATATTTGAACCTCCTCACTCCCTCAAACGTGTGGTGGCCACTACTAAAATCTGGTGTACCACTGTCCCTAAAACCAGAGATCAGGTATTTCGTTTTGGACTCATTGATCTGAAGTCCAACTGAAGCTGAAAACTCTACAAGCGGATCAAGTATTTCTTTCACTCCGTTGCTATTCAGTCCAATCACGCATATGTCATCTGCATATGCAAGCACCTGATTGGACTGGCTATATAAGATGTTACGCTGCGGTGTTTCAGTTTTACGAAAGATGTACTCCAACATGAGATTAAAGAGTATCGGGGACAGAGCATCTCCCTGCCGAACACCCGAGTTAACTACAAAACTTGTCGATAGCCTGTTCTCAACTTTAACACAGCATTGAGACTGCGTCACTGTCATCCTACATAGTCGTACCAGTTTTGTTGGCATTCCTAGGTATTCCAGGGCAGACCATAAACTCTCTCGATTGATCGAGTCATAGGCCTGCCGGAAATCCAAGAACACCTGATGTACGGGGATGGATGTCTCATAATATTTAGATAGAATCATCCGCAGCGAAAAGACCTGATCGGTGACTGATCGATTCGGACGAAATCCTCCTTGATAGTCACCAACCAAGCCCTCCGCTAGAGGAGTGATTCTATCCAATACAATGTATGACAGTAACTTGTAAGCTGTGCAAAGGAGAGCTATACCGCGATAATTCTCACACTTCAAGCGGTCTCCCTTCTTGAAGATGGGGCATATCGCGGCCACTTTCCATTCATCAGGCATAACTTCGGTTCGCCATACTAATCGAATAAGGTCGAAAAGACAGTTCCACAAAGTATCCCCTCCGAATATCAAGAGCTCCGAATTAATGCAGTCCACTCCAGGTGCACGGTTTCGTTTCAATCTCTGCATGGCTTTAGTGAATTCCTCATGGGATGGCTCCTCAGTGCAAATCTCCGCAGTCTGTATTAGAGGTGGCTCAACAACAGTCTGTGACGCATGATGGACATCAAGCAGGTCAGTAAAGTGTCCACTCCATGCGTCAAGTACTGCGTCGATGTTGACACAGAGGTTTCCATCCCGGTCCCGAATGGCGGTTGACGTAGGCCTGAAAGTATGGTTCAGTCCAGTAATTCTTTTAAAGAAATTACGCGAACTGCGCTCATTACTGAGTTGTTGTACTTTCAGAACCTCGGCCTTCCACCATTCTCGCTTCTTCCGTCTACAAATCCGCTTAGCTGCCCTTCTTGCAAGAGCAGCCTTGTTTTTCCTCGCGATTGTGAGACGTTGTTGCACTTCATTATGGGCTATATTTTGTTGCTCAACTGCAAGACGACACTCGTCATCAAACCAATCATTCTTGGGTCTGACTTTCACTATACCTAAAGTCTGTTGAGCAGCACTGACAACCGAAGTTTTCAGTACCCCCCAGACAGAGTTCACGCAGTCAGACTGGTAATTAGCTTCATTAATGTTGTCGCTGACAAGATCCTGATATCGTTTCCTTTGATCTTCATTTATCAGACCTTCACAGTCGAAACGTACCATGCGTTTCGCTGTGTTCCCAGACTTGTACGAAAACTTCCATCGTAGCTTTGCAGCGACCAAATGATGATCGCTGCCTACGTATTTAGTTGCTGACCGATAAGTTCTCACATCCTGCACAACCTAAATTAACTACAACACAAATAAAATATTGTATTTATAATGAGATGCTATCTGAGAATTTGGTTGTGTTTTACTACCTCCAAGACCAATATTAAAGAGATAACTGGTGAATCAGTCTTTATTGAATACACTTTTGTGTTCGTCCTTAAAATTACCCGTTACGAGAGCTGATAACTTAATATTGTTTAAAGTTTCCGGTATCGATGCATTAGATGTCGTTGGCTAACAAAAACGATGAAAGCCTGTTAACATGGTTTTTATGCCAAACATCATTCAGTTTATTTAAATTTTGAATACATAGAATTTCGGAATTGATTCAAGTTTTCAGGCTTCGTTTCTGATCTTATGAATGTAAATCGATAATTATTTTTTAAAATAGACTTACGAACCTCTATAAAGTTTTTAAGGAACTTTTATACTTTCATTAGAAGTACGTGAGCAGACTGATTCGTCAAACCCGTCAATACATATACCGAAACCATAGTCTACAGTGAGACTGCGAGATTAATTTAGCAACTTTGATGGAGGACAATAGAATTTTGCATTTTGCCGCTTAAACTAGCACCACTCTACTCAAATATATTTGCAAAAAAATATTTAATTTTTACTAAATCATAATAGAATTAATTAGTGGCTAATTTATGAAAAAATCATTTTAAAATATCGCACCGTCATTAAAATATAAAAATCGAAACTTAAATAATATCTCAGAATTTGTTTATTTGTATGCGTTGAATTGAATGTTCTTATCAAAAATTTCATTATATGGTTAGTGAAATCAACAAACAAACGTTTTATACAACCAAAAACCCATTTTGTATCCAATCTTGACACTTCCCACTTGGAATATTATTCAGCTGAGCTATAATCAACCAATCCCAATAAAACATAAAGTTCAATTAAATTCCACCGCTATTTTGCACCCAACAAACAAATACAAATTAATAAATTTAATCGTTCGGAAACATTAAAATTTATGTAATAAAATTAAAAACCCATAATTATTGGAAAATTAAAAATAAATAAATTATACAATTAAACAATTTAAAAGTACAAATATACTTTTTTATATAAAAAAAATGTTTTCTTCATTTTATGTCTTTGAATATAATCGGCGACAATTTGTCTGCAAAGTTAAAACATAATTTGTATGTAATAAATTTTCAATGTTGTACAATAGAAAGAGTTTAGAAATTGCGTGATTTTTTATATAACATGCGCGACAAAAATAGTATAAACTATAAATTAAATGTGGGTTGCGAACATTCTTTAACTTTTATTTAGTTATCAGATTTATGATTAATTAAAATCTAACGATTAATTTGATTGTTTTACTTTGATCTAAAATCATGCGTTGGAGGATGTTATTATTATAGTTTTCAATTGGAATACATTGCTCGTAACCGTATAACATAAGTATTATGTGACGAAATATACAAAAATTATTGTCAAATTATTAAGATATCGACTACATCATCAGAGTATCTGACTAATGAGAAAAAAATTAAAAATTCTTAAATTAATTACGTCATCGCTTATATTTTTCATGCATCACCATATTAACAACATCATCAGTTCTCTATTATTGTGTAAATGTGAATATCATTACCTTGTATACAATTCAACCATATATTGTTATCTGCATAAAGCATTAATGATAATAGTCAAATGAGAGTGCAAATCTCCAAACATGTTTCATGTTAAATTTGAATTGCATACCTAGATATTATTGGTCGTCGATTAAATAATGGGAAACCGGCTATTATTTAGAGAGCGTCAAACAATATCGTTGAACTACAAAAATTATACAATATTGTCAATAATTTATGCACAATTGATTTAATTTGATTTCGAATATCAACTGTTGTAAGTTTGTACTCAGCTATCGACTATTTATCAAACACATTGTCATATCTTTTGTTAACTTAAAACATATAATTAATTTTTTCTATGAGAAGGAAGTATATAGTTATCTTAGTTTATACTGTTAAAATATTTAATGCAAAAATATATTAACCTCGCTACAAAATTGAATTGGTCTATTGATCTACAACTATTCATACAATTAATTATTAAATAATTTAATTGTAAACACATTTTTATATGTTATTCGCAATGGCGTGATGTTTATTGTTGAAACACCCATTCAAAATTTGCAATTTTCTATTCGCAATTTCAGCGAAAATTAGGCCCCAATTCAAGCTATGGTGTATGATGTTTTTTCCAGAAATTCTCTATAATTTTAACGTTGTGGGGGAACCCATTACATTAGTAGATGAATCACTAGTAGATCATTCGAATGGTGATGATTCGTTCGTTAATTACAGCAATACAACTTGGCATATTCTTCGGGAATCATACTATCAGTCAATCGAATTAGGCTATCGAACTAGGTATTACGTTTTCACAATTTTAATAAAATACCAATTTTTATTTGAAATATTATTTATGTTTGTTTTATATAAAATGTATAGCAAATTAACTTAAAACTCATATGGGTTATCGAAATCGGAAATAGAAGCTAACTTTACAAGTTCTTAGTTTCATAGTTTATAATATAAATGAATTTAATTTGTCGTTGGTTTAAAAAAATCACTCATTTTAAAAAATATCAAATAATCGTATGAAATATTTATTCACTTTATCTAATTCTAAATCTTTCAAAAATAGCACCCATTCACAGGAGTGAAATATTTTATATATTAATGATGCATACAGCTTAAACGAATAGTCAGCAATTAAACATAACTTCCAAATTGAATTCAACATAATCTTATTATTAAAATAGTTTATAGACTTATTTATTTTTATTTAAATTCTTATTTTAAATACAATAAATTATACAATGTATATGAATTAGAGGTTAAAATACAACCTCGAAATTCTATTTATTTAAATTCTGACTTTATGTAATAAGTATAAAGACTGAGCCTTATTCAGGGTTAGCAAAACCCAGGGTTTTTTCTAAAAACAAACTAACAATATAAATCTGGATTTTACACTTTCGATGTGTGGATCCTTTTCTTTTAATCAATGTACCCATATCTCAATAATAATGAACAGTTTTAAAGGCCATTACTGGCCCCTTACTGAATCAACAATTTGGCTCCAACGGTTTCGATCCCGAGCATGGTCTTCATACTGTCTAAGACAATCTGAAGAGGCCAAGTCGTTCTCTACACCGTGGAGCCATCGTCGTCTGCAACGACCTCTGCTCCTACCATATGGTGGGTCTTTCAGAGATCGCGGCACAATTCGTTCCGGATCAGCACGCAGAACGTGCCCGAGCCAGTGTACTCGCTGAGATCTTACTTAATGTACAATAAATGGGATCTTCATCAGATTTCTGATCTCGATATTGTACAGAGCTCGGTATGTACCATCTATGTCGCGTTTTGGGCCGCAAATCACACGCATGACTCTTCTCTCAAATGTAAGGAGCCATCTCTCGTACTCATCCGTCAGCGCCCAATTTTCACATCCAAACATAACAACGGGCCTGATCAACGCTTTGTAAAGCTTCAGCTTCACGGCACTTGATAAGTGTTTAGATTTTAGCAGTGGCCTTAGAGGATACAAAGAACGACTGCCAGCTGCCAGCCACACTTTAATATCCTCACACACACTGTTATCGTGAGTGACAAGAGAACCCAAATATTTGAACCTCCTCACTCCCTCAAACGTGTGGTGGCCACTACTGAAATCTGGTATGCCATTGTCCCTAAAACCAGAGATCAGATATTTTGTTTTGGACTCATTGATCTGAAGTCCAACTGAAGCTGAAAACTCTACAAGCGGATCAAGTATTTCCTTCACTCCGTTGCTATTCAGTACAATCACGCATATGTCATCTACATATGCAAGCACGTGGTTGGACTGGCGATATAAGATGTTGCCCTGAGGTGTTTCAGTTTTACGAAAGATGTACTCCAACATGAGATTAAAGAGTATCGGGGACAGAGCATCTCCCTGCCGAACACCCGAGCTAACTACAAAAATTGTCGATAGCCTGTTCTCAACTTTAACACAGCATTGAGACTGCGTCACTGTCATCCTACATAGTCGAACCAATTTTGTTGGCATTCCTAGGAATTCCAGGCCTGCCGGAAATCCAGGAACACCTGATTTACGGGGATGGATGTCTTATAATATTTAGATAGAATCATCCACACAAAAAGACCTGATCGGTGACTGATCGAGTCGGACGAAATCCTCCTTGCTAGTCACCAACCAAGCCCTCCGCTAGAGGAGTGATTCTATCCAATAGAATGTATGACAGTAACTTGTATGCTGTGCAAAAGAGAGCTATACCGCGATACTTCTCACACTTCAAGCGGTCTCCCTTCTTGAAGATGGGGCATATCGCGGCCACTTTCCATTTCTCAGGCATAACTTCGGTTCGCCATACTAATCGAATAAGGTCGAAAAGACAGTTCCACAAAGTATCCCCACCGAATATCAAGAGATCTGAATTAATGCAGTCCACTCCAGGTTTCGTTTCAATCTCTGCATGGCTTTAGTGAATTCTCTGCATGGCTTCAGTGAATTCCTCATGGGATAGCTCCTCAGTGCAAATCTCCGCAGTCTGTATGAGAGGTGGCTCAACAACAGTCTGTGACGCATGATGAACATCAAGCAGGCGAGTAAACTGTCCACTCCATGCGTCAAGTACTGCGTCGATGTTGACACAGAGGTTTCCATCCCGGTCCCGATTGGCGGTTGACGTAGCCCTGAAAGTATGGTGCAGTCCAGTAATTCCTTTAAAGAAATTACGCGAACTGCGCTTATTGTAGTACTTTCCGAACCTCATTTGTTGTACTTTCAGAACCTCGGCCTTCCACCATTCTCGCTTCTTCCGTCTACAAATCCGCTTAGCTGCACTTCTTGTAAGAGCAGCCTGTTTTTCCTCGCAATTGTGAGACGTTTTTGCACTTCATTATGGGCTATATTTTGTTGCTCAACTGCAAGACGACACTTGTCATCAAACCAATCATTCGAAAATTCAAAATTATATAAGATATGGTTTTTTATTTTGGGCAAATTATTAACATTTTATATTTGAATTTAAATTAAATCTATATTCTTAAATTTTCATAATTAAAAAAATTATAATATTGATATGATTTCTTGAAACTCAAAAATTTAATTTCTATTTTATCATACATATTCTGAACACTTTAAATTAGCTAAATTCTTTTGTTTTATGATCTTTTTTTGCAAAATTAATTTTCGCATTTTTTGAATTTTAGAAATTAATCTAGGATTCATATTGATCTGCGAGTGACCTATAATAAATTTAATTTAAAATTATTAAAGAATTTAAAGAACTTTCAATAATTCAAATATTTTTGATGTTTTAATTTTAATCTGTAAATTTATTATAGGTTACAAAATTACTTGAAATTACAAATCGACCGCCTTATTTGTTATAAAATAATTAGTACCGACAGAAATTAAGGAAATAAAATATTTTTTAAATAACATAGAGATTTAGCTACGAGATTTTAGAATATGTGATTACATTTCAATTAGATGCACACATAAAATATTAAATAAACGCATGCATCATAAAGCTAATATGTACTCAACTACATTTGATTATTTAAGCTTGACTATGAAAAGTGGAGATAACAATTAAAGCTAGAATATTATAATTATAACTCCCCGCAAATTATTCAAAATCAGGAAATATTTTTTATTGTAAACTAATATGAGCGATGTAAAAAAGCCGCAGATTATAATTATAAATTACTTGTTATCAAATCAACCAACAAAACTCTATTTCAAACCTAAAGCACTCGTTCTAATTTGATTTCTCAAATGTAAATTAGTTTAAGTAATCGTAATGATCTCGTACTTCATATATTCGATCGCTGCGAGACCTTACAAATGTTTTTCAGAAATGTTTCTGAATTCATAAATTTTGTTTTTCAAAATTGGTTGAAAGCTCCTGACAACAAATATAGAACACTAAGTAGATAAAATTAGTAAATTTAAAAAACAACAAAAACCAAACAAATTGATTAGACCGCAAAATTCTATGTTGGTAATATTTAGCCGGTTTGATTGTATTGGGTAATGAATACTAAATTAATGCTTATCTGTATATATGTAATACAACCATGATTAGTTTATAGTTTTAAGTATACAGATGTTATATTATCTATAAAGAAGTTAATTACCTTTTCTGATATTTATGTGACGTACAATGAACTTAAGTTACTGTGTTTATGTTGTTTATGGTAATCATTCAGAATCAATAAAAATTAAATAAGTAAATTTAAAAAAAATTAAGTAAATTTGGGTCGATTATGGTATGAATAAAGGTATTGTACATATCGAGTACACAAAACGACGAGAATTTTTAATTTTGCGGAATTTGTTTACCACTTTAATTAAGGAAGTAAGACACAGTGGAAAACTGTATATTATGGATTTGGTTGTAAGTTCTGTTATATATTTTTACTGTAGTCTTTCATTATTTCGATGAGTATAACAATTTTATTATCCACTAAACCTATAAATATTTGTATGTACATACATATGTATATATGTATATGAATTTATGTCATTTTCAAAAATAACTTATTAAATTTACTTCGCACCTAATCAAAGCTTGAAGAGTTGAATATTGTAATGTATGAAATTGATCGTTCTAATTTTTTTATCGATGAAAGTACATGTTTTGCTGGGTTATGTATGTAGTTGACATGATAGGCGCTTATTGGTCACTTGCTCAGTATAAATCAGATAGATAAATAAATTTGTTGTTTGTTTGAATTAAATGGGAACGAAATTAGCGCTACGGTGGAGTTGTGGAATAAGCTAGTGATGAGACTTAATGAAAAATAGAAATGTTGGATATTTCAAAAGATTTTATTTTTGAATCACATATTATTAAATGTGAAAAATTTATTTGTACTAGATTTTGATTTTTAACGAATTTATAAAATATTGATTTGATAAGACTTATAAATTGCAAACAAAAGTTCTTGTTGGGACTTTTGTTTGATGAAATATTTTATAATATACATATCTTTTGAAACATTCTTTGGTCCATTATTCCATTTATCGCGTCGATTCGTTGGGCAGAAGATCATTCCCAAACCATTACATCTCCATTTTGAACTTGTCAAGCATGTTTTAATCCGTCCGATCCTATCAAATGAAATTAGGTATCATTCGAAAATATTATGGTTGCTTATTTCTCGACTAATTAATATTTGTAGTTCCTCAAACTCGATTCTAACTAGGTTTTCAAAAATAAAGACTATTCAGCAGCCAGCAGGTCAATAATTCTGGGTAATGGGGCGTGATTCTAAATGACTATGATATGTACGATATGTCCTTATTACGAACAAAAATAAATATGTAATGATTTACTACAACATGAAAAAATAGGATTGGTTATAGAGGGTTATATCCTCTGAGTTTCAAAGCCATTAATAATTTACAAATTAAACATGAAAACGATGATTTTATACTGCAGGAATCTACATAGATTAGATTTGAAATCAAATGGCGAAAACTGCCCGTAAACTGGAAACCATGAAGAAATACTTCTATAATAATAAATAATTGCATTAAACAATTCAATTTTGATCATTTAAATTATTGTAACTGTCATTTTTGTTTTGTTTCAGCTAATGTACCGAACAGCTCGAAATCACGCTTTGAATCACCACAAGACTACACATTGTATCTCAGACAAATCGATCTACCGCCTTACAAAATATTTCGATGTGTTGAAAATTTACGTGTTTCCCTTGTAAACAATACAATAAGTTGGATCAAAGATTTTGGAGAGGATGGCCTAAACGAAATCGTCAATTTACTACGTGACTGCAAACAGCAGAAAACAAATCGTAGCGAATATGATAAGATTGAATATGAATGTGTTCGCTGTTTAAAAGCGTTCATGAACAGTAGTTGGGGCTTAAATTTAATTATAAAGCCAGATAATCATGCTGTGGTGCTATTATTAGCACAGAGTTTAAATCCGAATCGGCCGCATACTATGTCCGAAGCTCTAAATTTACTCGCCAGTTTCTGTTTAATTCCCGAGCGTAACGGTTACGAAAAAGTATTGCGCGCCATTACAATCGCAGTACAATTTGATCGACCGGGCGAACGATTCCGGTCGATTGTCGAAGGTCTATTTATTGAATACGATAATAACGAAATAAAACGTGAATTATGTTGTAATAGTCTCATGTTTATCAATACCATAATAAGTACATCGAACGATTTTAATTTTCGATTACATTTACGATGTGAAATTATGCGAAGTGGACTGTACGAACGGTTGGATGTACTGAACGATATCGTGCAGAAGAGTAACGACGGTAACTTAATAAAACATTTTCGTATATTTACGGAAGCGCGAGAAGATGATTTTGAAGAGTTTAGTTCACGGTTTGATAATGTTCGACTTGAGTTTGATGATATCAATGATTGTTTTGAAGTGGTTAAAAATTTAGTCATGGATACACAGGCCGAACCATATTTCCTATCGATATTACAGCATTTGTTGTACATTCGGGACGATCATTTGTATCGGCCGGCGTATTTTCAACTGATCGAAGAATGTGTATCGCAAATTGTGTTCCATAAAAAAGGTGATCCAAATTTTGCAAATCGGGATTTTAAAATTGATACGGCGGTACTGGTGGAGGAATTGGTGGAAAAAGCTAAAACACAAGAGAGTAAAAAAAATGAGCAATTAGAGAAGAAAATTGAGGAGCTTACAATGTCGAAACAGGAGGCCGAGGCAAAAGTAACTAATTTAGAAGAAAAAATTAAGCATTACGAAGCAAATGGCGTAGTTCCGATGAAACCCAAAAATAATCTGCCAGTTGTAAATGTGCCGCTCCCAGGTGGAGGGCCTGCACCTCCTCCACCGCCACCGCCGCCTATGATGGGAGGAGGACCTCCACCTCCACCTCCTCCACCAGGCATGGGTGGTGGTTTTGCACCACCACCACCTCCGATGCCGGGAATGGGCGGACCGCCACCGCCACCATTCCCTGGAATGCCTGGTGCACCGCCACCACCACCATTTGGTTCGGCCCCGAGACCACCTCCAGCACCTGTTCTTCCTCACGGACTTAAACCCAAGCCCAAATATGATGTAGGAGATAAGCCAATGAAACGTGCTAATTGGAAAGCAATTCAACCAATGAAACTATCTGAAAATTCCTTCTGGGTTAAAGCACAAGAGGACAAATTAGCATCAGATGATGTATTTAACGAACTACGAAATAACTTTTCATCGAAACCTGTTAAAAAATCAGAAAAAGTGGATGGAGATAAACCTGCGTCAACTAAGAAGAATATCATTGATCTCAAGGTATTAGACTCTAAAGCAGCACAAAATTTGTCTATATTATTGGGTGGCTCATTAAAACATTTATCGTACGAACAAATCAAACTTTGCCTGCTTCGGTGCGATACATCAATCCTATCGAGCAACATACTTCAACAATTGATACAGTATTTACCATCGCCAGAACAATTAAAAAAATTACAAGAATGTAAATCGCAAGGTGAAGAATTATCTGGAGCTGAAGAATTTGCGGCAACGATTGGCCAAATTAAACGTCTCAGCGCCCGTTTAGCAAGTTTGAATTTCAAATTAAATCTTCCCGATTTAATACAGGATGTTAAGCCGGATATAGTAAACGCCACGGCCGCGTGCGAAGAAGTCAAAACTAGTAAAAAACTAGCGAAAATACTAGAACTTATACTACTTTTAGGAAATTACATGAATACCGGATCGAAAAATGAAGCAGCATTCGGCTTTGAAATAAGTTTCTTAACCAAACTAACAAATACAAAAGATCACGAAAATAAACGAACCCTGTTACATTTCTTGGTCGACACGGTTGAAAAGAAATTCCCCGATTCACTACAATTCTTCGAAGATTTATCGCATGTCGATAAAGCATCACGCGTTAGTTTGGAAAATATCCAGAAAACTATGCGACAAATGAATAGCTCGCTTAAGAATTTAGAATCTGATTTAAATAATAATAAAATACCTCAAAACGAAAATGATCTGTTTTTTACGGAAATGAATCAATTTGCGATCGAATGCCGCAAAGAAGTTGAATTACTAGGCACAATGCAAACGAAAATGGAAAATTTGTATAAAGATTTATCGGAATATTTTGCATTCGATTCAAATAAATACACAATGGAGGAATTCTTTTCGGACATAAAAACGTTTAAGGACTCGTTTAAAACTGCCCTACAAGAAAATGTTAAAATACGGGATGATGAGGAGAAAGCAAAACGACAACGAGAAGCGCGAGAACAACAACAGAGAGATTTGCAAGAACGAAAACAAGGTATAACATTAGATTTAGACATAGACGCTGGTCAAACCCAGGAAGGTGTTATGGATAGTCTAATGGAGGCGCTGCAAACCGGATCGGTGTTCGGAAAAAATCGACGAAAACGTGATCCACGACCAGCTGGCGCTGAACGCCGTGCTCAATTAAATCGAAGTCGATCACGAAATCGACTAGCGCCCGGAAGTCTATCGACACGCGACATGATAAATCATGAAGTATTAAGTTCGGCATAGAAATGTTGCGCCCCTTAAGCTGTGTATATATATCTGTACTTAGGTAAAATAAACGAAATTCCATATGTAATAAATAATAAAATACACAATTTTTAACGTGCCAATTTTTATTTTTATTTTTAAATATTTGTAAATTATAAAATGCGCTTTGGTACTAAACATATCTACAAACAATTTTTTTTTTATTAGAAATTGCATTTAAAGATTTACTTAACATTAGTTTTGTATAATAAAAACTTTAATAAACAAATATGTAAATAAAATAATTAAAATTTTATAATTAATTAATTAAAAATAATATTATTGAATAAAAAACAGTATTTTTAAAAATAATTAAGTTCAAATTTTGTCCATATCCTGAATTTTAATAATCAACCTTGCCAGTTGATAAATGTAGAAGTAAATGGTAATAAGTTAAACCAAATCTGGAATTTATTCTTAATCCAAAATAGGGGAAATATCATTGTTGAACTAGACAAATCCATGCCGACAAAGCCACAACGCTTTTTTAGGATAGTCTACAATCCCACTTATAAGAGCATTAATATAATTGGTTGTTGTTGGTCATTATAGTAACGGATCTGTCAAAAGGTCTAATTTTTAAACACAAAATTCTATTAAACCGAAACAAATATGGTATATTTTTGAATTTAAAACAAAGCAATAAGAATTGCTCTTTATTTAGATGGGTTCGGAAATCGTAGATCAAATCGAATGTAATTGTTAAATTTTTAGGTTATGTTTATTGTTGTCGTGCAGTTGACAATCAACCATAAACTGAATGCAAAATAAACTAAATTTATTAAAAAATGCCATTAATAGCAGAAGTAAGTGTTAAATTAGTTTTATTAAGGCCGATTAATTTTAAATTATATATTAATTTAGTTATCAGGTGATGATAATTTCGGTGATCACTCGAGAACATTCATCTTTGAGAACGAAGGTCATACACTGGGCAATGTATTGAAATCCATAATTAGTCGATAGTAAGTTGGGCTTGAATCTTGAAATGATTATTAATATGTTCATGTCTAAATATTTTCTTTCAAATTAGTCCTGAAGTGGAATTATGCGGATATACAGTACCTCATCCTGCCGAAACTAAAATGCATTTTCGAATTCAAGTAAACATGCGACTACGGGCTATTGATATACTGCGAAAAGGGCTGGAGGATTTAGAAAAGATTTGCGACCATACTCTAGAAACGTTTAATAATGCGATAGACGAGTGGGAACAATAGTCCATTTTCTATTTGCTTTTATATTTTTATAGTTTATTAAAAAGGACATTCGTTCATTAATTCTAAATCTCTTATTTCCATAATATCAGTTTTTAACTTTTGTTTCAGAATCTCTCTCCATATTGCTTCTCGATCTTTATTGTCAGTGATACCCATTCGCTCTAGGGAGTTGTCAGTGATACGAAGAAGGGTTCTACCTGTTATTTCGTGCTATGGATAGAAAGATATTTTAAGAATATATAATACAGAGTATTTGCATGGATTACCCTTTGGAAGAACTCATAATACTTGAGATAATCGCCACAATGCCGTTTATACCATTTCAAGACGTCAGCTACTGTCCATAAATAAACAGCTCTAGGTTTTGATGTTTGGGTTTTCTGGAACATTTTACAAAATATGAAATTGAATGATTAAATTAAATTGAGAATAGTGTACCTTTTTGGGATAGTTAGAAGTAGTCCCCTCGGGAATATTTGCTGTTTCTTCGCCCATTGTATTTTCATCCAGAATTTATCATAACAATAAAACAACTGACAATTATATGGATTAACCTACAATATTCATTTGTGTTCAACCATACTGGGATGATCGCGTTTAATACTTTATAAGCCGTAAATTGTACTGCAGCGTCTATTATAATTTGAAAAATGGAATAAATCTGCATAGAAACCTGAAAGTTGTTGTTCCTTGGCCTAGCAAAACAAATTAAATAAAGTTCATAAATAAAATCATCAAACAATTAACAAATAAATTGAAATTGTATCGATGCGTCAATCATAATAAGTCAAATACCGCAATCAAAATTAGCCGCGCGACTTTGCATTTTATGTGTTTTGAAGTTTATTGACGTCGATGTGTAACGCAAGCAAATGTCATCACAAATATTGGAAAACATTTTTGTTTAGAATTTTAATGATTTTATAAAATAAAAATTCAAAACTAAATCTTATTAATCCGATTTTTAAATCGCGTTGTTTCCGTATAATATGTGTAATAAGACTTTGTCATAGAAGTACACGCAAAAAATAAAATCGATAAGAGTTTGTGAAAAAATATAATTGATAAGCCCTTTGCAAAGAAAATCATTTTCGTACAATGAAAATACATTTTCGGGAGCAATATGGGTCTAAGGGACGTGAAACCTTATATGTTAATCCAAATGATCAGATTAATGTAGTAAAGGTACCATGGAAGTCAACCGGGGAGAATAAGTTGAGGTGGAGTGAACGATTTAGTATATTTCGGGTGTTTCAACGGATTTTTTTACCCCAAGGGTATCCGGATAGTGTTAGTGACGATTATATTGATTATCAAAAATGGGATACAGTGCAGGCGTTTTGTAGTACTATTAGTGGTAGGTGCCACAATACACAATAAGTCTGTTTGGATTTTAACTTTTACTAAATTTAGGCACGCTTACGACACACGCAATCCTAAAAGGAGTAGGTGTTGGTAGTGAAGCTGCAAGTGCCCTATCTGCAACAACAACCTGGATTATGAAAGATGGAACGGGACATTTTGGTAAAATATTGTTTGCTTGGTGGAAAGGTTCTGAATTGGATGTTGATTCGAAAAAATGGCGGATTCGAGCCGATGTAATTAACGATCTGGCCATGGGTATTGAAATATTTGTGCTGCCACGGTACCTCGATCATGCCATATACATCCTATGCGGCACAACATGCATGAAAGCCATTGTTGGTGTGGCTGGTGGTGCAACACGTGCTGCGTTAACTCAGCATCATGCGGTACGTGGCAATTTGGCTGATGTGGCATCCAAAGATAGTGCTCAAGAAACTTGTGTCAATTTAATCGCATCATTTCTAGGATTATTTCTACTTACAGCTATCAAAAGTGAAAAGTAAACCGGATTCTAATTTCGTTAGGCATTGATTAATTTTTTTCCTTATTTTATTCTAGCATTTTATATTCAGTATTCTTCGTCATAACCTTTCTGCACTTATACGCAAATTTAAAGGCTGTCAAAGCCGTATGCCTTCGCACATTCAACGAATCACGTTTATTGATATCGCTGGAAGAATATTTTCGAAATGGTAAAATGTTGTCGCCAAAGCAGGTGAATAAATTGGAACGGGTTACAATAGGCCAAACGGTTTCGGTGTCACAACGAATTCGAATTGGCGTATCGGCCGAAGTACTACTAAAGCAATATAAAACGACCCATGATATTGACAATATACTATCGTACTTTGATCCAAACGATAAATTTTTTGTAGCCGAGACTAAAAAATGTCTTGGCGTTTACCTGGGGTTCGAGGCAAAAACCCATGACGTCTTAAAAGGATACTTCTATGCCGTGTCTTATTTACAAGATCGAACACAAATCCGAGATCGATATTGGGAGGTGCAGAGCAAATGGAACGAATTTATGACTCTGTCGCAAAATGAGGGATGGAATTTAACGGCTCATCTTTTGAACGTTGATGAATATCGTCTCGAATGGAAATTGTAATGGAATCGAGCTCGGCGGCCACAAAAACGACGGATTACATTTATTTATTAAACCGGTGGTAAGTAGAAAATAGTTTGTCGTTTTTGAGGGTAGAGAAATCTGCAATATTCAATTAAAAAGTTTTAATATTTTAATGGACCATAACCGATTGGTGCTTTTTCTGATTGAAGCTTTACTCTTTCAACGAACGATAGATGTTTTAAACGTATTTTTAATATTTAGACGTGATTTTAAATTAGAATTCTAGGATTAAACATTCCAAATGACAATATTACAATTTTAAACCGGATTTTAATGTTCGGCTAATTCCTCGGGACACATATTTCATCAAATTCGTATCAACGTATTGTATTCCATCGAAATAAATTACCTAATTTAAAGAATTAACAGTCTAAGCGGGATAAACAGAAATTACCAATCTTTTTGGCAGCATTATTCTCGTGAATTCAATAAATTTCCACTCACAGTTATAGGTTTCAATTCAAATTCAATCACAACCTTTTCCTGTGCTGGGATGTTCTACCATCACTTCGATTCGCTTCGATAGACATTTTTGTCTCTTTACGAATAAAATTGTGCTCTATTGCATTTTTTGAATTACGTTTTGTCTATTTCGATCTCAGCCTGTTAGAATAAATTTGCAAACTATCTCTTTTTCCTCTTTTCACTTGCCATCGAAAATAAAAATATTGGTGATATTTTATCGAATGAATTTATAGAAATAGAATCGAGTAGGCTATAATCACAATATAAATTGCGAAATAGAATACAATTTTGTTCGTAAAAAAAGAGACAAAAATGTCTATCGAAGCGAATCGAAGTGATGATAGAACATCCCAGCACAGATAAATTACTTTTATTTATTTCAAATGTTTGCATTATTTATAAATTATTCATTTGTATGTAACTCGAATGAGTAACCCGACAATATTTGATTGTAATTGTAACAGATTTTAAAACAAAATTCCAATTTCTTGAATTCTCCGAATTCGAATTTTTGAAGATGTTCGAACAGATTGAATTCCCTGACAAAGAACGTCGATTGAATTTGAAAAGCTTCTGATTAAACTCGTATAGATTATATTTAAATTAGACAACTTATATTTTATTTCGACGAATTAGCCTAGGTAGAGCCATTTTAGCCATATCAAATTATTCCACTAATATTCCCTGAATCAACCGCGTACCGCATTCTAGTAGCCCTCGGTAATTTCACTCAACGAAATTGAAAACTGGTTCCAAAGACGGTACAAACACCTTAATAGCACATATGTAATAATTTCACATAAAATTAACATAATTAATTAGAGGGTTTAGTAATAATAATTAAATATTCGGAATAACGACAAAATAAAAATTCACACGCCTTTCATTTTTAGTACTACACTAACGTACCTTTGTTCTAAATAAAAATAATATTTTAAATAATTAATAAGAGAAATGTATATTTATCGCAATTAGAATTTATTCTATTTATTATTAAATATACATTCTGTTTCTGCGTAATTTGATTGAAGCCAAGTATTTTTTGAGAAATTTCACAAGATTTTTTCGTAACTGCGTTTCAAAAAACTTTTTTCAACTACCTTGCAAAGAAGAGAACTGAAATTTTAAGATTTCCCAAAATAAGCTGGGCATTAATTAAGTTTAGCAGAGTGTATTATATAGGTAATTAATTATTAAATCAGTCAATTCGAATTCAATTTATTTTGCTTACTGTCTCGTATATTTTTGTATCAAATTGTGCCTTGAAAAAAGTGAATTAAAATGTAGCCATTTTGTCGATTTAAATTTCTGTGTTTGTTCTTTGTATATTTTGCTGTGATGTAGTTTTGTTTGCTGTTATACTTAATTGATTAATTAATTATAAGCAATATTTAATTTAACAATTTAAAAAAAAAATTTACGATTAATTAATGAAAGCATTTTTCGTCTTCCAAATTATGTACTAAAAAAATAGCGAAGAAACAAACCCGCCATTTTTTATTTTCTAAAAAAAAATGCTTTTGAATTAAATTTAAAAAAAGCAAAATAATTTTAATTTAAATTTTATTTGTAATTTAATTAATCTAGTAATTAAACAATAAAATTATATAGAATTGAAAATTATAAAATTGTGTTTTTATTTTATTTATTATATTGCATGTCTTGTAATCTCTCATGTTTCATTTTTGCCACCCGTTTGTGATAAATGACGTACTACATCGACCCAATCATAGCCTCTCGGCATTTCTCCATTATGATCGCTTCGTTCCCATTGCTTTCGCTTTTGTGCTTTTGTTAGTTGTTCCTTTTTAATTTTTTCTTTTGGCTCTAATATACTTGCTTTATCTAGATCGGTTGTTATATCAGAAATGGCTATAGGTTGGTCTGGTTGTTCAGATAATAATTCGGTTTGACGTTCTTTAAGGCACTCAAATAATGTATACGTCATACCACAACCAAGCCATTGTTGGCCTTCTTCCGTCACAGTATCAATTATTTTAGATTTTACATCGGGAACTCTAAAATAACATGAAAATTTTAATCGACGTATGATAATTATAATTCATTCAAAATCGCGTTTCTTACAAATTTCGATTGTAGAACATATCCATATTAAATACTGGCAGTTCATTTGGATAATTTTCACCCCAAGTTATTTCTAGCAAAAATGATTTAATATCATCGTCTTGACCGTACTATGAAAAATAAATTAAAGCATTTTCAAAACATTCTTTTTTAACAGATTCTTATGATTTCTAACCTTATATTGATACACCGTGTCACTCGATTGTTTAAACGCCGTATCACCTTCGTAGATAGAGATTAAAGCCTCCTTTTCCTCATCTTGTAATTCTTTTACGTCGGACATTTTCTTTCCGAAAAATTAAAGAAAATAAAAATAATTGAATTTTATTAAAAAATTATCCCAACATATTTTCACAATTCTGTCAAAAACGTGACGTTTATTAGTACTCGTGTTTTTCACTGAAATCGCACTGAAGAATAATGACTATTCTTCTCATTACAATTTATGACATCTCGCTAACGAAATTTCAAAACATGTCAAAAACTAATAACTTGTAAATTTTACAAAAATATAATCCAATTTATTTTTAATTGCACAATGGATCCGGAAGAAATCGAGTTTATTGGTGAGAAAGGAATAATCGGAGTAATTCCTAATTTTCAATCGGACCAAATCCATTTAATATCTGGTGATATTGGCCCATTTCGACCCGGTCTGCCGGTTCACATACCACTATGGCTTGGTATTCATCTACGCAAACAACAAAAGTGTCGTATTGTGCCACCTGAGTGGATGGATGTTGATGTGCTCGAAGAGTTCAAAGAAAGTGAAAAACAAACTCGATTCTTTACCAAAATGCCTTCGGAACATTATATGGTCGAGGCTAAATTGATATTATCTGCGGCTCCCGAAGATGTTCCACGATCCGAAGAAATTCGCACAATAATTAAAGATATATGGGATATACGAATGGCTAAATTACGAACTGCAACCGATTCTATAATAAAAGGTGATAATGAATTCGCAAATCTAGATAATTTAACGATGATGGAAATGAACTCTGTTCGACCTTTATTGCCGCACTCTTTAGACTTAATCGACCGCATGAAACATGTAATATTATACGAAATTTGTTTTAATAGCTAAAAATTCATAATTCTCCACTTATGTTTTAGTTTCCCAACATTCGAAAGAACCGTGTAAGAGCAACACAGCTTACTCCAGGACACAGCGGTTCGATAGGATCTTTGCGCAAAACATTACCAAATTTGCACACTTCTACATAAATATAAAGCCTACTAATCAACTTCGTAAATTCTTTCCTCCGTGGTCTCTTATTTGGTACTACATAGCTGAAAATACAGTTGGTTTTAGCGTACACTTTAAATAATTATCAAGTTCTGAAATTCTTTTAATAAATGTATAAAAGAAATAATTGTTTTTAATTCATTAAAACGTGAAGAGAAACTCAAGATTAGAAATTAGTGATATTTAATGAAATCCAAATAACCAATATTTTAAATTTAATTAATTTACTTGTATTTTCTACATAAATCTATTTTTAAAATATATTTAAAAAATTATTTTTTAGACCTCTTTCCTTCACCCTTCTTTGGTGGTGCTTTACCACGAAGAGCCCTTAACCGTTTCATTTCCTCTTTAAAATCTTGATGTTCATCTCGAAATAATCCATAGTTCCGCAGTTCTGTTATTAGCAAATGTGTTTCAACATGCCGGGGATAATAATTTACGATCTCTTCTCGTAAATGATTTGGTTTTGCGCTAAACATTTTGACGACTTTCATAGACTTCGAATTAGTGGGACGCGCCACTTCACTGAATATACGGTTCGAAAGGAATTTCATGCGACGGCCATAAGATGTACCGAGTTTTATAAGTTCGGCATATTTAGAAAACATTTTATGTGATAAATGAATTTATTTTTAATTTAATACAAAAATATTTTACACATTGACATAACCAAATAAAATATATTATTTACGAAATGTCAAAGCAGCATCTGTTTACATGCGATTTTTATTTTTCGTAATGTTTACATGGTAAAAAATAGCGCTAGCAATACCTTCAGGCACGGATGCCGATTCGTTCGTCATTTTATTAACGGAGTGCAATAATAAAATTAAATTTAAAATACTTTACACAGAATTAAATCCATTAAAACCATTTTTATTGGTGTTTGGATTTTTTTTACATACACAGATATATATATATATATATATATATATATATATATATATATATATATATATATATATATATATATATATATATATATATATATATATATATATATATATATATATATATTTATTATTTTTGTTTAATGCCGTTACCACATATGTAATTATAACCATATACACGTTACTCTTCGATTAAATATTTTTGTTACCTACCCTCATAAAACGGTAATCTCTATTCAAATGACTTCTTAAAATCTTAACTATATTTTTACTACAGAACTATAGAAATATAGTTGGTTGTTTTACTGCCTTAAGACAAACCAAGGTTAAATAAATTAATCGTCATTTTTCACATTTTATTATTCAGTAATCCCAAAAGAAATAATTAGAAGACAAGATCGGTGCAAAGAAATACCAACTAAGTCCCTGAGTTGGAAGGTTATTTCGAAAACTACCATACTTCCACAGCATCTAAAAACGGCGATCTATTCTTATCTAAATCAAAATCAATAAAACCTATCGTTAACTTTAATTCTAAATAACTATCTAGCTCGAAGAGCATTCACGATTTCACGAACTAGGTACTCTGTCACTTTGGAAGAATCCATTGTAATATTTTTAGATCATTTAAAGACGTTTGTTGGAGTATGGTTTATTAATGTCTAATCAGTATGATTTCGGATGATTTACTGAAATGTTAAACAAACATTTTTTTTGAATTTATTTTTCAAGGACCCTACAGCCCTGAGAAATAACCTAAGAAGTTGAACAAGATACAGAAAAAGTCAATTTTCTGGGTTTCCAAAGTGATTATTCAAAAAGTAAATTTCCTTACGAATCTGTCTTCCCGTTCTGCTCCACTGCAACAACTGGGTGTCTGTTAGACTAAAGACGTCATCTAAATTAAAGTAATATATTCACATTCAATAATTACACTCAAGTGATAGTTTCAAGTCAGGCCCAATTCTAGAGTTTTTCTCTTTAAATGAACTATTAGCAGTTCTTGTGAACGTGTTCAAAAGCAAACATCTAATACAAGTTTCATTGAAATATGGATCCATGCAATGAGTTCAATGTAATTATAGGGTCACATTGCATAATGAAGAATAGTTTTATTAAACGATATATATCCGGAAAACTGCGGTGTAAGACAGCCCGGATAAGGACGTAAACGAAACACGGATGTGACGTCCAATTTTATAAAATTTATTTATTGCGAGATCGAAGGCATACTTCCAGCCAACTTAAAAATGAGTGATTGGCGACCGCAATTTTAAATATTAGTGCTTCATAGAAATTACGATAAGGTTATAACAATTAATGAATCTGACACCTAAACGGACCGTAAAAGTTTATCGGGTTCTGGGAGGCCACTGTTCTGTTTTCATATGAGACCTGAATTCAATTATGGAAATCAGATAGTTTGAGAACGCTACGCCAACATGTAATATAGTGCAAAATGTAAGCTTTGGTAGAGGTTCACTAATGTTTTAGGGTGAAATCAGTTGGGAGAAACGTACGGAGGGATCATATTGGTTTGAGAATGAATATGGACAGATACATGCCGAAGGTTCTTGGCGTTAACTTTTTAATCTCTATTTTAATTTAGAACCAGAAAGCTGGCTCCAGAATCAATAGCAGGATTCAGATTTGCAGTGCAGATAGAATGGTTTAATATTTGAACAACGGCAATAGCCAAAATATAAATCAGCAAAATATTGCTGTTAATCTTAGATGCTGACATTTAATTGGTTAATTTTGGATCGAAAAAGTTAAATAGAAGTACAAAAACTTTATCGCCTAATTCATAAAATCGAGTTTAAACTTAAATTTTTAATAGTAATCCAATTCTCACTCAACCACGTTATTTTACGAACAAAACCGCTTGTAACAAAACCATTGTAACGAACAAGTTTTAATATATTTAATTTAAAATAATGTCGCTTCTAACTGGCTTCAATTATTTCGACCCCACTGTCGAAGTGTAATTTTTTTTAAATTAAGGACATGACAAATAATGTGGCACTACAGGTTCAGTATTATAGGCGGGAAAAGAAAAACAATTTCAGAATAATAAAACATTTTCGTTTAATATTTCAATCGTCTTATATTTTAAATCAGTTCAGTTTTTTTTTCAATTTTCCACTTTTTTTCATCAATATTTATACACAAACAAACGTTTTATTTTTTTCCCGAAAGCTTTACCGAAAAGCTTTAGTTTTTAGTTTTTTTTTTAGTTCACGTTCACAATATAGTATAAATCTTAATCTTAAATCTTAAAAACTAATTACATTTATATTTATAGATAGGTATAATATATGTATATATTTATATAAGTACACACTTAAATTTAAAATTATATATGACTTCAATTTTATTATTATAGAATGAATTTAGTTTTTTTTATTTAAATCGATTAATTGAAAGCTTTATACATGTTTTTCTTTTATTTGAAGAAGCTTTCAATTTTTATTTTTTTATTTTTAAACTTTGGTTTATCTCCAGCGATAATAGTTTTTTTTATACAATATGTTTATATGTATGCAATAGATTTATATTTTAATTAACATTCGATTAATTAAAAATAAAATGTGATTGATCCTCTGAGACATTGGTGGAGTCAAGTCGGTACAGATTTCAAATAGCTATAGACTGGTGTGGTCTGTTTGATCATAATACGTAGATTTTTATTTTTAATTTTTTTGTATATTATGAATACAGCTCAATAGAATAATTTATAAGATAAAAGTTATTTACAATATAATATAAAGATTTATTTAGTAACTTAAACGGCTACAATTTTACTGGGGTCAACTTTAACGCGCAAAAATACGACATCGTCTCGTACAAAAGGTCGTTTTGTGAGTAACTCGTGCGAGATAAATCGAGGAAATCCAAAACCGAGGGAGTCAGGTTCACGAGATGGACGTTGGAAATTTTCCCAAGATGGATCAGGCACAAATGATTCGGCCACACCACCCTGACCACTTAGTGTACCTTGTTCGAATAGGGTAAAGGTAATTGAGTGTGAGAAGGGCCATTTGAGGAGGGCATCATATTCGCCCGGTAACACTTTTATATAAACTGATACGTGTGTTCCTTCACCAGGCCCGTTCCCATTTAGAAACATTGACGCTTGTAGTTTGTAACCGTATTGGCTGGTATAAAATGGGGGTGACACTAATTCTAATCCATCTTTAGTTTTTGCTTCGGCCATTTTTAGCGACCAATCGGTTACTTTCCATAGCAGCGTTCCTGTATAATTTGTGCTCAATTTGGCGATAGCTCCTTTCAAACTCTGTATCTGTTGGCCTTGTCGGCCGGCTAAACTAACCATTAATGATAAATGCGATGCTGTATTTGCTTCCAAGTGCGATTCCAACAAATGTCGTGGCCCTTTGAAACGACATCCAGCCTCTCGGAACGTGCACGGAATCGATAGCGCTTTACATTCGTCGCGTAAATGGGCGTCTAATTCGGCACGCGGTATTGGACTAGAATCACATCGTTGCGGACATTGTACTGGGCTCATCGGGCATGTGGCACAATGCGCTGATAGTGTGTCGGCTGAAAATTCACGATTACAGTGTTGACATCGTCGCATACGTTTTAAACAATCTTTGGTCCTGTGTATAGACATGCGGCCACGTAATATTCTTGCACCACATTTTGCTTCACAATATATTGGTTCTTGTGTACATGTTCCCGTGTGATCCTCTAAACCTTGGCCTGTAAAATCGGTATTACAAAATTCACACGTTGCTCGTCTCAAGGTACACGTGTACGTTAAATGATCGGTCATCATTACACGAGGAATTTGTGATCCGCATTTATTTGGGCATGGGACAGCATCATGTTTACAAGTATTCAGATGAGCCTAAAATATGAAATAGAAAACAAAAAAAAATCATTAAAACCATCTGTTATGTTACAATGATCGTCGTCGTTTTTATTTTATATGATCATGACAACAAAAAAAAACAAAATTAGAGATGCCCACGTAAAGAATTAAAATTGGTTTATTGTTATTCTCTCTCTTATATGATTTTATTTATCTTACTGTGATCAGGTGAAATATTCATTAGTGATGTGTGAGAAAATTGAGATAAATTGTGTGTGATCGCATATTTAATACCCACATTTAACTTGTATGTAGTTATATAAGATATATAATTTTTAATTGAAGGATATAAAATTACTAATTAGTGTTTTATCCATGATCAGTTCTGTGTGAATCAAATTTTTTATTTATAGATCATGCATGTCAATTCGAAAAACTAGTAGTTTATACGGTCGAGATTAAATGACTTTTTATGGTTGTGATTGTGACTCATCGATAATTAGCAAGCCAGCATAATATACATACATATACTCATAATATACCTAGTCAAATTCACGTTACTATAAAAAAGACATTTTAAAATCTTCTGCCATGACATTTTTTCAGCAATTTGAACAAATCTTCCTCCTACAAGAGCTTCGCTTTTATGTTCGATTTGTGTGTTAAATGTAGGCTTTATGGAATTCCAATAACAACTATGTAAATGACCATATACAACGGCTGTCCGCTGGCTAATTGATCGAAATATATTTTATCGTATAAATATAATAATTTTGGTATAGTTACGGCGTATTGTGTGTTCGATGTAATAGTTTAGATCGCGATACGTATACATATATACCTATGTATATAGATAAAATAAAATTCAATTTCTTAATTATGTAGAATTTTTAAACGTTAAGTCGTGCTATTAAAACTAAATTAAATTATTATTTTTTTATATGTTGTGTTTCCTTTCATGGAAGTTTATTATTATACATATTTATGTCTTATATAGAGACAAGAGAGAAAATTAGAAGGAATATAATAATCATAAACGATATGTTTTATGTGTCGCCTACATTGTTGTTGTTATTGTATTGAATAAAACTAACAAAGACCCGAAAAATGTATGTAAGTTGTAACATGAAAAGTGTCTATTATATTGAAGGTGGCATAGGACGAACCCATCAAATTGAATTACACCACATAATGTTCCAACCGCGAATTCTGTGAATAATTATTAATTTTTGTGTTTCGATTAAATAAATTCATATGTACGTATAGAAATACCAATACTTTGCATGCAAATATATAATTTGCATATTAACGTATAGTCCATCGACTGATTTATTGTTATTTAAATTATTTTTATCATACTTGCATGTATATGTAAAGACTAAAACTAGAGATCCCTGACCTGGAGAGAGCAGTATATATAATATATATACATATATGCATATACACATTCGCAAGAAGACAAGATTAAATTAAATAAAATTGGCGATGGTGGAATGGTGGTAATACATAATACATTATATACATTTTTTTTTTTAAATTCTATTTTAATCACCGTCTCAACGTCCTTCGCGAGGTAAACACTATGTATTTATACATATATACATTATAAGATTATAGTATATAATAGCAAAACTAACTTTCTAAAATCGTTATACAGCTTAACAAATTGTAATTGAGTTAGAAAATGCATGGCATTTAAAATCTGATATATAAGGCTGTATATATATACATATGTAATGTGTGCTTACCTTTAATTTTCGTAATTCATCCGACCATTTGCAACCTTGTTTATGATGTATACAAAATACTAATGAACCCATTATTGCTTTTTCTGATTCAGGATCTGGATATATCTGGAATAACAAATAAAAATATATTTTTTTATAAAACACTTCTTGTTTTAAACTAAGATAATAGATTACTAATTTTGTGTGTTCGATTTTGAGCGAAATATTCAGATGACGTTTTTCTTGTATCCATTTGGGATTTCATAAAAAAAAAATTAAAAATTTTAAAAGTTCAACGAACAAATATCTTGGCGATATTATAAATACCATACTCAAGAAGTCATCATCATCATGAGTCATATTCATATACATTTTGTGTGTAGTACGAATATGATGAACATTTGATGACAAAATGTACATATATAGAAGAGGTAGATAGATAGATAGATGATATTTACACAGTGATTAGATTCAGTAGAAAAACGTTACAGGAAGTTAAATATTTAGACGAAGAAAGATTTTTTTTCTTTGATTTATTCAAATTCATCAATGATTTAAAAAAAATTTGATTTCAATAATTTCATGGTTATTGTACCGTGATACAATTTTTAGTACGATATTAACATATATATACATATGTATATATATATATATATATATATATATATATATATATATATATATATATATATATATATATATGTATATAAATATATATATAAATATATATATATATATATATATATATATATATATATATATATATATATATATATATATATATATATATATATATATATATATATATATATATATATATATATATATATATATATATATATATATATAGATATATTTATATACAAACAACTCGCAAGAGGTCGTTCAAAGGTCAACGGAAATGATATTGCTTATACATATATATACATATGTATGTATGTGGTTTTGTTTGTTGTTGCGGTTGACCGGATATACTTAATATATTCTTTAGTCTTCTTATAATGTATATACCTATATATATAATACATAAAATCAAAACTGATATTGCTTATATACACACATTATCCAATTAAGCTCTAATTCGTTACGCGAATATTTTTATGAATTAAATCTGATCAATAACCTAAAACTATATATAATCTATTATGTACAAATTTACATACAATACACAAAAAACCTGTTTTAATTTATATTATAATTTGAAATAAATTCCAAAACTATATATATATATGTATTAATTACAATATTGTCTTAATAAACTACTTGGGTGGCAAATTAATAAATCAAGTTATGTGAGAAAAATCGTTACGATAGTTAAATTTATCATACATATTGCTTGAGTAATAAAGGGTTCGTCGCCTTTTCATGCAACCAAATCTCTTGTATGTATATTTCAAGTTTTGGTTGTGCATTTATATAATCCTTTATTTTATTAATTTAATTTAAATTCACCCCTTTTTCGAATACAATTATATTCTTTGTTAATAAATAAAAAATTCAAATAGGTCATTCATCTTATTAAAAAATTTTGTAAAAGAAAGATATGTATAAACTATTATTGTTTATCTCGTCTTTGTCCCATATATGTATATATATAGGGATTAGAATTATTGCGTATAACCATTTTGAAAAAGAGATTTTATAATAACGGACAGTTATGGATAAACGGTCTAAAATAAGCAGCTGTAAGTTTTTCATTTATCTAACATTATGTATAACATTTTAGTGCACAATCAGTCAATATTTGGAATTCTAGGTTATTAGATATCCAGAACCTAAAATTATAAAGAACCAATCCAGACTGGTTCACAGGTGAAATACTTACTTACTCATAAGCGGGTATTTTGAAAAGTATAATTTTTACAACCTATATAATTTTACTGTAGTCAACTGCACTCACATGTCTCGTAAATCTAAATAGCACGAACATGTTTCCCAAGAATACCACCACAGTATCCTTTGCTTGTCGTATAGGAGGCGACTAAACGGTTGGATCGCTGAACTGCCGCCGGTAAAGAACGCTGTTTTGGATTTCCAAGCAGTCAATAACCGATTGTGTAAGCTTCGTTTGCGCATGAAGTTAGCCAACCTGTCGATAATTTGTGTACATGCGCCCACAGAAGTCAGCCAGCCCCAAGATAAAGGCTAATTTTACAGTGACTTGGACGATCTGATGGGATCTATACTTGAACACGATGTTAGAATCGTAATTGGGGACCATAATGGTAGAGCTGTCAGAAATTAGACCGACTTGTGTGAAAATATAGTTCCGTACTTCCGACACGAAACTGCGACCGATAATGGTGAGAGAATGATGTACTTTGCAATCAACAGCGTATCACAATCACGGGGAAAAACAAGGCTGCTCTTGCAAGGAGGGTAGCTAAGCGGATTTATAGACGGAAGAAGCGAGAATGGTGGAAGGCCGAGGTTCTGAAAGTACAACAACTCAGCAATGAGTGCAGTTCGCGTAATTTCTTTAAAGGAATTACTGGTTTGCACCATACTTTCATGTCTGCGTTAACCACCGTTCGGGACTGGAATGGAAAACGCCGTGTCAACTTCGACGCAGTACTCGACGCATGGAGTGGACACTTTACTGAACTGCTTGATGTTCACCATACGTGACAGACTGTTGTTGAGCCACCTCTAATACAGACTGCGGAGATTTGCACTGAGGATCGATCCCATGAGGAGTTTGCTAAGGCCATGCAGAGATTGAAACGAAACCGCTCACCTGGGGTGGACTGCATCAATTCTGAGCTCTTGATATTTGGAGGGGATATTTTTGTGGAATTGTCTTTTCCACCTTATTCGATTAGTATGGCGAACCGCGTTATGCCTGACGAATGGAAAGTGGCCGTGATAGGCCCCATCTTCAAAAAGGGAGACCGCTTGAAGTGTGAGAATTATCGCGGTACAGCCATCATTTCCACAGCATACAAGTTACTATCGTACATTGTATTGGATAGAATCACCACTCTAGCGAAGGGGTTGGTTGGTGACTATCAAGGAGGATTTCGTTCGAATCGATCAGTCATTGATTAGGTCTTTTCGCTGCGGATGATTTTATCTAAATATTATGAGACATCCATGCCCATTCATCAGGTGTTCCTGGATTTCCGACAGGCCTATGACTCGATCAACTCGAGAGAGTTTGTGGTCTGCCCTGGAATACCTAGGAATGCCAACAAAATTGGTACGACTGTGTAGGATGACAGTAACGCAGTCTCAATGCTGTGTTAAAGTTGAGAACAGGCTATCGATAATTTTTGCAGTTAACTCGGGTTTTCGGCACTGTCCCCGATACTCTTTAATCTCATGTTGGAGTATATCTTTCGTAAAATTGAAACACATCAGCGCAACATCTTATTTGGCCGGTCCCATCAGGTGCTTGCATATGAAGATGACACAAGCGTGATTGGACTGAATAGCGACGGAGTTAAAGAAATACTTGATCACTGTGTAGGATGACCGTGACGCAGTCTCAATGCTGTGTTAAAGTTGAGAAAAGGCTATCGACAATTTTTGCAGTTAACTCGGGTGTTTGGCACTGTCTCCGATACTCTTTAATCTCATGTTGGAGTATATCTTTCGTAAAACTGAAACACATCAGCCCAACATCTTATTTGGCCGGTCCCATCAGGTGCTTGAATATGAAGATGACATATATGCGTGATTGGACTGAATAGCGACGGAGTTAAAGAAATACTTGATCCGCTTGTAGAGTATTCCGCTCCTGTTGGACTCTAGATCAATAAGTCCAAAACAAAATACGCATGATCTCTGGTTATAGGGACAATGGCACACCAGATTTTAGAAGGGGTCACTACACTTTTGAAGGATTGAGGAGGTTCAAATATAAAAGAGCGACTAATAATAGAGAACGACTTGGCCTCTTCAGATTGTCTTAGACAGTATGAAGACCATGCTCAGGATCGAAGCCGTTGGAGCCAAATAGTTGACTTAATAAGGGGTCAGTAATAACCTTTAAAAATTGATTATGTATTCGAGTAATTTACGTTAGTTTATAATGTGCTCAAATAATAGAAAATGATGTATTTATAAATACCGAATGATAGCTTGCAGATTCCATAATAATTGACATGAACAAAATTTAAAGATTTCGTTTGAAAAAAACTATGTTTGGAGTATTTTGTTTTATGACCGCATGTTGGCCCAATCTAAAAATATTTATTACAAATAAAAAAATTATTGAAATACTGTTTTTGCAAATATTACGCGTGATCCCTAATAATCCTCAGTATATAGATATTTGTAACTCGATAGGAGCTGCAGTATATAGGAGCAGGTTGGCTTTGTTCTATTCTCATGTTATGAAATATACAAAAACATGTCGCGTCGCTGCGCCCCTGCCACTCCGCTCCTTAATTAGGGAAATAACCCTCAGTATAAGACCTCAAAAAATACCCACACATTTTTCGATAGGCAAGTATCACATATTTTAGTACTATACTTTCATCTTAACTTATCGAGCAAAATAGGAAATTGAGTTATATATAGAAAGCAGTTTTCAGAATTTTTAAAAGTTTACTAATCTAAGGTATCTTATAAAAATTCTGACAATATTTAAATATGTTTACGTATTAGTGAAAAAGAAACCTAACATCAGCTAAAATCGAAAAACTAATTCCCAAGTCAAAAATCTCAAAAAAGCAATACAAATCTTAATTAGCATACCACCTATATACAGTTCGTCTCTTTGAATTTATGTATGACAGGTCGCGCATAGCGATGTATGTTGCATTAAATAGAACAAAAACTAAATTCAACACAATATAATGGCATACTGATCAATGTGCACTTACGACATCTTCAGAATGCCTTTTGAATGACCACCGAATACCAACCAAATCAATGCCTGAATACGTTTCACGTAATACAATGATACCCTTAAATTTGGTTATCCATCTCTACGATTGGCCGTTAATCATCAGTTCGTTATTATTATTTGTACGCTTTTTTATTGTTGTATACGCATATTTAATCATTTGTCGGAAACTTTACGCTACCTAAAAAGTCAAGTATTTGGAAATTTAAATTGGTTTTTGAACACGAATTTCGAGAAATAATGTTTCCCAGAGAATTTTGTAAATTTAGCAAATAATAATTTTGGATCCGTGTATATAGTAAACATTTCAACCATCAAATTTTTAATTTTAAAATCGGGATCATGAATATTGGAATTGTATGTATATATGTACTGAACATTTATAATCTCTTGGATTACAATACAGATGTGACATTTTGAAAGACGATTGCGATGTTTTAAAATCTTAATTTGTTGAATTCCGTAATGTGCTAAATAAAAATTCTGTCACGTTATAGTCAAGTTTTAACATAATCCGTCCAAAAATATAGACATATGTACGTTTTATTCCAAATAAAATTAATTTCAAAATCATAAACAGATGTCAACAACTATCATAATGACAGTTTTAAAGGCAGCTGTTTACTATAAAATGATTTTGATTTTTGTAATAATTAGGTAGACATATACATAATCTTAAGCTATAGTTTATACTTTATCTTTTTTTGGCGTAAATCCAATAAAATTTGATAAAATTTTGTGCACCGAATAAAAATAAAATTATTACATTGTCCGAAAATCGTTAAGGTTTTAGGTTCGCTTGGTCAACATTATTAGACAAGTATTTGAATGATTATACCAATATTATTGTACTTTAAAGACTATTATATTATCGATAATAATAAAGTTCTGATAATATCGTATGTACACCTACTCCTTTTGGCCTACTCAAAAGCATCATCACAACATTGAGCAAATAACTATGTATATCTAGATATTTGAAGATATTATGAGACTAGTCATTAAATTATCACTAAAGAAGAGGGTAATGAAGTTGAAATTATTAACAAAAAAATTTGACTCAATTGGTGTATTGATGTAAATTGCATGTACATATGTGTTTCAGATTTAAAAATTCGTGGACTAAACGTAAAGGCTTACCACCAATTTGTAAATAAAAACACAAAACATTTCTTGCCTTGATCGTTTTGCGCTTTTCGGGATCTAGTTTAGGTAACATATGACTTTCCACAAATTCCAAAATACAAATTTTTTTTGTCATAACGCACCTAAAATTATTTAACACATTTTCCTGCCTTCAAAATTGTTAATCAAATTTTAAATTTCTAACTCATTAAATTTGTTTTTTCGTAAACATTCTTGGAACTTTAAAATTTTAGAACTTAAGAATCATGAAACTTCATATCTAAATTTTTTAACTTATAAATTTTAATTCAGAAATGTTTAATTTTAAAAATTTTTCGAATTCACATTCGAAAGTTCAAATTTACCTGAAATTTTAAATCCTATTTGCAAATACGAAAAGCTTCTGAATTTTTAATTAATAAATCGATCTTGCTTATATCATATTCTTCAGCTGGTACAATTCAAATTAATAATTTTCTTAACACAAAAATTCATAATCCACAAAATTACAAATATGAATCTGCAATACATAAAATGTACACGAATTCAAAATTTAAATTTACCAATTTATCATTTAAATTCGTATTCGGACACATCCTATGGGATGGGAATCAAAAAATAAAAATAATGATTTAGGATAATTTAAAGATGTAATTTAGAAAGATTCATCTTAATTGACTGTTTAAATAATCCATGATTTAATAATCCAGGATTTTTTGAAATAGCCCAGCTGACAGTATTAAAATATTTATATTATTTATGTGCGAGTGGAATTCATGCTGCACACATCCCTAACCGTCATCATTAAAAGAGAGTAATTTTTGCACGGTTAGCTAATCGAGTATGAATTGTCAACATTTAATAAGTTTGCTATAAATTTTTTAATTTTTTAGCACAAATGCATAAAAGGGTTCGCTATCGCTGGCATATACTTTATTTTGGCGTGATTTCCCATTGAAATTAAACCAGTTTTGTAATCTTTCCAAATCCGAGTTAATTTGATTAAACTAAGTACATACATATAAGGTGGGTTCATGCTTCTATTTAGAAATTTTGAAAACTGTCCAAACTATGGAGTTGTTCATATATAGTAGTTTTTGTAATTTAATCAACATATTGATGTTGCGGCTATTTAACATATAGTTTGCTGTAAATTTTAAGAATTTTACAAGATAATTTATGCTCCCCAGTACTTTCGTTCCAATGAAGCAATAAATTCTTAACTTCATCCTCATTAGTAGAATTCTGTGAATGTGGAACAGTGACATTATTATAGGAATAGAAAAGATTGGAAAAGTTTTCAATTGTTGCACTTGACAGATGATTTATGTCAACACCAAGGTTATCATAATATCGGTTGGCCAGTTGGCCTACTCTTCTTATATAGTTCAACAAATGGTATATAATAAATTTGTGCCATGAAAGGAAAGCTGTGCTTCCTTAGTTTATAAGTTAATATGAGAAATCCGATCATTGCTTGTAAGTGATAATTTTTTTTGTATAATGTATTGTTTATTTAATATTATCCGGATTGATTAGAATTTGATAGCTACAAATTATGCAAATAATTTATGCAAATTTTGTATATGATATTGCAGCATTCGATAATAATAAATAATTTATCAAAAATTTACAAATCAATTCAAAAAACAATGAAAAACCATTAGGCGGAGCTGATAACTAAAATATAATATGATAAACTAATCTACTATGTAAATCCAGCCTCATATAGTATAATACAGTAGCGCTCATTAAGCAGATGGTATCATAGCGATTTACCACATAGCGTGATTTAAGTATATTTTCCTATCCTTTATCATGTTTTTTTTCTTGTTGGTTCGAAAATAGTTGGAAAGATAAAATAATCAACCATTATTTTTGCGTTGGCAGATGTTTTGTTTATTTATTTATTTTATTTAGTTTTTTATTTTATGTAATTTTAGAGTTTTTTTTTTTGATTGATCCGGAAATATAAAATATATAGTTAGTATAGTATAGTGTATAGATATAATAAAATACCATGCATTTGTATATATTTATATACATCAATCCCGCGCACACCAGAAACCTAAACGAAATCTGAACAATATTCTTCACAACACCAAAACCACATTCCATTAAGACGTTATGTAGTATAATTTCTATATATGCACTCGTAAGTATGTAATCTAAACAGTGTGTGAATTTTATTATAATTTTCCAGTTTTGTTATTTTTTTATTAATTTTCTTTCTTGTCTTTCAGCCGTCTTAAGTGTGTAGTAAGACTGCGTAACATACATATATAAAAAATACTCAACAAAATAAAAGTCCGAAACATGATTATATATGATTATGAAATTCTTGTAGTATTGCATCAAAGTTTGTAGAAATGTAATACGAAATTTTTGTCACGTCAAGACAGAGTATATGTATATAGTTATAGGAATAACCGAAACCAATTTATTTTTAGTGGGAGCAGTGTATATACATATAGAGGTATTTAAGAATTTATTTATGTACGAGTATATATAGAGAGACGACAGACAGCAAGATGCATATGTGATTTATTGATATTTTTTTTTTTGTGAACAATAAAACTGAAATTCCAGATGCTTTTATACAAGAAATTTTAAAAAAATGGTTAACAATCAGCTTTCGAAAAACTATATAATATAAATTTATATAAAATATAAAATAAAGACAGAATATAAAAAACCATATGCCTAGGCTAGAGAGGAATGTCTGTGTCTATTTATTATATTTTGTGATGACGATAAAAGAATTGTCTGGATTATTAATTTTGTTTCGGTTGAAATCAGATTACCTAACCAGATGTTTTCTATTCTGGATCTTTGTTCATATATAGATGAAGATCAAGAAAGGTGAAATAGAAAATATTTAGCAAATAATTTATAGAATTCGGTGAATGACATGCACTCGTATATAAAAAAAATTTTATTTTCTTCCTTTGCGTGTGTACACATTCAACGCATGGGTCTTATAACCGCGCACAAACATATTTCTTTTAAAAATAAGTACATTTAATGCGTTTCCTTTAAGAAACTGTTATTATAAAATTGTTTTATCGTGTTATACAAATGAATTGTGAGTTCGTTCATAATGGAATATTACATATACCTTGTCCTTATATACATTACATACATAGTATGTACATAAAATCCACTCAGTTGTTTCATATTATAAGTACGCGATGAATAAACATAATATAATTATGGAAGAAATATACCAAGAAATCATCCGGGTGTATATAGAAAATTACTTGTCTCCTCTGAACCAAAACCAAAGTTATAAAGATTATATATGTATGTACATATTTTTCTACCATTGTCATTGTTTAAAGTTGTCTTCTATTTATTAATGTATGTAGATTGTGCGATGGATCACATGACCCATTTCATATATAAGAATATTTTATACAATTCTATATACAAGTTTTTTTAATTAGAATTGCCTGTTGTTTTATATTATATAAACATTCCGTATGATCACTTACCCGAAACAATATAATGGCTATTTTAATTTATATATACGAAACTTGTACTCATCCTTTCGAGTCTTTATATATAAATAAATATATGTCTATTATACATTTATATATGTATACACTTTCACTCTAATCTAAAAATCTACTTCGATTAAATTATATTATAGTTGTTAATGTAATTATAAATTCAACATATAAGTAATAATTATAAATCGATTTAACACATTATTTTATCGTGATCTTGATATTAGGAAGAATAAAAGTTTCCCATCCGGTGATGTACACATATATACACTAATTTTAAACAGGTCATCTAACACAACAACGACATTCTCTCAAGCAGTATTTTTTATATTTTTTTTGTAACACAATCGTCGTCTGCGACTATATTATTATTAATAATATGCTTATAAACGAAAGAAAGTGAATTCAAATCGGTTATATAAAAATTTAAAAAGAAGAAGATTATAATTTAGCTAATTAGATAGATAGCCAGCGCAAAAAAAAAAACAGATAAAATTTAATTTAATTTTTAATTACCTCCCAAAATCATTTTGTTAGCTGTGTTACCTTTCAAGGTGAAATAATTTAAATTAATTAGTCGGGGAATGTACGTATTCAAATTCAAAATGATATTCCCATGCTATATAAATACATATAAATATACAAAAAAAAATTCACATCCACTTTAAAAATATGCTGAAGACGAAGCATATGGTTAACATATAAGTCATTTCTTTTGTTTCACTATCAAAACTAAAGAAAATAAATTGACTTAAGTACTCATACATAAAATGATATATTTTGCAAAAGTGGCTATTCAAATGTTTTGTATACTTAAAAGTTAAAATCCTAACCAGTAAATTATAGCAGATGTGGTTTTAAATACACGTAATACAATATATACATGCATGCTTATATACATACCTACATTCAAAGGAATACTGAGTCCCTTTTTTATTACCATACCTACATTTGGTGAAATACACTTAAATAGCCCTTAACATCTTATATATTACAAAACAAGAATTTGATTTTATTCAACTGGCACACGATACAAATTTTTAGACTGTAACTAAAAAATTTTTGTAAACAGTCATACATTTTTATTTTAGCAAATAGTCTAATCCGTTACTTAAGTATGTATGTATGTATACTCATTTAGGTCATATTATTATTTTTTTTTAAATTCAATTTTAAGAATGCAATTATGAACAATAATAACAACAAAACGAAATCCATATAACATAACATAACTCTTCATGAAGTATATATGTATGTGTGTATTACGATTGAGAAAGCATTTCCTTGAAACAATTTGCTTAATTAATAAACAAATTAAATAATTGTTGCTAAAATCGATTTTAATTTTTGTCCGATCAAGTGCAGTGTATATTGATTGGAATGAGCTGTTATAAGCGATTTACGTACAAAAATTCACAAAGTTGATTATCTTTTACGCTAGCAATAATTTTGATAGCATATGTTAAAACTAAAATGGCGTTATAACTCTTGAAATTTATTTTTGCATGAATGTCAAGAATGAAATGAAGCAACGTAAAAGATTTTTGTTTTTGACATTGCCGATGAGTTGGCTTCATCTTATGCAAAATGTTAGTTAGAGTTTAGTTAAATCTCCAAAATCTCAATTCACTAATTTAACTGAATAACCTTATGCAAGTATATTTTTTTCGAGTGTTCCTTACGATCAATGAAAATTTCAAGTCAATGTATGCTGATTTTTTTTATATTTTCTTCAGGTACAAACAATCAAATACAACGAAAAATATACGTTTGCCTGTCAGAGCTGTAAGCAAAGCTGCCGGATATTCTGGCGAATAAATAAATTCAGAAAAGTTTGTATTTCTGGGTTTCCAATCATACATAATTGTGTAAAAAATAGAAAAATATAATTTTTTTGAGTATGGAAGCCCCAAAAATTACGAAGCAAGCAAATGTGCAAGCCAAGTTTATCCTTTGTAACTCGGTATTTTGAACTCCACTTTGGTAGGAAAGTATCGTGTAATAAGACTAACACATAAGATTCTCAAAAAGTGCTACAACACTTCAAACGGCCAATTTTTTATTTTTCATTTTTCTATATATAATTCTTTAACAACCAACATTTTAAACAAATTTCTAAGTGACAGTAGTCTACTACTGTCACTTAGATAATTGGCTACGCGTGAAAACACATATGAAAGTGAATTATCAACTCCAGTCAACCCGGTAGTGGCAAATTTTCCATTTTCTGGGTTTCCAGTATATGATACTGCTTCCAAAAATTGAAAATTCTCTGGCTTTACTCAAAAGTTAACTCAGAAAATTTCGACCTAAAAAACAAATTTCTTGTGGTTTTTTGTGATTTCTTCCGAATATAACAAACCCAAAGATCTCGCATGAGATGCTTGCTCTTTTTTACAATGCTCAAATGGTGCGACCCATTCACTATCTATACTTGATTCATCATTTCTTCAATTTTCAAGGATATTATTTTCAAGAACGACTAATTGTTCCCAAGGACAGTAGTTTCTACAACCGGACGTCAACGGCCTAAATAAAAAGAATAGAGAGCGTCGGTGCTAACGATCGATTTTGTTTAAATTTACACGATAACCAAAAATATCACAGCGGGACAGATAACCCTGGATAACCCTGGGTAATATTCTAAAAAAAATCAACTCAACTGGTTACATTTACTCAACATGTTGCCAACAATTAGCAGAGCTGAATGCGCACAATGTCGCTGTCAATACCGAAATGTGTTGTATTTAGAAATGCATACTATCTGTGTATTCTAATTTGACAGGCGTCCATCGCTTGAAAAAATATAATTCTATTATAATCCCGCACAAAAAATCAGAGAATTCTATTATTGTGAGGTTGTCTGCCATAGGCCATGTCACAACTGATTTTCTAAAGAACTATACAAATTCTATATAGACATGGAGTTCCGCATTTTGAGATCCACAAAATCCTTGCAATATGTTCTGCGGGCCATACTGATAAATGAAAATCAAGAAGTTTGGTCATTGAGTAGAGTATTCAATAGCCCTACTCAGAAAGAAACCATGATCCTAATTTGCTTATTGGCTCAATCAAGAACAGCAATTGCCACGTCAGGAATATTGAAATCACCATAGTTATTGTTATAAGATCGGTATGACTTAACTTGGAATCAACAACAAGCAAATAATATTCTATTTCAGAATCATCATACACAGGTATATAGGCTTTAAGCTTTAAGCTTTAACCAACCACCAGTATGATACATGACTTCCAATTTGTTAATATTTAATGAACATTTATGTGACTGGATTGCCAAGTAATTGTTGGTGAACATATAGTTTTAGACCTTCGAGCTAGCTACAAAGGATCGGGGAAAGAAATTTAAAAACTAATAAAATTTTCTCTTCATTGAAATTGGCTCGTCTGTTGAAATCATGGAACATATGTATACTTGGTATGAGAAGGAACTGTAAGAGAAACCAAAAAAAACTCAAGCGTTTTCGCGATTTGGTCTATGAGAATATCTACTTTTAAAAAAATCTTAGCCAAAGGTTTGATCACATAAAGGTTAAAACTTAATTACAAATGGGTCTTTGGCTAAGAAGAAAGTATTAGTAAATCATCTGGTATTTAATCGGCTTGTACAAATGTTCATATGAAAATTTGTGGCAATCCCTCAATTTCGAGATTCGATTACTTATAGGCTTGAGCCTCAGTAGGTGAAAATAAGTATAATTTGCAGTTTGTGGATCTAAAATTATGTTTTACACCGCTTTGTGACCTAATAAATATATTGGTTTTAAATAGGGAAATTTCCAGCGTAAAATTTTAGATCGAGCTACCGAATTAAAAAAAAATGCATATATATGTACCTATTTTTCGAATCAGAAGAAAAATCGCAATTTAATACCACGAATTTCAACCTATCATTTAATTTATTGAATTTTCGAAACACTGCTCTCCGATATAAAAATAAATTAATTCTTCCAACTTTGTATTTCTGACACTTTTAAATTTCTCAAGAAGATCCGTCAAGATAATCAAGCAGATACATTAATTTAAATTTTCGAATCCCTTTATGTAATGTTTGCTGGGATTATCTACAATTTTATAATTTTAATTTCGTATATGTACATAATTCTAAATGTTAAAACTTTAAAAGTGAAGACGAGACATGTGTAACTAATGAAATAACTGAAAAGTCTGTTATGGATGTTTGTTATGCTCAGCTGTCGATATTTTTAGAAAACATAATGATGTGTGGTGGAATATGTAAACGCGGAGTCGATTCTATTCATATACTCGTACATATACATATATTTTCGTTTATTTATGTATTTATGATCCACTGCTTTGATATAGAAAATAAAAGTCATATATATTATGTTATTGACCCCCTCTCCAGCTTAGTAATCTGAATTAACTTTTCAAATCAAATTAAGTTGGAGTCAAAAGAATTAGATTAGAATTTGATATCAAAAGGTTAACAAATTTAGTTTCTAGATTATAATATGAGTTAAAAAATTTAAATCTTCTGATTCGTCTATGGAGATTTGGGGACTAGAATTTCCAAGACTTGAAAGATTTTTGGAGATTTAAAAGAAATTAAAATTTGGCGACCAAAGATCAGAGTAGCGGGTCTGACGTTTCGAATTTTACATTGATATAATATTGAAGGTTAATTAGAAGCGGCATTAAATTTCATTCGGAAAAGATTAATTTCACTTGAAAAAATCAGTTTTATTTGGAAGCAATTGAATTTGGGTTGGAAATAGTCGAATTAAAATTTTTTATCTGGTAAAATATTTTATACTGAAATATCGGAAAACATTTGATATAAATCGCCAAGATTATGGGTATTGGAAAATCTGGTGTGATTGTATGTAAATTAGGGAGCACAGAAGATGCTCGTTCAACGTCTTGATATACATATGTATAATGATAATTGGTAATCATGTAATGCACCAATATGAAGAAAAATATGAAGGTATAGCTTTAAAATAGCTTTCACTTCTCCGTTTTGCAAAATGCAATATTTATTTACTCAACATCATAAATTTAGTTTTAGGTAAATCCAGTGTACTCACATTAGGTTTGATGTATTCTAGTAAAATATTCTCGTCATGTTGCATGTTCTTAATTATTGTAGATTAATTTACTTATTTATTGTAAATAGACCCTTGACATGGTAAATATAAAATAAAAAAATTTATCGATACAAATAAAATATTTTGAACCTGTGATCATAGAAACAAATCTGGTTACTCTCTAAGAATAGTGCACACAATCATTGAAACAAGGACATTTTGTTAAGTTTTCAAAAAGAAAATTGTAACACATTTGGTCAGAAATGTTGGACAGAAATGTAAATTTTATGAAGGTTTAGATCTGTGAAGGTTTTACTTCCAAGTACTTTGTAAAAAGAAGAATTTAAAAAAGAAAGGTGACAATGTATCAGTGAAAGAAGTGAAAATAAAACCAGACAATGAAAGTGATATATCATTGATAATTGAAAAAATTATTAATTCTAAATAGTAAAGACACTAGCCGTGTCCCATTAAAGCTAAAATTGAATGATAAATGGTATAGAGTAATGTGTTATCTACTGATTCAGGAGCTTAAGCTTGCTTAATCGTATGCAATCAATAAAAAAAATAACCGATGACTGCTTTGTGTGAATCTGAAATCACAATAACCGGAAACAAGGGAAGTAGAAATGAGATTGACCAAAGCGTAAAGCTTTCAGAATCTGTCTTGATTCAATTTGCTTGAATATCGCCGTCAAGAGACCACATCGTCAGTCAACAACAATAACAAGATCATTTTTCTTAACAGAAACAAATAGCAGATTAATCACGTTTTGGTTGCAACAATGGTTATGGCCAAATGATGGAGAGAGAATTCGAACATTATCTTGAGCATCGGAACTGGGATTTTGCCCAAAAGGCAAGAAGCGAATTTACGTCTCAATTTCTACAAATGAATTAGTACACTATCTCGCTTATACGAAATTGATTTGTCTACTGCGATCTAAGCCATTTAGTATCCATTTATTCACTATCACATTTACTCCCTCTCACAAGGTAAGACAATTGCGAGTGGCATAAGACAAACGAAACTTAACTTGAAATAGAATATAGAAGTACATTTTAGTCTAGCAAGCTGAGAATGTTCAAATGTATACATAGAAAAAGACATATAATCTCGCTTCTCGCCGTCTGTGCTAATTCCCAGCTTCGAGCATGATAATTTCATAACTATAGGTGCACTCCCAAATTGCATCGACCTATGCAGATGTCGCACGAAGTACCGGTGTATCCATATCAATTCGTATATCAATGAGTTTTCTATTTAAAATGGTAAATTGTATTTAGTTACTTTATTGATCATTATTCGGACTTTTTCGGGCTTGAAATATAAATTTCATTCATCGACATAGTGTTCCACAACGGACAATGGAACAAATTTTTGGAATATGCAATTCAGGAATTTTTCAGATTGTTAGGGATTCCCACATACAGTGTAAATTATAATATCCACTCGCTTTTCAGGTTTTTTGAATTCTCATTTTAAAATATAAATAATAATAATGCAAAATTGATGACGGTGACGGAGTACACTTAAGTAAAAATAAAAACATTCATTTCGATTAGTCCTCAAAAAAAGTCATAATATCAACTGTATTACCACTTTTCATTAAATTGTAAAAAATTCAATAAAGCCAAAATTCTGTTGGGCATACTTATTATCAACGAATTCATGTCATTGCTCGTCTTGAATTGTCTGTTATTATCGTAAACTTTTCTAACTAATAACCCGATTTTTTATGACCAATCGTCTGGCGAAAAAGCGGACCAATCTAGTACTTGGAAGATCTCAGCGAGAACACTGGCTCGATCACGTGTTTTAAATAATTATTAGCCTGGTTACACATTGATGAAACAAAGCAATTAACGATTTTTTTCAAATCGGTTATTTAAAAAAAATCGAAAAAAGGATGGTTATATATAGTTATGCATCTCACTGTATAACGTCATCACCAAAGAGGAAACTGGATGACAGAATCATCGGTGAAAATTGCAAAAAGAATGATCAAGAAAGCAGAAGATTCTAATGAGGATCTACGGTATTGTTAATTGAAAGCTAATGAAGTTACTTTATTTTATATAAATAGATCCTAAAAAAGTATTAAACGCTTTTAAGAGATCAGAATTGAGTTTATCGTTTCGAAATAAGCTCAAATTTAAATTTAATTTTGGATTAGCAGAATATCTAAATTTTTTGTGATGATGAACTACTCGTATATTTGAATTGACCTTATCGGCATTTACTTATTATTATCAATTAACCGTTCACCATTCATATATACTTTATCCTCGTACGACTGACTAATCAAACTAATCATTCATCAAGGAAGGTTGAATTTAGTGATTATGTCCATCATTTAGTGATTTATCTCCAATTAGATTGTACTTGAAAAATCTGATTTCGTGAGAAAAATGTTAGTTGCTAATTATTTTATACTGTATATGAACAAATATGGTAACTATTCCTGTACTAAGTAAGTAATAGGTATACGGCGAATTGTATAAAATCTTCTAAAACGGCCTTGAGAGTGAACTGTAACGATTAAGTTGCTTATGTCCATATAAAAAATACAGTATAGAATTTCACTCAACACAAAAATAATTAATTCCCATGTTCAAAAATAAATCATGATAAATCATGACATTTTTCAAACGTCTTTCAAGGTATGTATATATCACCGGCATCGCGCAGCAGACAATAAATTGATTCATATATTAAAGGAGTTATAGAAACATGAAATACATAAATCACCATGAAAATATACTTTATAGGTAATATATGCGTATGCATCATATATGTATATATACTTAGATCCGTTAGAATTTAGAGAAAAGAAATAGAAAAGAATTTCTTCTAAAACGCGAAATTTCATTGTTTTAGAAAAAAATAGAGAATTTCTCGTTTACCTTGTTGTCTTTTTATATTCTTACACTTATATTATATAGAAAATTGTAAATAATAATAGATAATGGCATTTTTCGTCTTAGCGCGACAGAGAGAGATACTCTTAAAAATATGGAAAACTTGTTTACCTTTATATGTATCCCATCTTTATAGTTAGATACCGTAGGTGTTTAGATTAGAAAAAAAACTTTATAATAGATATCTGATTTTACTGTAACAATATCATTTCTTTTCTATTTTTAATTTTACCTATAGCAGTGTATTATGTTTATGTGTATGTATATATAAGATAATGCCAAGAAGAAATCCGCGATAGTTATTATTTTTATTGTTTTTTTTTATATATATAGTTTAATACTTGTTTCAATATCTTATTTATGCATGGAGTATGTATAGTAATACATACGTATATAAGACACAAAGTAAAAGAGAACAAGTTCGTTTTTGAACATGATCAAACGTGAACAGTTTCTTTATATTCATATTCATGTCTTTTACTTATACTACACAACACAACACAGTACAGTAGATCTTCGATTAGTCATGTTTTGGTCAGGTATTTTTTTGCGATCCTACCTTGATTTTGAGTGCGTGTGATCAATTCTAACTTAAAGGAGAGAAAGGAAATAATTTTAGAGCTATTTATGGATAAATAAAACAGGATGCAATCAATTTAATAATCAAGTCCTATTACAAATATTTATGTGTAAATAAATAACTTAACTTTTTTGTATATAAAATAAAATATCACATTCTCTTCCCAAGACATTTTTTTTAAATATGTATACATATGTATAAGACGTTTGGTTATATTTTATTTTATTTCTTTTCTTTATATTTCTTTATGTACTTGGTGGTAGGCAAATAGTTTCTCATGACCGAATATGAATTTTTATTTTATATGTTAGCTTTTTATTTTTTTACGTAATTCTTAATAAAAAGAAATAATAATAATAATAAAAGTAAAAAGAAAAGATATATACATATCTAATCGGTTTGTTATTAGATTTGTGTTGATGATGGTAACGTGTTCGGCAATTATTTGGATTATGCAATCCTGGATCAATTCAAAACATAGTTTAAAACTACCTGTGGGAAATAAATCGTATAATAGATTCGCGAATTCCAAGTTTACGTAAAATAATTTGCAGAGCTATATAAATTAAATTAATTAATATAAATAACCTGCTTTGCTTTATATACATATATGTATTTACATACATTATTAAAGCAATCAAAAATAATTAATTAAAATTAAAATATAACTGTTGGTCTTAATAGCTAAATTAAAAATTAAATTTTCTTAAATTATAATAAAAAAAACAAACGTTTTAAACTTAAAAAAAATATAGTTTATAACAACAACAACGATACACAGATAAACTTTAGTGTCTTACAGTAACTATAGAAAAAAAAGAAGAAAATTTTATAATAATATATCATAGTCGATCATTGGAACAATTATATCGATTTTAAAGTCGGAGGTGGACACCAGTACTGACCTTTAATTTATATTAATAATAATATGTATAAGAAGAATCCATAGATGATATAAAAATAAAACTATTATAATTACAGTAGCAAGACAAACTTTCACTAAACCGTAGTTGTTTTTAAAATAACTACTAAATACAAAAAATTATCATTAAAAGTCAATAAGTCAAACAGAAATTATCAGTCGAACGAACCAAAAATTGGGGAGAACTAAATTATTTTAATGATCACTCTTGACGCTTTAAACCATGTCTTAACATGAATCATATCGAATATTATGTTTATTAGTATTCAGATCATCGATTCATAAAACAATATTAAATATAAGAATAATTTCACACGCCTACAAAACCGATCGTTATTATTTATGTACATATATAAGAGTGACACATTACGACTTTATGTATTCAGCTCATCGATAATCTCGATAATATAATTAAGCGCGGACGGACAGTTAATATAATATATATGTCTATATACATATATACATACATGAATAAGTGATTCATCTTAATTTAAAATTGCGGTCTTTTCTTTATTTACATTTATGTTTTTTGTAAATATCTGCGGGTTCAACATGCTTTTTATCTTAATTGCATATTTGAATAAACAAACGCGCAGGATTCTTTTATATATTGTGTATCATATCATCTGTCATGATCATATTTCCTTTAGCACCCTTCTATATATACATATAGATATATGTATATGATCGTATATTATATTAAAGATCGTTTGGAATTGTACATACATATATATAAAAGACGAGGAGATATTATTTTTAAACATGTTTTATAAATTTTAATTTTATGTCTTATACATGAACGATCATGTAGAGTTCGTTTGTTTGTTTGATCTTTTCTGTTATGGGAACAAGTGGAGTAAAAATGTTTTGAACGAAAACTCGAATTAAATATTAATTTGGGTGTGTGTACGTAACGTATCCACATTTACAAAAAAAAAAAGAAAGAATAGTATGTATATGTACTTACAATTTGGCTTATTTCTGTGATTGGAACATTTGGTTGTTGCTGTTGTTGTTGTTGGGATGACGGTACTTGATTTGGTACCGGTGGCAATGGTGGTTGATTATTATTGTTATTATTTTTCCTTGGCGGTGCTGGCGGTGGTGTTATCGGATGCACATTCACATTACTACAATCTTTTGAATTACGATTTGGTGAGATACGCGATGGAAAACTTAATGTTTTTGTCCATTGTGATAAAGTACGAACCATCTTTAAATCAATTTTAATTTTTTTGCTAAATGAATTATTTATTTAATCCACTATTTTTCATTTATGATTTTTAAGCACAATACTGTATTAATTATTACACACAAAACACACAGCACACTATATAATACGTAAATTATTTATATGGAACGCACACAAAAAAAAATTCACTTTATTTATTTTACAAAATAAATCACTTTCACGGACTTTTTTTTAACGGATAAATCGATAACAAATGAGTAGAAAAACGGTAAATTCTAAAAACATAAATTATTTTATATTTCCCAACTTAACTCGATTAGGGTCTTAAATCAACTGACAATCGCGATCCATTTCAAAACCAAAATTCATTCATACAATAATTTTTTTGTTTTGTTTTTTACGAGTATCTTACTATTTCTTTCTATCCAAATTCCAAACCATCTGATTCAAATGAGTACATTACTATATATTCATATCTCACTTTTTTGTTTAATACAGTGTGATAGTAAGAGAAGGACAGTGAGTAAAAGCAGCTGCAATTTTTTTTTGCTTTTGTTTTCTGTTTTTATGAAAAAGAAAGAAAACTATAGTGGATTATGGTGTTTGGTTGGAATTGGAATTCGTTTTGAAAATTAGTACGTAGAGCGAGGAATCAAAACAAAACGGTTGGTTATAATGATTGTAAAGTAAAATAGAAACAGCTGGTTTTTGTATGTATAGGGTCATATAAAAAGTCTTCGCGGTTTTTTGGTACAATTTTGAACAAAAATATCTTTATTGCAAATAAATTTTAATCAAGTACATATTGACCATTATTATCTATGAACTATGACCTTTTGCCATTTTTCGGGTAGAATCATAGCCAAAAAACTTGGCCAAGTGATTTCCAGCAGCGCTTCGGTCTACTATTTTTTTACCAGCAAGAGAGTTTTGCAGAGACCGAAACCAATGGTTGTCACATGGTGCAAGGTTCGGGCTATACGGTGGATGAACCAACCAGAATTGTCTGGTCGCTCTTTCTGGATTGCTTCATTCTCACGGTCGATTTGTGCACAGTACAGGACCGAATTGATGGTTTCGCCACGTTGCAGCAGCTCATAATGGACAATCCCCTTCCAATCCCACCAAACACTCTCAAACATCGAGCTTCTTTTTGTAGCCTGCTCTTTTCAAATGATTCCAAACTGTCATGTGGTTGATATTTAATGCCTCCGTTATTTTAGACAGCTTGCGCGCCGGTCTTGCTTCACCAGTTGCAAAATTTCATGGACTTTTTCAGTGACTGGCAAACCGCGGAGACTTTTTATATGACCCCTTTATATACCAAAACTCAAATACATACATAGTATTATTATATATGTATATATACGCACATTTCGACCATTTACAGTGTACAGTTACCAATATTATTTTTGTTACAAATTTTAATGGTCATTATTATTCTTATCAGATAAATTGTGATTAAAATAATGAACAATTTTCACAGGCCATTGTAATCAACGATAATTAGTTTAGTTCATTATGTATTTCTATTTGATAATCGGATCGTTGCAGCCCGCAGCTAAATAAACAAATCTAATCAGTATTGTGATAAAAAATACGTTTTTTTTTAAAATTTAGGAGGGAGAGTTAGTATAAAATTTAGCTGCAATTGTATAGATAACTCAATTCCTAATTAATTATGTACATATGAATAATACTATGTGAACTGCCAGTTTGGGTGTTTAATCTGTTATCAGCTCTCGTTACTCCAATTAATTTTCATATACATATATACATATATATATATATATATATATATATATATATATATATATATATATATATATATATATATATATATATATATACATATATACATATATATATATATATATATTTTAATTATGTCCAGAATATCGAAAGTGAATCATGACTGGTTTTCACGCAGTCGTCACTGGCGTTGGTATGTGTAAAATTGTGTTTCATCAAAATTAATATCTACATAGTGATAGCTTACAATCGATCTCTGAGAAATATATAAAGTTCTGCCACCATTTAGTTAACTAAACAATTTAATTGATCTCTCAAAAAAATATATCTCTCATTCTAGGTGACTTCAAGGTTGAAACATATTTCATTGACTAAACCCCGTAAATTTTTATTTTAATCAAATTTACAAAATTCTTAACATAGATGGTATATAGTTTACCTACTCCTCTAAAATGATCCTATAACAAAAGTCAATGATTCCAATCGTTACAAACATAGCTGAAATCTTACCGTGTATATACAACTAATATATGTGAAAACTTACTTCGATTTCAAATATGCTGACATGACAGCTATGAATTGTTTCAATGAGATAAATTGGCGAATTGACAGGACGAATTCTCTTCAAAGTGATAATAATAAGAAGTACGAAGTTTTCTGTCACCTAATTTTTCGATTGTTTGAAAATAATGTCCAGGATATCGAAAGTGAGTTATTCTCAAGAATAAATTTCGAACTAAAATACAGAAATTATGTTGTGATAAAATAGGGCAACAGCAATGACGGTCCTAAGTAATATTGGAACTTTTTTTATTACAGGCGAAAACGAAAAATTATAAATAACCTGAGGCCACTGAAGAGAGATCGGCTGTTTAGGTCTTGCCAATTCCAAACCCGGCCTGCCTGGCCATTACGCATATTGGTTGCTTCTTTCCCTTTCTAATGGCAGTACATGCTGTTCGCCCACTATATATACATAAACCCTAATTTGAATTTTATTTTTTAGGCTTCAATTTTAGGTCGCTGAAGTGCTTAACATTATTTGCAGTTTAGATAACAGTAACATTACGATAACATTCGTAATGTTGTTGTCAAGTCATCGTGTCACATAGTTTCTACAAAGTTTCCTCGAATTTCTTGTTTTTGTCTGTGTTTATCCAGGATCGATTATATACATTTTGGTGATATCCATTCACTTTATAGCAGCATCTTTGATGTATTAAAACTCTATAGTTAACGTCGACATCTTACGCATGCTATGAGCCAAAGAATGGAACGTCGCCTTTTAATAAGAGCCATTATGGTGTTAAACCTCATAACTTTAACACCCAGAAATGAGAGTACGAAATTTCTAAATGTCAGAAGTGGATTTTATGGTTGAATACTATTTGGTTCAACAGCTCCTAAATTTTATTAAGAACTGCATTTCTTATTATAGCAAACACATTGTTTAGATGTCTTAGCCACATTCGCGGAAATGGGAGTCACCTGTTTATAATTGTTTTCTCAAAATTAGACATCATACATTTTTCCCTAAGATGAAAAAAATTTTGGTTCATACATGCTTCAGCTACCTTCTGGTAGTTTGACTAATTTGGTCTGGAATAGTTTATTGTTTTCTATATGGTCTACCATGCAAAAGGTAAAGAATTCCAAGTGTCCCCAATGTATACTCTGTCATCGTAATCCGATTTGTCCAAGATACTAATATAGAATTTGCAAAACCTCAAACAAGTTAGCCTTCTCTAATCTTATTCTCAACCCGAGTGTTAGGTGTGCGCGCTCTCTGCATAGTATTGGTTTGATTTAAATAAACGTAAAGCTCTTGCTTGTTCGAATTTGCATTTCACATCAAGCCTGAAACCGGGATCTTAAATATAACAGACAAAATATTGAATTTAAACTCTTTCCGTGTTTTTGATAATCTATGTACACAGAGGTCTCTGGTATTTTCTCTATATATAGGACAAACTAATGAATAACTATTTTATGGAATGTATGTATTGATCATCAGACTCTGTTGACATTTTTTCAAAGATATACTCTAGAGTTGACTATATATATAGCTATTTACCGACAGTACCGAAACATTGGCGTAACGATCTAAACTAGATTATGTATTGTACATAGTTTAAAAAAATATTAGTTACTTAACAATTTTTTTTATTGTAGTTCTTAGCATTTTGATCGTGGCATGCATCGTTTTGATTCTCACGTCATTTTGTATCTCGCAGTACTTTAAAATGGGTGGTTTTAAAATATGTGTATCTATTTGTTTTACGTTCTTTTGGCCATGACCCTTAAAAATATAAATTTTGCAACTCTGATGGTACCGACAAAGTATGTAAGTTGTAAAGTTTAAAACAAATTTATATTTTAATATTTTTGTTTGAAATTATTGTGTGATCTTAATTAATAAAATGACATCAGACATAAATAGAATTTAAGAAGAATTAATTAAAAACATGCCAGGGTTAATAAATCGTGAAACTAAAAGATCATATTATTAAATTCAAAATTTATTGAATCCCATAAACAGTATATTTGATGACATTCATTGTAGGCAATAAAACATTTGTCTGTGTAATGGCGAAAGGGGCCCATAACTAAATTGTATAACTGATACTGGGTGACGTTATAAAAATATTCAAGTCCTAAATGTCTTAATCTATATATATAAAATTGGATGTGTGTTTGTTTGTGGGTGGGTGGGTGGGTTTGTCGCCTATAGACTCCTAAACCGCTGGACCGATCATGATGAAATTTTGCATGCAAATTGACCTTGACCCAAGGAGTGTTTAGGACCAACTCCCCCCCCCCCCCTCTTTGGGGGGGGGGGGGGGGTTGTGGGGGGACAGGAATAACACCGTTGGACCAATCTTGATGAAATTTTGCATGCAAATTGACCTTGACCCAAGGAGTGTTTAGGACCAACCCCCCCCAAAGAGGGGGGGGTTGTGGGGGTACAGGAATAACACCGTTGGACCAATCTTGATGAAATTTTGCATGCAAATTGACCTTGACCCAAGGAGTGTTTATGGCCACCCCCCCCCCCCCCCCCCCCCCTCACCGATCAAAATGCACAAAATAGAGCTGAGCAACCACCCAACACAACACTAACCGCTTTTTTCCAATTGTGTGCGTCTGATGATTTCGCTAAAACGTTGCTGTATCACGAAGTGCCCAAATACTACACTTGGAACACATCGACAAAAAAGTTCATGAGAAGAAAGCGAGGTGCAATTGTTCTAGAGGATGCTGGTGTACGTTCGTCAGATGCTTTAGGACGTGTATATACAGTACATCCAAACAACGCTCAATGTTATTATTTAAGATTGTTATTGCATACAGTCAGAGGTCCAACATCATTCGTTGCGTTGAAAACCATCGATGGCGTAGAATGCCAAACTTATAGAGAAGCATGTATAAAGCTTGGCTTACTTGAAAATGACAATCATTGGAATACAACGCTAACAGAGGCATCGCTTACGTGTCATCCAAAACAAATACGTACTTTATTTGCGATCATTTTAACAACATGCGCACCGTCGAATCCACTGCAACTCTGGGAAAAGCATCGTGAAAGTCTCAGTGAAGACATTCTGCAGCATGGACGCAGAAGTGATCCAAATCTACAATATTCGGACGACATTTTTAATGAAGTGCTAATATTGATTGAGGATTTATGCATATCAATTAACAACAAAGTCCTAAATCAACTTGGTATGCCGGCATCCACACGAGACAGAAATGATGTCCAGGACAGAGATCTGGTGCGAGAACAGCATTACGATGTAAACCAGCAACGTCATTTCGTGGAAACACAAACAAAACTATTAGTTGCTGATCAAAAATATGCCTATGACAAAGTCAAGCAACGTGTAGACAATGGAAATGGCGGGATTTTTTTTCTTGATGCTCCTGGAGGCACCGGAAAAACATTTCTAATCAATTTAATACTGGCGTCGGTTCGAATGCAGAATGGAATAGCACTCGCAGTAGCATCATCGGGAATTGCATCAACGCTACTTGATGGTGGGCGAACAGCACACTCGGCACTCAAGCTTCCTTTAAATTTAAACCAGACCGAAACACCAACCTGTAACATCAGCAAAAATTCAGGAATGTCCGCAGTCCTTAAAGCGTGCAAAATTATAATTTGGGACGAATGTACCATGGCCCATAAAAAATCACTTGAGGCGCTTGACCGGACTCTGCGAGATATCAGAGGTAAAAACCAACCAATGGGAGGTGCATTTATACTTCTTGCAGGTGATTTTCGCCAAACCTTACCCGTTATACCTCGATCAACACCCGCTGATGAGCTAAACGCATGCCTCAAAGCATCTTATTTATGGAACCGAGTTGAAAAAATTACTCTCTCAACGAACATGCGTGTGCATTTGTTGAAAGAAGCCTCTGCCCAAACATTTTCCAAACAACTTTTGGAAATTGGAAACGGCCAAATTCCAATTGATCACTCAACAAATGAGATTACGTTTCCTCCAAACTTTTGTCAAATGAAGCCAAGTATTCAGGCCGTTGTTGACAATGTATTCCCAAACTTGACTTGCAACTACAAAAATACAGATTGGCTATGCGAACGAGCAATTTTGGCCCCAAAAAATGAAGATGTGAACAAGCTGAATGAACAAATTCAATTGAAATTGCCTGGAGAACAAATAAAATACAAATCAATTGACACGGTGATGGATGCGGACCAAGTAGTGAATTATCCAACCGAATTTTTAAATTCAATGGAGCCACCAGGAATGCCACCACACATATTGACATTGAAAGTTGGTTCACCGGTCATGCTCATTCGAAATTTGAACTCACCAAAGTTATGTAACGGAACCAGACTGACCATAAAAAAACTATCACCAAATTTGATCGAGGCAAGAATCATAAGCGGTAAATATAAAGGGGAAGATGTGTTGATTCCACGCATACCGATGATTTCAAATGACTTACCCTTCGATTTCAAGCGGCTACAGTTTCCATTGCGTCTGGCCTTCGCAATCACCATCAACAAATCACAAGGACAATCGTTGGCTATTGCTGGTTTGAATTTGACAAACTCATGTTTTTCACACGGCCAATTGTATGTTGCTTGCTCTCGAGTTGGCACACCAAAAAATCTATACATTTATGCACCAAATTATAAGACCAAAAACATTGTCTATCCCTTAGCATTACGATAAAAAATGCATTAGGTAATTTTTCATTTTAGATAAAAAACTAATTGCCTTAATTAATGTATCATAAACTTCCTTCTATTGTGGAAACCCATTGTATCTATTTGTATAAATATTTAAACAAAATATAATATAAATGCCTACATAAAATCTACCCCACAGTATAGTTGTGTTAAATTTGTCTACAGTCTTTTTCTTTTAAAATTAATAAATCAATCAATTTTCTTTTTATTATAATATTTTTAAATTTACAATTATATAAGTATATCATCTTCAGCATTGGATCTTTAGTTATAAAACTTCTAATATCTTTCTTTAATATATATAGATAGATTTTGGGCGCAGCAACGCGCGCCGGGTACAGCTAGTCTTAGATAACAGTTTATGTATGCGGTCACCGCACAATTTATCTGGATCGGAATACATGTATCGTATTTATTATTATCGCTCGTTCACTGATGCAGAAGCAAATGGTGAGACCGGTATATTTCGTGGTATTTTTTAATCAAAATTTTTGTATAACTTCAATATAAAAAAAATAAAATGTCAAAAATATTATAAGGCATACCACTAAAATTTGTCTGTATGTATCATAATAATGTGATACCGATTAGCTATCATAAAAGTCATGTTGGCAATATTCCCAATACCAATGTAGATATGATATTCAGAATGTTTCATATTTACATTATATACATACATACTCGTACATCGTGTTGAATTAAAAATTGTTAATTAAAGATAATGAGCTTCGAAGTCTACAGGGTTAAATAATATTCGTATTAGAACAGTTAACTATATAGGCCTAAAGGATTTGACGCTATGTCCGATAATCCGACATATATTTTGAACATCCTCGGTTTATACAGTTTATACAAATGCCACACACTTATTCAAATGTGGAATATGCAAATATGGTGTTTGTTTATGGTTTTTGTATTGGGAATGATATGGCTGCGCTGTTGTGGAATATCGTCTACGTTTTCCACATCTGAGACATCCTAGAAGAGGTTTATTTGCCAGAGTTTTCAACAAACTGTGCGAGACTGGAAAACTACCCAGTACGAACATAACTTCTGAACGAGCTGTTCGACAAGATTTAGAAGAGGTAGAAGGTATTCCGGATTTAGTAGCAGAAGATCCAACGACCAGTTCACGAAGAATTAATATGCAATTGGGTGGCATTCCACAAACAATAGTACTAAACACACTGAACGAGTAAGGATTACATTCATACCATGTACAGAGAGTACAGCACCTACAACCGGGAGATAATCCCGTTATTTAATTGGCCCTTTCATTTTGGAAAATCTCCTCACAGGAGAGAATTACTTAATTTTTTTACTAAATGAATTACACGGACTACTAGAAGATGTTCCTTTAAACAACAGAAGGCATATGTACTACCCGAAAGATGGAGCTCCGGCACATTTCATTCGTCAGGTCAAGCAACATTTGGACGAAAGGTTTCCAGGACATTGGATTAGTCGCGTTGGTCCTATTAGTTGGCCTTCCAGATCTCCAGACCTTATTTCAATCGATTATTGTTTATGGGGCTGGTTTATAGATGAAGTGTACAAAGTAAAAGTGGACACTCGGGATGCACTGATTCAACGTATAAGAAATTTTGCAGCCGATCTTAAACAAAGACAAGACTCAAACAGGAGAGCAACAGGTGCCCTTCGTAGACAAAGCAGAAAATGTTTAGAGGTGAATGGCGGTATCTTTGAACATTTATTATGAGAATTATTAATTTTTAGTAATTATGTATGAAATTTGGTTAATTTTTAATTATAAACAAATAACAATCGGATAACAAAATTTGGGTTTTTTGTTATTATTTTCACGTGTACAATACATTCCTGGAATATTACAGATTCCTCCCGACTCACCCTGTATATTGTCCAGTATTCGGAAGGTTTACTTGCGACAAACTCTTGGACACTAAATTGATTTCTTAGCCTTCCCGAGAGCTGTAAGTATAAACATCACATTGAATCTAATAAGTGTGCCTTATGGGCCGGACATATTTAGCATTGAATACCAAGCGTAGCTTACTTGGACCAACTCAAATATTACACATTAAAAACGCCCAACCTTGATTTTGGATGAACTACTTGATCTTCCGCACTCCTCTAAAAATATGGGTTTGTGAATGGAATGATGAAAACAAGAATTTAATATTTTTATAATAAAGGGTATTTGATGTCGCAAATCCACTTTAGGTCTGTCGCAACATGGTTATTGTGGAAATGGTTACCTTAATTGGTTACATTACAGGCTGGTGGGAGTTGTGATCGTTGGACTCTATAGGATATAATACGGAGGGTAAAGTTGACTTTGTCTTAATATTGGAAATAGCACGAATATCAATGAAGCCCCGGATCGGGCTCAGGAATGTGTGAATCAGAAGTGGTAGTAGTTGTAGTATAGTATAGCATTTAGAATGAAAATATTAATTCATTTAATTCATCTATGATGAGTATGTTGAAGGAATCTATAGGAATTAGTAATACCAATGATAGAGATAATACCAATGATAATAGAAAGGATGATAATACCATCAAACCGAGAGTTGCGACTTTGTACAGTAAATACTAACAAAATTTAGAAGAGGATTTAATTGAAGATATAGTTTACATTTGAAGCATATATTTATATGTATTAACAGTGAAAACATTAATTAATTCAAATATTGAAAATACATTCCCAAACATAGCGATGGTATTCAAAATATTTATATGTAATGTTTGCACTAATTATTCGGATGTAAGATGCTTTTCTGCATTGTAAAGAATTAACAATGGTTTTCGTTCATCTTTAGGGCAGTGCAAGCCGAATAATTTAAGCATTCTTGCCAGAATAAAATCGAACATATTGGAATCAAATGATTATTCCTTCTATATTTTAAATTCGAAAGATTTAAACTGTGTTTAGGAGAAATTACAAGTTTAAAGTTTTTTATGTTTTTTTTATCGAAGCTCGAAACTTTCAATTTACTAAAAGTTTTACTACTGAATAATATTCATCATATAATTGGTTTTGCATTTCAAATTCTTGTGAAAATAATACTTTTGTCTCTAAGATTATTTTAATTTAGTCTGAAAAAGCACCTACTAAAACCTAATTTCTAGACCACTAACGACTTTCTGAAATTCAGAAATAAAATATTGTAAATATATTATATTGCCAAATTAGAAGCTTTAAAATTTTTTAAAAAATTGATACATTAAATCAAAGCTTTCCAAAATATTATCAAACTTTTTAACTTTTCGGGGCTTAACTGAAAGCTCTGAAATTATTTGTATTATTATTTTTTATTTAAGTTAATGTTTTTAGCTGCTACTAAAACGCTTAGCTTCCATAAATAGATGAAAGTTAATAATTTTACTTAAAGAAAACTTATTTATAACGGTTATAATTGCCTAAAGAAAATATCTGAGAAAGTTGTTAAACATTGAATACAGTACAAAGCCCAATTGACACTCTATTAAATACAATATTTTCACAATCATTTTGCATCAACTCTGATGCCAATGAAAGCTTTCAGATTATAGTACAAGTTTTTAACATTTTGAGCATTTTGATATTCCATTTAATACATATTAAAGCACAATTAATAATATAATTTTTAGAAGCATTTGGAAATTTTAATATTTAAAATGATTTTATAGAAATTATAGCAAAAAGCTGTAGCATTAAAAGTTTGAAAATAAAAGGCTTTCAGCGATTAGGGACGATCCATTATGTTTTCAATTTTTTTTTATCAGCATTAAGGTAATGAAAAGCTTCTTAAACCTTAAAATATTGAAAATGTTAGGAATATAAAATTTTAAAGCTTTCAGGTGTAAATCTTATTAATATGTGCCATGAAGAGCACTTAAATGTAATTCTGATTGAAATTTTAATAACTTCTTTGAAAGCTTCTAATCATTAAATACAGTGTAGTAAAACCACTTTATTAGTAAATGCTTTTTAGTTTAAACGTAAATAAATACAAAAGCTCCACTGTTAAAATAATTTTACACAGTTACTGGAAATATTATGATTAGGATGCTTTTACATAAGTTAAAAAAAAACCTTGCATATCTAGTTTGTTAATAAAGAGTTTCTTGTCATTATACAAATTAAATTATTCCACTTTCCAAATTTTATTTTGTCAGAATATAAAATCAATGCAACCTTGGAAAATAGAGTAGTCTAAAAGAACAACGAATATAAAATTTGGTTTTGAGAGCTTTAAAAATACAAAAGTTATTAATATTTTGTGTTAGAATCTGGTTGAATGTTTCATAAGTGTACTAAAAGTATTCAATTTTGTAATCTTTGAATACAGTTAAAAGCTCAATTGTCCCTTCTATATAAGTACGCCTAAATTAAACAAAAAATTAATAAACGGCTCTGTCGATAAGTGATTGAGTTTCAGGGTAAGAGTAGATTAAATGTCTAAAGGTTGTGCAAACTGAAATAGGGAGCTCAAAAAGTGTGACTGGGATGATGCGATCGGTGTTAGTTTCATTCAAAATTGCGTATATGGGATTAGCGTGTATGATGACGGGTCTAAAATTGGGTTAAAAAATTAAGAAAATTAATAGCGGTATTGGAAGCGATCAACCCAACCCTACTCGAAAAAAACGAAGTGGGTTCGTAGGTTGTTCGCGACAATCTTGATATTGAATTTTGGAGGGATAACAAAATTTCAAAGAATGTAAATTAAATTATTTTGCACATGTTTATTTAATAATAATAATAAACAGTTTTAAAGGCCATTACTGGCCCCTTACTGAGTCAACTTAACGGTTTCGATCCTATGAGCATGGTATTCTTACTGTCTACGACAATCTGTAGAGGCCAAGAAGTTCTTTACATCGTGGAGCCATCATCGCCGACAACGACCTTTGTGCCAACTATATGGTGGCTCGCCTTGCAGAGATCGCTGCACAATTCGTTCCGGATCAGCACGCAGAACGTGACCGAGCCAGCGTACTCGCTGCGATCTTATTTCATGTACAATATCGGGGAACTTCATCAGTTCTCCGATCTCGAAATTGTACAGAGCTCAGTATGTACCATCTATTTCACGTTTTGAACCGTGAATCACACGGTTGATTCTTCCCTCAAATGTAAGGAGCCATCTCTCACAATCATCCATCAGCACCCAACTTTGACATCTAAACATAACAACGAGCCTTATCAACGCTTTTTAAAGCTACAGTTTCATGGCACTGAATAGGAGTTTCGATTTTAGCAGTGGCCTTAGAGGATACGAAGCACGACTGACTACGGCCAGCCGCACTTCAATACTTACAATTTGGCACAATTTGGATAAGAGAGCCCAAATATGTGAACCTCCTCATTCCCTCAAACGTGTAGTGGCCACTAAAATCTAGTGTGCCATTGTCCCTAACCAGAGATCAACGCATGGAGTCCAACAGAAGCTGAAAACTCTACAAGCGGATCAAGTATTTCTTTCACTCTTTCTGTCATCTGCATATGCAAGCACCTGATTGGACTGGTGATATAAGATGTTGTGCTGAGGTATTTCAATTTTACGAAAGGCGTACTCCAACATGAGATAGAAGAGTATCGGGGACAGAGCATCTCCTTGCCAAACACCCAAGTTAACTGCAAAAATTGTTGATAGCCTGTTCTCAACTTTAACACAGCATTGAGACTGCGTCAGTGTCATCCTATACAGTCGTACACATTTTAGTGGTATTCCTAGGTATTCTAGAGCAGACCACAAACTCTGTAGGTTGATCGAGTCATAGGCCTGTCGGAAATCCAGGAACACCTGATTTACGGCGATGGATGAAGATAGAATCATCCGCAGCGAAAAGACCTGATCAATGACTGATCGATTCTGAAGAAATCAACTTTAATAATCGCCAACCAAGCACCTCCGCTAGAGGGGTGATTCTATCCAATATAATGTAGGATAGTAACTTGTATGCTGTACAAAGGAGAGCTATACCGCGATAATTCCCACATTTCATGCGGTCTCTCTTCTTGAAGATAGGGCATATCTCGACTACTTTCCATTCGGCAGGCAAAACTTCGGTTCGCTATACTAATCGAATAAGGTCGAAAAGACAGTTCCACATAGTATCCCTATCTCCCATCCATAAATCAAGAGCTCCGAATTAATGCAGTCCACCCCAGGTAAACGGTTTCGTTTCAATCTCTGCATAGCCTTAGTGAATTCTTCATGGCATGGATCCTCAGTGCAAATCTCCGCAGCCTGTATTAGAGGTGGCTCAACAACAGTCTGTGACGCATGGTGAACACCAAGCAGGTCAGTAAAGTGTCCACTCCATGGGCCAAGTACTACGTCGATGTTGACCCAGAGGTTTCCATCCCGCTCTCTCTAAAGTAATTGCTTTAAATAAATTACACTGCGCTCATTGCTGAGTTGTTGTACATTCAGAACTTCGGCCTTCCACCATTCTTGCTTCTTCTGTCTACAAATCCACTCAGCTGCCCTTCTAGTAAGAGCAGCTTTGTTTAACCTCACGATTGTGGGACGTTGTTGCACTTCACTATGTGCTATATTTTGTTGCTTGACTGCATGAAGACACTTGTCATCAAACCATTCATTCTTCACTAAACCTTACCAGACTGGTAATTAGGCTCAATGTTGTCGCTGAAAAGATCCTGATATCGTTTCTTTTGATCTTCATTTATCAGACCTTCACAGAAATTATGTTGATTTAAACTGTGTGGATATTTTTATTGCCTCAATGAAACATGAGAGTATATGAAGAATAAATGTTGTGATAAATGTATATGCGGCGAATTGGTCTAGATAATGGCAGGGCACAAGTTGACAATTGATGAAGACAGAAAAAGGGTAAACGCATTAAGTTGACAATCTTCAAACGAAAATATTTCGAAAATTACAGATACACGTTTTTGGAGACATCAGAAAATCTGGTCAAAACCATACAGGGAATCCACTATACAATGCGGGAGTTAATCTCATGGGTGACAGATACCATTAAAGTTAACCTCAGTATATTTGAAAATTCAATGAACTATAATAATACACCGGGTATTGAACAAGCTGGACTCGAGAGGACAACCAAATACCGTTTTTATTTTTTTGTGGTCTTAACCAACTGCTTTGGCTGAGTAAAGTTTATATCATTAACAAATTAATGAGAGGATACCACAATTTTTGTTTGTTTCTGATACATTGGAATGCGATGACGCAAAGATTATATTAATCTTCAAGCACCTGGAATTTATTTGTAACCAAAAAAATAAAATTGAAGCACCTGGTCAATAACTAAATGGTCATAAAATGTACATATAACATTTATCATACTGGTATTATTACGAATATATGTATATTCTGGACCAAATTGTAATTATAATATACATTTTTGTCTGTATATCGTTTCGTTCGCATGCATCGCACCATTCATTCGATTTATCGGTATTGTGAAAGTAAAAAAATTGTGTGCGGTTAAATATTTAAGAGTTCGTGTATCAAAACGAAATAATTGAAATTATAACATCAGAAATATACATATGTATACAGAATAAGAACAGATTCATGAAAAGACAAAATAAACTGAAAAATATATCGAGCCGAGAACAAAGAGCTCCCAAAAAATGAAGAGCAGATGTTCTTATCAAGTACCGTCTCTTTTAATATACAACAACACCTTTGAAAACAAGAAATACATTTTTATTATTTAAAAAAAAAATGTAAAAAGAAATTTGATATTTTTATTATTATATGTGGATGGATATATGGATGGAGAATATGGGTTGGTAGTATATATAGTATAGGAAAAAAATATTGTACATGAATATTGGTTTGTTGCTGTTGTACACCCTTGCCCAAATTTCTTGTTGTTGTATAAATTTCCTTTCATATATACAGATGGATTTCCGTTTGGTATATTGACAGAAGGCACATAATACGTATATATGTTAATGTTTAGTGCGACATAAAATATTTGTAATCATATACATACAGAGAATTATTATTAAAGTGGAATTTTATTTTAGACCAAATGCTATCCAATAATAAAATCAAATTTAAGATCTGTTCGCATTATCCACCGTTTGATGATTGATTGTACCCCATTTCTACACAAAAAATCGAGAGAGTTGAAATTACGCTGTATGGTTTTGTTATGCGGGATTTTACAACACAATTTTAATGAAAGAAGTGAAATTTGATAATTTGCTGCACTTTTCCCCTTTAGTTTTGTAAGTTATCTATAAAAAAATATGTATTTGAATTTTCTACTTAAATAAAATATAATTATCAGATTACAATAAACCATTTTCAAATAAATCCAAACTTCTTCCAAATTACCTTAAGCTTTTAATTTTTTAGGCTATTTAACGAATTATATCGAGAAAGACTTAATTGACGTTCTATAGAGCTAGAGTGTACATAAGATTGCTTGCTTACCGATTTTTTTAAGTTAACATTTTTGCCTCAGTTATTAGTAAAAATTTGTTTTTTTTATTTTAATTTTGTTATTTTAAATATTACAACTGATTACATATATCATCTAGCAATTTGTCTATCTTTCTTATGTTCATTTTGCAGAGATATAAGCCATTAGTGAGTCTCTAAAACTTTGGGCCCCCTTTTGTGGTTTTCCCGGTTTCTTTCTTTGGAGCCTTCATACACAATTTGCATACCAGCATACCACGTAACTCAACATTTTGATGTTGACCAATCCGTTGTGTGTGTATCTTTGCATGAATTGTTATCTCTTCGCTGACGTATTCCATCCGGAGGTCCCTATATAGGTTTTCGTTTCTTATGGACCAAGGACCGTTCACTATTCCACTTTATTTTGAAAAACTTGTATTATTTTAATATTGGTTTTCTTAGTACAGCCCCAAAGCTGAATAACATAAGTCCATATAGGTTTTAAAACTTGTTGGTATATTAGCAAGTTATTAGGTATTGACAGCTCTGAATATCTTCCAATTACTAAATACATATACGAGTATTAATATATTTAATGTTAAGTTCCTCATTTTTCTTTTTAATATGCTCTTTCCATTTTAAATTAGCATCGAGAGTCATGCCAATTTATATATTTGGCTGTGTTAGCATAAGGAACTTGTTTGGAATTAGTTCTATTGGTATCTAGTTAACTATTTGATTGGTAAAGTTAACGTACTAACAGCCTGTTGCATGACTTTTCTGGTTGCTTCGTCTACTTTATACTTTAGTAGTCTAATTCTGTAAAAACAAGATAATGCGAAAAAACGAAACATTCAAAAAGTTTACACAAAAAAAATTTACACAGTTTCTATCTTATTTAGGTTAAATGGTATTCTATAAAACAAAGTAGCCAGCGTGTAAATTTTTTCTTGCTGAATAATTTTATCGTGTCTAAAACCACTTTGACGTTTTATTAGTGTTTCGTTTCATAATATAATATAAAGAGTAACAAGGACAAACATGGTTTTTTTTGTTCGGCACTAGCCCGCCTTCTTCGTGAAATTTTAGTTTTGAATTTTAAATTTTTATCCGTGAAAACGAACTACACAAGATACATTGTATGTGTAATTTATTGACGTTTAATATCTTACCCATTTTTTAATTTATCTTGGTGTAATGTTATAGAATACCATTTTGGTATGAAAACGTGTTATTTTATTCGTTATAGAATTAGGCTACAGTAGCTAAAATTGCGATTGCTATTGTTGCCCCGCTTGTGCTTGGTAAGTTGCTTGTGTAAAGTAAATACAAGACTAGCCCCAGCACACTACCTTAGGGAACCCCTGCAGATACCCTCTTTAGCTCGGAAATCTTCACATCTAACGAGAAAATATCTGTTAACAATGTAGGATTTCAATATCTGAAGGTATTCTTTTGGCAAATCTCGATGCAGTTTATATCCCAAGGCAGTGCCATACTTTATCGAAAGCCTTTGCTACATCCAGGAATATTGTTGAGCATATTTTCTTATTTTCAAGTGCATCTTCAATAATACTTGTAATCCTTGTAAGATGAGATGCGAAAAGTGATTCTTTCTGTTTGGCACTTGTTACCCAATTTTACTCATTATTTTTTACTGGCGGTATTTGATAATTTGGTCTTTTTAATGCTTTTCTAGCTTTCCATATAGAATACTCAGTTTCTTTATCGTTTGTAACACAGCGAAGGTGACCGATTCATTTTTCAGTTCTCTAATTCTTTGCATAAGCTTATTGCAGTGGTAACTAAAAATTATTTTGCTTTGTGGTGGTCGGTTTCTCTGCCATGATTTCCTTGCTTTTCGTTTTTCATTTGCCAACTCCCTGCTCTCGACTGGATAAGTGAAATTATTACTCTCCTTATTTTGCATTACTTCTAATCATACAACTTCTTTTTGCCATATGCAAAGATGATGTACACAAAGATGATGTTTCGACAAAGGGTTTGGCCACATCCAGCTTTACTTGTAATCTGCTTTTTTGTTGTTTCCAATATCGGAGTGAAGTTTATGCCAAATTAACAAATTATACACTGTGTTTCAAAACTATCCAAATTTGCACTAAATATTTTTTACTAAAGTTAAAAATAAAAATTTAAAGAAAAAAGAAAATCAAAACTTTTCCGATGTAATCTTTGAGTGATATTTGCAATACAAACAGCTTTCCTTCAAAACGTCAGTCAAAGTTAACATTTGTATCATGGTGAAGTTCACGAACGAGCAACGTTTGGAAATTATTAAAAATTACTTCCGCAATTCTTAGTCGGTGGTTGCAATTCGAGTCACAATATTCCCTATTGGCTGTTCTGATGCCAGTGAGGTTACGCACCGGTCGAAGTATCGAAAATATCGCAGCCGTAAGAGCTTCAGTTCCAAATGAGCCAAATCAGTCGATTCCGCATGCCGTACACAGGAATTTGGAATCTCTCAAACCACATTGTGGCAAATTTTGCATAAAGACCTAAGCTTACACCCTTACAAGATCAAATTAACTCAAGAACTGAAGCCTCTTGATCATTTGTAGCGCCGAAACTTCTCCGGTTGGGCTCTGCTAAAGTTTGAAGGAAATCTTGAATTTCTTCGAAAAATCATCGGATATAAGCAAAATATGCGTTATACGACAGCAACAAACCCAGATGTTCAAGGGACTCAGTGTCAATGGAGTTTGCTATAAACATATGTATATAAAAGGACGATTTTCAATACCAAAAATAAAATTGCATTAGGACTGGTAGAGAAATAACAAAAAAATTCGCATAAAAACTATTTTTTTAGGTACTTTTTGGTCCTAGATTAATTATAACTTGTAAATTATGCTCAAAGACACTTTTTGATGTACCTGAGTATACAAATAATAATATGTTATCGTTCGTTTTGAGAAAAAAAATTAATTCCATTTCCAAAATTTTCTTTCATGAATTTTAACTTTTCTTAGTCAGGATTTTCAGATTTTGTAGAAAATAAAATAATATTTGATTATTTGCTATCCCTTATTGCATCTTAGTAAAGTGCATCTATTTCACATTCAAACTTATTCGATATGAGCAAGCAAACAAAAAACGCTTGGGGTGAGTGACAGAGATAACAAACATGTGGGAATTCTCAGGAATAGTAATAATACATTAAAATTCACAAATTCACGAACAAATTATATAGTTAACTTGAATTTCTTTATTTATAAAGTTTAGTTAGTTTGCTTAGAACTAATTTCTAATTTAATCGGCAGCGTTGCAATGGTGCCAACTGTTTTCTGGTTATTTCTCGTACTAGCTGTCATGTTTATATATGTTATATGGCTGTGTTTTATGCACTAACAGATACGGTGGCCAAATTGTCAAATTTTACTTAAGAAATAGTTTTGTCACAATCTGTAAGATTTCTTGTCAACCTTTAAGTAAGCCAAAACAATGAATACTAACCTGGCCTCTCCATGTGCCATCTACCATTGAGTTGTGTCACTAATATTTACTCCTTTGCTAGGGAAACACGAAATATACTGAAATATCAATAAAATTATACCATCTACAGATTGTACCATTATAAAATAATATTAATGGTATAAAGTACATTATCAGTGGAAGATGCTATGTACGCTAAAAAAGAACTAGTTAGTAGAGTTGCCATAATTTTCCTCAAAATTTAAGATTGGCACTGAAGCATACGATACATTTACAAAACTTTTAAAATCAGTCTCAATCCAGATATTAAATGTGTATGGCCCACACTATTCTTAAGCGGCAAAGTTACATATATTCAAGCGTTGATTTAGGTCCTCCAATTAATTACTCAGATCACATGACTTTATCACACAAACGTGCCTAACCGAAGTTTAATTTTTCGTTGCTAAACAAATATCTCAAGATTATCAGGAGAAGTTTGATTGCCAAATGCGAATTTATTATAGCCGTCAAAACTATCAATTGAGAAATTTAAATTTCTAAAAATCCATCTTGATCTAATGTATAGGCGAAGTTCTTTTATAAATGTTATCTCGTTAAAATCTTAATCATAATTTAATTTTTAAATATAAAAACGCGATTCAAATTAATATTTAAAAAATAATTTTCATAATTGATCAAAAAATGTGTACCACTAGATTATTTATAAAAATACGTTTCACTTGATATGTAACACGGGCTAATCCAAATTAAAAATTCTGATCCCTCATCTAGTATCTGTGGTCCAGGTGATTTTTTACAAAGCTTTCTAAAACTCCACGACTACTTAGTGAAATAAAATTTCAATATAACATTTTTTTTGTATGCAGGGGCCCTATTATGACTTTCGCCTACTGTTTTCGACGGCTATCGTTTCCCTATAGTAGGAAAAGGAAGAAAAAGGAAAGCAATATTATACATTTATTATTGTTTTCCTTTTTCTTCCTTCCCTACTATAGGAAAACGATAGCCGTCGAAAATAGAGCCCCAGATTTATTTTGATATGTGAACATCTTGAGTTTACTTGTGTAGATTTCTACCAAAAGTCTATCAGAGCTGCGTTTTAACACAGGGATGTTAAATAATCAAAAATTATTTTTAACATATGAAGAAGATTTTAAGTTTTCGTTGACAGGAAAATCAATTACATACACACAGACACACGCATATAAACATTTTTCAAAAATAATGAATTTGGATTCAGGCGGCATAGAGGGCATGTGAAAAGACAAAATCTACCCGAAAAAATAAAAACAATATTTTTTAGATTACAATACTTTATCCGTATGTATACGTGTGATAAAGTAAAAAGCTCTTCGCAGTTGATGGAATAGAACTTTTTCCGAGATGTAGGGTGAATTTATTAGTCAAGTTAAATATTTCTGATAAAAATCATAAGTATATAAAATAAGCCATAGGTAGATGCATCTTTTATTTTGCCAGCTGCTGCATGCCTTTCTGCGAGAAGAGTAATTTGAAAACCGAAATTAATGAGCATTGTGCAGTTGTGCATTTGCAATGCATACTTGTCCCTCACTTTTCACAATTTTACTTTGTTGATCATGTAACTTCGATCACTAAACTCATTGTAGCCATAAAGTTTTGGTTTTTTTTTCGTTTTGGGAAGTGAAGTTTGTATAGGAGCTAATGCGCATATAACTATATGCAAATTCGGTTATCTCTCATCTAACGTTTTGTATTAGAAGTTCCGCTCTTATCTGTTATACCACCTAATTATCTCGTCGTTTGACAGTTTATTGTATGTATTGTCATTCAATTTTCTTACATGGTTGTGGAATTTCTATTTGAATAACATTTAAACCCATTTATTTGATCACCACGATTTCCTAAACCGTTGGCAATGTAGGAATTTTACAGTTTAAAAATATAACTCGAACTTAAACATTTTAATTTTTAGTCAAAATTTATATTATTATAGCGAGAACCCCGAATTTATGATTTAATTTATAGTTGGAAGCTTAGAGTTTGAAAATATGTGTGACTTGAATTTTGGAGTTTTAATTACGCAGAGATGGAATATTAAAAATTTGATTTGGGTACAAACAAAATGTTGATATACAAAATGTAGATATACGTGAAATTGGATCCAGAGTTTACAGTTGAAACTTTGAAATTTCTTTGAAGGCTTAACTTGTGATAATAATAACTGCAATTATCAATCGACGATCAATGTTTCTTAACATCAATCAACATCGCATTCATAATTTTACTAAATACGATCACTAAACTCACCGTAGCCAAAATATTTGATTTGCTTTATGCGATTGGGGTTTCGTTATACGATGTGAGCTGTTAAAATATATTGTGGTCCATACCCTCTCGATTTCATTTACAATAATTTTTTATGAATGACTAACTCGCGTTCATGGTGCTTTATTGGTAAGAGGCGGTCATTGATGCAAATTGTAAAAAAATTATATCTTTAAATATTTTTTGTTTGTTTTGAATTTAAAATTCCAAATTGATTACAAAATTTCACCTTGATGTGATAACTCTTTCCACTTCACTACCAATCACAATGACTTAATCAACACACAAAATTTATTTATATACATATATATGTATGTATACCATAATATAGTATTTTTGGTTATTTCGCCTTGTCGATCAGAAATGTCAGATTTGAGTAGTTTATACTAAAATCAATTTATAATTTTATTCAAAAATCATAATAATTATGATCATGCACATAGCATTTCTATTTCTCTATATATACAGTGAGAAAGTAAAATTATTGTGGTTCGATTCAAAAATGATTAATAAACATCTAAGTACATTCAAATAATAATTATTGGTAATCAAGATGGTGTGTATCTCGTTTTAAACCATAAAAATTAAATCTTTAGACCATAACGTACATCAAACGTATTAAAATGTAAGGTGTATAGCGCGCAGATTATTTTTATTATTTTTTATACGAATACACTTTCATTTTAATAACGAAAACTAATTAAAATTACGCATATATAATTATCTATATATAGTATATATTTTTAGTCGGTACTTTTAATGAAAGTAATGAAACCGAAATTATCATAACGATAAACATGCAAAATTCAAATGTGTATACAATTGCGCCAAAATTAGTCAACCATTTTAGGTTTGTAATCATATACAGAGCCGCGAACCATTTTTGTTTTTTGTTAATTTTTCTTCGTACCTCGCTATTATTTAATTTATTTATATTCATAGACACGTTTCATGTTATGTAAATTAGATAATTTTTTTTTTTTTGTAATATAGACACGCGTCAAATAGTTCCACTCCTTAGCTCACCCTATTTGTGCGCCCTATGTTTGTAGTATACGCTTATAGTATATTGTATATAGTAATACATAAATCACATAGAAAATGCTAAGTATACAAGAAACTATATTTTAAACGACATATACATATGTTTATAAAATGAGAAAACATTATTTTTATAATTATGAAAAATCGCGAAATTTAAAACGCCAACATATGATTCTAATACAATATGTATAAATAATATGATGTACACACTTACATACATATAGAGAATATAATTATAATGCAATAAGGTACTTCCGTTCACATCACATTCCTAAGATTTATTTTTTTTTGTTTTGTAATAAATTTAATTAATTTTATGTTGATTCAGAATGTTGGTTGGTATAAAATAAGTAAAATAAAACGACGAACGCGCTATCTTTGGTGGTGTAACCCAAGAAATGGTAGATTTACAAAAATAAAAAAATTAAAATTTGTAAGTTCGCTACGATCGCGCATATACAATTTCATTGTATGTCGCTTGTATGAAATATAAGATTTTCCAAAATGAAGAGATTTATTATTTCTTTTTCTATATCCGATTAACCCTCTTATAACATCAAACCCATTAAGTATATAATATATATATAATTGTAATTGGAATACATCGTCATAGGGTTAATATTTTGTTTATATTTATGGCGTGATTGTGTTTAATCCATTATTTGTTGTATGTTATAAAATAATTCATCATCTTCATAACTATACAGGTGGTTTCATGTCTTACATATATGATGTTATTTGCTGTAGTATGTATCAGTATATTATATACATATATATTACATTATGCCTGAATATGGTTGTAAAAATGTTAGATGGTCACGAAGTTCATGCGATTACCAGAAAATATCGATATTTGTTAACTAAAATGTTCTAATATTGGATATATTTTTCATTTTTGTATTTCAGTACTAAGATTGTGCCCAAGATAATCACATAACATCTCTTAAAACTATCAATGTTTTCAGGCACTCATATATAGTTAATTACACGAAAAGTTGTCTTGCAACAGTGGTAGACTATTTTCGGTACGTTGCTTGGCAAAAACCAAGAAAAAGCAGACAATTTCCCGGATCATCTCGAGCGTATCTTTCAGCCCAATTTAACAACACTTAATCAACGGAATATACTAATTGAAAACCATACAACTATCCTGAGACAGGAAATCCCATTAACTAATGCTAAGGAAGTGAAACAAGAAATAAAGAACCATGTAGTACTTAACAAATCACCAAGATATGACTTGATAACTGGAGAGATTCTCAAACAACTACCTAATAAGCTTAAAAAAATATCGGACATGATTAATGCTTCCTTCAGACTTACACACTCATAGGTAAGCCACCAAATGAATTAACTTCATACAGGCCAATATACCTTTTTCCAATTATGTCAAAACTGTTTAAGAGACTATCATTAAAACGAATTTAACCAGAAATTGTAAAATCAGGAGCTCTTCCGTCCCATCAGTTTGGATTTAGAGAGAAACACTCCACAATCGATCAAGTCCATAGCATAACAGATCTAGTATAGGAAAATCCTAAGAGGGATAAATGATTTGTTCAGCCATATTTCTGGACATAGCGGCAGGCATTTGACAAAGTCTGGATGGATGGTTATTAATATTTAATTTGGAGAATACTCTGCCATTTGAGTATTACCGCAACGTTTGCAGATGACACTGCAATTCTACCTGTTGGTGGCACAATCGGTGGTCACATTCAAACTACAATTAGCCATAAATAATATACAAGATTGGCTATAGCTAAAAGGATAATTAAAGAACATGAATCGAAGTTTACTCACAGTAACTTCACTAATAGATCAATAGAACCACTTCCTGTGGCTCTCAATAGTATTCCTGTACCACATGCATATCAAGCAAAATACCTGAACGTTAATGCAAAGTTAAAGTGGAAAGTACACGTGAAAAAGCAAGCAGAATAGCTTCAATTAAAATATAGAAAAATGTATTGGTAGAAACTCTCATTCATAATAAACTTATACTTTATAAAGAAGTGCTCAAGCCAGTTTGGACATATGGTATTCAACTATGGGGATGCACCAAAACCAGCAATCAACAGATAGTTCAACGATTTCTAAATAAAGTTCTCAGGCGGATTGTAAACGCCCCTTGGTACACTCGTAATAGTGATGTTCATAGAGATCTCGGAATAGACACAGTCGTAAGTGAAATAAAGAAGTGTGCTCAAAAACACCAGGAGAGGTGTTTCATCACCCTAACATCGAAGCTGTAAGACTACTTCATCAAGAGGGAATCGTAAGAAGATTCAAAAGACTAAAACCTTTTGAGTTACTTGAGTAGCCCGCATAATGCAAAATCAACCAAAACAACACTTTATGGAAAGAATACATAAAAGTGCTTTATTATAATATTGTCAAAGTGAAACGCTGTAAAAAAGCTACTTTGTAAAAAATAAATAACATATTAAAAAAAAAAAAAAAAAAAATCATACCATAGTAAAACTTGCGATATTTTGATTTGTGAATACATTTGTGAATACTCAGTACTAAGAACACGGGTCTAGAGTAAAAAAATCTAATATAAATTTAACGATTAATTCATGTAAAAGATCTTAGCTTACACCCGTACCAGGTCCTTACACCCGTACCAGGTTGGTGTAAGAATTGAAGCCACGAAACCATTATCAGAGTCGTTATTTCGTTGGTTGGGTTCTAGCACAAATTGGCAAATGACCCGTTGTTCATAAACGTCAACATTCAAAACAAATAAAAATACAAAATTAAACGTGTTTAAATATTTACAACTGATGTTTACGCATCCATTCAAAATTTACAATGCGATTCGCAATCAAAAGTAGTCCTGGCATAGGTACAGATTTTTTCTTTGGTAATTTGACTTAATAGTCGTGTTTTTTTATTCAAAATTTTTTGAGTTTGATTGAAATTCTAGATAAGAATTTTCTCGTTTTTTCAGTAAAATCCAAATGAATTTAATTTGTTATCAATAAATATGATACATTTAATGTCAAACTACACATTTTAATTCACTGTTATCGAAATAAAATAAAATTTAACTTTATTTTTCAATGTTCTGGATAAAACAATGTTTTTTTGAAGTTCTCGATAAAATCATAGTACACGAACTCGAAAAAAGGGAAACTAAAAGGAAATATTTTAAACAAATATTTTTCATTGTATTTAGCTTAATACCTGTATTATTTGACAATAAACGTCAAAAAGTATTGTTAGAAGTTGAATTTTATTCAAATAAATAGAACTTAAATAAAATATATTGGTTAAATTAAATAAAATTTCCCAGTATTATTCCCAATGTTCTATATAGAACTTGAAATTCTGTTAATAAAAAAACGCACCTAATATAAAAATTTCCCTTAATATAAATTAGGAAATTTTCAACCCTGAGTAAAACACAGAAATGTTGATAACAAAAATTTCAAAAAATGTCAAAACTTCGTTTTTTTTGCCATACGACTATACGAGTAAAATCCATCACATTAGTACATAAATTTGTTATTAAATTTATTTATTATATAAAATTATTTATTTGTGTCATAAAACAATATATTTTCATTTGATTATCGTATTTAATATTTAAGTACAATATAATTACAGCATACAAAATGAATTTCTGTATTGAGGATTCATGGATATTATGAAAATTGTTGATCAACAAACAAATACAAAAAACTAGCAAAATTAAAGATTGAATAATATTGTAACCAGCAGCTTTTTGCTGATTCATATTCAATTCAGTTTTATCTCATATGCATGATTTTATTTGGTGTAGTTACAATAAATTTTTAAGTTATTCATTACTTTCTTGTACAATTTCAGCTAATCTTTCGTCTTTAAATGTTTGGTCAACATGTGATTGGAATATTTATTCGAGATGTTCATTAAATATACGTGCTTTATCTTCATTATTTCTTGGCCCATTTTTTACCTGATCTGCTGATTGAAGAAATCTGGATTATTGCTCGTTTAATTCTTTTGGTTGAACTCCAAAGAGATAATCATTTCTACTGTCTTTTATTATTTATGAGGAAATTATCCTCAGATAGTTACTGATTGATTCCCCTTTCAGTTCTTTAATTTCTTTTTTTAATTGCTAAGTGAGATTATTCACCTTACGTTAACATCTTGTTTGCTGCCATCTCGCTCTTATAATCTCTGTCAGAAATTCTTTAATTTTCTTAGTCAAGATGCTTCTCTTGATTTTACATTCTTGATTTTAAATCTGGTATTTTTTTGGATCAATTGGCCAGAACAACACTTTCCAGGATGAGGCATTCAACGATTTCTTCGGCTTCTAAGACCTTCAGCAAGTGTTTTTGTTCTTTCGCTTGAGTCCATTGGCATTTCAACAAACAATTTTATGATCGATACCTGCTTTTCTATTTAGGAATAGCTGTTCAATCCATTAGGGTTGTCAGACTCTAGTTTCTCTAATCGTTCCATCATAAGTATATGTATTGAGTTTGTTTAATATTGATTACAGTATTTTAAACTTTCGTTTTGAGAATTGTTTTCTTTATTTTCGGTTACTTATCGTTATTTGAGCGTAAGTTTCTTTTTCATTTCTTCTTGCTGTTTGTGGAGGTTTATACACTTTTTGATTTAGCTTTTCTTTGAATACTATGACATTGTTTACCTTGTTTGTTTGTGATCAAATCAAGATTTTTACATTCAAGTTTTTGTTTATATTTTGCAATACACCATATGCACTTAGGCTGAACACTTGAAGGTTTGTCACAATCTTTGGTATGATGTTTAGCTGCATATTTAACACACTTGGGTTCCCAGTCGCAACTTTTTGTCCATTTATACTTGAAATTGTTTGCATTCTTGTAACTATAAGCTTAAACCATCTTACTGATTGAATATTTATTTTGCAACCCGAAATGTTCTTGATGTGATATATCTTTGCACATTTTCATTTGCACTAACGCTCAACATATCTACGTTGGGACGTTCTTTCTTTATTTTTTCTGGTTTACATTTAAAACAACTTTTAACTTAACACTTTTGTCGATAGTTTCACCATCTTCTAAATTTATTTTGATGTTGTTTCCATTCATCAACTTTATATTAAAGTTATCCGTTCATGTAACAGTTTTCTTCAAGGAGTAAATCATATATAGCTGTTAACTTCTTTATATATAGCTTTTAACTCCATTTATTTTTTTTGGTTTTTCTACAATTTTAGAAACTGTAGGCTAAGTATCATTCCGTTTACTCTTTTATCCCAGATTTTTTACTCTTATTTTCGTTCAGTTCTTGAGCTAGATCTACTTGATCCGTATATGATGTTCTTCGACCATTAGTTTTTGGTTAAGAGTAGAACTAGCGTTCTCCTTTGCTTTAAGAGCGCAGTTTCAAGCCTCTTTGTATGCTCAAGTTCAAACTCTAATCAAATTTACCTAATATTTGACGCAAAATAAAAGTTAAATATTGGAAAGTCTTACTTCTTAATCAAAATCGCTGCACACTATTTTGTAAAGTCTTTGTATTGATTTGTGGATACAATTGAGACAACATGGCCCTGACTTGAAAGATTCCCTTTCAGATAGCTCGATTCTAGAACAATGTTGCAACACTGCATGCACACGTCCTAGCAACCATAAGAGAGAGGTGTCGTTCAGTAAATTTTGATAAGCATTTAGATTGTAACTCGATTGCGTTTGTTGTTGTAGGCGGTGGAGGTATTTGAAATTTCTGAAATGTTGTTGAATGTTTTGCATCAGTTGCCATCGTTCTAAACGATCTCATCAAAAAGAGGTATAATAATATAATTGCCACTTTTAAATACTGATAATAGCTCTGCAAATAAAATTTTTAATTTTAAATTATTTGAAATTCCAAATTGGAAATTAAATACTCTTCAATCGGTAAGAAAATACATTTTTATAACAGCTCACAATCCTCTTACGTCAGCCCATATCGCCCAAATTATTTTTGTTTTTTGCGGTATATTATGTCTGTCATAATGTATTACAATTTAGTATTTTATTTACCAAATATTCTAGAATTTTCTATCGCAATGTTAAACATTCACCGGTTTAATGATATTGAATTGTCATCAGGCGAATACAACACGACTTTGAGAGCCTATATTTACTATATACAACTTTAGCATTAATACGTTCTCACCTCTCATGTTTTAGAAAATGGGTGGAGAAATATATTACATATTTTGCCAACCTAGTCGAACTGGAAATGTATCATATTTGTATTAAAGAATTTAGACTTTAAAAAATTTAGCTATGTGAATTTAAACATATTTACGAATTAAGAATTTCAGAATAAAGATGTTGACGATTTTTAACATAATTTAGAAATTTGGGTGATTTTGAATTAAGAAATTAGAAAGAAATTTAAAATGTATTCCATTTTGTTTCGAAAAAATTAAGAATTAAAGAATTTAAAAATGAGAATTGAGAAATTTCAACAAATTTTCATTCTTTCTTTCGGTGCACAATCAAAGAAAATTGTATATCTAAACGATGGTATCGGACTATGACTTCAACTCAACTGTACGAGATTGAGTTCAACCTTATGGACGCACCAGTGATAGGAATAGAGAAATTTCAATTGATCTCTGGTGCGAAGTTCAAATCTTAGTTCGATACCAAATTAGCTGGTGTTTTAAGTAATGTATGCGTAAAGTAAAAAATCCTCTCAAAATGGTTTAAATCAAGATTGGTGCTTTAAGTTTCTATAAGAAATGGCCAACTACATTGATAATGACAATTGAAGTGAGGATGGGAAGTTGGTTAGAATTAAAATATTTTTAAAATTCGAAATATATTGTTTTTATTTAAATTATTAAAAATTTTTGGCTTCTATTGTGTCTTAATTCCAAGTGAACTCCTCTAGAAGACAGAATTGGAAGGTGCTGTTTTACCTTGATATATACGTTGTATTTATCGTTATACCACCAACTACTATTCTCTTGGCGATCCCGAAATATAACCGACAAATGAGTGGAGACAGCTGTAGTGAATATGAAAAGGAATAAAAAGACAAAACACGAATTTCCCATTTACCTAATAAACTCTATATACCGATACCATGAGAATTCCGTGGTTCCAGTCCAGCAGAGCAGAGCATATACATATTAATTATCTAAATAATAAATAATCACGCTATAGTGAAAAAAAACGTAACCAAACAATAAAAAATCGCAGCCACGTGCCTATTTCAATCATATCAACGTTATCGATTTCTTATCTCGTGGGAATTTTTTTATATTCTTAATATTTGTTATTTTTCCCTTGTGTCCAATTTATATATTATAATATATTGTACATCAGTTTAATTATTTAAATCGAATCGCGCGCACACATGACAAATTCCCACTTGAATTTTGTGTACATTTGTATAATATATACTTTTGTGTGTTTAGTTGTTTACCCAACTTCCTCCCGACGCGCAATAAAATTCGATAAATAAATTAATTTCGTAATAAATTTGGGTCAAAAACTTTATATACCGATTGTAATAATTAAATAATTGACAAAAATAAACTAATTTCACAAATCGATAATTTACAATATTATATAAATGAATAATGGGATGGCATTGAGCGTATAATTAAGCCGCACATTGTGTAGCCCGCTGCACACAATCATAAAGTTATCCTTGTAACGTTAAAATAACTCGAAAATAATCCAGCGAGTGCACAAAAATAAAAATAAAAACAAACACAAAGTACCTAGTTTTGGTTTGTTAATTTTTGTAATCGAAATAATAACTTCTCGTGCTTTAGCATATTATGTAACTTACTTACTATACGTATACATACGTAAATACATGACATTAAACCATAACGTCTTTTATAAATGGTTTTTGTTTATAAGAGTAAGTAAGTATACATTGTACACGGTTCGTAAATAGTTATAAATAAATAAATATATTCCGGAAATGTAAAATAGCAGAGATTCAAGTATTTCGATAAATCGAGTGATGAAAAGTGTCGAAAGTTTTTAATTTCATTTTAAATTTATTTATTGTTCGAGTTTCTTTATTGTTCGTCACAAAACATGTACATTGTATGTGTGTGTGTGTGTATTATGTGTCTCATTGAAGACTATAAATCTTTACGCGAGAGAAGTAAAACAAGTTTGTCTTCTTTGCATTTATAGAAGAAAGAAATTTCTTATTTGTTGCATTTATATCGTTTGTTTTGTACAAACAAGTTTTTGGCTGGTTGTCGTACGCCAATGTACATTGGCAAATCGAAAAATGTTCACATTTAATTCCGTAAAATTGTTTAAAATCGAGCACAAGAGGTCCACGCCCTCAAAATCAAAATCCGTTTATATATAGTTCCTATTGCAAATCCAATAAAATAAATCCCAATACGTAACCTGCAAGGCCGTTTCATATATATATATATATATATATATATATATATATATATATATATATATATATATATATATATATATATATATATATACTGCATGCATCAGCAGTACAAACAACATTTCAAAACCATTCTCTTTTCTCGTTTTTATTTCAAGATAACAAAAAGCATAAGAAAAGTGTTTAAAATAAAAAGGCAAACTTAATTCTTGTACACACATATAAATAATGTATCTGAACATAAGATATATAGAGTAAAATAAAATAAAAAAATACACAATTATTAAACGGTATACTAAAGAGACCGGTCGACATTGCAAGGTCATCAAATTAAGTGAATGTATGTACATAACAAGAAAAGAAATGAAAAAGCATAAGAAACCAGAACATTATGAAGTCGATAACTTTCACAGTGCACGCACATATACAGAACGGATTTTCGAGCAGCGAAAATAATTTGCAATCTTGAGAAAATTGGAAGAAGAACATTTTTTTTTAAGATTACGTAAATTTATTAACAAAACAACATCACATCATGTACATAATAATATACATTAAAAAACAATAGAATTGACCTTTAAGGTAATTACAAATTTTAACCACGTGAATTTTAATTTCTATATATTTTTTATTTCCATTTCCTTATATAGGAAGTACACGCATAAACATTTGATTATATTGCAATTGTTTTTAATCGTTAGAATGTTATTGTTCAATGAACTGAACCCAAAACAGGAAGAATTATTATTTACAATACAATAGAATTCGATAATAACGTTATACACATTCGACTAAAAAAAATCGGAATTTCCTCCTCGTTTAAATTTTTTAGGTTCACAATATAAGTACGTATGTAGATATACTCACAACATAAAAAACAACGAAACGAAACGAAAGATCAATTGCCAAACCTGATCCCAATTAAGAATTCAATTCACATCGACATAAAAAATAGAATTTTTCATGAGAATATATATAAGTTCTTCATTCTTATGCTTTGGTTGGTCGTCGTCGCTTTTTTTTGTTGTCTTTTATTTTTTTTGGTTTTGAAATGATCTAAAGAAAGAACGATCATAAAATCATGATAAAACGTGTTTGCTGGATTTGATTTCTGGTTCTTCAGTTATATCAAGTTATATCTCATTTCCGATTTAGATTTTAATTTTAATTGAACACAAATTTATTATGGAATTTTTTATCTTTGTCAAATAGCGTGGTATAGGTTATGCGTGTGATCGCGTACTATATGAACAAGCCAGTGAAGCGATCAACCTAATAAAATTATTTCGATTGGATCTATCATTTTATTGGCGCTAATTTTGCAAGATATGATCAGCTAAGATTTTTATATTTATTCTACTTACATTTGATTGTGCGGTTCGCAAAGGATCGCTGAAGATACGAATCGCAGATAGTACGAAAGCATGAAGAGGGCTTCATAATCACCCAAACGATTTATGTGAATAAATAAAAATAAAATAAAATAAAAAACCACGCTTATATTTGCTTTGAAAAGTAGCAAATAAAATGTTTTTTCCTTACTCCTATCAAGGTATATTTATAACAAGTAGAAATTTAAAATTAATATGACTAAAAATATAAGCGTGGGGCACTCCTTTACGGCATTAGTAATTTAAGACTACTAGGCACACGAAGTAAAGTCTTTTAGTAAGACTAATGGAACAGTCTATTCTGATGTATCCCAAGAATAGATTTTTTGCTGGAGCATTTCAGTTTTAACGTAAAAATGATATATTGAGAGATAGTATATACATTCAGAAGGAGCGGCCCACGCTTATGTTTTTAGTCATATTAATTTTAAATTTCTACTTGTTATAAATATACCATATAGGAGTAAGGAAGAAGCATTTTATTTGCTACTTTTCAAAGCCTTTTCAAAGCAAATATAAGCGTGGTTTTTTAAAAAGTTTTTTTTTAAATATTTATTTTATTTTCTACTTTTAAGTAATCGAAATTTACAATCAGTTTTTCGACCATGTTAACATTTGTCAGGAAGTTGCAAAAAGATAGATGGTATATCTATCTTTGAACCTTACCTTCTAGAGTGCGATCTGAGAGCGCTATGTCATATGATTGTTTTTTATTATAGCCAACTTTTATAAGTCTTTGTCAAATTTTGTAATCAATTTTTCAACCACTTGCGATAGACCAATTGAACTGAAACTTTGCATGCAGGCTTAACTCCGATGACAATACAAGATTCTAACATTTTTTCGGCCTAAAAGGCTTCGAAAAGTATGCATGCAAAATTTCAGCACAATTGGTCTATCGCAAGTGGTTGAAAAATTGATTATAAAATTTGACGATACAAACAGACACACAGTGAGCTAATATAAGCGTAGTAAAAAAAAAATAAAAATATTCAGTTGATAAAAAAAAATATAAATTAAAAATATTTGGATCGAACCGAGGATCCAACGAAACCAACGTCATTCTAACCACTCGACCAACCTTCCGCATGTTGTTTTTGTTGCTACATGCGTCTCTTATATTAGCAATATGAATAGAGAAATTAAATTAAAAATATTTGGATCAACCGAGACTTGAGCTTGGGTCTACGAAACCAACATCCTTCACTCTAACCACTTGACCGCGACCGCATGTTTTTTTCGTTGCTACATTCGTCTCTTATGTTAGCAATTTGAATAAGGGCTTTTCAAAGCCGTTTAGGCCGAAAATAATGTTAGAATCTTGTATTGTCATCAGAGTTAAGCCTGCATCCAAAATTTCAGCTCAATTGGACTATCGCAAATGGTTGAAAAATTGAATTGATTACAAAATTTGGCGATGCTAATAAGAGCGTGGTAAAAAAAAAAATTGATTGTGACAAGATATCTCGCATATATTTACTTTAGCGAATGAACTATATGACTCTCAGTAAATTTTTGTTGTGCCACATTCTGCTTAGCTTAATTATTTTGTCGTACTAGCTAGAATTGGCCAAATGTAAATCCTGGAATGAATAACGGCAAAGGTGCGTTATGGAATTATGTTCATATTTGGCTCAGAGGTAACCTATAGAGTGCCATACAATATTCCGATGAGTAAGTTTCAGTTTCAAAACTTTGGCCAGAATAATTTTTTTATACCAACTGTATTCTTTGTAAATGACGAAAAGTCTGGGATGAGCCAACTGTATGAAATCCTGGGATGTATCAACTGTATAAATTAAATATTTTGTAAAAGTCTGGGATGGATTTTTTCGCTTGTGTTGTCACTTTGTCACAGCTATTTTAAAAAATTCAGGGGTAACTTCAAGGGAGTGTAATATATAGCATGAGTTTGGCAAATAACTCGAAAACTACGCATAGTTTAGGGTCATAAAATAATGTGTTTGGTTTCATAATAGATGGCAGTAAAAACAAGGTAAACAGAATTTTCTTAACTGGAAATCACTAAACAGAATAATGAGCGTCAGCGTTAAAGTGGAGAAAGGATTTTGTATACAAATGCACATAAAAGATCACAGTCAAATTATTGTACCACTGAAGCGCCGTCGATAAAATTAGAAATAGATCCTAAAAAAAGTTTGGTGATAATGCATCACATACTTTCTGTGTATTTAATTTTGACAAGCAATGCTGCTTATCAATGTATCTTTGGTTCTGTTTATACCTTTAAGCATTTTTGAAAAAAATGTATTTATCAGAAGTTATAACGGGTTAAAGATGTTAGGCAGTATGAGCAACTATCTCAAACCAAGTAAACTAATTATACAAAAGTATATTAATTTACAATTTCTGATTATATTTCAAATTATTTCATTCAACATTTAAAGGATCAACTAAACATGGTTAAATTATCAATAATTCTCAATTTGTCGTAGGTCTATCACAAAATTAAGTTATTTTAGCAAAATATTTGAAAAGTTGGTCCATAATTTAATATTCCAGGAAGTTAAAAACAGAATAAATAATTTACTGTGATTGCATAAATTACAAATTTACTATGAGCAGAATTGTTAAACCCCACCATCTGATTTTGCTATTTGTGTTTTAATAGCAAAATCAGATGATGGCGTTTAAAAATTCTGCTCATAGTAAATTTCAAGCTCCCTGGGAAGATTTTCAAAACATCATCAAACACCTATCAAATTATTTTTGTTACTGCACGAAATGTTTAAAAATCAACCTCTAAGGTGATTAACTTTCTCAATCGTAATTTTTGAACCCCGCCTCACTTCCAAGCGGTAGTATTCCAACATATTCTGATATACTGTTCGGTTTATTTTTGGATCTGTACAAAATGTCTGTGAATCGGAGAGGTTTAAAATGTCCCTTATGTTAATTTTGTAATTTCGTATATCAAATTTAGAAGGTACAAAGTTTACCACGCTGTACCAGTGTTGCCAAATGTTATTTTTCGTGGGTGCCAGACTTGTGTCAAAACAGTGCTAGATTGACAGTATAGAGTGCTAAATTATGATAAATAATATTTACCGAGAGGATAGTAAATTATTTGAATAATTCGTCAATTTAAAGGATTTAAGTTCAAAAAATTCTCAAAACGAATATATAAAATGAAATGTTTTACTAGCACATCAAATATGGTCAGATTATTTCAGAGAGTCGAAAAATCTGTCAATACGTGCATTTTTAGACACAATGAATATAGAAAGGAGTTAGTGGCTTATAACTAACCACTAGCGTATAGCCAGTGGAACAAACAAAGGAATCATTTCAAAAGAGACATAATTAATGCATTTTTATTGGCTATGCAAGTATGTAGGTATATATAAACATAGATTATGCAGATTTTTATAATTATCTTCTGAAACATATTATAAAAGCATACACATTATTGTGTTGTATCACAACGTATTTAAAGTTAAGTAACTTTTTGAATTATATTATTTTTATATCAGTTTATTTTTTATTAATTATCATGATTGTAAGAACTGTGCTTTGAAGCTGAAATAAATTTACAACAGTAAAAAAAAGATGATCTTTGTGAAACTTTGTTTCAAAAAGATCATCTTTTCATAAAACCCTTTTAAGCCAAACCGAAATCAAATAAAATATTCCCACTAGATTTTTAATTAAAGAATCCGCTGAGTATATATCAAAATTTTAATTTCTTATTGGTAGGACAGATACGAAAATGTTTTCCGAAAGCTCCTTTTGTCATAAAAGAAGTTTTATATCAAATCGAAAACAAGTATTTATTTTTTAATTATAAACACAGATAATTACAAAAATCAAGAATTTAATTTTAATTTCGAATGACAATATTGTGAAACTGATTTTTAAAAAGCTCTCACTTTTCATAAAATAGCTTTTGTAGCAAATTAGACATAAATAAGATATTTTCATTGGTGTTTTAATTTAAAAACCAAATAAGCGATTAGAAATATCAAAACGCTTAACATTCTATCGGATTGGAATCTATTTAACAAACTATTTTTATTTGCTCTTTAATAAAAGAAACTTGTAATTAAAATTATTAAATTTAATTTAATATCCTTTTTTATACAAAAATCTCATCTGTTCATAATAGAACGTTCTTGTCGGATCGGAATCAATTAAATTTTAAAATTTCAAAAATAAAAATTTCCAATTGGAAGAGACTGTGAAACCTATATTCTCAAAAAGCTCAGATATCCTTTAAAACTTTTATGTTGGGAATAATCAATAAAAATAAATAAGCTTATTATTTAATTTAGAGAAACAGATTTACAAAATATAACTATGTAACATTTCTCCGAAAAGCTCATTTGTTCATAAAGAAGTTTTTATGTTGGATCGTAATTGAATGCAAAATTTGCACGTGTTCCAATTAGATAGACAATTCTGAAACTTTTTTACAAAAAGTTCATTTTTTATAAACGTGGTTTTTGTTGGATTGGAATCAATAAGAATGTTTACGCTTGTTCTGTAATTTAGAAGCTTGATTATGAATATTAAAAATTTAATTTAAAATTTGAAGGGTAGATAGGAAACATTTTTCAAAAAGAAGAAGGCCAATATTGTGAAACTTAGTTTCAAAAGCTCAACTTTTTCAATTCGTATGTACACTTGTTTTTAATTATAGACGCACATGATTACAAACACTTAAACTTTAAGGATAATTGTAATATTGTACCATTCTTAAAAAGCTCATTTTATCATAAGTATAACGTTTATCTCGGATCAGAAACAAATAAAATATTTACACAGGTTCTTTAATAGCGGAAGCCAGATGAATATAATTATTAAAAACTTAATTTCCAATTGGAAGGACCATTGAAAGTTTGTTATGAAAACTTGTTTCATAAAATGAGATTTTTGTCGCATTGGAGACCAATAAAATATTTCACGCTTGTTCTTTAAGAGGTGCAGATAATTTACAAATATCAAAAATATAATTTACAATTGTGACTGTTATGTGCCAAAAGCTCATCTTTTCATAATAGAACTTTTATGCCAGATCAGAATCAATTAAAATGCTTTATTCAACTATATTCAATTATTTTGGATCTACTATATGGATATCGGGAAGTTATGACAGATATTGATCCGAAGTTTGAACCATTGGGTTTTTTTTTTTTTTTTTTTTAAAGGACGTGGCGTAGACACTTGATTGGTGCGTATAGCCTTGCCTTACATTCACACACATTCATTCAACCCATTCATCCTATTCCCCACAAGTACAGTATACCACCTGCGTGGAAGTGACATGGAAGATGGGTCGGCCCATGAATTCTACATCCCAACAGAGGTTCATAGATGTTTTCAATTTAACCACCGATCATAATCGGGAGATGAAAAATCCCTTTTGCATCCCGCATCTGTTGGGATTCGATCCCGGTACCTCCCAATCCAAACGTCGCAGCTTTAACCACTGCGCTATTTGTTCGGTTACTCATTGGAGTTACTCGGCGAAAAGGAAAAACAGGGTAGGAGAAAACGAAAATCGGGTTGACGCTCAATATGTTGGATATTCAAGATCACCTATACGTCGTCTACAACGTTAAGGTAAATGTAAATTTTCTGAAAATGTAGGAAAATGTAGTAGGTTTTATAGCATAAATATTCGAATAAGATGGGTTTGTTTTTTCAAATTTATGACTCCTGACTAAAAAGAATAAACTATAGAAATGAACAATTAATTTCAAATGTTTTTGAAATTAGTGCTAAAAAGATTTATATATGTACAGTGTGAAATTGCAAATCTGGTTATTACGGTGCTAAAATAAATGGATAGTGCCAGATCTGGCACTGAAAGTGCTAAATTGGCAACACTGCGCTGTACATATAATGTTTGAAAATATCAAACATTTCAAAATGGGAAAATACCCCATAGATGAAATACAACCTACGACAGTTGCTCTTGAAACTATAAACTAATACAAGCTACGACAGTTGCTATTGAAACTATACTAGAAACTATGTTGTTGCCGTTACAGGGTTGTATTGCCCGCCAAAACATCACTCAAGAAGAATCAATACAAAAAATTATTTAATCAAATGGGAAATAGGTTTATAGCAGGAGGTGATCTTAACGCTAAGAACCTTTACTGCGGATCGAAACTAACAACAACTAAAGGAGAAGAGCTGCTGATTGCAATTATAGAAAGCAACTACAAATCGTTATGCACAGGCAAACCATAACATACTGACCGTCGAATCCAGCTATAATAGCAGATTTAATAGATTTCTTCGTGACGAAGGATATTTCAAAGCCTCACATGACAGTAGAAGAAAGTTATGAAATGAACTTAGAACACTCGTTGCCTTGATAGTCGGTGAAAACGCTATATAGAAAAGGAAAAAATTGCCGCTCTAAGTAATAAGTTCTCGGATTGGAACAGCAAAATACGACTGACGAGTCCACTGGACAACAATGAAGAACTGGATGCTGAAACTGTAAAATTTGTTAAAGACATTCAACAAGCAGCATGGGAAAGTACTCCTGCAATCAAAGCTAGAACTCCAGGACATAACTACCAGCAGTATACATAATCAACTTATTGCGAAGGAAATTATCAGGGAGAATTAAATAGCATCAAACAAAGGAGCCTCGAGATGAAACAGTAGTAAATAACTAAACTAAACAATAATCAAGAGAAATACAAAAATTCAAAAATAATTCGATCAGTCAAATAACACCACAACTGAACATTTTTTATGGAAGGCAACAAAACGTTTAAAGAAACCTGCAATCCAACAGGCTCTAATTAAAATGTTAGATGGAAACTGGGCTAGAAGAGATAAAGAAAAATCCGGTAGGCTTGCTGATAACCTGAATAGTATATTCAGACCCCTAGACTGTTAACGAGTTGAAACTTTCGATATCGAAGTCAGCCAAGATAAGCTTAAAAGTAGGAGAACACCGGGTTTTGACTTGATAGCAAGAGAGATGATGAAAGAACTCCCAGAGAAGGTAATTATTAAGTTTACCAAATTAACAACTGCAGCGTTTAAACTTAAATAACTTAATTATGTGCGGACTATTATGGAAGGTGGCTGAAGTCATTGTGATTCTCAAACCAGGAAAACCTCTACAGGAAGGAAAGTCATACAGACCATTATCACTATTGCCAATAATGTCATTAATAAATAAAAACAGTGTTTAAAGGCCATTATCATTAATGTTAAAAAATCAATAAAATACCCTGGCGATATAATAATGTGTGGTCTTCAATATTATTACCAAATTAAACCCATAACCATCTAATTGGGTATCAATTCTGATATTATTACATCTTGTATGTTTCATGCACAAGGGGGGATGATCAAAACTGTCATATCGACGAGATGTGTGTTTTTGATTTCCAATATAAAATAATTGAACATATTTTAAAAGTGCTAGACGGGTTAAAGCAGTGTGGTTGCTGGTGTTAAAATAAAGGTGAAGTGTCAGAATTTAAAATGTTAAATAAGAAATTTAATTATATGGGTGAAATAACACGGAAATAAGTGAAATATAAGTGAAAAAACAACAACAAAATATATGTACATGCAGAATGCATACACAATTGCGTATTCAGCAGAGACGCAAACCATCATATTCACCACCATATTTTATTAAACGATAAATATATGGACAAAATAAATATGCAATACCAACCTAATGGAAAGAAATGGTAAAGAAGACGAATCGGAATACGTCAAACTTAATGGACCTATGTCAAGTTTCTGGATAATTTATTTTACTAATTTTTCATGATATTTATACCTGTCTGTCAAGTAACTTATAATACTATAGGGGAGATTACTGCAGATTTCCATAGTAAACTCGCGTGACTTCATGTTATCGACAAAAATTAATAAAGTTATATCCTGTAGGTGGCGCACCAAACGTTTTTTAACAATAACATACCTGTTATTTCGAAGTTATTTCAGCCGTGTGTTTTCATTTATTTATTTACATTATTTTTAACAGCTGTTAATATCAAGACCAAAAATAACTGTATTAGTGTTATTGTAATTTACTGCCCACCGAAATACTCTCTAAAAGAAAAAGATTATCTTGAATTTTTCAGTAAACTAGGGAAAAGATTTGTAATTGGAGGAGATTTTAATGCAAAAAATATTCACTGGGGTTCTAGACTAACAACAACCAAAGAAAAAGAACACCTCAATGCTATCAGAAAATACGGTTGTGAAGCCTTATCAAATGGTAAACCGACCTACTGGCCAACTGATCCAAATAAAATACCAGATCTGATTGATTTCTTTATAGTGAAAAATATATCTGTAAATTATATACATATAGATGAAAGTTTTGACTTAAGCTCTGATCACTCCCCAATACTTTTGACATTAAGTGAAAGGATCATTCAAAAAAAAAGCTATCCTAGTTTAGTAAATAAACACACAAATTGGGAATACTTTAGACTGTCTTTAGAAAGAAAAATTAACTTAATGGTTCCGCTAAGGAGTGAGGAGCAATTAGAAAAAGAAGTTCACAAGTTCATATGTGACATACAGCAGTCAGCTTGGGAAAACCCTCCTGAAGTTAAAAAGAAAATTAAGGGAAACAACTACCCTAGAGAAATTAGAGAGCTTTTGGCAGAAAAAAGAAGGGCAAGGAGAATATGGCAACAAACTAGAGCCCCTCAAGATAAAACTAAGCTAAACAATCTGACTCAGCTACTTAAAAGGGAAATCAAAGATTTGAAAGACGAATCTATCAGTAACTACCTCAGAAAATTATCTAATGATACTAGTACTGATTATTCTCTCTGGAGAGCAACCAGAAGAATTAAAGGGCCAATAATGCAGATTCCTCCAATCAGAACAGAAGATAACAAATGGGCCAGAAATAACGAAGATAAAGTACGAAATTTTGCTGAATACCTGGAAAAAATATTTGAACCACATGATGACCAATCATTGGAAGCCGAAATAATAACTGGAGAGGTTGTACAGGAAAGTGAAGAAATCCTACGAGCAACACCAAAAGAAGTCATGTATGAGATAAAAACCAATATGAATCCGAGAAAAGCGCCGGGTTATGACCTTATCACAGCAGAAATTTTAAAAGAACTACCAAGGAAAGCATTATTAAAGCTCACCAATATTATAAATGCCACCTTTCGATTGAAATATGTACCCAGCCTTTGGAAAATTGCAGAAGTAATTATGATTCCTAAACCTGGGAAACCACCATACAAAACTGGATCATACAGGCCAATATCACTAATTACCAGTTATGTCTAAACTCTTTGAGAAGTTATTAGTAAAAAGACTAAATCCGATAATTGAGAGGAAAAACCTGATTCCAAATCATCAGTTCGGTTTTCGCAACCAACACTCAACATTAGATCAAGTACACAGAATAACTAATATTTTTGAAAGAGCATTAGAGGAGAAAAAAGTCTGCTCAACGATATTCTTAGACGTTGCACAGGCCTTTGATAAAGTTTGGCACGAAGGACTTAACTATAAGTTAAGAACTGTACTACCAATGCAATTCACTACAATATTAGAATCATACTTGAAAGATAGATTCTTTAGAGTAAAATTAGACGATTCCTATTCTGAATTGAAAGAAATCAAGGCAGGAGTACCGCAGGGCAGTGTATTAGATCCTGTCCTATACCTATTGTACACTAATGATCTCCCTGTATTAGAAAACAACACTGTGGCGACATTTGCTGATGACACGGCAATCTTAGCTGTTGGAGATAGCAACGAAGAATCAACTCATAGTTTACAGTTAGCTATTACTCAAATACATAACTGGACCAAAAGATGGCGAATTAAACTTAACGAAACTAAATCAGTTCACATCAATTTTACAAACAAACGACTCGAACATATTCCGGTTACAATTAATCAAGAAATAATACCGTATGCCAACACGGCTAAGTATCTTGGCATGACACTAGATGCAAAACTACGATGGAAAGCACACGTCAAAAAGAAAAGTGAAGAACTGGGTCTTAAATATAGAAAGATGTATTGGCTGATAGGAAGGAGCTCCGCTCTATCAACATACAACAAACTTCTATTATATAAACAAATATTAAAACCGGTTTGGACTTATGGTATCCAACTTTGGGGTTGTACCAAACAGAGCAACGTGGAAATCATCCAAAGATTTCAAAACAAAATGTTAAGGAACATCGTTGATGCACCATGGTATGTTTGAAACAGAGACCTCCATAGGGACCTTAAAGTGGACACTGTTTCAAAGGAAATCCAAAAAAATGCAGTGAGACACAGGCAAAGGCTCGAACAACATGTTAACACTGAGGCAACTAAGCTGTTAAACAACACTGATATTGTACGCAGCCTTAAACGAACTAAACCTTTTGAGCTGGTGTAATTGCTAGTGTAAACAGCGTAATGCTGATGTAAAATCCACAATAACGATGTGGTTTAATTCAATTTATCAGACACTATGGAACACCAGTGGGAAGAAGCCATAGATTAATACAACATAGTAAATTAAGTTAGAATAAAATTGCTCATTAGTCCAGGTGACTAGATTGTAATAATTGTTTATTTAAAATATTTAAATAAAATTGAAAAAAAAAAAAAAAAAATCTATTAATAAATAAAAACAGTGTTTAAAGGCCATTATCATCTATTAATGTTAAAAAATCAATAAAATACCCTGGCGATATAATAATGTGTGGTCTTCAATATTATTACGAAATTAAACCCATAACCATTCTATTTGGGTACCGATATGCCTGTATATCTCAAAGTGGGAAAGCTTTGCTCTAGATCGCTCACTATGAACCATATTAAAAGCTTCCATTCGGTATTTTATAAAAAACATGACAGGGTGTATCAAAAACACTTCATACTAAACATGTTGAAATTTCTGACGTTAAAATGCGTTAACCTAATCAGTCCAAAAAAGTTACGGACGATGCAATATTTTGTCAGAAATTACAAAAAAGAGAAAATTCCAGTGCGCTTAGAAGTCTTATTTCTATTTTGGGAGTTTTGAGATTCGGGAATTTATAACCTCACCAAAAAATTTCATCTGGATGGCTTTAAAAGATCTGCTGATATTGCAGAGCGGCCCAGATTCGTGTCCAAAATTTCAGAGTTGTTAGAGGCCAAATCAAAATTAATCCGTGACTCAGTTGGATCGAAAATCAATTCTAATATAAATATATGCTTAATTTATGATGTAAAAAAATATTTAGGGGGTGATGGGAAGTAGGTTAAATCATACGGTTTCCACTATTACCCAACAGGTAGGCTCCAATGCATTTTTGGTATAGGGGTATCCCCAATTAAATCAGGCCTAATCGCCTTTTGTAAAATAAAGCTATGGCTAATCGTGAGACATTTGTTATGTCTCAAGTGCGACCTTCCGGGCCACCCATTGTAACGTGTTGCACCAACCCTGTTGGTAGTCGGACGAGCTAATTTTAACGCAACAGTTTTAATGTTTGAAGTAGTATTTTGTATAGATGGGGTGGAAGTCATATTGGTTAGTGTAGCCATCTGAATGGGCATAAATCCGGCAACGCCCACGGTCATGGCACCATAGCCAATGGAGAGCAAGGGATGGGAATGGGGCGGGAGAACGGCTCATGAATTAGGTTGAATTGGTACTGTGGTGGTTGCTCTCGGAGGGTTTGGGATTAGGAGTATTTGTCAAGGATTTTATAGGCTGGGCTATTCGACTATGTTAAGCCCTTCCTCGGTTTTTTCACCATGTAACTTACTATAGAGTCCGATTCATCAAGTGCATAGATTACAGATGTGCATAGTCCGCTTGCCTTAATTCAGTACGTAGCGGGAGCAATGTCTCCCATTCTATATGAGGTCTACCAAAGTAACTTAAATCCTGCCTTAGTGAGTCATTCCAGGTGTAACATGGGCGTCTCAACTTTTTGGGACTTACAATGTAGGAGGACGCAGCTCTAAGAAGGTGGGTGGGATTCCTACGATGAATGTGTCCCCAATAATTAATTCGGTGTACCTTGATTCTTTTGGTAATAGTCTAACCATGTAAGATGTTCTTGATTTTAGGTTTTTTTTTTTTTTTTTTCAATTTTATTTAAATATTTTAAATAAACAATTATTACAATCTAGTCACCTGGACTAATGAGCAATTTTATTCTAGCTTAATTTACTATGTTGTATTAATCTATGGCTTCTTCCCACTGGTGTTCCATAGTGTCTGATAAATTGAATTAAACCACGTCGTTATTGTGGGTTTTAGATCAGCATTACGCTGTTTACACTAGCAATTACACCAGCTCAAAAGGTTTAGTTCGTTTGAGCCTGCGTACAATATCTGTGTTGTTTAACAGCTTAGTTGCCTCAGTGTTAACATGTTGTTCGTCTCACTGCATTTTTTTGGATTTCCTTTGAAACAGAGTCCACTTTAAGGTCCCTATGGAGGTCTCTGTTTCTAACATACCATGGTGCACCAACGATGTTCCTTAATACTTTGTTTTGAAATCTTTGGATGATTTCCACGTTGCTCTGTTTGGTACAACCCCAAAGCTGGATACCATAAGTCCAAACCGGTTTTAATATTTGTTTATATAATAGAAGTTTGTTGTATGTTGATAGAGCGGAGCTCCTTCCTATCAGCCAATACATCTTTCTATATTTAAGCCCTAGTTCTTCACTTTTCTTTTTGACGTGTGCTTTCCATCGTAGTTTTGCATCTAGTGTCATGCCAAGGTACTTAGCCGTGTTGGCATACGGTATTATTTCTTGATTAATTGTAACCGGAATATGTTCGAGTCGTTTGTTTGTAAAATTGATGTGAACTGATTTAGTTTCGTTAAGTTTAATTCGCCATCTTTTGGTCCAGTTATGTATTTGAGTAATAGCCAACTGTAAACTCTGTGTTGATTCTTCGTTGCTATCTCCAACAGCTAAGATTGCCGTGTCATCAGCAAAGGTCGCCACAGTGTTGTTTTCTAATACAGGGAGATCATTAGTGTACAAAAGGTATAGGACCGGACCTAATACACTGCCCTGCGGTACTCCTGCCTTGATTTCTTTCAATTCAGAATAGGAATCGTCTAATTTTACTCTAAAGAATCTATCTTTCAAGTATGATTCTAATATTGTAGTGAATTGCATTGGTAGTACAGTTCTTAACTTATAGTTAAGTCCTTCATGCCAAACTTTATCAAAGGCCTGTGCAACGTCTAAGAATATCGTTGAGCAGACTTTTTTCTCCTCTAATGCTCCTTCAATAATATTAGTTATTCTGTGTACTTGATCTAATGTTGAGTGTTGGTTGCGAAAACCGAACTGATGATTTGGAATCAGGTTTTTCCTCTCAATTATCGGATTTAGCCTTTTCACTAATAACTTCTCAAAGAGTTTAGACATAACTGGTAATAGTGATATTGGCCTGTATGATCCAGTTTTGTGTGGTGGTTTCCCAGGTTTCGGAATCATAATTACTTCTGCAATTTTCCAGAGGCTGGGTACATATTTCAATCGAAAGGCGCCATTTATAATATTGGTGAGCTTTAATAGTGCTTTCCTTGGTAGTTCTTTTAAAATTTCTGCTGTTATAAGGTCATAACCCGGCGCTTTTCTCGGATTCATATTTGTTTTTATCTCATACATGACTTCTTTTGGTGTTGCTCGTAGGATTTCGTCACTTTCCTGTACAACCTCTCCAGTTATTATTTCAGCTTCCAATGATTGGTCATCATGTGGTTCAAATATTTTTTCCAGGTATTCAGCAAAATTTCGTACTTTATCTTCGTTATTTCTGGCCCATTTGTTATCTTCTGTTCTGATTGGAGGAATCTGCATTATTGGCCTTTTAATTCTTCTGGTTGCTCTCCAGAGAGAATAATCAGTACTAGTATCATTAGATAATTTTCTGAGGTAGTTACTGATAGATTCGTCTTTCAAATCTTTGATTTCCCTTTTAAGTAGCTGAGTCAGATTGTTTAGCTTAGTTTTATCTTGAGGGGCTCTAGTTTGTTGCCATATTCTCCTTGCCCTTCTTTTTTCTGCCAAGAGCTCTCTAATTTCTCTAGGGTAGTTGTTTCCCTTAATTTTCTTTTTAACTTGAGGTGTGTTTTCCCAAGCTGACTGCTGTATGTCACATATGAACTTGTGAACTTCGTTTTCTAATTGCTCCTCACTCCTTAGCGGAACCATTAAGTTAATTTTTCTTTCTAACGACAGTCTAAAGTATTCCCAATTTGTGTGCTTATTTATTAAACTGGGATAGCTTTCTTTTTGAATGATCCTTTCACTTAATGTCAAAAGTATTGGGGAGTGATCAGAGCTTAAGTCAATACTTTCATCTATATGTATATAATTTACAGATATATTTTTCACTATAAAGAAATCAATTAGATCTGGTATTTTATTTGGATCAGTTGGCCAGTAGGTCGGTTTACCATTTGATAAGGCTTCACAACCGTATTTTCTGATAGCATTGAGGAGTACTTTCCCTTTGGTTGTTGTTAGTCTAGAACCCCAGTGGATATTTTTTGCATTAAAATCTCCTCCAATTACAAATCTTTTCCCTAGTTTACTGAAAAATTCAAGATAATCTTTTTCTTTTAGAGAGTATTTCGGTGGGCAGTAAATTCCAATAACACTAATAGAGTTATTTTTGGTCTTGATATTAACAGCTGTTGCTTGTATTTGTTCTGTTTCATATTTTAATTCCTCGAAGTGATTAATGCTATTTCTAATTATAACAGCACTACCTCCCTTGGCAGTATTTCCCGGGTGGATAGTGTGATATGTTTTATAATTTCTAAATTTGATAATTGATTGTCTAGTGAAGTGAGTTTCAGAGATGAGACAGACATCGATTTTCTCTGCGTCCAGAACCATTTGCAATTCCTGTTGGTGTTGCTGGAGTCCATTGGCATTCCAGCATAAAATTCTTAAGTCGTTAGACATGGTTTTGTTTAGGGATGGCTCCCTTGGTACTGTATTCTAGTTTCTGTAATCGCTGATCAAAAGTATTAAGTTTGCTTAATATCAGCTTAAGCGTTTAAGCGAGAATCAACGTTTTCCTTTGCTTTAAGGGCTTTAACTTCGTCTTCAAGAATTCTTATATGTTCCTGCATCCAAGCAATTGCATCATTTAATTGCTTATTTATATTATTAGATTCAACCAATGCAGCATTGGCCTTACGCAATTCCTGATAGAGCATTTCTTCTTTTTTAGAATTTTTGTCCTCTGGAAAAGCATTTCTCGGTAACTCCACAAGTTCTGTAGGTATTATTTTGTTAATCTTCGCGGTGAACGTGCTACAGGCTCGCGTAGGAGACCTCGGTAGAACCTGACTCTTTTGGAAAGGATCGATATTATCCATTTCTGAATCACTCATTCTCGTGGATTTACCAATATAGTTATTGGTGTACCACCTTAATTTAAACTAACAAACAACTCATCGACCCAATACTTTTGGCCGGGAGTGTATTTTGAATAAAATAAAAAAATAAAAAAAAAAATAAAAAAGCTAACACTGCACTTTTAATTTTTTTTTTTTTTTCACTATGTTCAATATGCACTTATACAAAATAATTAAAAATAAACTAATATCACTGCACTTTTTTATTTCTATTTTTTCGATTACACTTCTCCGATTCCACGTCCAAACCTCACAACGATTTGAAAGAGTTGATTTTACGTGAGCGAGAATGGTAAGGACTGAACTCGAGTAGTTTCTTTAGAAAAAAAAACTTGTATTTCTTTATCAGGCGTCGGTTTGCAAAGGTTAGAGCAGCTGTCTGTAAACCATGTATCAACACAGGGGAAATAACGGAGCGGATCGTAGAGATAACCGTCTCATATAGGGTACTTGATTTTTATGAATGAATTTCTGCATATGACGAGTTATTCAGAGCACCTGATGACACCCAGGCCGACTTAACTTGGAGGTTAAATATGTACCCAAATATCGCATCGTATCAACACGGTTGAGAGTGATACCGCAGACAACACTAAGCTGGGGGGTGGTACAAATGATGCTGAGGGATCTCGAATCAGAGCGGTCTATTTATGGGGGATTAGTTCCAAGCCCGCTAAGTTTAAGGCACCTAGTAATTCATCCAGAATGGGTTCTAATGTTCTGATGTCTCGTGCGATGAGTATAATGTCATCTGCATAGGTGAGTATGAGAGGAAGTTGCCACTCAACACGCTGATTTAGTTTAAACTCCGGGAATTGGTCTGCCACAGTTAGTAAAACCTCATTTGAAATTCCTAATTAACTCCTTTGCTTTTCTTGACTTTTTCTGTACAAATATTGAACCATTTAACAGTATAAATTAATTATGGTCTGATCCAGCAAACTAATACATTTTATTTCATAGCCCATTGATGCTGAAAAAGTAGATTAGAACTGTATCGTCCTGTGTTACTAAGTATAGGCTAATCCAGGTGTCTGTAACCGAGTCAATTTCTATCATACTAGTTGAACCTATCCAAATCCTATTTATGTTACGTGTAAACGGGTATGCCTAAAATTATGATAGTGTATGCCTCATATTAGATGAATGTGCTGCTCAAAATAAAAATTCAACGTGTAGCTATTGGTTAGCAAGTATATTCTGTAACAAGTCACAGTTTTATTCCACCAGACAGGGTGTTTGTTTGGTTTCATCGAAAAGGAAATTAAGAAGTTGGAGGTGATATCAACGAAAGAACAAATTTATGATGTTATATCCAATTATGCTACTGCTAAACTTGTAGGGCAGAACACCGAAGTATTCAACTTTAAACATGTTATGAAGACCACCATGAAATCAGTTCAAACGTGGCATTTTCAGATTTTAAAATGCAAACGGATCATTCTTACAAAAAACAACGCCAATAGTAGGTGGGGAGATTACATATAATAGTGATCAAAATGTTTTTAAGAATTTATTTAAGATTGGGAAAAAATCCGAGGATTTAGAACTCTACAATTACAGAAGGAAATAATTTAAGCCACTAAAAGAAAGTAGACGAGTAGTAATCGAGATCTGCAGTTTTATGTTAACGTTATAAACGGTTCTGACACTAGTGATCTCGAAGAAAATACTATCTGTGAAATAGTGGAGGAGGCAAGAAATCTATTAATATTATTAACACAACGCCTGGTATTTGAAATCCAGCATAAACGAGAACTATTTAAATTTGAGGACAGAACTAACAATATCCTAAGTGTTTGGAGTCGAAAGTTACATTATCCAAACATTGGTTACAAAAGTAAGCTTATCCAAAATTTAAAAGCTTAAAATGTTGTAATTCATTTAAAAGTTTATGATTTTTGATATGCTTTGATATACTTTGTGAAACTAGAACACACAAAATAAAGGCCAAAACAGTTATTCATGAATTGAAAAAAATTAATTTTTTGGATAATGTAAGGTTTGATTCTAGAGGCCACTTTAACATCTCCAACTTAACGTGTATCTCTACAGTGTATTTGTGTACACCACTCCCCAAACAAACAATTTTCCTCTTTGATTTATTACATCAAAACTTTGTATGAAGATTTTACCTTTTGCATCATTTTAATTCATGTTCTATCTTGTACAACCATGATTGTTAAAGGGTGTATCACAACATAACCGCACGACGACTTTCAAATAAAAATAAAATAATAAAAAATCTCAGAAAATTGAAATGAATTGAAAACAATATCCGTGTCTGTAAACATTAACAACTATATGCACAGTAGATAGGTACATAGATAGAAAAAAAAGGTCAATACATTCATTAAAAACATATTCAGTCGAATAATATATAAGTTTATATGTATGTACATATATCTACATAAATAACATCCAACAACAAAAACAGCAACTACTTTAATATAGGTAAATAATTTCTTAATAATACACTTTAAGTCGAAATATTTAATCTAAATTTAAAACCAACCGTATCTATTTTAATAACCCAAGCCAACAATATACAAATGTAACTCCTATACACATTTACTCGTATGAATAACAATATCTTAGACAATTAAGCACCACGGTCATGTGTGTGTATGTGCTTTACGATTATGAATTTAATGGAGCAGATTTAATTATGCATATGTACATATAATTACATATCTGTCCATATTCGTATATAGATACATACATAGAAGATTTCCTTAGATTAGAATATATGTACATAAGTCACATTTGAATGCGTATAACGCAAAGGTGGGGGGCGGTATTGTGTTGTTTAGGTCAAGCTCTAATTAAAAATATATGTATGTACTTAAAATCCATTGATTCTATTCTTAATTTTACAGATTACGGACCAAAAAATCACTAAAAACATGTAACATCTGCCATAATATTGTTTCGATAAAGGCAAAATTGTTTGACTGAGGGAGGCGAACGAGTGTTATAACTCGATACCATACCATCTGTTACAACCGTAATTATGTATATGTTGTGCATTCGATTATAATTACAAATTTACAACCTTCAAGTTAGATGCTGGTTGTATAATGGTGAGGAATTGACTATTTTCCAACCATCATATGTCACAATGCAATTTATAATATATATTGTCGCGCGCATCTTAATATTAATCGACTTTTATACATACAACAAAACTACAATTTCTTATGTATATATAGTTTATGGAGCACTACGGCCTTCTATGACCTTGCCTGTAGCTTATTCTTGTAAGAAAGAAACAAAACACGTAATTTAAAAGGTGTTATTGTCTTTGTGTTGGTATATACGTAAGTATGTATATGTATCCAGATATGTGATTGCCTCTTTCGCGTGAGAAGAGAAATATCATTATTATCTACCTTTTTAATTTTATTTATTTTATATAAGATGTTGTTTGTTATTTCTTTTCTTAAAATGATCGTTTTTGATTTCGTAATTGATCGAAAAATAAAATAAAAAACATAAACCAGTTGAAAATATTCACAAAGTTAAAAATAACATTGCATTTTGCGCTGTGTTGTGCGCTGGTTTTGCCATTAGGGAATAGTAAATTGTAAATTATCCCTCCTGCCAAGATCACCGCATAATTTCAGAAATTGAATTAACATTTATTGCGGCTAGACGTATAACTGTGCGCTCTCAGCTATGCTTAAACTATGGGTCGCGACCCAAAAGTGTTTTAAGTTTTAATTTTTAAATATATTTTATTGAGTATTTTTATATACAACTATTTTTGAGACCTTTACGAGTTTTGTAACCCATATAGATAATTCGAATGCCCTGTGGTCCGGGGCACTCATTTGCCTGAAAAATCTAAAATTGCAGAAACAAATTTTCCAAGAATAGCATCACAGTATCCTTTGCTTGTTGTAGGAGGCAAATAAACGGTTGGATCGCTGGGCTGACGATCTGCTTCCGTAAAAAAATTCAACTGTTTATAATGTCAACAAACGAAAAAATGGATAACGAAAAACCAACACCAGACCCCAGCTCAAGTACCCGGACACGAGATTTAGGATACCAGGAGCGGTAAATAGTTTAATCACATACATAAATGAGTATCGATTGGTAATTCTAAATCGTTGCTCTTCAAGAGACTCGCTGGCCTAAGAATGGAGATCATGTGTCCCAGGGCTATACGTTGCTCTAAAGTGGATATGACCTCGCAAATCGTGGACCTTGGTTTCTTCATAAGCCGTAGGTAAAGAGGGATGTTTTGAATTTCCAAGCAGTCAATAACCGATTGTGCAATGAAGTCACCAAGTTAAAGATAAATACTCATTTTACAATGACTTGGACGATCTGATGCAAGCACATTCTTTCCACCTCTGCTCGTGCTAGGAGAGCAACTAAGCGGATTTGTATAGACGGAAGAAGCGAGAATGGTGGAAGGTCGAGGTTCTGAACGGGCAACAACTGGGCCAACCGCCAATCGGGTCCGAGATGGGAGCCCCTGTGTCAATTGACGCAGTACTCGACGCATGGAATGGATACTTTACCGACCTGCTTGGTGTTCATCATGCGTCAGAGACTGTAGTTGAGTCACATCAAATACATACTGCGGAGATTTGCATTGAGGATCTATCCCTTGAGGAATTCACTAAAACCACACCGAGATGAAAATAAAACCGCTCACTTGGGGTGAACTGCATTAACTCGGAGTTCTTGATATTTGGGGGTGGGGTTTGGGGGTGGGGAGGAGGTGTGTGCGAATATATTTGTGGAACTGTACAAGAAAGTAGCAAAGATATGCCCCATCTTCAAAAAAGGCGATCGCTTGAAGAATGAGAATTTTCGCGGTAAGCTCTCCGTAGCACAACATGAAATAAAGTAAACTATCAAGGATGATTATGTTCGAATCGATCAGTCACTAATAAAGTCTGTTCGCTGCGAATGGTTTAATCTTATCAATAATCTTATTATTATGAGACATACGTCCCCGTAAGCATCATCTATAATCAATCGTACCTGGATATCCGGCAGCCTATGACTAGATCAATCGAGAGAGTTTTTGGTCTGCCCTGCGGAATACATATGGGAATATCATCAAAATTGCTACGATGGTCTAGAATGACAGTGACGCAGTTTCAAGGCTGTGTTAAAGTTGAGAACAGGCTATCGAAAATTTTTATAATTAACGAGGGTGTTCAGCAAGTATAGATGCTCTGTTCTCGACATTCTTGGGCTGAATAGCAACGGAGTGATTCAAATACTTGATACGCTTGTAGAGCTTTTAGCTTCTGTTGGACTCCAGAGTCCAGATCAATAAGTCGAAAACAAAATACATAGTTATAGGGACAATGGCACACCAGAATTTAGTAGTCGGCACTACACGGTTGAGTTATTGAGGAGGTTCAAATACTTGGTGCCTCTTTTGACTCACGATAACAGTGTGGATGAGCATGTTGGAGGCAATCGTACTTTGTATCCTCTACAGCTATAATCTAAATACCTATCAAGTATCGGGCCCGTTGTCTTGTCTGGATGTGAAAGTTGGACGCTGACGGACGAGTACGAGAGATGGCTCATTATATTTAAGAGAATAATCATGCGTCTGATTTACTAAAACATGCATAAGATGGTACATACCGAGCTCTTTACAATATCGAGATCAGAGATCTGATGAAGAATCAGAATCAGCCATCTTGAACACATTTAGCAGTTGGAGAAACAGACGTGTAAGCCATGAAGCCAAATAATTTGTAATTATCTCATCATCGAAAGTAGACTTTCTTCATTTGTGGAATTAAATTTTCATGTCCAATGCGGAGTTCGAGACTAACTCGTTTATATCTGCTTTGTCGAAGCCACCTCGGTTCATTTGTTTGCCTTAACAAAAAAATAAAATTTGTTTAATTATGCCTATAAAATCCAAATGTTAAATAAATTGTTAATTAATTACATATTAAATTTTCAGCGCCTTGGTCCTTACCTTGATCGAAATGAACAAAGTACTTAATTATGAGAAAATAGCCGTTTTTTCAACAACTTGGTCAGAAGAAGGTTTTTCTATGGAACCAAATAAATTTTACGTATTTTACAGAGCTGATATACCTAACAACGCAGAGCTGGCTGACACTAATAGGCTGACGGTATGGTGTTTGCCTTATCATTAAAAATGTATTAAACATAAACACTTTTGCCATTGTACAGGTAACTCTTCAAATATGCGGGTTTAATTAATGCGATTTTGGTTTTATGCGATTTAAATTTGAGTCGTAATTTTTGAAACATGCGGGAGGTATCGGTTTAAAATAAAAAAAAACCACCAAAACTTTAGGAAATAATTGACAATGTTGCCGATCAAATATTCAATGCCGACGAGACCGGCTTATTTTGGAAATAAATGCCTGATCGGAATATAATAATATATTTCCAAGAACGAAAAAAAAGCACAAGGAATTAAAGTTGCGAAAGATCGCATTTCACTATTATTATGCAGTAATTCCTCGGAAGGTTTAGTAACCAAACCAATGCTCGAAAAGTTTGGATGATGTACCTGTTCAGAGAATGGTTTTCCGAAATATTTGTTCCAGAAGTTGCGCAATACCTATAAATAGAAATAATTTAGGTTTAAAAGTTTTGCTTATCATTGATAATTGACCTAACGTGAAGGTAATATTTATACCAGCTAATACGACATAGTTGCTGCAACCATTAAACCAGGGTATAATAGCCACCTTTAAAGCAATATTTTTACGGATTACATTTAATTTCATCATAGATAAAAATTTCATCATAGACCAGATGTAACAGTTACCGAAATATGGAAAGAATACTCTATGAAGAATTGTGTACAATTTATCTCCAAAGCCATTAAGGAATTAAATCAGAATACACTTCAAGGTTCCTGGAAAAAATTGTGGCCCGCGGGAGCCGAAGGCTTTCATGTTGTACCAGAAGCAGAAGCTGAATCAAACCAAGTGGTGGCTGTAGCGCATTCGGTCGGAGATGAAGGATTTATTGATACCACATTGAATGAGGTGCACGAATACATGAGATTAGAAGAAAACTTATCTGAGGAAGATCTTCTGATTTTATATGACGAAAACCAGAATTGAATGAAAGAGAATGAAGATGTATTGGAATCCGAAGAGACACCAACATTTAAACCAATCATATTACAAGAGGAGCTTCTCTTTTTTCGAGGAGCATGATCCAGATATTGAGAGAGGGCTAAAATTTCATCACGAAGTGAATGGCACCATATTACGAAATTAAAAATTAAAAATCAGAATCTAAAAAGCAGAAATTAATTACAGATTTCATAAGTTGTAGCCTACATCTGCTCCAAATGAAAGTGTTTCAAGCGACGAAACTGTTATTACGCCTGCAAAACGGCAAAAGCTTATGACCAGTTTTTTCCGAGCAAGCTATTCTACTGATCGATGACGACGAAATTATGTAATGATATTTTTAAGAAAATAAAATTTCGGCATTTGAAATTATGGTTGAGTAGTATAATGTAGTGGGCCCCTGTGGTCGGGGGGCACTCACATGTCTCGTAAATCTAAATTACACGAACATGTTTCCCAAGGATACCACCACAGTATCGTTTGCTTGTCGTAGGAGGCGACTAAACGGTTGGATCGCTGGGCTGACGACCCGCATCCGTAAAAATCAAGTGTTTATAAAGTCAACAAAAAGAAAAATGGATACCGCCAAAACTACACCGGACCCCTGCTCAAGTACCCGGACACGAGATTTAGGATCGGCACGTGGAACGTGCAGTCACTTAGAAAACCAGGAGCATTGGAGGGCCTAATCACGCGCATGATGGAGTATCGGTTGGAACTCGTTGCTCTTCAAGAAACTCGTTGGCCTAATAGTAGAGACCATGTGTCCCAGGGCTAAACGTTGCTCTACAGTGGAGATGACCTCGGAAATCTTAAAGCTGGATTTCTTCTTGGGCCGCAGGTAAAAAACGCTGTTTTAGATTTCCAAGCAGTCAATAACCGATTGTGTAAGCTTCGCTTGCGCATGAAGTTAGAGAACCTGTGCGTGACTGCGTGAACTCTGTATGGGAGGTACTGAAAACTTCGGTTGTCAGTGCTGCTCAACAGACTTTAGGTATAGTCAGACCCAAGAATGATTGGTTTGATGACGAGTGTCGTCTTGCAGTTGAGAAACAAAATATAGCCCATAATGATATGCAACAACGTCTCACAATCGCGAGGAAAAACAAGGCTGGTCTTGCAAGAAGGGCAGCTAAGCGGATTTGTAGACGGAAGAAGCGAGAATGGTGGAAGGCCGAGGTTCTGAAAGTACAACAACTCAGCAATGAGCGCAGTTCGCGTAATTTCTTTAAAGGAATTACTGGACTGCACCATACTTTCAGGCCTTCGTCAACCGCCATCCGGGACCGGGATGGAAACCTCTGTGTCAACATTGAGGAGCCATCCCATGAGGAATTCACTAAAGCCATGCAGAGATTGAAAAGAAACCGCTCACCTGGAGTGGACTGCATTAATTCGGAGGAATTGTCTTTTCGACCTTATTCGATTAGTATGGCGAACCGAAGTTATGCCTGACGAATGGAGAGTGGCCGCGATATGCCCCATCTTCAAGAAGGAAGACCCCTTGAAGTGTGAGAATTATCGCGGTATAGCTCTCCTTTGCACAGCATACAAGTTACTGTCATACATTGTATTGGATAGAATCACTCCTCTAGCGGAGGGCTTGGTTGGTGACTATCAGGGAGGGATTCTATCTAAATATTATGAGACATCCGTCCCCGTACATCAGGTGTTCCTGGATTTCCGGCAGGCCTATGACTCGATCAATCGAGAGAGTTTGTGGTCTGCCCTGGAATACCTTATAGGAATAGTGACGCAGTTTCAATGCTGTGTTAAAGTTGAGAACAGGCTATCGACAATTTTTGTAGTTAGGTCGGGTGTTCGGCAGGGAGATGCTCTGTCCCCGATACTCTTTAATCTCATGTTGGAGTACATCTTTCGTAAATCTAAAACACCACAGCGCAACATCTTATATCGCCAGTCCAATCAGGTGCTTGCATATGCAGATGACATATGCGTGATTGGACTGAATAGCAACGGAGTGAAAGAAATACTTGATCCGCTTGTAGAGTTTTCAGCTTCAGTTGTCCAAAACGAAATACCTGATCTCTGGTTTTAGGGATAATGGCACACCAGATTTTAGTAGTGTACACCACACGTTTGAGGGAGTGAGGAGGTTCAAATATTTGGGTTCTCTTATCACTCACAATAACAGTGTGCGGGTGAGGATATTAAAGTGCGGCTGGCAGCTGGCAGTCGTTCTTTGTATCCTCTAAGGCCACTGCCACTAAAATCTAAACATTTATCAAGTGCCGTGAAGCTGAAGCTTTACAAAGCGTTGATCAGGCCCGTTGTTATGTTTGGATGTGAAAGTTGGGCGCTGACGGATGAGTACGAGAGATGGCTCCTTACATTTGAGAGAAGAATCATGCATGTGTGATGTACGGCCCAAAACGCGAAAGCGATGGTACATACCGAGCAAAAACATGTTTTTGCTGAATGTATAACGATTTTGATACAACTTTGAGTTACTGAGAGTGCTAAATATAGGCTAAGCTATATGTAAATATGGAAGAGGTTCAGGCCTCAGAATAAGTACAGAAATTAAAAAGGTAATTAATTTCTATTAACTATTGTGTTGCCGTTCTTAATTCATTCAAATGGGTTGTCGAGAAATAATGATTATTATGTAAAGTTGTATATATGTATATGTATTTTAAAAAAACAAATACACTTAACAACAACGTTTAGTAATTTTTTTAGGTTCTTTACTCATAATAAGATTTGTACCCATAAGAAACTGATAAGAAATAGGATTATTTATTATACCATACACTCGTACATTCAAAATATAATACCTTCTTTTTAAGTGAGTTTGAAACTGGGTTTTAAAGTAATCACCCTAAATTAACCCAAATAACATGCAACCTAGATAATTTAGTAATATGGTTATAAGAATGCCACATTTCATATATACCCACATGTTCACTATACCATCACCATCAACGACATCCAATCATCATCATTTCTTACACACAAAAAAAATACTTTCTTCTCTTTAACATTAACATAATATAGTTAAATTCAAAAACTAAAGTATTTCGTTCCAGTGTGATGAGTTCAAAATAGTTTCTTCTGTATACACATTATTGTAATAAATCCAATAATAAGATTTAGCTTATAACAATACACAACTAAAAAGTCCTCTCGCTAAATTATGATTACAATCAACATTTGTGGCAAACGAACGATTTTTTTTGCGTAAACTAAAATATCAAGTCTCTTGTTATATAAGCTATATAGTTTAGACGTACAACAGCAATAGTTCGCTCTATAACAATTTTTTTTTGTTTGATATGTAAGATTCGTTCCAGTTGGTCAGAATTTTGTATGTTTGTATATATGTACGAGTGTACATATTTATATAGAAAATGAGTTCAAGCGAAAAATAAAACGAAAATGTGAAATGTTTTTATTTATTATGATCGATATCACCTGCTTTCTAGTTTTTTTTCGGTTTGTATGTATATAAAGTACGCGTATAAATCTCCAGGTCCCATATTATAAACCATCTCGAGATGTTATTTTATATATCTGCATAATAATAAGCTAATAATTATAATAAAGGCGTTGTTTTTGAAATGATCATAAATTAAAAATTTTTAAGATCATTCTGACATAGATACGGACAGATGTTAAAATGTTGTTGAAAAGGATAATTTCCATATTACACATGTGTTCGAGCACATATGTATATACTAATCCAACCCCATAAATAGACATAAATGCAGTGAAGTATATGTATATATTGCAAACCATATACGATCAAATCAATATACTATATATATTTGGGTGTTGCAATCGTGGCGTAATGATTTCATTACACGATCAAATCTGTTTTGTGATCAAGAGAATAAATATGTACTATAAATTTTAAATGGTTTTGTTTATTTTTTAACTGTGTATATATGTATACATACATACAAATACAAGACGTAAAATATCGTTGCATGCATGTTGCAACTTGGATCGCGCATCGCTGTGTATATAAAAATAAACAGAAACGACTAAGAGAATTATGGAAAAGATCAATTGATATTCTTTTATATATAAATATATGGAAAGATCATATGATGTTTTATTTGTTGTGTTTGTACTAATGAATTTTCTTTTAACAGTAAAACATGTCAGTGGCGTGGCGCCCACAAAGAAACATTTATTTCAATTGCATCACAATTGGCGTCGCCTCCAGGTTCAGGTTCTTATTTGATTGGGTGAATAAAAGTGATCTAAAAAAGGTCAGTTTCAAATTGTAAGTAGTTTTGCCTTAGGGAATAAAATGTTAAAAATAAAATGAAACCGGCACTCTGCAATGGAAACAACGATGAGAACCGGAATTAGCGGCAATTTAGGGCTCCCCCCACATCAGTAAAGATGGCACAAAAGCCAGGGAGTAGTAGAACCAAAAGTCAGAAGTCGACTTTCAAAAAGGTACACAGATCTAAACTGTTTAGTGACGTTGTGAAGGAGTATGTGTTAGTGCTAGCCGTTATTGACAAAAGCCATCATGATGGCAGCATAACTGAAAAATTAAGTTTGATTACAATTCACTTCAGTTTTTCTGGAGGTCCTGGGAAAAAATGCTGGCCTTTCTCCATCCTGAAGAGATGCAGGATGGCACCAAGGATTCGTTAAATTAACGGCGTGCTCAGATCAATTTTATAAAGATCAGTTGGCGGAAAAAAAAGCTGTGAGTTAATTACTAATTTTGCTGAGTTAACCGAAAATTTTAAATATCACAAATTAATTTTAAAATAAGTATGTCCAGTGTAAAAAATTGCAGTGTAAGATTTGCAACAGATTTTTGATTATAGAAAAATTTAAGGAGTAATTACTCTACAAAGCTTATTTTCTATTTATATATCCGTTCTGAGATTTGCACTGTACTTAGTAAAATGTAGATTAAAATTATTGTAGCTGTGAATTTTAATCAGTGCATTATGGAATGGAAATCAACTATAACCAAATAAAACTTAGAATCTTTTAAATTGTTTATTTTTTATTTCAGATATATTAATCGAAGAATTTCTTAATTTTAGCAACGTTTCTGATGTCAGTGGCCCAACCAGCTGTTCACAATTATCAGCGTTTTCCGCTAAAATAATTTTAATGTAAGTTTAAATTTTAACAAACATAATACTTCTTACTTTTTTTATTGTTGCAGTTCAAACAACTATGTAACTTCAATCAAGTGTGAATTCAAGTGTGAATTTTAAGTAAAAATCAAAATGCTGGAATACGCAACGCAAAATGCGTGACGTACGAGTATATGAACAAGAAAATATTATAAAATTTTCACAATTCCCGATATAATCACAATAAACATAATTTTAATTTTTTTACAGACTCGTAACCAGCTGATAATAAATGAAAGACACACCTGAAAAGCGATAAAACATGCATTGAGAATGATACTATTGCTGATGAAGTATGAAAGTCCGCTGTTTCGTGCGGATGAAGTTTTTTCTCAATTTGTCCTAAATTACGTACGTCATTTAAAGTTAGGACACTTTTAGTACAAAATTCACTAGTCTATATAGGCGAAGGAAGTTTTTTCTAAAACTGCATTAATTTTTTATTTATGTAAATGTATTAGTGTTGATAATAAATAAATAGTATACTTTCGGGCAGATTAATTTGATCGTTTATTTTAAACATTACATAAACTAATTAAAAAAATTACATGGCCATTTAATTAAAATTTGGTTTGAATATCACCACCCAGCTTGGCTATTTAACATTCAAAAGTAAGTATTTAACGTTACAAAACCAGCTTGCCGATTATAATACAAAATACAATTCATTAAATTTTAGGGCAATTGTGATTTTTATCTTAATATTTCATATTCAAATATATAAAAAAGTCCGAAAAACTACGAATTTCGTAAGAAGTGGGCAGTTTATGGAATAATTTTTAATGAAAATGGCCATGACCGCAACTGAGCTGATATTTTTTTGTTTGGCCATTGTGCTTTCCATTTTCTGGTCGCACAACAGATTTTTAACTTGGATATTTCATATCCCCATATGTATAATACACTTGTGTGTGCTAGCTGCAACAAAACAGTACATAGATCATGCAGCGGAATACAAACAACTATTTTCGATAATATGTGTTAAGTTTGAATCCCTGATATGAAAATACGCATTCAAAAAGCAGCTGTGTTGGCCAATTCAACAAGGCTATATCTCTATCTTATATTTGAGTCACCTCTGCGGATATTTATATTGAGGACCCTTCCCATGAGAAGAGATTACTAAGGCCATGCAAAGAACTAAACGAATCCGCTCAGTTGGAGTGGACTGCATTAATTCAGAGATCTGGATATTCGGAGGGGATACTTTATGGAACTGTCTTTTTGTCCTTATTCGATTAGTATGGAGAATCGAAAATATGGCTGATGAATGGAACGTGACCGATAAGCCCAACCTTCATAAAGAGAATTAACTTGAAGTGTGAGAATTATCACGGCATAGCTCTCCTTTACACAGCACACAGGTTACTAAATTACATCATATTGGATATAATGAGTCCTATAGCCGAGAGCCTTATTGGTGACTATCAGGGAGGATTTCGTCCTAATCGATCAGTTGCTGATCGCCGCGGATGATTCTATCTAAATATTATGAGGCATTTATCCCCGTACATCAGGTGTTCCTGGATTTATGGTAGGCCTACTACTCCATCAATCGAGAGAGTTTGTGGTCTGCTCTGGAATACCTAGGAATGCCAACAAAATTATTAAGCTTGTGTAAAATGACAGCTCTGAACAATGTCTAGATCAGAGTTCTGATGAAGATTCCCGATATTGTTTTATATGAAGTAACATCTCAGTGAGTACGCTGGCACGGTCACGTTCTGCGTGCTGATCTAGAACGAATTGTGCAGCGATCTCTGAAAGAAGAGCCACCACATGGTAGGCGCAGAGGTTGTTGCAGGCGACGATGGCTCCATGGTGTAGAGAACCACTTGGCTTTATCAGGTTTTCTAAGACAGTATGAGTACCAAGCTCAGAATCGACACCGGTGGATCTAAATTATTGACTCAGTAAGGAGCCTTTTAATACCATATATTATACTAATATCTCCATGTCGCCACGAAAACCAATGATTCCGGTCACAAAAGATTAATACAAAAATATAAGCATTTAAAATCTAAAAGCTACACATCTGTTCTGTGGCCAGGAAATGGATATTTTTATATGTTTGGATATGAAATATTCGAGTTAAGATAAATACATTCAAGTTTGTTGTAACACAAAAATATCACTCCATGTAGGAGTTGTCATGGCCAAATTAAATAAGAATTATTCCATAAACTGCCCACTTCTTACGAAATTCGTAGTTTTTCGGACTTTTTTGCATATTCGGATATGAAATATCCAAGTTAAAAATCTGTTGTGCGGCCAGAAAATGGAGAACACAATGGCCCAACAAAAAAATATCAGCTCAGGTGCGGTCACGGACATTTACATTAAAAATTATTCCATAACTGCCCACTTCAATATTATGAGGAGTGATCTGTTTTCCAAATTTTAATTTTTTTTTCATATTTAAGTGTGCGTTTAATACACAAATTAATAAATTATAGCGTTACTTAATTAAAACATAAAATAAAATATTTCCGCCGTAATGTATGCAATTAATTTGATATTAACACCAATACATTTACCATAAATTAAATGTTAGGACACTTTTAGGACAAACTTCCACATCGTGCTGTTTCATTATCTGCAAACGATAATTAAATTGATATTAAATTTAGTAAAAGAATATTGTGAAATTCACAGAGCTGCGTAAATATTACAATCTGTTTTTACTAAGGTCAATTTTGAATTTATTAATGCTTAGTAACTAACATCCAATATTAGTAAATGCAGCATATCCACAAAAAAATAAAAAAAAATAATTTACTAATTGTAATGTTTTATTTGAATAGCCTTATTGTCAGTATTTGAAAAGCGCTTAGTTGGCTCAAAAATTACTAAGCTTTTTATTGAAGAACGCACATTTTTTTTTTTAGAGTAGCTTAGACGAATCCTTAACATTACAAAGATCAGTAATCCCGATCTTCCAGGCGGTAATTTGAAGATCGTAAGGCAACAGGAAGCCAAAGAGGGCTCTAGATTATCCACCGTGGTAATAACAAGAAATCACTAGCTCATCTTGGTAAAACAAAGGGACTAATCGACATTTTTTTAGAGTCGATTATTCTCAGAGTTTTTAAAAGAGACGAGAAAAATCAAATCCTCATTCTTGTAAAAACTAATTAAAATATTTTCCATATTTCCCAATACAGCAATGGTGATATAACTGCGGTGAACCTGGAAAGTGTTGCTTTATAACCTGGCGGAACTGGTCAACGAAGCAGAAAATAGGAGAAAATAGGAAAGACTATATCTATCATAATTGGTCAGAGAATAGGTGGTGCCACAGAAACACTCATTTTCTGACCATACATATATATAGGTAACTTATAGCCTTAACATTTATCCTACTTCTGTCACCACTCCTTTAATGCTGCTAGTCCTATGGTAAGCCTAAGGACAAGCAAAAATCAATATGGTATAGTCAAAGGAACTGGGGACCAACCGAAAGGCTTGTAGGCAAGTCTTTAACAGAGCCAAAACAAGAGCGGCGCTCGGGATTGGAGTTTCTATAAGGAGGAAGGTTCTTATAAGTCGTAAAGATCGTTCTGTGATAAAATGGAGAAAGTCTTCGAGACCTCTCGCCTTAGGAAGATTCTATGTATAAACCTACCCAGTCCATCAAAAGTTATTTAATTAAATTTACTGTTCTTGGACTGTTTCTAGTAAGGAATCTTTGAAGCTTCTTCTGAATAAAAAAAAACAGGACTGACATTTTTGTAGTTTTTGAGGATTAGTTTCTGTAATACCATATACATTTTTGGAAATATTTTTATAATTTAAACAAAAATGTAAGTAATACGTTACTTTATTGACGAATTATTAAAAGTACTTCATAACTTTGTTATTTGACTCGGTCGTATAATAAACGAAGAACTAAATACACGTAATTAAACTAGATAAGACGAAGTTGATCTATAGTGAATTCCAAATATTGGATGTTTTAAGTTATACAAAACCAATGCTTCTACATTAGTTTAGTAATTTAGTAATTTGAGAGGTTTAAGTTTATTTTGTCCATAGTAACTTTGGAACATCGAATCTCCTCCAGGAGGGATATTTGAAACATTCCTTCTTAAAAGCGTATCTTTTGGCCAAATTTCTACTAAATTAGGTACAATGGTTTCGACTGGGCATTGAAATGTTGGCGCCGAGGTTTGGAGCGAGTTTGGGGGACTTGTGTAACGCAGCATCTTAAGATACCACTTGAGCAAATTGCAGGGGCGCCGTATCTTTTTGTAAAAGTTGTTACTCTTCCAAACGATTTACATCACTTTCCAAAATGTCAGTTATTAAATTGTATCGTTTAAATTACCGCTAATAACAGAAGGCCAAATAACATAATTTTTTAAAGTACCTGCCAAAGGATAAAGCTTTGATTCGTGTTGAGTATGTAGTTCATAAAACCAATGAGGGTTATTGTTACTCTAGTACCTGCGATTATGTCTATTTATCTTACTTGTGGAAGAGCCTGCGATATGGATCCAGAACAGCTACTCCAATAGATTCGTTTCTGATTGATTTATGAGCTTCACGTTTTTTTTATTAGCAAGTAAGCCGGTTTCGTGAACTTTTGCTTACATTTCAATCGCATACTTGTATATGTTATAATATTCTGAACTTTGGCAGGTTTGTTTAATAATTATAAGTTAAAGGTATTTTTTGTACGATTTGATTATACAACACCCATATTTCAAAGTTTTAGACAAAAAGTACTATATAGCAATAAATTCGTTATTAAATTACCTTTCAAACAAAGTGTCATACATGGAATGTTGGTATTAATAAAAATTGAGGGAATAGCTTTAAAGGTGCGGGGGCGGAAAGCACCCTCAATGCGAATATAGAAAATGTGTCCCATTTTTCAAACCTATTTACGTGTTTTTACGTTTCTCACAAAAATAAATTATTTATTCGAGTTATTTGGGGTGGGTTAATTTCGTGGGGAATCTTGAAAAGAAAAATTCATATCAAAAATTTTTAAAAAACTGAACGACTATTCGACACGAATGTATATTATAAAACTTTGTGGTAGGTATAGCTAGATTTCTTTTAGTTACCGCAGTTATTGGCGATATTTGAGCTGCTATATCAATGGTTCAAAAATAATTTCACTTTTATACCTACAAAAACGTCAAAATATGCGGTTGCAGAACAACGGGACTCCTCTGTACTATGTTCTAGTAGTAAGATGCAACACTTCAACATAAAATATCCAAGTCGCTGGATTGGAAGGGGAAATATAATTCCACCATGGTCTTCGAATCTAAATCCCATAGACTTTTTCCTATGCATTTTCCCTATTGCAGTTAGTTTATGAAAAGGAAAATCAAACTGAGCAAGAAATCCAGTAACGAAAAATCGAATCGATCAATTTTATTAAAAATAAAGAATGGGCCTAAGGGATTAAAATAAATTTTAACCAGCGATGCCCATTGAGTATTATGAGTATATAAAACGGGGAAACATCGAAATTGCCAACGATATTTTGGACGGTGCATTTTTTAATAAATACGATTAATTTACCTTTGCAAATCGATGACAAAACTCCGTTTTGAATATCTTTATTTTATGTATGTGATACTATTTTAGAATATGCATTAGTGTCGCAAGATATCCTGGGCCCGTATTGTTGAATTCCACATCAATTGCCCCGTGTGAACATCTATCAAAACTCCCCATTCAATTCCCTTAGTATTTCCCTATACATATTCCACTTGCAACCAAAAGCCGGGGTGTCGTGATGTTCTACCATCACAATTTTCGATATTCGATAAAATATCACTGATTTCGATAAAATGGTATGTTGTATCATTTTCGACTATCACAATTTTCGACAATCTATCACTGAATTTTTTTCTTGTGATACACATAATCAGCAAAAATTACTGACTTTTATTTGAATTTATTTGAATTAAATTACGAAAACTTAACGAATTAATAAATAATATTTAATTTTATAATGTAAATACATATAAAAAATTTCAAATATTCAATATAATATTCAAATATTCAATATAATATCGCAGAGATTTATAAATAACGTACTTACATTTATTATGTTTACAAGATAATTGACAGATTGTCAACTGTTCAATAGCTATTAAAAATGGATGTCAAACGTAATTTCATTTTCGAAAATGTGTTCCTTTATAGTATCCATCGAAAATGGTGCTGCAACATACCGACAATCACTTTTTTCGATGCGATGTTCACTATCGAAGTGATGGTAGAACGTAGAACATGTCACCCCCGTATTCTTGAAACATTCGGAATTTTTTATTCTCCACTGTTAAATATTAAATCCACCGCTTTTAAATTGTGACTAACTTCATAATATAGTAGATTTAGTGTAGAGAAATTTCTATGTTTTAATTGTCAAACTGACAATTCTAAGCTAATTCTTACTTCTAACTTCTACCGCTTAGTTGTTTAAAATAAATACAGCTATAGCTGTCATAATTCCCTGTGGGCAATTTTTTTCCACATATGTACATATACATATACACATTTGGAAATATTCCCTTAGCGTGTTATTCAAGAATACAAGATTTAAAATATCACATTTTTTTTTTTGAATTTTGATAGATATCCACACAGGGAATTTGATGTGGAATTCAAGAATACGGGCCCTGGACATCTTGCGACACTAATGCTGGTACTTTCTGTAGTATATTTTTTCCCTTCATCGGCATATAAAAATCAACTAAATCTTTTAGGCATCAAAAAGACTTCATAAAACCATTGTTTTTGTTTGACAGCATAGATAATAGAGTTTATAATAATGATTTAATTGGAAAGTCTACCTTCAAGATGATATTAAAATAAAAATAACAAGAACTCACAGTTTGTTTAAATTTCTTAGGGTAACACGACAATTCACCGAAAGCAATTCATCGAAAACACAATTCACCGAAATTGACAATTCAACGAAAACGACAATTTACCGCGAAAATAAAAATATACAGAAACTACCATACGCTCATTTTAATGAATAGGAATAATTTGATAAGAATGGGATTATAGAATTATATTTGGCAGAAGTTATGGAATGTGGCCAACGGGAATGGTACTAGGCCATTTCTTGGCCAATTATGGTTTAATGTTTGATAAAAATGGGATTATTAAACGATTTCTGGATACAGTTCTGGAGTATGGCTAACAGAATCGGGACTAGACCATTCCTTTACTGATTATGATTAAATTCGGTATTTTGGAGGGAAATAGGATTATCCTATGCTTTTGAGCAGAAACTCTGGAATACGACTAACAGGAAGGGGACTAGACTATTGGCCGATTATGATGAAGCTCGTTATGTTAGAAGTTTGGGATTTTAGCCACGTTATCGAAACTAATGTATTTCTTAATACGTACAATTGACCTTTACATAACATAATACAATTCATCCGGCCAAAGTTTTATGATTTATTATTTAGTTAATAATCATCATCTAGTTTTAACTACTTTGTGGTTATTTAAAATACAATATACAAATAAAGGACCCATTTTCATTTAAGATACCCTAAGCCTTCTGTTCGAATTGCTCTAGAACTTTCGTTGTGATCATTGTAGAATCGCGTGCTCATCCAGCAAGTCGAACACATATACATGCATTAATTAGAAAGACTGTTCGGCTAGTAGATTTATCGTCCCATGAAAGCAGAACAGTAGCTCTATTTTGTACACAGCTACATGGGTTGACCCACGAGTTTTAAATTCCAGCAGAGGGTCATACATGTTTTAAATTTAATCACCGATTGTAATCGCTAAGTGCCAGGTTCAGATCGCAACGGTTTTTTGCCGGATTCCAAAACGGTTTACACTTTTCGCATCCGGCAATAAACAGTTGGGATCTGAACCTGGAACTTAACGATCCAAACGTCTAGCTTTAACCACTGCCCTATTTGCTCGGAATGGTCGGTCATGACCCAAAACTTCGTCCAAAAATCATTATACATTCCAATATACTTCCAACATAGTTAGTTTCATTATAATCGATCAACTGATAAACTAGTTCCGTTCTAACTGGCCATATTCCAGAATTGCATCCACAAATGCGTTAAGTATCTCATTTCCATCCAACATATCGTGATTCGTCATAATCGGTGAAGGAAAGGCCTGCTTCTGCCAAAAAAAATTGTTTAATTTCAATTCCATCCAACATCCCGAATTTCATCATAATCGGCCAAAGAATCGCCTCGTACCGTGCCTGTGGGCCATTATCCAGAACTGGATCCAAAAACCATTTTACAATCCCATTTCCATTCCACATACCGAATTTCACTATAATCAATGAAGGAACGGTCTAGTTCAGTTCCTGGTGTATATATTCTAGAACTTCTGCCAAAAATCATTTTAACCATTTCCATCAAATAGTTCCCATTCATATAATTGTTCCAGTGATTTTATTTTTCGGTGAATTGTCGTTTCGGGTGAAATGCGTTTTCGGAGAATTGTTTTTCTGTGAATTCGATTTGGCTATTTTGGTTGGAAATGACACTTCTATCCCTCTATTTCAATAAATCCTATACACTTTAGCCACATCCTGTATAGGCAAACTCAATAATTATCATCGGCATCAATAATTTTCATAATTATAGACTATTAAATGATTCTAACTGTTCTGTTCGGAATAGTATATCCTCTATATTTATGTTGATTTGATTGGTTCATTTTGAAGCCAAATTTGGTTTCCCTACCTTTACCTTATTAAAATTGTCTTTATTGTTGAATTAAGGAAACAATTGAATATATAGAATCAATTAGCACAAACCTCTTAAATCCTTTAGTTAATCCGACAAAATCAAATCAGAATTCACAGATTAAAAATCCAAAATCTTATTCATAATTTCCTTGAAGACGAGAAAAGGGTATACCATCACAACATATACAAAGTAGGAACTTCATGCTGTGATGTTTGATACAAACAAAAATTAAAAATAACATTTTTAGTAACAAAGCCCATACGTACGTTAATCTCTCTTCAAACAAGAATAACGTTTCAAATTGGATCCATTCTATACATAGGAAAATGGGATACAAATATCCTTTTTATTATTATAAACATATTTTCATTGTATGTAGACATTATTATACGAGTAGATATTGTGTCGGAGATACGGGATTATGATTTTTTGTATAAAAACGGAATGCAGCTGTTTAAAAAACTATATAAAGGAGATAAAAACTATATGTTTAAATTACAAAACTCGGCCACCCTCAATCAATATTATTGTGTTAGGCGGAACGAAATTTTGAGTTAAGTATGGCACGCTACCCAACAAAATATATTTCTATTTTTTACCCCTATAAATACGGGCACACACTACACAATATGCACGTACATACGTTGTAAATTGTAATGCCAATATGAATTATGATTTTTAAAATTTTCGTTACAACTATGGCATAGTAAATGTTATTTGTATAAATCACCTGGAATTTATAATTAGTAATAGCCGAACTAAAAAATGTTTTAGCATATCATAACTAAAAACAAACATCTGTGTGCGGTGTTGTGTGTGGAATAATTAAACAACAAATACGATTAATCAATCAAAATATAATCGTAATGATCAGTTTAATTCAAATATCGGTATACCATATGGTAAATTGAACGGCATCAATAAATAAATTAAATCCTGAAATTTCTAGTTGCCGAGACCCTTTTTTGTGATTACCAATTATTTATTCCTTTGTTATTCTTTCGTATTATATTAGAAATGCACGTGTGCAATTGAAATCCGATAAGACGGCGACGACGACGAAAAACGGCTTTTGTTCGAAAATATTCAAATTAAAAATTTCCTTTGTCGAGAGCGCGCACAGTATACTAACAAATCCTTTGAAGCAGTTTATTCAAATTGGGTTTTAACCAGATTTTTGTGTTTAACTCGTATCGTTAACTATACTTTTTGATGGACAGAATTTCAATTTGGAATAATATGTTAATTCTTAGAAATTGTATTTTGGTTTTGTGTACCTATTTTGCTTAAAGGTTAACCATATAAGTTGTATTGTATATATATATATATGTATATGGGAATAACATTGGTATTTCAAATACGATGCTAATCTACCTATATTGGAATCTGTAACTGATTTAGTGTATTGGATGCGGCTCCGGCATACTGGAAAGAGACCTATATATACCTACCCAACTTTTTATAATTGAGATGAAATTAATTCCTACTAACTATTTGTATGTACATATATTCAACAAACCGTTTCCGTTTTATTTTGACAATAGTTACAGTATTACAAATGACCATTACAAATGGTTAATACAAACCTATTATTCGTATTAATAAATCATTTTTTTTTATAATTTGAATAAAATTAGTTATAGGGTTTCTTTTGTCGAGGTGAAGCGCGCGTTTATTTAAGAATTCAATTTTGTGTTGTTTTTTTTTTTTTTTTAATTTTATTAACTTATTCTCACGCCCCCGTAATTGGTCGTATTCGTTTTCGTATCTATATACATACATATATGTATATACACACATATCAAAAAAGTAACCGATTTGAATAATAATTATCATAATAATATAAAAGAATCGAAAAATTTTAAAATTAATTTCTTTGTTTAAAATAATTTATTTATGTTTTTTGTTAAAATGTTAATAACAAACAATTTTTAAAGACAACAACGCGAACAAAAGCTAAGATTCCAAATTTGGAATAAATTTATAGATGGCTAAATAAAACAAAAATACTGAAATTGAATGTGACACGAATAAGATCGATAATGATGTGGGCTGGAAATTTGAAACGCCGCGGTGAAGACGTGATAAATTATGTTCACATATACAAAATGGGTAGCTATACGTCATCTGGTTTACTGAATAAATATTTTGTGACTGTTATAAAGAAGTCCTCAAAATATACAAATACGATAAGTCCTCTGACGAGATTGGCTACGAAAAAAGCCATTTTCTAATCCTTCCATAGCGAGTTACCTCTAACGATCGAATGGATCACATGGACTACGTGTAGTGGATCTCTGAAGCTACTATTAGAATGAACTTTCTGGGGTACTCGATAGTGGCTCCAGAATGGTCTAAACGAAATGGGGCTATGTTCCGCAAGTCATATAGTAAATAGTAAATAGAAGAAAATCGTGTGAGCAATAAACATTTTTAAGCCATATAAGTCGGCACGGTCTGCTTGCATTATTCCTGCAGATTCCCAGCAAACTATTTTCCTAATCTTAAAAATAAAAAATTAAAGTTGGGCGGATTTTACTCCAGCACTCAATGCCACTAATGGGCCCACGGTGCAATACCCGCACATTCACACTAATTCATACAACCCATTCATCCCATTCACACAAGTATACAGTATACCACCTGCGCATTGCATAGCTCCATGTCACCCTGTACAGTGACATGGTAGTTCCTAATCTTACTTTGGCTTGAAGTTATCCTCAAGAGTAGCCTAGAGTTTTGTCTCATTCCTAGTAAATGAACGGAAGTAAAAATAAATATACCAAAGGCGGGCAAAACTATATAACTGCCATCCCAAAGTCCTTATTCCTATACGATTATCATCTTTTCTATAATTTTATTACAAATAGAAGTTCACATTTGGGGCTTAATCAAGCCAGTTATCGAAATCACAACATACTGTAGGGGAATATCGGTGGAAACAGCCTTCTATTCTCTTATTGGTCCTATTGAGAAATCTCTTGAATACAAAGAATATTCAATGGTAACCTGGGATATATAGAGAACGCCTTTAATATCTCACACCAAATACGATCACTTAAACTCTGTCATGTCTGGAATCGACGAGTTATTCAGAGACTGGATAGAACAAACGCTTAAAGGCAAGATCGCAACAGCTCGTGCGGGTGGAAGCACATCACACGATGGGGTTTTGTTTTATCCTTCCTTCTTTGGAATTTGGTTACTATGACCTGTTACTAAACCTGGAAGGTCAAGCTTCAAGGTGGTTACTTACGCGGATGATGTTGCTATTCATTTCTTTGGAAAATAGTACGATGAGAGAGCATCTCTCGCTCTCTATTGGGCCATCGTCTGTGGCCAAAACGCAAATCCACAGAAAACTGAGTTGGTCCTATTTATAAGGAGACTTCCTCAGTTTGACCCATCAACACTAAATGCTACTAGCTTGATATTTACGGAAAAAGCGAGAATCGTTTGTGCTAATTTTGGTCTGCAAACTCAGTTGAAAAGCAAACATATTATAGATAGGGTAAAGAAAGCTAGAAAGGGGCCATACTCCTGTAATAATGCCATTGGGAAGTGGTGGGTATTTGAACCCTACATAGTACACTGTCACAACGCTTCCGTGGTCAGACCGATACATATAGGGTTGTCGTTTGGTGGCCAGTTTTAAAAATTGTAGTATTCAGGTTGACTTTTGATGCGGAAGTTCAAAGAAAAGCCTGCTTCGGTATAAATGGAGTACTTAAGAGCGCACCTTCTTAAACTTTGGAGATTCTCTTTCATTTCACTCCCTCGTCCTCACCATATTAGTATAGTCGTGGAACCTATAACAGGAAATTGTCTCATATGTAAACAAGTGAGCAGACTGGCCGTTCCACCTTATCATTTCTGTTATAGCTGCGAATATGAGGAAGAGATAGAAACAATACTCCACCTGCTGCCTATAAATGTTTGTATCTATGCTACTTAGTCTTTTGGAACAGTCACACTAATTTAACCTAACCTAACCATCATATTTTTGCTGGACAGAAGCACACATTTTTAACGAATTGTTATACCCTACCCTTTGAATTTCAACCTACGCTAAATCTTAAACTAATATTGTCTCGAAATCAATAAGATATACCACACACTTCATTTTCTTATCACTTCTGTTTCTTTTACCCTGTTATCCCACTTATTTTAATAAATCCATAAATTTTCTTACAATCACCTTTATTTCACCTTTCACATTTATATTTAACTTGTTAAGTTTCTGGAACGCCGAAGAATATAGAACTTGGATATTGTATATTGATTGACTATATCAATATCAGATGTTTAATATTTTCCGCACACTGCCACACCAGTCACAAAGATTGTCTTTACTCAAATCCTCAATAATCGTCAAAATTATCGTAATTCTTGAAATCTGACACTTTCTATCGTTCATATCTCTTTCGTATTTCTCTTTAGCTCCTTAAAGAAGAGTTCCAATTTCCAAACTTTTCTTATTATATTCATTCTGTAATTTATTTTATTAACTCCAGATTTTCGAAGTATGTATAAATTCCGTGCAACCATCACTACGTTTAGCAAGCATGTCGGCTCTCACGTTCCATTCGATCTGTTTTTCTGATGCTATCCACTGTATCTATTTGGTTACCTACTTACCTCGCATTGTGAAGATCGAACAAATTCATAATTTTAAACCACATGTGCGTTGCCCTAGGTTCGCGTTCCTTCCAGTTATTAGCCAACAGTTACAAGTCCTTCTCAAAATTCACTCGCCTATATCAATCCAAATACCTACATATCTCTTGACCTGTTTTGTTTGTACTCTGCTTAATACACAAGTTGAAAAGAGTTAGAATCCATTCACACTAAGTACCTTAAGCAACTTTTGTTTTGTTGAGCTACTCAACAACCGAATCATTTTATAATTCAGGCAGTTCGTTGCAGGAGTGGTAGAATTTGAATTCTCCAGATTTAGTAGCATTCTTAATAAAATTCACCACTTCATAGTGGTTCTATACATATGTATATGTCATTTGGGACCAATATTACCACACGTTTTGTCGTTCTACTTTCCAATAGCCTTTTTCAATTTGCCGGTCATCTACTTCTCTCGATACTTTTATTCTCATTAAAATCATGAAATGAGTTGTATCTCCTTATTGAACCATTTAATGTCAACCATTCTGAAACTATTGGTCTTCACTCGGCCGAATTCACTGACAAGGTTACTATAGCTAATGAACACACCTGCAGAGATTGTCTATTAAAAATTTGGCAGGAAATTTCAAGGATATATCTACATAATTGTAATTCATATTTATGTTAATGATTTCAAAATGATTTGATAAATGGAACATCAAACTAGTAACATCAGCACCTGATGAATCTATATGTTACATTTTTTTGATGTTGCAGGATCCATGTCGTGTTATTTTAGTTATTTTGGGATGACGAACACATGTATGTCATATTTATCAGGTAAAGTTTGCAATTCTAAGTTTGCATACAAAGATCATGACAGAGATGTTATCAATCAATATTCATAACAATTCAAATCAAAATGAAATCAAAATGTATCAAATATATGAGGTCGATTGGTTCGAGTGACAGTTGCTGTAAAAACGGTTTTGGCATGAGCGAGTAATTTCCTGCATAGTTATTCCATGGGTCATCTTGAAAACTATTTAAACGTGTGTATTTTCAAGAAGAGGCCTCAGTGAAGTCACATGGAAAAACAGTGGAGAAATAAACACAAGCAATGGCAATTATATGATATTCTCTGGTAGAGACGACACACATGAATAAGGCGTGGGCATATTAACAACAAATAAAGCGAAGAAAGCACTGATGGAATGGAAACCAGTTAACAGCAGAATAATTGTGGCAAGATTCCATTCGAAAATAAGAAACACAACCATCATTCAGTGCTATGCCCCAACAGAAGATGCAGATGAAACAACGAAAGATGAGTTCTATGAACAATTACAAGCCACATTAGCAAGTACGCACAGGAATGACGTCAAAATCATACAAGGAAATTTCAATGCAAAAATTGGAACAGACAACACCGACCTGACAACTGTCATGGGTAAAAATGCATTGGATTCTGTGCGAAACAACAATGGTGAAAGACTCGTCGACTTCTGTATCACAAATCAGTTGTTCATAGGCGGCAGTAGGTTTCCACACAAAAATATACATAAATATACATGGACATCACCGGATGGCAGAACCAAAAACCAGATAGACCACGTAATGGTCACTTCACTACAAGATGTCAGAACAATGAGGGGCGCTGACGTACACAGTGATCATCAACTAGTAATAGCACAATTTCAAATCAAGCCAGCAGCTGTGGAACATACAAAGACAAATAGGAGGAAATTTAACACAAACAGATTGAGAAATATTGAAACAAGACATGTCTTCAATGAAACGCTCCAACTCAATCTCCATAGAAATGAAGCCACCATTATAGAACAAAGATGGAACCAAATTGAAGAAGCATATATCAAAGCTGCCTCGGACGTACTCGGCTACCAAGAACACAATCGGAGACCTTGGATTAGTGATGATACATGGTATAAAATTGAGGAACGCCGTCAACTTAAGTTACAAATGCACCAACATAACTCGGCAGAGGTGAAACACAAATATGAGGAAATAGCGCGACAGGTAAAGAAAATGGCAAGGAATGATCGTAGACAATTTGCAGAGAACATTCTCAAGGATGCTGATGAGGCAGCAGCAATCCAAAATATGCGAGCACTACACCAGTGTGTAAGAAAGGTCACAGGGAAAATTACAAATATACCACCTATAAAAGATGCAAATGGTCAAATCTTAACAACGGACGAAGCACAGTTAAAGAGATGGAAAGGATATTTCGAAGAAGACGTCATCGACAGCACCGAAAATCTCTGGTCGTCAATTGGCACCAATAACGAAACTAGCAACACCCATCCACCAACGGAGCGGGAAGTTAAAAGTGTCATTGAGAAACTGAAGAACAACAAGGCTGCTGGAACAGACAACATAACCGTCGAAATATTCAAAGGAAATTCATCTACAACTGCAAGTGCACTAACACCTATAATTCAAAAAGTGTGGAATTCTGGCAAAATACCACAAAAATGGAAAGAAGGTTTGACCATTACAATCCCCAAGAAAGGTGATCTAAGGGAATGCAAAAACTGGCGAGGTATCTCTCTCCTCAACACAACAATAAAGATACTCGCAATGATCATCCTTGACAGAATCTCACCTACGATCAATGCTAAATTAAGAAACGAACAAGCTGGTTTTAGACCAGGAAGAAGTTGCACTGATCATATCAACTCAATCCGTATCATTACTGAGCAATCTAACGAATGGAATTCACCACTGTACCTGCTATTCGTCGATTTCGAACGCGCATTTGATACGATAAATAGGAACGCAATATGGCAGACACTTTATGAAATGGGCATCCCAAAGAAATTAATAGAACTCATACAAGAAATGTATCGGGATGCTGGAAACCGAGTTCAATATAAAGGAAAGCAAAGTGAAACATACTATAACAACCAAGGAGTAAGGCAAGGATGCGTACTCTCACCAACGCTGTTCCTGATCGTACTGGATGGTGTAATGTGGAAATTAGACACTACATCCCCTAACGGCATACAATGGGGATTAACAGGTAGACTCAATGATCTGGACTATGCAGACGACATATGCCTGCTCACACACAAACACTCAGACATGCAGCAGAAAGTACAACAGCTATCAGATTTAGCTAACAAAGTTGGTCTCAAAATTAACATCAGGAAAACCAAGATAATGAGATTCAACAGGAATATAACCACACCGATCCACATCAATGAAATACAAATCGAAGATGTAAACGAATTCGTATACCTTGGATGCACAGTAGCAAAAACAGGTGGGACAGAGGAAGACATAAACAAACGCATAAATAAGGCCAGACATACATTCAACATGCTACATAAAGTCTGGAATACCTCCGTCCTATCACGCAAGACCAAGATACGAATGTTCAACTCGTGAGTGAAATCGGTACACCTGTATGGGTGTGAAACATGGAAACACACAGAAAAAATCAGAAAGAAGCTACAAGTATTCGTAAACAAATGCCTTCGACGACTACTGAAATGCTTCTGGCCTAACGTGATAAGTAATATCGACCTGCATAGAAAAACAAACCAGTCAGACATTGCGACAGAAATTAAGAGACGAAAGTGGAGATGGATTGGCCACACACTGCGGAAATCACCAAGTGATATAACGAGGATGTCATTGGACTGGAACCCGCAAGGGAAAAGAAAAATCGGAAGACCAGCCATGACATGGAGGAGAACGATGCTAGCTGAAGCGAAACAACTCGGTAAATCATGGGAGGAAATAAAAGCTGTAGCCCCCAACAGAGTAAGATGGAAAAGCCTAGTAGACGCCCTATGCTCCTAAATTGGAGATTAAGGAAAAAAAAAAAAAAAAATTTCAAGAAGAGCAGAAAAATCAGTACTCATTCACCAATAACTTATTTGACTGTGTGATTTGAATTAAATAGTCAAAATGCTGTGTTAGTTTTCAGCTTCTGCGCTAGGCGACGTAGGTGAAAATCAAAAGACTCTGAAAGCCATGATTGAGAGCAACTTGAATTTTTACCAACTAAAACTATCTCCACTAAACTCACCACTCTTTGGGCCGACTGTTTAGATTTCCTTCACATGAGGTTGGTGGGCTAGCATCATAATTCTTCTGCCATGGTATTTCTCCAAATACTATTCTCACTTGGTACGAATGTCCACTTACCGTGCTTTTTTCCAGCCACAATGTATAAGATAAGCATTCAATCGATGTTCTAGCGAGTTTGACATTTTCTCAAAATAAGTGCCCCTAGCGGCGGTAGTAATCCACACGGGCGAAAGGTGTTCAAAGTGTATTTATACATAAAATTGCCTAGATTTTTATATTTTATATGGCGTGATCACCTTTCACTCTAATTTGAAATTATTTCACCAGAGATACTTGGATTTTCACTTATAAAACTAATATATTCCTATGGTTTTACATCGGACCCTTTACGTTAAGCAATAGCCTATGCAAGAGCAATGTTTGTTTTCACAGCATTCTCACTCGTATATGTATTCATTAAATACTGCGTGTTAGTGTTTGACAATTTGCTCTAACAGTTTTTACTCAACAACAACTTAGTGCTTCTGTCTTTAAATATTTGAAGCTAATACTCATAAAAAAGGTAGAAAAAATTATATTACATATCCGAGCAACAAGCACTGGTGTTTTGCAAAATCGAAATCTGCTAATTGTTAAACTATCGTCATCAAAGTTATATTTGTTGGTTTTATATAACTCTATATATTGGATGGGCCATAATTAAGAGAAGGATTTTATCAAATAATTATGTCCGGCAAATGACCATGCTGATGGGATGCAATGTTTCAGTCGAACTGTTGGCAGTTTAATAACAAAGAATTCCGATATAACACGTTAAATAACATTCGACATAATATGGTTATTATGAGTTCGTGGTTTGCCATGTGGCACCATCCTGTTGTTGGCCAGTTTGTAGTTCTGCTTAGTAGTCACCATTGACGGTAACCGAAGTAATTAAACCGAACTGAAAAATGTCAAAAAAATGGCGCCAGCCATTACTATTACGCAAAATGTATCCTATATTAAACCAAACTCAGTTATGTTTGTTAAGCAGAGAGTATAGGATTATCGACTTCATCAATTGTATTATTTTAGCACCGTTTCAGAATAAATTGCATATGTACGTATGTATATCGAAATTCTGCAACTTCCTACTTGAATTCCATTACCTCATTTAGTATATGCATTCATTTGGTGCTTGCCAATTTTTTGTGCTGTTTACGAGTTGTTTTTTGCAATATGCTGGTCTAGGAAATACAAACAAAAACAAATTAATTAAAATTTAACATTTATTCTCTGTTTTAAAAACATATTATGGAATTAATTATAAATGGATGAATTATTTCGTATATTTATAGACATTTGGTTTCTTATATACTCATATAAGGGGTGTTCATACTACCATGGAAAGATCAAGTTCAAACTGAAAGAGTGCGACGGCGTCAAAAGTATATAAAATCGGTTCACGAAAATAGCGGTAGCCATGATTTCTTGAGTTTTTGTTGTTTTATTTTTCGTTTGATGACATTTTTGTGTTATTGTTTTGGCGATTGGAATTTGCTTCTGCAAAACATAGTATCATACCATACCACGATGAAGTATTACTTAGTCGATGAAGTGGCGATCCATAGACGTAAAGATGATTTTTGGTTGGTAATAAATCGTGTCGTTTATAATTTAACAAAATTATTTTTCGAACGTGCCGATACGATGAGCGATAGTTTACGTTTGCTAGCCGCGTATGGCGGTAAAGATTTAAGTGTTTATTTCACGAAATTTAATTGCCCAAAAGATACAATACCGATTTTTTGTGGCGATGTGCCTTACTATTTTAAACCGGCTATTGAGTGTTCATATTCGGATTTGTGTAAAACAAGGGGTTACCCATGGTGGCATGATCCCTACTACATGATTGGAATGATTACTGAACGCGAACGATATATTCGAATTTATAATACGATGACGACCAGTGTGCAACCAATGACGGTTTGTGCCGAGGATTCGATTAAGCAAATTTTAGAGAAATATCGTAGTCGCTATAATTCGCATGCGGGAAGCTATTGTTGGCGGAAATTCCATGAAGGAAGGTCATACAGTTTTGACTTTGATAAAACCCTTGCCGAAAATGGTTTAAATCATAAACAGGATCCTGTCTCGTTGTGGGCATACTACACAGATGATTTCACAGTTGCGTAAAATGTATATTTCGTTTCGTTCAAAAAAAAAAAAAATTATATTTAAAAATAGAACCGAGAATCAAAATCAATATATAAAAAATGTGCGCGCTTTATTGTGTATATAAGACATCTATCTAAGACATCCAAGTTCTAAAAATAAAACGCGAAGAGGGGTTGAAATAAATTATTTATGTTTTATATGTACATGTTATATATTTATGTAGGCAGACTAAAATAATAATAAAAAATATTCTTCTCCCGATGGAATTTCTTATTAATTCTGGAAATATATTAAAAATACGAATCGTTTATCTCATTTATTGTTTATAATGTATATATGTCTTCAAGGGTGTTATTCCTAATGCCTTACGGTAATAATCACTTCCTGTTTTATTAATTCTGTTCGCCTGCCTTGTTTTCTTTTCTTTTGCGATGTTGTTGTTGTTGTTGGGTGTTTATTTTTTATATAGAGAAAGAACAACAAACATAAAAACTTTGTTTTTATGATTCGTCTAATCGACTTTCTTTACGGAATGTGGATATCATGATATTGAATAATATGATGATGGGTTTTGTGTATTGGCGCCTTCATTGATAAATAAACGGTTTCGAGGACAATTGAACATTTTGATAAATTTAATTATTTTTATTAAACATTGTTGTATAGTTGTATAGGTGACGTTTATTACCTATAATGGTAGTTTTATGTTTTTAAGTGTTTTTCTTCTGAATTTCCTATTTTATTCCATTCATTTTATTACTTTATTCGATATTAGACAACTGGAATTCCTTCGTCAATCAACAGTCTCTAAAGTTTGTATGTACATTACATATGTATTTGATTTCGTGTGTGTAGTTTTCTTTCATGAGTTGTATAACTTATTTAAGATTTAGATTTAATATTATTGAGGTTCCAGTATATACACAGCTTTGGCATTTAACCATGTATTAAACAATTAACTGACTTAAATTAGTTATTTTACAACATTTAACATCTTGATTTAACATAAAGAAACTAAATACATAAAAATTACTCAAAACTGAGATAGATAAAACGGATGCGGGATGATACTTGATACTCCTCCAACTTCATCTAAATTTAAAGAAAGAGTTTTGCAAATTATTAAAAAAAAAAACAAAATTAAATTTCCGCAACGCCCCGAATAATAGTAAACGGAGCTGTGATTAAAAACAATAACTTCAACAACAAACTACACAATTCTATATACATAGACGAGTGAAGTTTGTCCTAAATCCTAAGTATATTTTCATGTGTAAGGTAGAATACGATATTTTATTCGGATAAACCGATAACCAAATAATTTAACCTTTTATAAGTGTGGTGGTCCCGATAGTGTACCGTCAATTCTTGTCAGGAGTTGTGCTGAGAGTTTGACCCTTCCGATTACTTTCGTACTCAAAGAAAGATATTATTTTCTGAGCCTTGGAATTTTTTTTATATCCAACCAATTTTCACGGTGGGTAGAAGAAACATGTTCCCGTTTTCAGTCACCCTTTCGAACTCCTCTACGAAACGGAACCTCTCTTCGACTAAATTATTATTTGATGTGAAATGGACTAGCGTAATTTACGCCAGAGGTTTTGAATGGATTACAGGCCGTCAAACGTTTGATGAGTTGGGTGATGATGTTTTGTTTATGCCTCATACATCTTACACACTTTCGACAAAAATTACGAATAGCCATTTTTGTTCAGCTTCTCTCTTTAAGGAGACATGATAACAATGATGAATTTGCAATTAAAACTCGATAGATTTTTACGGCTAATATAGGATTCTGCATTGCTTGGATGTCGTCAGAAAATAATTCCCTTTGAATTTTGTTGATGAGAAATGATTAGGCATAACCAATTAAGTAATTAAAACAATAAAATAATAAAGTTTCTTAGGAAGAAATCGAAAATGACGGTACATAGTTCCATTTATCCCGAGGTACTAATTTCATGATTAGTGTACCTTCACGGATGCTTGAAAAGCCATGCTAATTACAACTTACAACTTTAAGTTAATCCACGCGGAACCTTGAAAATGATAATCTTGGAATATTTTCGACGAAAATTTGATCAGTTTCATCAAAACAACATTTGCGCTGCTCCTCACGCCTCGGACTCGTGGAATCTCGAGTTTAGACAGGTTATATATCAAAAAACTCCATAGTGTTATGGTTGATGTCCGCAGACTGTTTTTCATCCCATTCTATTTTTCTAGTCTACAAACTCTGCAAAATGGTCTTCATAAAGATAGTCGATATGGAGAGATCCAGCCTAAAGAGTATTACGTTTTGAAAATCATGTGGCGATATATGGATCACGAACGAAAACGCATCTCGCACACAAGATTCTATTGAACACCGAGGGTCTAGATAGTTGCCATACTGTCATCAATGGTTGACATAATGTCGGGGTACTAAGCTCATTATAATATATAGGAATTTTGGATAAAACATCGATGAATTAAATTTCATTTGATGATTCGTTGAAAGTCATCATCAGACGGTTTATTTTAGAACTGCATGATGCGAAACAAAAAACCACTTCATTCTTCCTTGTGATTTTATTTTTTGTACCATATGATCTGACGGTAAATATTCGTTCATTAATATATTATATTCGATTGCAAGCTAAGTAATCCGATGAACCATCGTTGGAAGTCGAAGTAAAGCCGCAAACTTTTGCGTGGCTAATAGTAGTCACGCAACGTGCCTCTCCTATTCGTTCCGTTCTATACTGAATGTTTGAAATATGATACGAATACTTGGCGATGAGGCCTATTTACGCCATCAACAGTTTAGAAAATCATAAGATTGAGTTACCATATTCTAATTGAGGCGCCAGCAAAATTCATCCAAAAATTGCTTCTCTAGCTAGAATAAATCAAAAAACACGTTAGCACAAAATAAAATTTCACATTCCTTTGTAATGCTTTGATTAGGATTGGCTAGCTATCCAGTGGTTGTATTTATTCAAAAATTGAATTATCATATATCATGATATACTGCAAGGAGTGTTAATACTCGCAGATATAAGCGTTGAAATTCAAATTATTTGAAGGCGAAATTCGTGACGTCAATGTGAACTAGACCTCTGGTGGTAGCTGAATGTACATAAGGCTTACCTGATGACAACGATTTATGATGAATATGAGAACGCCGATTTATGATGAAAATGAGAACACCCATCATACATTGTGATCCAGAGCAATGCATTTGCGAAATGTTTCTAATTTACAGACAACTATTTCGCCGTTGTAGATCGGTGGTCACGTTTATTATTAACGTTTGAAGTTGAAGCTAGTATGATATCATTGTGAATTGATTGGCGCTTGATAATTGTGCTGAAGTGTAGCTGGTTGCGTGCTGTGGTTCTGGGTGATTAACTCGATTTTGAGCATGAATTGAACCAGACTCGTGAAGTAATGTGTTGTGCCGTTCATTGCACGTTCGACAGTTTGAAAAATCAGGACACTGTTTTACTAAATAGTTCATGCGAAGGATTGACTGCGAAACCTCGAAATTTCATGTAACGAAAAAGATTACGATTTATATTGCAACACACAAGGATACGAGGACATTATTTGAATTTAACGGATTCCTCCTTAAAAATTGATCTTGTTTTATGATTGGTCTTCTCAATGGTTCCCGGTCCATAGCTGCTCCATCACCTAGTTAATCATACCTGGTAAAATTTGATAAACTCCGCAATTGATGGAAAATCCTTGTTGGGTGTTTCTCTTGATTACCACTGTCTTGTCTCGCTGTCAAGCTTTCGTCCAATAATTTGTATCTGCCATGTGTAGCTCCGCTTCTCTTACCCATTGTTTGAATTCCGTTAAAATAGTCGTCACATTTGTCAGTGGGCGAATATCGGATTCCTTACCAATCATTGCCTGCAAATCGAGAAATATTTTTATTTTTTATTTTTTATCGTAACGCGTCTTAAATTTCATATATCCAAATTTCATAACAGTTTGCTTCAGTTGCTGACAAATTTAGCGTCAGACAACGATTGCTTGTTATGAATGGATGGTACAAAGGAATTTTCAAAATCAGGCCATGTTTTGTAGCCCTTGTCAAATTTTACTCATTCTACCTTGGCAATGCGACTTGATTGGGATACAATAGAGTGTTGTTGGTTGTGTTGAAGGGTTTTGTGAATATATCAACCAGTTGATATCTTCAGAATATTGAACCAGACTTCCACCATCAAAGCCCGATTGATGTCTATTGATGGGCTCTTCAAGATAACGATTAGTTTTGGGTGTCGAATATAAATATGTTTACCGAGCGTAGGGAAGAAGCTGCTTAAACTAATAGTTGAATAGTGATAATTTTGAACTGAAATCTACCTATTGGAAAAAAATTCTATTGGAGTTGGTATTTTGTATCTTGTTTCGTTGAGAAATTCCAACACGATTGAATTTTAAATCTGAATTTAATTTTGTTGGAATTTTGCTATTCTGTAACTCGATTTCGTTGGAATTGTCGTTTATTTTTGATTTAAAATTTCTAGCACAAAATTGTGGTGAATTCAATTTTTGTAAATTTTTTGAAAAATGATTGTTTTGTGGAAAATTATTCAATAAAATGTTTAAGAGGCGTTTATATTTTTTGTTTGCGAAATTAGTTGTAAGCATGGATTTTGTTTTAACATTGTACAATATTATTTACTTAAAAACAGAATGTATTTTATTTTTCATATTACCATTTTTCGTATTCTATCTATTTTAAAGGAGCATTTATTTTTTTGAACGACAACGAATTTAAAAACCAACTTTTAAATTTAAATTTTAAACCCCACCAAAATATATTAGTCAATCATCGATCATATTTAAAGCTAAAATAATTTTAGCAGAGTTTAAATATAGAAGATTACGTCAAATCTGACTACTGTAAAAAAAATTCCAATAGAAAATTTCAATTCCATCAAAATACGGAATACTAAATTAAATTCCAATGGAATTTTTTTCAAGTCATATTTTTTCAACTGAACTACATAATGTTTTATTTCTCTTCTAGGTCAGTAAAATAAAATCTGTTATAGACTCAATTTTCAGCCGGCTAGGCTTTCAGTGGCTGGGAATATTTTGTGAACCGACGAAGAACTTGGATTTGCTGCATTTCTGGTGGTTTACTGTAGAACGCTTAGTCTACTAGAGATGAAACAAAAAATAATATATAGTGTGTTTTTAAACAGTGTTAACTGTAAATCTAACTCAGTTCAAACATTTGTTGAATTTGACATTCAAATTACGAATGTAATATTTTTTTATTACAGAATATCATTTATTTACATCGCTTCTTACATTTCATCGAAATTTAATAAACCCGCACAATATCTGTTGAATTGTAGGTACATTAAATTCAGAATTTTCAAATATATGAAATTCGACATAATTGAAAGATGTATAATTTTCAAAATTCTGGATATTATGCGTAAAATCTCAATAACCGAAAATCTTTTGAAATTTTAAAAATTGCAGATATTTGATTCAAGAAGTAAATTTTCGTTAAAGATCTTCAAAATTATTTGCAAGTTTCAAAATTCAATTAAAGTTTACGATTCATAATAGTTAAATTCGATTTCAGCAGTTTGTGATTAAGGTAGTTCTTTGTTCTTTGTGGACGATTTGAGATATAGTCGCTTGAAAAAAATATAACAAAAATTAAACATTAAAACATTACTATATCTTAGATCTTCTACTTAAAATAGAATTAAACAAAATTACTGAAGGTACATTAAACCTTCCTAAAACCTTCCTAATTCACATGTAGCTGGCCATAGTTTGTGAATTCAAAAGATTGTAGTTTTTTTTTCAATCGAATTAAAAAAAACCTTGTCATCTGTTCGAACCAAATTGAATTTATAAATTGCAATAAAACAGATTAAAAACATTTAATTCTAAAGATTTTTTGTATCTATCACCCACTCAGTAAAATGAGTAAACATTCTCAGGGAGATCACGCTTTAACAACGCATCTTTTAATAAAAAAATTATTGACTCTTGAAAAGTTCATGCATGCCTTCCCAATTTTAATTAGATTGACCTATCTAGTCGGCCAACTTTTAACAACAATCATATGTATATTGAATGAAATCATTTTGTTGAATTGTGATAAATCGACAATTGAATTGCAACTATTATAGTTCAGATGTCATATGCAGCACTTTCGGATTACACTATAGATCTTGTTCGTTTAGTCGTTAAAAGGTGTGGTATACGCACGCCGATGTAATTACTTAGTTGTTCGTTACTTCGTGCAACTCCTCATATAATTTTATTATTAGATGACCAGAAGCAAACATTCTTTCATTCTTTCACTGTTGCCTGAATCTCATGATAAATTTAATATTACCAAATCGTAGTATTCATAAATGTAATTTTCCTCGCAGTCAGCAAGAGTTAGAATAAGATATTTTATTAAGGGATTATGTCCGGGACGAATCATAGTATGCCTCGAATGAACCTGGGCCCCAGAGTTCATTTTACTGTAGGACCCGGATATCAAACTAATTTTTTTTCTCACAATCGAAACGAGTATTAACGTAATCATAAAGATATTTCTTTGTACTTATGGTTTAGACGGGGATGATCTCGTGCAAGTCAAGTTAAAATAAAAATCAACCATTTTTTTCTATTTTTAAATTTTTAATCAAATTTTAAAATTTTGAAAACTTATTTCACACATACGATTCAGAAAATAAAATTAAAATTTGTTTAATTTTTAGAATGTGAATATTGAACGCACATGAATTTTTTTTTTAAATTAAGCCTATTTTTGCAATATTCAAAATTCATATATTGTGATCCGGTGTTTGGTGGTAGACGGATGGCAATATGTTTGCCATCAATGGCTCCGATAAAAATTGGAAAATTCCATTTGGTATTAAAACCATCAGAAATTTGTATCCATTCGTCAGTTGAAGGGGGTAACAAAAAAGCACCCTTCAATATTTGATAAATAAACAGTTTGTCAAAATCCAAAACAATTTGTCGAACTGTGGTTTTACCAAGATGATAGCACTACGCCACTGATTGAACAGAATCTCCTTGGGATAGGTAGGTTAGGTTAGGTTAGGTTGAGTGGCTGCTACGGCGGACTTAAACCGGTGACGGTCCGTTGTGATACCACAGGATCTTACTTCCCTATGACCCTTATGTGAACCAGTTTGAGTTACTTATGTAGCGTGATATATCTCGCACCTTACATTTTTCGAGATCAGAGAGACAATTCATTAAGAATCTACCCATATGTTTATGTCTTCTGTGTGAATATACATGGCAATATTAGCCTTGTTTACTCTTTCCAAAATGTCAGGCTTCCAACTAAGCTTACTGTCCAAGATTACGCCCAGAAATCTTGCCTTATCAGTACAACTTAGTCCTATGCCATTTAAAATAGGTACCGGGATTTTATATTTCTTACATAGTAAAGAGTGCCAGGTCAGTTTTGGACGAGCTGTTTGCCAGTCCACATCTGATGGCCCACTTCGTAAGGATTGGGAGGGCATTTTAGATTAATTAACCCAGTACCATGTAGTCCACCCGAAGGAGCGACAACCCCTCCAGAATTGCTTCCGTTTTTAAATTGTTACTGGCGACCTCAATACCAAGGAACGCCACCATACAAAACTTTTGCGAGAATATTGATTTTTCAATTGTACTTACCAGGGTGTGCAGAGCTGTGTCCGAAGATTGCCCTTTACAGTAAGCATGCTGAGACTGTGCCCCGTCACTAGGCTTTAGTTTTGATCGTATATAGACATCTATTAGCCTCTCTAAGGGTTTCAATCGAAAGGGTGATAGAGTTGGATAGGTAACTAGCACAGCAAGTTAAATTTAAAATAGCCTTTTTTGAGTTTCTTTGGAGTTGTGTTCTCACTAAGGACAATCAAAATTCGAACGTGTCGGCCGTCATACGGGAGTACTTAAAAAATTGCCCCGAATCATTCTTCTTCATTTTTAGAAAAATGATTTTAACTGAACTGCGATTGTAATGTTGCTTTTTGCTGTTCATAAGCCCTAACCAAAATTTCCCCTTATTATAATAAATTTCCACCTAATTAGGTGTATTTTGTTGAGGTTGTTACAACAACAATTGCACTGATTAACTTCTGACATGAGTTAAATAACTCCAAAATATTTTTTGAGTTATTTAACCGATTTTGATTCTGATACCTGACACCAGATGTACATTTTGAATGTTTTTCTTCAATTTCGAAGGTTGTCATTTTGGTAATTAAATGACATTTCGTAAGCGTCAATTTATATAAGGTTTTAATTATTTTTGTTTCATCAAATTTTTCTTGTATTTTCCATTATATAGTATGACAACCAATGATATTATGACAACTATTTATTCCATAAGGTTATGACCACTAATTTTCAAAACTGCTACCAACTCATTAAAAAAAATTAACTCATAAAAGTTATTTTGTTGAGAAGAATTAACTCCGTACGGATTAGAGTTAAATTGTTCTCAACAAAATACTACACCTATTGTTAGAAACGTCATTACCAACTCTACCCGATACTGCCTTTCTTACGTCAAAAGCATTGGTTATTTGCTAAAATGAATAATTCCGGCCAAAACACGCATCTAGGAAATAATAGTAATGGATATATTATAATTATATACACATTAAGCAAATCTTTACAAAAACAATGACAGTCGTAACAATATTGTTACAATGTCGAGTTTATGAACACACTCCTGACCAAGAAAAAAAAGAAACTAATTATCGTATTATCGGATATCGTATTTTTAAAAATGCTAATTTTCTTTTCTATTCAAATTATTTTATACGTTATCCACTAAAGCCATCTTAATATTAAAATTTGCGTTTACTCATCTGATGGGACCTTCAACCTAAAAAACCTTTACAACATTGTGCTAACAAATTGTTCCAGCTATAGTATTGCTCTCAGGTTAATCTGTGACATTTTTCTGTAATATACACTCATTTCATTTTTGTGCCGAAACATGGTCACTGTTTGTCGACTTTACTATTGTTTGAATCAATGTTGTCACTTGAGAAGTTGAGTATGAAATAGTTTGTTGGTTAATGGGTTGATCATCTGATGTTCTGTTTAATTTAAACATTTACCAATAAAACTATTCTTTTCATTCGAAATTTGTGAGCAGTTTATTCTGATATTTGTTTACCAAATTACCGAAGTTACCGGTAAATTTTTTAACCGGTAATTAGGTAAGCCAACGTATAGTCGGTAAAATCCGTCTATCGGTTAACTATTTAGGGGCCATCCATAAACTACGTCACGCTATTTTTGAATAATTTTTACCCCCCCTCCCCCCTTGTCACGACTCGTCACAAAACTGTATATACCCCATTAAAAACTACGTCACAAATTCAACAAGCCCATTTTAAAATCCCCCTCCCCCCCAACATCACACATCAACACGTCAGCCTATACCCCCTCCCCCCCTGAAGAGCGTGACGTAGTTTATGGATGGCCCCTATAATATGGATGGCATTATAATTGTTGATACAGTAGCCTAGTGCAATGTATAAACTGCTAAGCTAAATTAAAAATTAGTTTAATAGACATGGTAATTATTTTTGCAGTAATATTAAGCAAATATATCTTTACCGAATGTGGACGATTCCATCGGAATCTCCTCAACAAACTAAGATTTTGAAAATTTGGTAGGTGTATAAGATGATGAAATGGTATAAGAAAAAATCCTGTCATACTGTCGTGACATATTGAAGGGAATATTTAAGACCCGCTTGATATTACCATATGCACAGTTTGTCTAATATAATCTAAAGATTGTTGTTCTTCTTAAACAGAAATCTTTGTCAAATTATTGTATAAACATTTAGCACTGCTAAGCCGGGATAAGCTTCAATCAAATCATATTCAAATAGTCAGCTGTTTACTGAAAAACCCCGATACGGTGAGCAACTGGACACTAAGGCGGCTAGTTAAATAATGACAACAACAAAAACATATTTATGCTTTTTTCATAATTTTTAAGAATTATAGATTTTCTTTATTAATTTTTTTTTTGCTGTTCAATTTTTTTATTATTTAAAATTTTATTTTAAAATTTTCACATGTCTTTGTTTTTTTTTAAATATATTTAATATGTATATAATATATAATATATTTCTAAATTTTATTATTTTTTTTGTTTTTTCATCAAAAATAGAATAATAATAATAATAATTATAATAATAATATATAATATATATTTTATATATAATTTAATGATTATGATAACATATTTTATATTCATTTTTATTTATTTATTTATTTAATTTTATTATTATTATTAATAATATATATTTTAAATATTTTATATAAATATAAAGATTTATTTTTTATTTTTTTTTGTTTTGTTTATTTTCACACAACATTTACTTTTTTATATATTTTTAATTTTTTAATAACACAAATTTATAGTGTTTAAATTTATTTATGTTTATTTTAATTAAATAATTTTAAATTATGTATGTATGTTGTGGCAAAGTCTGATATTTTTTTTTGTTATTTATAATAAATATATATATATATGTATATAATATTTTTTTATTTATTTGTTTTTAGGGAAATATATGCACATTTATACACAAAAATATATATATTTTTTTTTATCTTCAATTTTTTAATTTATTTTATAATAATAATAATAATTATTGTATAATATATATATTTATGAATATATATATTATTTTAAATATTATTTATATTTTTGACATTATCTGAATATAAGCAGAAAAAATATTTTTATTTTTAGTGTGCTTGTGGTATTTTGTTATTTATATTTAGATTATTTATTTATTTTTTTATTAGTAGTTTTATAGAGACTGTTTAGAAATAATTTATATAATTTTTTTGTTATTTTTAATTATTCAGTCTATTCGTTAAATTAAAAAATTATAGGAAATATAGGGTTTTGATTTTTGTGCTAATTCAAAAATAGTTTATATATCTTATTTTGGTTGTCTTTATATATAGCTTTGGAAGAAGATTATTTAAATAATTAATAAAATTCGACTTGCTAATTATTTTAGATAAAGTATTTGATTTGTTCGTTGAAATACCAAACGAAATAAAAGAAAATAAATTTACGAGTTCCGCTCCAATTTTGTTCCAAGCTATATAATATGCTTAGTTCAAAGACTTAAGTACAATACCATCTGAATATTTGGTGCGATGATGAATTGGACAGAACATTATATACGTATATGGCCAGGAGTTTACATCGAACAAATCAAGTAAGGAACAAAATAATTAGTTCGTCGTTTTATATTTAAATAATTTTATGTAATTAACAAATTGGTATACATGTTTATTTTTAATGTAATTGTATTACGAGCCATTAAGATGCTAAACAGGCTGGCGTTTAGAACCTTTTTATATTATATTATATGGCATAAACAAATTAAAAAAAAAATTAAATTTTTTTAAGGGCCGCCAATTTATTTTAATCCAATTTTTAGATGTTTAATTATTAAAATTAAAAATTTTAATGTATGATGTTATAGTAGTAAGTATTAGTAAAGGTATTTAGTAAATTCGTTGAAGATTTCAAAATCAAAAAGCTCTGTTGCGTATTGTACTGTACAACGATATGTCTTAATCGACCGACCGAGAGAGTATTTCGAAGTAAAAATATAAAAAAAAATAATAATTCGAAAAAATTATGATAGTTGGTTTGCGGCCCGCGATTTATGTATCTCATTTATAATTGACTTAAAAATTTTTTTTTTTTCAGTTTGCGTCGTTTTATATTTTCACTTCGAAACCGCATACCGCGTGTGTTTTACTGTTCAAATTCAAATTTAAGGCTGGAATTAAATTTCAATTTGAAGAGACGTGTGCGAGAGGGTTTTGATTTATTTCTCTTTTGGTTTATTATTTTGATTATTATTTGATTCGTCTTCTCCTTTCTCTTTAATTTCTTTCTCCATATCTCTTTTCTCAGTAGATTGTTGTGTATTGGCCGGGAGTGCTTTCAAAATTGCATGAACCTCTTCGGCAACGGCCATTAGCACAAATTCAAATTGGAGTCGAGTTTCAACTAGCCCGGCCCTCTGATCGCGTAAATGTTCTAATGTTGCAGCAATATCAATTTCACGTGCTCCTTTGTTCATGCGCGCCAAAACTAGATCCAATAATATGTAGGCACCTGTGCGTCCCGCACCATTGCCACTATGCACGACAATTGGACAGGAACGTCCTCGGTACGATTTATTTACTTTGCGCCGGAATTCAAGAAGTGCTTTAGCCGAGGCTGGAACACCACTTTGCGGCCATGATAAGAAATGAAATTGAGTGACGGTGCGGGTTTCTCCAGTACGTAAATTTTTCAAATAGAATGAACGCACCAAGTAATCGTCACACCAAATATGTTCACTCACTAAATGCACCTCATATATGTGATATACTTCAGAACCATCTTCAGGCCAATATCGGGCACATGATACCTGTCCGTTTTCTTGTAGCCGACATAATGCTACAATGACGACGGCACCTTGTTCCCAAATCATTTGCCAGAAGTGTGCCAACGTAGATGGAATTGGGCCTTGAGCTGCCACATACGCAGGAGCGCGTGGATCGTGATCGGTGATTGTCGACGCATTAATATAATCTAATCCTTCAGCGTTACTCAAATGATTTAGAACTACGCGTGAATGATCGTAGGGCATTGGTGCACCAGACCGATTTAACGGGACACATTGTGGTTGAAGAGCTGCTTCACGTGCACTAGGCTCTGCCTCATAACGACACAAAGCTTCCCATTCCCGATGTAATCGTCCTTTATTTTTTAAATGGTCTTCCATATATGATAGTACCATGTGTCCAGTTGAAATATCCATATTCGTTAATGTAGGCTCCTCACTCCACGACGATGTACTCGACCGAGATGATGGTGGTCGTGCTTCCGCCTCTTTAGTCAACGATGCGATACGTGCAGAAGTATTTGATTCGGTCGAATTTCCTTTACCCGCCATCCGAGCACGACATAATTCTTGATAATCTTTTGTGCAAGTCTCAGTACCTACAATTCCAGACTGAAGACCTCCAAGTTTATCCCGCTTTTTATCATGTCTTTTGATCAACAGTAGAATTACACCGAATACAATAATAGATGCAGCACCAGCACCCGCAAGTAAATAAGCGATTATGTACGTAAAATCAGATCCATCAGAATTTTCGTCCACCTTTTCAGCGTGTACCGAAGAGTTTAACTCTTTTGTCTGGAAATGTTTAAAATTTAATTGGATTAGTTTTAGCTCATAAACTCACTCAGAGATGGCATTTTAGTTTAAAACATACACACACACACACATATACAAGAAAACGCCATCTCTAGTTTGAAACTTATACCATTGACATATTATATATATAGTAAAATTGTAATATAGATAATGGTGAAATACTTGTGCAATCAAACGCAGCCTTGTGGTGCATAGGTGTGATATGCAATTTTTTTTTTTTTTTGATTTTTGAATTCATGCAAAATCTAAAATTTCTGATTAATTTTCTAAAGCAGTGGAAAAAGCAGCACTTACATCACTTACCTTATCACCAACACCCGCCCGGATTACAATAATACCTAAACGGCGTGATAAATTATTTTTGAATCGAGCATCGTTTATAAACTTGGCCACATCAGCGGCCGTTTTCTTCTCAAGATTTGGTTCGACACGGAACGATACCTCATGGCGGTCGACACGTGGATGTGTTAATTTTAAATTTAACATTTCACCAATTGCGTTTACAATCCGGGCCCCAGATTGCCAACTATCGATTCTAAAAAAAAGTATGGAAAAAAAATCGATTAAATAATTTTGAAACGATCTACATGTGATAGAGCTTACGGGTTTTTCAAAATTACGTGCGTATATTCAGTATCGACCGAATGTGGTGCATGATCCTCATCATCTTGATGATCAGTCACAAGCTTTTTAATTTTTTGCGTTTCAGTTTCCGTCGAAATAGTCGATGGTCGTAAATGTTCGGGCAGAATTTCTTTATTATAATGTGGCTGCTGATGTTGCGGTTGTTCTAATTGTGATGCATGGGCCATTTTTAACTCCGCCAAAATTGGTGTTTCGTTCGGCTTTAAATGGGGTTGAGGTGGTGATGCGGGTGGGCCAGGTTTCTTAACATCTAACCGCTCATGCCGTGTAAATCCCATTATGTCGCGTAATAAATTGCGCGCATCAGTGTTTAGTTCGAGCTTAGATTCTTCTCCCTCGGGCACATACACTAAACCACCCTCGGTATATACTCCGGATTCAGGGGATGGTGGTAGTACATTATTTTTCATGTAATCAACATGTTTGGCGACCGGTTCAGGTTTACTCGTTAAAGCACGATTTGTATTATGCCGCCGCTGTAGATTGAACATATCATCGGTCGCTTCGGCCGGTTCATAAAATCCTGTGGTTTCACGAATTGGAATGTGTTGCTCCCGCGACATTTCACGGAACGCAGTAACTGGTTTTTCCTTTTTTGCTTTATTTAAATTTTCGATTAAATTCAAAAGCTCCTCTTGTCGTTCCTCGAACGGGCTTTGTAATTCAGTATTAGAAGGATATTTTGGTACACGGATGCGGCCATAATTTTCTGGATCATGTTCCTCTATATATTGACGCACATCATTATTATCTTCCGGATCGAAATCATCATTGTTGCCCAAATAGAGTCGGTCATCGAAGGCTTTTTTTGACTCGGCCGGATAATAAACTTCATCCGCAAAGTCATCATTTGGTGGCGTGAACCGTACAAAAGCCAGAGGACTTTGTGGACCCAATATTTCTGGATCAGGTGCCAAATTTGCACACAAATTATTCGGCATTGGTGATTGATTTCGAATTGAGTAGAGTGCTCCCTGCATACGGCATTGTACAAACGGATGTTCCCAACCTAGTCCCGCGCCCTGGAGCTCCTCTAACATAGGGGATAGAAAACTGGCTTGCTCTTCAGACAATGGTTCACGCAACAAATCTTCAGGTACCAGTCCATATGGTGGAAGACATTTACCAAATGCAAAGTCATCATGGCACCATTCCTCATGCTTAACGCATAATGATTCCGCAAATAGGCAGCCTACACGCATCCATTTATAAAGGGATGTAAATAAAATTTAATATACATATTTCATTTTAAAATAAATTTAGCGATGTTCTATAAATAGATAGTATAGGTATATATGTAGGTATACATACCGATTCGTCCTTCAGCCTCGCATAAATCAATTCGATCGCCTAGACATACCAATGTAACCAGAAATATCTTCCAAATACTCCATATTTTGTCAGTGACTGACATTATACTGCGTGGAAAATCAAGCCGTCACCTAAATCGGGAGAGAAACAGAGAAAGATTGAAAATGTATAAAAAAAATTATCCTTTGACGTCATCATATTACAACAATTTTCGTTTGCGTAGGTTGACTTGAATGGAATAAAAAAATAAAAATTCGGAAAAATATTTTTCTTTATCTCACATTGTATGATATACACACATTCATATATACATGTATACACTTGTATATGTGCGACATTGAATGGGTTTTTGAGGGGTTTTTGAATTATGTATATTATCAAGATGTTATATGTTTGTATATGTACATGAAAAACGAAATATTTGTGGATATGCGTGGTATGAACGGTATACGATATGTCATGATGAAGCTGGAAAAAACTAAAAATACAATTAAATATGGTTACATCTGGGAAAAATTAAATTGTTAATTACGAAAAATATTATATATTTATACAGGAGTACGAAAAATCTCCGGATTGAGATGAAAATATTACAACAACAAAAACCACAATGAGAAATATTAAAAATTTTAATTTTTTCAAACTTGTAAGGTTTTAATCGCCTATACATTTCGATTAGGAAGATTAATTTTCCGTTCTATATATGTATATATAGAGCGTTGGTTGAATTGATTTTGTTTTGATATATAATTTATGGGTTGTACATAAATGCGATACCAAATAATTACAGCCTGTTGATCAAAAATATGGTTTAAGGTGCGGGTTTCTTTGTTAATTTGACTTAATTGTGACGCAGTTTAGCAAGGTGTAGCATTTACTTTAACTTTTCATGGGATGATTGGTTATATATAGATGGACACATACATTCATACATATATAAGAAATTAGGAAATGTTCTAATATTAGACAGATAAGCAGAAAACTAGTATATAAATAATTGATTTTAACTTCTGAAAAGTTTGACTCTGATTATCTGAATTGTGGGCGTTTTCTACTGAAGTAATGTTTATGTAAGTTTCACAAGCTTATTTTTTTTGTTCCAAGAAATAACGAAACGTCCTACGCTTGTAATCAAGGCGATGTACAAACGTCAAACCAACATTGCACAAATCAACAAATTCCAAACTTGACAAAAAATCATGTGGCATAGTAAATATTCTTGTGGCATAGTTATTGTTCTTTGCTGGTTACAATGGAAACAAATACACTACCATTATGTTTGATTTCTGTAATATGAACCCCCTTCTAAAGCATCGTCGATTTTGACCATATTAACACGAAGTAGTGCTTTTTTGTTGAAATTATGAATTCGCGAAGAAGATTCGTAAGAAATTAAAACATTTTGTTGAGCAACCCAAAGATGCCTCGTACTCAATTCCACAATGTTTCTATGAATCAATGGATAACGGTTAGACATTCCTTACCAATCCAATTAATAAACGATGAATTATTTAATTTCCACCTTAAATTAAATAAATCGCTCAGCTGACCTCATCTAGTAGAAATATACATATGTATATGTATGTACATCGAAATAAATTTAACAGTGTTTTAAGAGCGTTAAAAGTGACATGTTTTAATTGGTCTATACCAGTTGAAATATGCCAGAGATTTTGAAAATTAAAATTATAAATGTCAAACAAAGGACAAAAACAAATACAAATTTTAATCTAACAATGTGAATTAGTTTAGGCCATCGCTTCTTGGAGTTGGCCATCAATGGTGCGAAAAATCCAAATATGAACTAGTAATTAAATTAAAATTTTACAATAATAATATTAGTAGTAAGATTTAGGTAAGGAATTATCGATTTTAAGTTATTTGGCATTTGAGAGATCCTGGAAATTTGATTTTCAACACGTAAAGTTGAGGTTAATTCAGAATCGTTCGAACAGCTTAAAGCAGATCGAATAGCATATATTGTGGTATTAGGACAACAAAGCATAAAATTGTTGAACAATCTAAAGTCCTTATAGATGTTCACATTGGGAATTTTGGAAACCAAATTTCAGTCGACCTTGCAAGCATATACGTGGTAAAATTGTCTTGCTTCAATGCTAGACAACTTTTATGGGTTTTATTATAAGGGTTTTAAACCCGATATCAAATTTTAGTCGACCTTTTGAGCCGCTGACATATAGTAACGAAAACTTGTCATTGTTCAGTGCTGGATATTTATTCGTGTGGTTCACTATGTTAGTGCTTTTCATCCCATTTACTTTAATTGATAAATAATAATAGAAAAACATGTAATCGTAGCGCAAAGAGTTAAGCTCGTAAGCCTTAATTATATACATTTGCTATTTACCATGTAAATGAATTATGGAGGTTTTATGGAGGTATACGTTGCCATTTATTTTAATTTGTTTGGACCTTGGAATTTAAAACATAATAATTTTGATCAAATGCAATTATCGTTGAGCTCAACCAGTTCTGCGAATTATGTCGACTTGTTGGTCGATTTTTCAAATTTTGTAGTCACTGCTTGGTTCAGAACAGCGTAATTGCAGAATATATTAAAATAAATTCATTGAAGCAGTACAAATGTGTAATGCGGATAAACTGAATGCACAGATTCTTAACAGGATTGATTGGAACGGGTATACATTTTAATTTGAAATTAATATTTACATCGTAAACCGAAGTGAGTGTTATCGACTTGCTTAATTTATTGCCGTAATTTTTTTATGATTCGTTTTTAAAATCTTATATACAAAATGCAAAATATGTGCCTCATACCAAAATTATTAACAAAATTTCTGCCTGGTCTAAATGGTTGATTATTTTAGTCAGTCATTCATTGATAACACATTCACTTCTGTAAGATAAATTCCCAACTTAACTTTTCCCCAAATTAAATCAAATGCCCACAAGATCAATAAGCATTCAAACACTGGTTTCATTGGAAGATTTCTATTCCATTCGATAATTTTGAATTGAAAGTCTCTATGATTCTGTTTTTTTATAATAGGGCCGCATATCGAACATGTACTCATCTAAAACTGAGTATAAATTACAAATTTATTCTTCGTTGTTCTCCATAAAAGAACAGAACATTAAGAAATTAAACTTTTTTGAAAATGTTTATTAGAAAACTTTACCTGCTGAGCTGAACAGTTTGGCAGCTCTCTAGGACTTTTGTAGTATTTATTCCGAAGATATTTGTTGGGTTTAAATATGCTGCGCCATGATGGTTCAATCATCGTTTAAAAAATATTTCAAATCGTAATTAAAACTTTTAATAATATTTAATATCTACGAGTATTATCTGTATATAAGTACTCTGTACTCACTGCAGCCTAATCAAGCTGTACAAATTAAAACTAAGGTTTCGAGGACAACTGATATACATTAATAGATCTAAAGTTGAAAACCTGAAACCGAATAATATTAAAAGGGGGACAACTACTCACAAAGTGCAGGTAGTCATCATCTTCCTCAAGATAGTTCTTACATATAACATCCCTATATATAAAAACCTGCGATGAAGATGGCTCTCAAATTGACCATGTTCCGTAAGAGTTGTCACCAAGATACTTCACTGGTCCTTTTTCAAAGATCGGACCTCAAGTGACTGTAACGGTATTATGGGAATCAAGAAGGTTATACAGAAATGTTTGCAATCCTGGATAAGTCGGGTATCTGTACACAGAATTTTGTTTTTAATTTTAACAACGAAATTCAAACAAACTATGTATCAGCGCTGTTATTTCTGCTTGAAAAACCGTGCATGGCGAACCAATACTGCCAAAATATCTCTGATCAAACCTAGGACAGTGGATTCCACCTCCAACAATGAGATTAGGGCGATCACCATCTGAAAAAAAAGAGTAGACAAACTAAAGACCAAGACTATATGGACTAATTATCTTCTAATTATTTTACAAAATCCTCTGAAAACCACAGAGCCATAAACCGTCGAGAAGAGATTGGAGAAGTTGAATTCGGTTAGTAATCTGTGAGAATAAGTGAGGCAACGAATGAATGGACCCCATAGTAAGAAGTGGAGACGAGGATATAGCTCCAGTAACAGCTACGTTACCTACTATTTCTTTCTCTAAAATATGTATGCTCTTCAGCAAACCCATGGATTGCGTTCGGATGTATTGCGAACGCCGAATAAGAAAAATTGTTAAATGTTTTTAATGCATTAAATCAGTATTTCTAACCTCAGTAATCAGTTTGAAAATTTCACAAACAATCCATTCTAGAACAACGTGATCTTTATATGAAATTGAGCAAACAAATTCATTCAATAAACATTTTCAAATCAATGGATTTAATATTAATATTGATGCGAGTGAAGTTAGTACTAATTTTTGCTAACCAATGTAATTAACAACATAGTAAGCATTTTATACGCCTATATGCCTGCGAAATTTTTATTAAAACATGGGGTGACATGTTCTACCATCACTTCGATTCGCTTCGATAGTGAACATCGCATCGAAAAAAGTGATAGTCGGTATGTTGTACCATTTTCGATGGATACTATAACGGAACATATTTTCGAAAATGAAATGACGTTTGTCATCCATTTTTAATAGCTATTGAACAGTTGACAATCTGTCAATTATCTTGTAAACATAATAAATGTAAGTACGTTATTTATAAATCTCTGCGATTTTTAACTTTAATTATTTAATTGTAGGATGAATCCTAATTTAATTATTGGTGCTTTATCGACTTCGCACGATGTTAATGAAGAGGATGGAGATATATTTATATATATATATATATATATATATATATATATATATATATATATATATATATATATATACAATATTATATTGAATATTTGAAAATTTTTATATGTATTTACATTATAAAATTAAATATTATTTATTAATTCGTTAAGTTTTCGTAATTTAATTCAAATAAAAGTCAGTAATTTTCGCCAATTATGTGTATCACAAGAAAAAAATTCAGTTAGAGATTATCGAAAATTGTGATAGTCGAAAATGATACAACATATACCATTTTATCGAAATCAGTGATATTTCATCGAATATCGAAAATTGTGATGGTAGAACATGTCAACCCTGTATAACGAGTTTATAGTAAGCATTTAGGCGTTTCAACGTAAATCAAAAATAAGCATAAATGATGAGATTGTAATGAAATTTCTGTATGCGCACATAATTTTAGCATAAAAAATTACATTAAACACTATTAAATGTTAAATTGTATGAAACTAATTATCATACGGTGTTAAAAATATTCAAAAATGTTATATTCAAAATCGGACAGAAAATCACAAGAACTGATAAATATTAAAAATTATTTTCGGTCAAATGTTGAAACGTGTATATGGAGAAGGACAGTACCGCCTCTTATAAAGTAAAACGTACTTAGGACTGGCGTAGGGCCAATTTATCCGAAGTCATCACGAGGGAATAAATGCCAGCATCTTCATCGAGCCGGAAATGCATTCGATTTTTCCATATGGGGATACATGCTGAGCAAAATTGGGAGTTAATTTAAGATTCCTTTGTTTAAGATACGGGATGAGAACGTAACTCATTTATGGCAAGAATGCGAGACATAATACAAGTAGAAGATGAAAAATTTCAACAAATTAAATAAAATCTAAATCGATTTATATCCTTAATTCTTTAATTAAAAACTAATTTTTATTTATCGAGAGGTTAATGATTTTAAAATATGACAGCTATAATTCCTCTCCCTGTACATACTAGTACATAGACACTTTCTTGTTTGGTTCTTCTTAATCTTCCAAATGGTAATTTCAATAATACTTAATTGAATATACTATAATTGAAATAACCTCCGCACAAATTAAGAAGGAAAAATTGGAAAAAAGCTCTTCAAACGCTTTAAATATTTACAATAATTAAGTATCATGGTAGTAGTAAGAATACTCACCCACTCGACACACATATATATATATATATATATATATATATATATATATATATATATATATATATATATATATATATATATATATATATATATATATATATATATATATATAACCAAATAAATAAACCAAATTATTGATGGATCATTAAGAGACCCGATATATGTATATATAACCGTTGTAGAAGAAGGTAAGTTAAACACATCAAATTAATTTTTGCCAACCTCAAACAAATGAGCGCACACAAGATGAAAAACCTCAAAGAAAATTGAAAATTAACAACTTCTTTCGTTATACACGTATATATACATATACATATATATATATATATATATATATATATATATATATATATATATATATATATATATATATATATATATATACATATGTATATGTATATATACATATTTACGACTCGATAATCTTACTCGTACCACATTTTTAATATTTCATCAAAATTCCTTCTGAATGCAAAATTGTTCAACAAAAAATTATCATCATCATTTTCAAGTTTGTTTATTTTTGACTTTTTTGGTATAAGAGATAGAAAATGGTGGAAATAAGATAGGCGTGTTTTTTAAGGAATATATACAACAAAGGCAGCAAATTAAAATTATTTTTGTTTTTGCTCATGATGATTTCTTTTCCGATTCCGGAGAATCGCAATTTCGGCGGTACGGGTACCTTTGCAAAAGGGAACAAATTAATTATATACATATACAATATGTATAACGGTACAAGATCTTTCGAAAAAACTATTAAATTTCGTTATACCTTAAGGACAATATTGGTATATACGTGGGCGTATATAAAACATACATAAACATAAAATCCCCAGAGGTACAAAATGTTAGACCCGTTTATTTGCTAAATATTTACTTAGTTTCTCGTTTCATTGCTTTATGTTATGGAGTTGAATCCCAAAGCAGTCCACAAACATACATATAAATACTTATGGATAAAAATCGTTGAGAGCATAATTATTTATGTAGCTAATGTTACTGTGTATCAGATTTATTGGTGGCGTGAGCATTTTCTTGTTTTTTACTCCTACACTTGCTAGACTAATAATATGATAAATTCAATGATGATAATTAGAAAATTATAACGCTTTTGTTATTAACTTATAAGTTATAACTCGGCTGCTGTTGAACATAATAAAGTCAAAATAATCAATTCAAACCATTATTTCATTTTTTTTTTGCCTTGGAAGGAGTACTGGAGCCTAATTTTGATTTTTTTGTTTATATGAACAAAAAATTTTTAATGCAGACACATTAGATGATAATGGCTTTGTGAAATTTGAGATTTTTATTTTTCAATTGAAATCAGTATAATTATATTCTCGTATGTATATAAAAAATAGATGTATTTCGGTTTGACAAAATAAGCTTTGAGTAATTTATTTTATTTTGGACAGGTGTCTGTAGGGTCGGTAAAATCTCATTCAGAATTTAATTTTCTTGACCTTAAAAGTTCGTCCAAATTTAGACGAATACCCCAGGTATTCTTTATTAGAATCGGCGGTACAAATTTGTAAAAATTAGTCAAATGTGATTTAGATTCTAAATTCAAATAATAAAGTACATCAGAGTATAATTCCTGTGTTGACCTCAGGAATTATAATCTCTCCAATTGATGACTTTATACATAAGATTTTTATTTTTATTCAAATTATTTTGTTTGACGAGAGATACGTCCTTCTACTGAAAATTAAAAATTAAAATTATATCATATATAATCACATATAATTAGAAATACATTAAAATAAAAATTAGGACGTTTAATTTATTTCATAATAAAACAAACAATGATGTAAATATCTGAATAATATGGTGACATAAGTATGGATTAATAAATTAATTTACATTGAAAAATGATCCAGTTATATAAATAACCCATGCCCAAAAAATGTTTTCAGAATAAATAAATTAAATAATTAAAAAAAGTAAAATGTAATTGGTTGGTACATAACCTATACCTAAATTAAAAACAACGCTCTACAGTTTTTTTTAACATTATTCCATTATTATATTTTTACTCTGTTTATTTGAATGTTTAAATCAAATCTGGAATATAATAAATCTTTATATTACTTAATTAATGTAGCATTTTCGTTTTTATGTAATTGTCTAATTATCAAAATAGAGGACACAAAACTATTTCTTGTTTAAGGGGTTAATGGAAAACGAGAAGAGAATTGTACGCCGCTACTCCTACGTTGTGCTTTTTCTTGAACAATGCACAAATCTTCGTCACTAGACAATTTATTTATTTTATGTATTTATTCATAACAACATAAATGCTGTGTGCCTCAATCAACTAAACTAACCAAACTAAAGTAATACGAGTTAGTTAGTATGATATTTAAATAGACAGCACTAGTATAAAAGTTTAACCTTGTTTAAATGTTAAGTGCCTTAAAATATTTACTTCTAATTCGTGTTGCTTTTTAGTTTAACACTAAGCATATTTTTATTAATTCTAAATAAGAGACTATTATTCATCCTTGGTTCTAATAGCTCTTTTTCCCTCAAAAACATTGACATCTCAAAGATATTTTGTTAAATGTTGTGTTTAGAACCAATTAGCAACAACATTTTAAAGGTGTTATTTACATTTATGATAATTAAATTTATTTGATTAAAAATTTATAATAAAATATTAATGTCATTTTGATCTTCGCCTTCGTTTGACATTTGTAAGATAAGCTAAAAGGCTTATACATATAAATGAAATAAAATGTTGGTTCTTCCCTTAAATTAGTTTAGTTTGCTTTAAAAACAGTTTTAACAGTAATTTTGTCTAACAAGAGACCTGCGGCCTCTTTTTGTGTTATAAATTAACATATTAAGGAGTTTATGCCTTAGCTAAACCATTTCCTATTTCTCGCTCATATATATTTCCGATATAACAGAATTGCAAATACATATTTAGATAAAGCTATTCGACAATTGTTGAAACCATATAGCTATTAGACAATTGTTTCTAAAGGCAATGCTGCAGGTAATTAATATATTATTATTATCGTCACATTAAATTTCTTTCAAATGAACTGTTGGTCTGTTGAAATATACATGAAACATTATTTTGAAGGACCACATTACAATAGCTGTGATAAGTGATAGTGAAGTACGTATAGCTCAATATCTGTATAGTGAGTTTTCGGCAGAGTAAAAAATCTGTAGGTTTTAAAGATTGCAAAATATATATTGCCTTCTACAAAACATGCATGCAAGGTACAATAAATAAATACAATATGATGACAATGATTTATGTAAATTATTTTCGTTAAACTTTAAAGTGTAGATGTTTTTTGAAACAATTTTGAGACAATTTTGAGACAATTTGTTGAAAATTTCACATAAATTTTGAAAATTTTAGATTATCTGAAATGTATAAATGTTTAATTTTTGTTTAAATACAATTTTATAATTTTTAATTTGAACTTTCCATTTAGCAATATAGAAAAGAGTTTGACTTTAACTTCTCTAATAGGGAATTCCTATATGGTCCTATGGAATGATACCTTAGAATTTGATTAATGATGGTAATTAAAGTACTTTTTAAAAATTGACTTGATCACAATTTTTATTTTGATTTTAACTTAAAATTAAATGTGTGACTTGAAATATATTTTCGAATTGCAATTAACATAGGTATAACCTCTACACGTTAACGCAAAATTCATTCCATTGATTCCAAAAACGCCCTGCGGCTTTAATAAAATTTTTTTCTATCTCGCATCTATGAGATTCGCAGTTCAATAGTTAACGACTAATTACAACGAGATACATCACAATTTGGCCAAGACTTGGAACCGAGATTAACAATAAAATATAATTAAATCACTATTTCTATATTGTACCTAACATACGAGTATGTACACACCAATCCATCACTGATTCAATCTAAATTTCATCAACCAACTTCCGCTGCGTGCTGAAATTCTGGACATGTTTCCAAAATTTTTATAATTTTGCTGCGGAGCGGTAGGCTGGCTATACACTATATAAAAGAAAACAAATCTAATAAACTTTTTTGTTTTTTTTTCGATTTTTGTTTTTGGAAAATATAGCAAAACCGTTTGACATATAACATGACGTAACTTAATAAACGTCAAATAATTCTGCACATGAAGAATATAAGTAATTGTATCGCAATTAAAAAGAAATATCCAAAATCATATATTTCACAGGATAAAAGAGCTTGTAAAAGCGGAGAGTGGGATGAAGAATCGAGTTCGGATATAGGATAAAAGATATGAAAATGTAAAGTAAAACGTAAAATAACAATTTAAGAATATATGGAAGCAACCTCATCTGAACTGTCTCATAAGTAATACTTAAATTTTGTACACCTACATGAATTGATGCTGCTGAAAACTGTATTTGAAAACTGTATGAACATACTGAATCAAAATAAAATTATAAGTATTTTAAATTTAGGTACAATCGGGATGTACATACTAGCCAGTGCTGATCAGTTAGTTTTCGAAGTCTAATTTTAAGACACGAAAAACCCAAAAATAGATCATTTTCTACAAATCAAATGCCAAACTGACTCGACGACATAAGGTTCATAAAATATGTGTATGTGTACCGCATCTGTGTTAAGTTTAACCAAAGTAAGAGATGATTTTATTTTGAAATTTTTCTGCAAAGTTATACAAATTTGTTTGGCGACGACTGGCCTAGAATATGTATAACTTCCGTTCCAATCAATGAATCTTGATGCAGTTTTTGGGTTACATATATCAATTTGAATATGGTAATAAGCGTTTGTACGAAAATACGAAATTTTTGGACCCGCCAGGAATTTAACACAATAAATTAATGAAAAGGGTTCGAAACGTAATCGATGACGTTCGTTTTGCAGGAGAAGGTGAAATTAATGAAAATGTGGAAACTACATACCGTGGAACATCGCGACGTTTAGGGATCACAAATGGACCCTCACCAAAGACCTGAGTTCTGACCATCCCGGGCAAATCGAAGAGAGGCGTGTAGATTGATAAGTAGTTTATCTAGCTACCTACTCTAGACTAGAAATAGCAATAGCAACATCAATTATAGTGCGAACGGCTAGCAACCCACATCCAGAGGATTGGAATGAGGTAAAACGTAATTTCTGTTACCTAAAATCAGCACAAACATGAACGAAACAGAAAGTCAACTTCTAGTTTTTGCTTATTTTTCTATTGTACTGTGTTAGGGTTGTTGAAACCAAACGATCTCAGCTTTGTCGTTTACCAAAACAGAGTTTGTAGCTTTTTCTGAATCCACAATGAAGCTATATATTTGATTTCATCGCATTTGAAATAATAGAAATTCGGTGTTCTTTGTTTACGAGTTCTCGCATTTGTTAACCCTGTATGATATAAACTCTATCGGTCCCAAACAACTTACTGCTGCTACTATTAAAGTAGAGGATTTTGGTAAAATAGAGATTTTTAGTCAGCATATATAGAATGAACTGGAGTGTACAATGATATGCTATTTTGTTAGCTTCTGTTATAAATACGACACACGCGTCTCTGGACAGTTAACTATTGCTATAAATTTGTAATAATATTGTTCATCATTTCAGCGCCCTTGAAATGTGTTTTGTTTGTATGTACATTCATATATGGGTTATTAACCTATACACTCTTCTTCAGAGGCTCAAAATTAGGCACGCATGATTTCACTAATCGTGTTATTCCATTAAACTGTTTTTCTGTGTTATATTTTTGTTTAATCGATTACAGTTTGATACACCAATGTATAAATAAAAGAAAACACAGAATTATTATGTTTCATACACCCCAGTTGAAATATGGACGTGTGGGGGAGTGCTAATTTGATTTATGGAATTGCGTCATGAATTTAACTTGATTGATCTGAATATGCAAGAGTGGTATTTGTATAATATTCGAGTTCAATTTGAAATTATTATAGAAATATATATTTTGAGAATTTAAGAAAAGTATATATACTTTAGTATATAGGTATTACAAATGGGGCCCGTGCAGGCGATCAATGGCGGGCTTAATTGAAATCAATGCTTATTTAATACAATGACTTTTAAAATTACTTGTTGTTCTATGAAATGTTTGTGGAGTTTGAATGGTGTTTAAAATTAGCATTGGATCGAGAGTTTAAACATTTCTATTGCAATTTCATTCAAAACCTTATATATATATATATAGTCAGTCACAACTGTTATTAATTCAACTAATTTGATTATCACATTTAATTTGTATTTGAAATGATTCACAAAAAATGATAACAAACCCGAATATTATGTAATATAATAATAATAATTGAATTGGAAAGGCCATTGAAAGTCAGTATTTTGTTCGGGTGGCAAGAATTTTATAAGCTGCGAATCGCAAAAAAATCCTTCAAGCAAACGATGAATTGTTACGACGTGGAGTTGATTTTAACATCAGTAGAGTTTGTGGTTAGTATGTAGTATCAAACCTTTTAAGTTCTAAGTTCTGTCCATATAAAATATTAATAGATTGACCAAACGTAGATTAGTTCATTTTCAGAATTGATGCTGTTCATCCACCCATCAAAGGAGCTGGAATATATTATATGGCAGTCTGACCAATTCTGAAATTTTTCGATTCAAAATTTTGGTCAACTAACAAAGTAAATCACACGAAAACTTGTCTCGATCAGTATAAGATAATTTTTCGTCTGTTTTACTAGGTAAATCCTATAGGCAAGTTCGACTAAAATTGGTATCGAAATTTAAAGTTAATTTACTATAATTTATAAATAATAATTAAAAATAAAATATCTGATACAAAATTTTATTTGGCTTCACATAGTAAAATACACGAAAAATTGTGTAACACTGATGCAAGACATGTTTTCGTGTGATTTACTGTGTGAGTCTTTGGCATGGTCGACTAAAATTTCCTAAAACATAACAAAATTTCATATGTGCTAATTAGAAATATGATGAAATTATAATAAATTATTACAAATCATTTATTAATCTAATCATCGATTTCAGAAGATTATAGAGGACATTATCTAGTTGCATTATTATTTAGATCACTAATCAATTAACATTTAATAAAAACAAATACAAATTAGTAATTTTATTGCTAACACTATCGCCTCATTCGATTAAAATACCAAAGTACATGTTACAAAACACAATTTTAAAGAATTTGTTCTTGAATCTTCGTTTAAAAGAGAAGCTTGTGGACTCTCCGCACAATACACATTGTGTGTGGACAAATAATTATATACTCTCTTTAAAAGACGTGCGATCATTAACACCAATTAAGACAATAAATGCTTCCGCGCCATTAAGTTGTATGTATAGTGCGACAATTCCATTTTAAAAAAATTAATCGAGCGATATGAACGCGAATAAAATACACATTTATTAGAAATTTTATATCACAACCAACTAATCGGATACCAAATAGAGTAAATGTCAGACGACTTTCTTTCTCACTTTATGACATACATATCTGATGAAATTCCTCGTGTCCATAAAGCCCTAGGTGATGCAGAAACCATCATAGACCATCAGAAAATAATCTTCCTATACGTTTAAACAAATACTTGACCCTTTTAATAGAATAAATGCATTATAATCAATGATGTTGTAATTGCTTCAGTAGAACTATGTTTAATATGCTTAAAATGTCGTTAGAGAAAAAAAAATTATTGCGAGAAGAACCGCATTGTTTCCATTGTTTAAATAATAAATAACCATAGTGCCTACAGTTGCAAGTACAAATATAAGCAATGAAAGTGGAAACATCATAGTTTGGTGTAGAATAATCAACTGAGTAAAAATTCAACCAAGTCATTCATACTTATCGATTGACAATTACAATAGGCACTCTACTACCAATGGTACTTGAATGTGTTCTTAATTCCAAGAACCAAAATAAATTATCCGAGCACAGCTGGACCAAATATCCGAAAAATTGCATAATATCGGATATTAGAGGTACGGCAAACAATCATTCAAAAGGATCTGTAGAGGATATCGATATTTATTATTGGCATATACATTTTTTTGAAGTACTTGTTGTAGGAAAGATAATCACCAAAAACATAACCAATCATACAAAACACATTACTATAATTCACTATGTGATCTCATACAAACAACTGCGGAAATCGATTATTCTTCATCATTCACAGCTGCTCGAAAAAACTATATTTCGATTAAAGATACTTAATGCCGCGGAAGCCGATTCAATGGCACATAACCTAACAATCAAGAATTGGGTCAGTCAAATTTTAGAAACTTTGAGAGTTTATTTGATGTCGAATTCGGAAAAGTAAGATTTAAGAATTTCTTAAAAATAGTAACAAATTTGTAAAATTCTAAAATGGCTAAATTTGAATTAAAATTAAAAACTTTTTTTCATTTTTATTTGAATTATGAACGACAATTTACTGCAAACATCAAAATTCAATAATTTAAATTGGCATATAGACGTCAGAATTATAAAATTCGATTTCGGTGAGATATACTCAAATTGTATCCCAGAATTTCTAAAAATTTAGCTTTTATTGAAATTTACATTAAAATTAAATGAATTGGAAGAGAAATGATTTATTATTTTCCAAAATTCGAATTGATAATAATGAAATTCTGAATTTTATATGTAAAATTTGAACATAACGATATTTGTTTGAAAATTTTTATTTAGAGCTTAGTGCACAAAACAACTCACGGTGAAGGGATTTCAGATTTTCTTAAAATACATACAAATTTGTAACATACAATTTTCAAATGTTTACAACCATAAAACTTCTTAAGAACTTAATATTTAAATTGGCCAGTTTCTAAATATCTGTACTGGTAAAATTCGTATGTATAGTAGAGTAATTGGAAAAAGTCGGTACTCAAGTACGTTGTAATGTATAATTTTAAAATGATTTTTAGGTAAAATCATGAAAAATGATCAACTGAAATTGATCAAGGATATTTTTTAACAGTTTATAATGAATTTCGACCTGTAAGTGAGATTTCAAAATGTTTTTTGGATAAAGTATATATATCCAAATGGAAAGGAACTGATTTATCGGTTATAATGAAATAAAAATATCCATATTTGAGAGATTTTTTTAGATACGATGAGAGCCGTAGACAACCGCAATGTACACATAAGAAAAGGGTCAGCCTTGTTTTTAACTATTTATTTAGAAAAATTGGCAAGTATAAACAATAAATTACAAACCAATACGCATACTTGTTGGTTTTTCTAAAACGAAGATATTCAATTAATTCGTCAATATAATTCCCACGCTCATATCCTGCATATACTTTCATATATAGGTACATAGGTACATATAGTACATACATTTTCCATTTTCATTCACATTAAGATAGAGCAACAAGTATTTTTTTTGTATATAATACATAATTTTCTCCTTCTTGGTATATATACATACATTTATTACATATATTTATAACGCCGTATTATGGTATATATGCGTATACATTATATATAAAAATCAATAATTTCATTACTGCTGCGAACGACACCGCACACAAATCTGTATCGTACATCGCATCAAATTTATCTTGATTTTTTTTTATTTTCAACTGAATTTATTTATTACGCGAATTGATTTAATTAGGTTTTAAATATAGAGATCTCTGTATATTATAATCTTGAGATTTGGGATGGTTATGGATGAAGGCAATTTATCTATCGTTATGTATGCGGAAAACAACAACAGAATATTTATATTCTTATAATAAAATAAAATTAGATATGACTTCATTTTGAATTCGTATATGTATATATGTAGCTATGTAATATATAGAATTTTATCATATTTAAATTTTCGAATCGAATATTAGAATATTACGATGGAATGGTTTTTGTGTGATTGTGACAGCCATAGAATAATAGAAAAGTCACGTATTATTTATATGTTTGTATATATATATATATATGTATGTATATACAAGTATGTATATCCATTTGTTCTATATACCAAAATCTATATTAACAAGGAAAAAATTCGAACGCCTACGCCTCACTTAATTTTTTCTCACTGTCGGAACGAACAAAATATTTTCCGTTTTTCCAAATATGTACTAAATTTAAAAATAAATGTCCGATCATGTACAATTGTTAACTTGTATTTTTGGTATATTCTATTGATTTTCCATTTTATGGCTCTATAGAAAATATAAAAATGGAAAAACTATATATCGATAAACTATTTTAGAGCTACAAATATACATATATGTTTATATTTATTTTATGAATATAAAATTATGATGTGGGAGGGAGAGGCCCTTTATTGTTCAATATTCTATATATACTTGTATACTTGTGGTTTAAAGAAAATTCAATTTGATTTTAATAAATTTAAATAATTAATTACATTTGGAAAAGTACTTCCCGCATAGAATGGAAAAGAAGGTTGCTATTAATGTGGGAACCTTCCATGTTGTCTAATAACTATGTATAATACATAGTTTATTTTAACTAATCATGATGATAAGAAATTCCAGAAACCGCAGAATTCGGATAAAACATAATTTTATAAAACTACTATTTAACAATAAAAAAAAATCAACACAATATCACATCTGTTGCATGTGTCTTCGTACAGCTATATCCTACTCCTGTACACAGTTTTCCATATTGCACCGTGTTTTTCCACATACTACATATATCTGACATATTTGCAAATTTTTGTTTTTTATCAAAAATCATATATAATCAAATGCAACTAAATAAAATTATAGAGTCAACAGGTAGCTTATTATTTTTTTAAATCATATTTCCATTATTTTAATCTGTGCAGCCATATTGTTTTCTTAAGACAAATAAATTTCTATAATTATATACATTGTACATATTAGCTAGACTATTTTAAATAATAAAATATACAGGAAATTTACAATTTTTTCGCTTTGCTTTTATTTTTTTGTGATAAGAAATGAATTATTTATTGAGTATAAGAATTATACAACAAACAAAAAATCGTTCATAGCTAAAAAACTACTTTGCATATATTTGTATCCCATATATTCGATACACGCATATAACAATGTCTTAAAAGGTCAGCCATTTTAATTTTTTCGTATAACTATACTCGTAGCTGATACAGATATTCTTAATGTAATAATAATTTTGATTTATAGAAGCTTACCTTATTGTGATCACGGCTTTAAAAATTTAATCCATAATTTCACACAATTTAATTACAAAAAAAAAGTAAAAATAAAAAGTAAAAAAAAAAAAATTAAAAATTAAAAAACCAAATAAAAATTTAAAAGTTCACAGTTCTTAACACCAAACTGGAAAAATACACTTTGAGCTTTTTTTGTATCGAGCTGTAACACACAACCTATTTTTGCTTATTTTCCGTTCCACAACTAAACATAAACCGAGAAAAATAAAAAAAAATACAACACAACAACAATTTTCACTGAGATGAATCAAAAAAAAAAAAACAAAAACGAAACGAAAAAAAATAAATAAAATTTTCCAGCTTTTCTTTTTTGGTTCGGTTATTTAATTTTTATTTTTATGTTTTATGCGCTCTGCCTCGCACAACTTTTTAAACCGTTTTGCATGAAAGTTCAAGTAAAACTATGAGCGTGGGTGACATTTATGTTTTGTGTATACCCACATAAATACATATACGTATATATGGAACGCGCTCTCCTCTGACGTTACTGCTGATAACGACTATATTTGTGTATACATAAATACCGAGTATTTATATAGCTGCTCCATAGATTATGGAAAAATCAATGGAGTTTGTTTTCGGTTCGTCGTTTCGATGTGCGATGTAGCGAATGTTATCCCTCTTTTTCCAAGTTTATGTGTGTATGGTGGAGTGGAAAAGCAAAGTAAATAGAATTTTCAAAAATCCGAAATCTCTGAACATGCGCGCGGATTTTTTACTTTTTTGTTTTTTTAGTTGTTTATCAATTAACTTGAACTGTTGACGTAGGTTTTGTTTATTTATTTTTTATATGTGGTTGTTTACTTGGCTATATACTGCATATGTGTATGAGTGCTAATAGTTTATTGTTGTTTTCGTTCATATGGAAATCTGGGGGTAGGAGGGAAGAAAATTTTATCGTGTTCATGGCTAGTTTTTTTCTTTCTTTAAAAGCTCAAATGTAAATTTGCTTACATTATTTAATACTTAAATGGATAAATATTTTCCGTATATAAGTTCATATACAGTCCTTGGGCACCTACTATTTATTAATGTTTAATATTTTTCTATTATAGACCTAAACATTTTACTGTATTTATGATCAGCATTAAGTTTAGAATTCAAAGTAATGGTCCCCAGAATGTTAGAGGATAATTCCTTAAAAACTTATCTTCAACTAAATATAATTTAAAATTGTTCGGTAACCTATAAATAGAAATATAGAATAATTTGAGAAATTTAAATAAAATTAAAAGAATTAAAATAGGAAATGTGTATATTATGCTTTATAACAGTGTACATGCTGCAATTAATGTGATGGACATAGATGTTGAAGGAATTATCGAAAATAAATTTGTTTTTAATGCTTTTAAATCTTTCTATAAATAAGACTATCAAGAATTCTTACAAACTGAAATTACTACTTTTGTAAGCCTTAATCTATGTATGTTACTACTTATAATTAGTACGCGCTATTATATTAATTTAGACTTCAGATCATATACGTATATATGCTACAAAAATATAGTTAATTTATAAGTTCCATAGCTAAATGTTCCTTGGCAATCCATTAGCTTTTGTCTCAGGTCAGCATATATGCAGTGGCCGTTTTAAACATAGGCAATCAGGCCAGCTATTTGTGGCCTCACGTATTTGGGGGTCTCGCTAAACTGAATTTATTGAACTTTTCTCTTTCTTTTTTTTTGTTTAGTTGTATAGAAGTTTGTTGGACGAAATTTAAAGCAAAATTTAAATTAAAAGAAACATAAATTTAATAATTTAAAATATGTAATTTCAATGATGGATAAACTGAGTTTGTAACAATACGTTATCCCTATCAGACTACTAACAATAATTTAGCGATGATTAAAACGATATACAAAAACGTTTCCGATACCAAATTTTAGTCAACCTATTCAAACACTCACATAGTAAAACAGACGAAGACAGTTTTACTATGTGAGTGCTGCGAAATTTTGAACAAAAATCTATTCTCGATACTAAATTTTAGTCAACATTTGCAAACACTCATATAGTGAAACACACGAAATATTGTCTTTCAAAAGTACGTGACAATTCACTGTTAAATATTTGTTTAATGTCGATGGATTTATGTTTTTATAAATTTTTTCTTAGATGTGGAAATGGTGTGGGCACTAATTTAATGCTGTGGTACTGCCCAAATATGACAGGCTGTATCTGCATATATACCTAATTAAAACCATTTAGTCAACACATTGTTTATTTTTTTTAAAAATAACAATAATTAAAATTAGGGGTTTATGGTGTTGTTATTATATCATAATAAAAATTAATTTCGTAGGATACGTACCAAACCAAATATGTTGTTTTTTATTTTCGATTTATTATTTAATAATATTTCAATACGTCTTAAAAATATCAATCCCGTGCGGATTGTTAAATTTTAGTCACCATACTTTTTATTATTTTCATACATCATTGGCTATTATTAATAAAAAACAACGCCCTAATATTTATCTTCATCTATTTTTAATTAAGTGTGTTATTTGACATAATCAGCTTTTTGGAAAAACTTGCACGTGATGCACCCTGCTAGGTCTAGAATCGGCAATTTAGTAATTGATGTTCTCAAACCAGACCCACTACCAACTCGTACTAATCAGAGTGGTAGATGCTCCATGACCAGTAGAACAAACAATGAGTACAACAAATTTATTTAATTGTACCCCAGGTGGTAACTCAGCTAAGCAGAAGACAAATCCACCCTCTAACGAGGCTGGCTCAACGGATTGTGGGGTGAACCAATCATTGTTTAAAAGCCCTTTTGGATAACCCAACCCATTTGGACAAAAACCCAGGGTGGCATGATCACTACCACCATTAGCGAACTCCTTGGAAAGGGATAACGCAGAATTGCGCAATAAGATTTACGAAATAGAAGAGTAAATGTTAAATTTAAACAAAGATCTCAAAAACTTACAGCGAGAAAATAAGGAGTTAAAAGATGCTCTAAATGTAGTATGTAATATCTGAGAAAGAAATTAATAAACAACAGTAAGAAAATGATACCAATGATCATATAGAGGTTATGTTTCAAACAGACGAGGAAGAACTCAACAGAGAAACGCGATGGATTCTTAACCGTAACAAAAAAAACAAGAAACGCAAGATGAGTAAATCACCACAAGTTTCACCCAAACTGAAACAATCAATTGAGCAGCTTCCAACCGGAAGTAGGAATGTGCAACAGGAGGAAAAAGCTCAGATTCCATCGAAAGAGAAATAATCAAGCAAAGAAGTCTCAACCGGAAGTAAGAATATACAACAGGAGAAAAGAGTGCCACGGCCACTGCCAGTTATAATATCTAATTGCAATAATTATCAGAGTATTAAAAACATCATGGACTCAGCAATCGGATAAAATTTCAGGCTACAGCGTTAAATAGTAGTGATATCAAAATAAATGTCCCTGACGGTGATAGCTATAGAAAGTTAACAGGAGCTCTTAATGAAGAAAAGATAACATGGTATTCCTACGAAGATAAGCAGACAAGGCAAACCAAAGTCATTGTTAGGAAACTACACACGTCATGCAAACCAGAAGAGATAAAAGAGTATCTTTTGGAGAAACGATACAAAATTAACGAAGTTACACACACAGCTGCTAAAAAGAGGTGGTAAAACACCTCTGCTATTATATATGTTATCTTCTGAAAGAACAGAAGACATTAAAATATTTATGCAATCAGCGAAATACTCCATATGAAAGTGTAAATACAAGCAGTTAAAAAATCTAAACTGATTCCCCAGTGTGTGCCAAGTCTACGGACACACGCAAAACTTTTGTAGTAAGGAGCCCAGATTGGTGGAATGTGTAATAAAACACCGTACGGCTGAATGTACGAAATAAAAAGACAACCCACCAAAATGTGTCAACTGTGCAGAGGCACCTCCAGCCAACTACAGAGGTTGCATAGTTAGAAAAGAGCTGCAAAAAATTCGCAACAAAACAAGGGAAGCTTCAAGAAGTACCAGGCCAGAAATCAACTAAGCCTCAACAAGAATATCCACAAAGTTAACGCCACACCAAACATTAAACCAGCTATCAAGAACTAATCCAAATGTAGCATATCATACACTCACTATTGGGAGTTCGACAAGACAACATAGTTCTATTTCAGTTAATGATTCAAATAATAACCAAACTAATAAAATTCTACAAGATATTCTTAATAGACTTAGTTCACAAGAAGAAAATCAAGAAAGAGTCCTCATATCAATCTTGTAAAGGTTAACCCTACTCGAAAAAAGTCGATCAATATCAGAGTTAGCCTCACTTCGCTAATTAAACATGGCACATAATCCAAAAATTCTTGCATGGAACTACAATGGTATATTGCAACGACAACATGAAATACAACTATTTCTTGATAACATTACGAATATAACATTTATAAAAATTTTACTTATACCGGGTGTTTCTTTTAAACTGAGACGATCAAATATCTCGAAAAATAGCCACTCTACGGAAAAAATGTCCATGATCAAAATTTAATCATACGGCGGGGGAAATACATTAGTGCAAAAAAAATAGTCCCACACCCCCGCTTTGTAGGTGGGGCGGGGGTAACTTTTAAACTAAGATAGGAAGCCATATTTTTTATTGCAGATACGGATTCCACGACTAAAAGTACGTATGATTTGAATGAAATATTTTGTTCGGTTCATAATAGATGGCATTGTAATCGACGAAATTCAATTTTTCAATTTTTCCTTCTTAGAACACACGCATTCGATTCTGCAATGCGTTTGAAATAAAAAACATCACGTTTTCATTGGAAATACTCGAAATTCGTCATCAAAACAATTTATTCAGTTTTGTAAATCACATTTAACGTTTGTGTTATTTATATATTTAAATACCCCCTTAGATTTATGTTGTCCGAGCCTTTCATAATATTCCAGAAAAGTATTCCTAATTAGTACAGAAAAGTACAATTTAGTTTTATGATTGCAATATGTACCGTATATAAATAATTATTGGCCTAATTACTAATTAGTGACAAATTTCATTGTATCTGTCTTGCAAATCTTCATCTACATTCTTGGAATGTTGATGGCAATACCATGCTCATTAGAGAAAACACCGGATCTCTCGAAGTGATTATTGAACATCAATTAGCCTAGAAAATAAATTCTATATATTTTTGTTGGGGGTATATTTTAACATTTATATACAAATGTGTGGGTTATAACAAAAGTATTTTATTTGGCATAATTCCACATCCATCTGTATACCATCGAATAATCAGTGCGTGCTGTATAGCCTGCTTTTCGATGTTGAAGATCTTATATAGCTTTTTAAATATTTAAGAGTGGAAATTAATATTCCGAAGTAAATGTTGTTATTGTTTTGTTACTAAGCATGGAACACACTTGAATAGCTTCATAATAGCTCCAGAACCAGACTATGAAATTTGATTTTGTGCCACCATACATTTCCAATTTATTTTTAAATTCTGAATATAATTTTAAGCATGCCACTAATAAAGATTCAGTAGCGTTTTTATAATAAATTGTTGCTTTTCACTGCAATCTGTGTTGTTATCAATTCGCATAAAATTCGAAATGAGAATTTGAATTTAAATTACGGTCTTCGCTAAATATCCTTGCACGCTGAGTTAGCGCATACAGTGCGCATTCGGTTGCTTCTCTGAGTGGACCAGCAGCTGCGGACTGAACGCAAACCCACAGAAAACGAAGCTGGTCCTCTTTACCAGGAAGCACAAACTTCCTCAGTGTGACCCGCCAATATTAAATGGTACTCGCTTGATCTTTACGGATAGAGCGAACTACCTCGGGCTACTTTTGGACAGCAAGCTAAGCTGCAAACCAAACACCTTAGAAAGGGTAAAGAAAGCTACTGTAGCGCTCCACTGCTGCACAAATGCCATTGGAAAGAGGTAGCGTATGGATCCCCATATAGTACACTGGGTCTCAGCGAGCAAACATATACGGCAATATGCGGTGGTCGTTTTGTGTATCCAGCGTTAAAAATTACGGCTAACATGAAACTATTGATGAAAGTCCAAAGAATCGCCTGCTTGTGTATAAGAGGAGCCGTCAGGAGCACACCTATCCAAGGTTTGAAGATTCTCTTTCATCTCACTTAACTGTCGCCATCTTTAAATGAGATGGCTGATCAGTTCAACATCGGCTTGATGTGGGTCAGTGCGAGTGCCATGGCACTTGAATATCGTGGAATGTAAAGGCAGATGAGCTCTATAAATCAGGCTGGATATAAAGATACCGCTTGTACTTCCTGTAAATTGCCGCTTCAAGAGGAAGCAATAAAAGAAACGAACGACAGATGGGGTAACGCTAGTTCGTGTGTAATAGCCAGGCAAACCTGGAATATACTTGACCGATCCAGGTCCGGCCAACTGATATCGCTTCGACGGCACCATATTTGTATCGTCGTAGGAGCTATAACGGGAAATTGTCTCATTGGGGTACATGCGAGCAGACTGGGTGTCCCCGCTAATGATTTCTATCGAAACTATTAAACTAAACAATTTATGGGAACTTCCCAGTTGGACGACCTGAAGGATCTTTCTAAGATCGATATCAAGGGCTTTCAACGCTTCTTGGTAAGCTCAGCATGGTTCGACGAGGAAGTAACTTAACTGTGGTACTGCTATACGGACTCTTGTAATTCATTAGCGCAAGGCCCGTAAGAATCACAGTGTTAAAATTTAGAACATGTATTGTATATAGGTGGACCCTAATAAGGGCTTCTTTTAGTATAATTCCTTTGCAGTTATTCATCTGACTGCTACCACAGCGTATTGTCTTTAGATTGACGTTGCGAACAAAAATTGAATAAACGGATTCGCCATGGTAAACAAGAATAAAAATTATGTATAACTTATATACAGCAAGTGCGGTGAAATAAGAAAATCTTACGAGAAGTTACACGGCTAACATTTTTCTATGTGATTCATAATATTAAATAAATTTGAATGTGCTCCACTTCGTTTGTTTTAAATGAAATATCTTTCTGTGGTTATCCTATTGGGATTAGTCCAAACGCGTATGGAGGTTATGTTAATAATACTTCTAAAAATTTAAATAGCTCAATTTTTTTCTATAATTTTAACGACACAGAGTTATTCTTTCTTCTCTAGAAGCAAACCATTATCCAAAGTGGCTGGCACTGGATCAGAGAATGTTTGGAACAGTTCACAGAAGATTACGAGAACGAGGAACAATATTCCCTTATGCGAATATAAAAATGTTAGACAAATTTAACACGAAGTCAATACTGACGAACAAATTTTGAATTCAGTAGGAAGAGATACCATTATTAGCACAAGACGTCTTTCGATACAACCTGGTGTTAGCAAAAATAAAATCTGAGAGTACTTCGAAGAAATCATCTACATCAATTCCACTACACCCGCAGTGCTAAAATTATTATCGGTGGATTTATCAAAAAGAGCAAATTTCTGTCGTTTATTCTTAAACAGCGAGGAGCATAATTCATATTTTTCATCCATTTTATGGATAGACGAATCGACATTTAAGAGGAGTGGAATAACAAATTTCCACAATCTTACTGAGTGGCAACCAGAATCTAAATCTACACGTTAAGTCAGAATCATCATTTCAAAGATATTTTAGTATTAATGCATAATGTGGTATAATTGGAAATAATTTTTTGGGCCAACATTATTACCTGAAAGGTTGACTCACAAAATTAGCATCAATTTTTGAATGAAACAGCTACATTCAGTTCCCCACTCATGATGAGAAGCACTTTCATGCATCAACAAGATGGTGTCCACTACTACAACACTATCGCAGACATAGGTTTGATATAAGTTATCCTGGACGACGAATTGCTTGCAGCGGACGTATATGGGCCTCTATTGGCATTCCGATGATTAATTTTAATTAGTATTGATTCTAAAGGAATAATGTCTAAAACCCAATTATCTAACATTGTATTTGTTTAAATCTAATGAGACGAAATTATTGACGCGAATTTGATATTATCATAATTACTTTTCTGAAAAGAAATTGTTTTTCCTCAAATAATTTCTACGAACTGATTAATTTTAACGTGACTCGAAAGAAAATTTTTTGTTTCTATCCGTAAGACGTAATCATGTTTTTCAAGCTGCCATGAGGCCAAGCCATGTGTAAATGGTGAATAAAATGGCTGTTATACGTGAATCCGCATGAATTTTGCACAGATTTAGCTAAGTTTTTTAACAGTGATTCTATGGAATCTGCTCTATTCTCTAAAACTTTCCCATGTATCATTTACATAGCACTCTTACATTGTTAAAAATGACAAATTTTATATAATCGATACCGGGCGAATGGTATAACGATTCACGAGCTATGAAAAACACTATCAAAATATTACTAAAATATTTTAGTTATGTGATATTTTTAGAATTGAGATGGGCCCGAAGATGTATGAAATAGTAACTCTCATATCTCTTTAATACACGTGTTTTGGCTTCGTCTACGTTGAAGTAAATTACGTGGTTCAGTTGTTCAATATTAGCCTTGATAAAGTTAAATAAACTTTTTCAAAGCCACACATTTATTTTAATGGAATTATAATTAGGCATTTAAATTTTAAAGTTCTAAAAAAATTTAAAACTATGTCTGAAATTAAAAATAATTACCCCAATAACATTAGAGTTCATTGCTTTGGTTAATTTAATTAGCATTAGTAATTAGTATAGATGCAACGAACTTTTATATGTTACGTTTTATTTTTTAACTATATCCCATAGATTTTATAGAATATAATTAAAAAATGTCTATCATTGTTATAAATCATTATAAAATCAAATTTATTTTGTGAAATGAATCGCCAATTTTGTTAGACGTGACTCTTTACTGGTAGGAAGAATTAAAATATGCATTCCATTGTACAAGCTTATGAAGGCACATATGACGATCATTCTATGCTGTCGTGTTGAACTAAGATATCGAGTAATCTATGAACGAATTGAGATATCGATGAAATTTCAAAAATGTATACTATCGTTGCATTTAAAGATTTTTGAATGTTGATGAAAGAAATGTTTCGTATTGACTTTTGTTGATATCTCTATTGCTGTTTCAACCAATCATCACTCGGTATAGGTTTCCGTCATGTTTTTTTTATTTACTTCACTCCTCTAATACCCGTAGCTATACTTATAGAAATATCTTCAATATCAATTTGTAGCTCTATTCGATGGGATTAATTTTTTCTTGTTTCTTCAACATTTCAATTATATTAATTGTACATTTGAGAGGTCGTATTGGTTATATGTTACGCTCAAAGCCAAATCTCTACCGTGAGTATTAATTGTTCGGGTGCAGCTAAATATCGTTTGTGGAAAGGGTAGATTATGAACTTAATTCGGATAGAAAAATGTACTTTTTTCAAAGATGAGATTTTCTCACCCTTCCGCCCAATTTTTTTTTTTTGCGTAAAATGCGATATTAACAGTTGCTTAGTTAGGCTTCCATTCGAACTCTGTTTTATTATTCTCTATCTATTCTAGCGGAAGATTTTTCTAATTTTTTATTTTCAAATATTTTTATATTTTTTAGATTATTAGATACATATTCTGATGCCCTAGATTCTAGAAATCACAAAATTCTATTTAATAAACTTATCGCTCAATTTAAATTTTCTAATTCTGCTATTAAATTGAAATTTAATGATCTTTCAGGACGTAACTCTGTTCTTATATTTTCTTACCTCCGATTCCACCGTCCTCAGGGTTCCAAGCTGTTTGATGTTTTATTGTTTTCTATATATACATTAACGACTTTACATAAGAGTTCTATGGTAATTAATATTTCACATGTAAATATTAATAAATTTATAGTTCATCATTGTATGTAAATATATATCTAAAATTGGTTGGTCTGCAACGTAATTATCTGGATCATAAATAAATTATAGTTTAGTTTCATTGTTGGGAATTCCATTAATTTAAAATTAAGAGGTTAACTCATCAAAATCATTCAAGTCACAATTTCTAATTTAATGTTGTTCCCTTGTAATTGCATACTATTTTGTGACTGGTGGGTGGTCTAGGTGTGAAGTTGTCTTGGGGGAATCAAGTTGGTACTTGTTGCCAGCTCCGTATCTTGCAGCTTCCACAAGTGTGCGTGTTACCTCCCCGTGGTGACCACCGGGCAACTATTACACCATGTGGTGTACTAGGCGAAAACACGACGCTAAATAACTGGGCCGGGTTAAGGTGTCAACCGTACCGTGCTGATAACCGGCCAGGCTGGGGGCCCAGTATAAAAACTAGCCCAGCCTCTAACGGTGTATCCGGATACTTGGCGCCCTCCGGATCATGTAGCCTTACCTGTGTATTGCGGATCTCTGTACAGGTGGACCTCCTTTCTCCGCTACTCGTGGGACCTATTATGGCAGAAAATTTAAAAACAAAAGAGACCGGTGCTCTTAAAAAACCGGAAACCAGTGCTGTGGAGACATCGGCCTTTAGGCCCGGTCTCCAAAGTGCAATTAGGGGATTAAGACCAAATGAGGCTGGCCCCTCGAAACCAAAGGGCAAAGGCACGAATGCTGGCCCTCCAGTGTCAGCGAACTATCAGACCAGGAAGAGAGCCTGGCGGATGATCTCCAAGATCAGCAACATTCCGTTGGAGCAGAGAACGGATAGGGACAGGGATACGCTTGCGTGGGCAAGGCGTATCACTGAGCCACATCAGGAGGGTTCTGAGATCTCACAGCCGAAAAGGCAGAGATCTGATGATGAACCGCCTACGGAGGCTAAAAAGAAGCGGGTTCCGGATGTCACCAGGCCCTTCAACGAGGTGCTAAAGGAGCACCTGATCATGGCAGTCGTGGACCGGGCTCAAGAAGATGGGAGCATTACGGCCCTTAACTGGAGGAAGGTGGAGAAGGCCTTAGCCGCCATCTTCCTAAAAATTATGAGGGAGAACCCAGGACCTGCTCCGTCTTGCCGAGACGGAGGATGGCACCGGAATCACGTCAAACTGACTGCCTGTGCCGATGAAAGGTCGGTGACCCTCTACAAAAAGGCGATCGGCAGCCTGGGGGAAGTCTGGCCGGGGGCCAAATTAGAAGTGGTGACTAGGGAAGAAATTCCCTGCAGGCCAAGGGCGCGAGCCTGGATCCCTGCTGAGCCTAGTGATCCAAGGGAGATCTTGGAAATGTTGAAACTCAGCAATCCGGATCTACCAACGGCCACCTGGAAGGTTGCCAGGTTAGAAGAGGTAAAGGCGGAAGCAGATCACAGATCGGCCGTCATTATCATCGACAGAGAATCCGTGGGTGCTTTGGCGAAATCTGGAGGCCTGATCAGCTATGGATTTGGAGCAATTACGCTCAAAATTTATAAGCGCGATGAGGTTGACAGATCTGGGGCGCCTGCAGCGGGGGGGGGAAACCACTTGTGGTGTCCCGCCTGGTATGGGTGACCCAGAAGTCCGCAGCATCCCGGAGGATGCACAGGAGACACTATCCCTGGACTCGGAGATTTCGAGATCATTGGGACTAAGCTGTGCGCTCCTAACGGACGAATCGATGTCAGAGGAGTCTGACTCAACAGTGGTGGAGGGAAGCAATAACTAATGCTTAAGATCCTTCAGATCAACCTCCATCACTGTAAAGCCGCCTCGGCGGCCCTTCTTCTAAAAATGGAATCTGAGTCCATTGATGTGGTTCTGGTCCAGGAACCTTGGGTCAATGATGACCGGGTGCTGGGTCTCAGAACTCCCAAATATAAAATACTACATGCGAAAAATGAAGGTAAGATACGTTCTTGCATTCTCGCTAAAAATAATCTGAATATTTTTATACTACTGAATTACAGCAACGCTGATGTAGTGGTGACTAGCATCGAGATGGTTGGGCAAAATCTCTGGCTAATATCGGCCTACCTACCATACGAGGAGGAAAATATACCACCAGGTAGGTTGGGCAGTGCAATAATGGAGGCTCGAAAACGAAAGATAGGAGTCATCATGGGTAGTGATGCTAATGCGCATCACTCAATTTGGGGGAGTACAGACATAAACAGGCGAGGTGAGTCACTCCTTGATTTTATTTTAAGTACTAACCTAAATATATGTAATGTCGGGTGTAAGCCAACCTTCATTACTAAAAATAGACAGGAAGTGTTGGACATCACACTTGTCTCGGATTTTATTAAGGAGAGGGTATTGAACTGGAAAGTGTCCGAAGACCATTCCTTTTCTGACCATTGTTATCTCCAGTACGAAGTGGATACAAAACCCACAAGCAAACCACCCTTCAGAAATAGGAGGAAAACTGATTGGGATTGTTTCAGAACCATTCTAGGTAACTTATTACCGGTATCGGTTCCAAACCCTCCTGCATCTACACAGGAGCTTGATGCTCTAGTAACCAAGCTATCTGATGCTTTTAACAAGGCCATGTTAGGTGCATGTCCTATCAGTAGACCCTTGGGTAAATCTCGGCCACCCTGGTGGTCGAAAGAACTCCAAGGTACTCGTATGAAATGCAGGAGACTGTTCAAGAAAGCGAGGAACACAAATGCTGCTGCAGATTGGGACTGTTATAAACAAGTCCTCAAAACCTATAAGTACGAGCTGAGAGCAGCCAAAACGAGGGCCTGGAAGCTCTACTGTGGCAATATACAGGAGTCCTCGGAGGCGGCCAGGCTACGCAAAGTACTATGTTCTAGTCCTTCCATCCCGAGTTATCTACAACGACCGGATGGTTTATGGACTACATGTAGTGAGGAATCCCTGGAGCTATTACTAGAAACGCATTTTCCGGAGTGCTCGGTACTAGCTCCGGAGAGACCCATGATAAATAGGGGTATAGACTCCGTAAGTCATATAGTAAAAAGGCGGAGTATCCTATGGGCAATAAACAGCTTTAAGCCATACAAGTCGCCAGGACCTGATGGCATTATCCCAGCGGATATCCAGCGAACTATTGACTTAACCCTACCCTGGCTGGAAGTTATCTTCAAAGGCAGCCTAGAACTTTGTCACATTCCTAGAAAGTGGACTGAAGTAAAAGTTATATTTATACCTAAGGCGGGAAAAAGCTCTCATTGCTATCCCAAAGACTTTAGGCCCATAAGCTTATCTTCTTTTCTGTTGAAAACACTGGAAAGGCTAATAGAGGCTTACATTAGAGGCTCAATAAAGCCGGGCGAGCTGTCGGGATCTCAACACGCGTACTGTAAGGGACGATCGGTGGAAACAGCTCTCCACTCTCTTATAGGCCCGATTGAGAAATCACTTGAATATAAGGAATATTCAATGGTGACCTTCTTGGATATAGAGGGGGCCTTTAGCAACGTCAGACCGGGGGCAATCACTCGGGCCCTTGCGTGTCTGGGGGTAGACGTGTCACTCAGGGGCTGGATAGATCATATGCTTAGAAGCAGGATCGTGACAGCTTATCTGGGTGGGGCGTCCGCCGGCAGATACGTGAGCAGAGGGACACCTCAAGGTGGGGTTCTATCCCCCCTTCTTTGGAACTTGGTCATAAATGACCTGTTACTAAACCTGGAAGGGCAAGGCTTCAAGGTGGTTGCTTACGCGGATGACGTTGCTATTGCGGTCTTCGGTAAATATCCTAGTACGCTGAGTGAGCGCATGCAGTGCGCGCTTGGCTACCTCTCTGAGTGGGCACGCGGCTGCGGACTGAACGCAAACCCACAGAAAACGGAGCTGGTCCTCTTTACCAGGAAGCACAAACTTCCACAGTGTGACCCGCCGACATTAAATGGTACTCGCTTGATCTTTACGGATAGAGCAAAATACCTCGGACTACTTTTGGACAGCAAGCTAAGCTGGAAACCAAACATCGTAGAGAGAGTAAAGAAAGCTACTATAGCGCTCTACTCCTGCAAAAATGCCATTGGAAAGAGATGGGGTATGGAGCCCCACATAGTACACTGGCTCTACGTCTCAGTGGTCAAACCTATACTGCTGTATGGGGTTGTCGTCTGGTGGCCAGCGTTAAAAGTTATGGCCAACCTGAAACTATTGATGAAAGTTCAAAGAACGGCCTGCTTGTGTATAAGTGGGGCTCTCAGGAGCACACCTACTCAAGCTCTGGAGATTCTCTTTCATCTTACTCCCTTGGATATTGCGGCCGAGCAGCTTGCATCTTGCACAGCCATTCGGCTCAAATCCATATCTATGTGGACCTGTAATAATGCAGGGCACTCATCTATCCTATGCAACAGGGGTATTCCGGAAGCTACCGACTACGCTATCCCTTTGCCATATGTTGAGATTAAATTCCAAACTGAGTTTCCCACCAGAGAGGACTGGGTGAACGAAACGGTTATGGACAATGAGGCCTTAAGCTTCTTCACGGATGGCTCATAAAGGGATGGAGGGGTTGGCTGCGGGTTATTCTGTGAGGCACTAGGGGTTAACCTCTCTTTTCGTCTTCCCGACTTTTGCAGCGTTTTTCAAGCTGAACTGACCGCGATAATGGAAGTCATGGACTGGTTGAAGTATAATGTAATATCTACGAGGGATATTCGCATTTTTACGGACAGCCTGGCTGCTATTAAAACGCTACAATCATACTCCCTGACGTCGAAGGTAGCCCAGAACTGTCTGGCATCTTTAAATGAGATGGCTGATCAGTTCAACATCCGCTTGACGTGGGTGCCAGGGCATTTCAATATCGCAGGGAATGAAATGGCAGATGAGTTGGCCCGCAAGGGTACAGCACGCCTAATAATCCAAAGCAGGCGGGATATACAGATACCGCTTGCTTCATGTAAACTGCTGCTTCAAGAAGAAGCCATAAAAGAAACGAACGTCAGATGGTCTAAAGCCAGTTCGTGTGTAACAACCAGGCAGATCTGGCCTGGACTTGACCGGTCCAGATCAGGCCAACTGATATCGCTTCGACGACACCATATTGGTATGGTCGTAGGAGCTATAACGGGACATTGTCTCATTGGGATACATGCGAGCAGACTGGGTGTCCCAGCCCACGATTTCTGCCGCAGCTGTGGTGATGAGGAGGAGGAGGAAAATGTGCTCCATCTGCTCTGCACCTGCCCTAGTCTAGCGTACAGCAGAACAAAATTTATGGGAACTTCTCCTTTGAACGACCTCTCGGATCTTAGTAAAATCGAGATCCGGGACTTTAAACGCTTCTTGGTAAGCTCAGGATGGTTTAGCGAGTGAAGAGGAGGAAACTCGAATGTGGTACAGCTACGGACCAATTTTGTGTCTATGCTAGTCCTTTAGGACAGCCACCCTTACCTAACCTAACCTCGCCACCAAATTGTAGGTGAGGAAATGTGACATTAGACTCACTCACGGCGAGAATCATAATAGCAAAATTGAAATACGGTGACGTCGCGTCACTCGGTGACGCGTAGGTGAGATTCATAATAGGGGCATTAATATTCTTTTTAAATTGAAAGTTTTCTTTGTACATTTTTTTCTTTACCGACATAAACTAAAAATATTATCTGCAATAGTACCACATAGGTGTAAAGGTTTTCATAAAAATGGGTCATGCGTTATACAATCGTATTTATGCAGTGGCAAGCAAAATAATTGTTAGCTAACAGTAAAAAATCTACTTTCAAAGTAATGAAGCGTAAAATGATAAAATTAAAGATACAACAATTTAAGAACCATCAATCCAAAGGGAATGTAATGAACTACAATTACTCACTGATCCTTTATAAAATATTTAAAACTGTCAAGATGTATTTGCTTGGACTGAATGTAAAGTAACTGTAAAGTACTATTTTTCAGCGGGATCGAGAACAGGTGCAATTGGTTGGCTAACAATTAAATTTCGAACTGCGATTACTTAACAAGCGCACATTAAATGAACTTGAAATTATATTTTGTATGCCATTAGCATACGCTTCGACTCCCTGTTTGAGTTACGGTCCATTATAAGTTTGAAGAACGGTTTAGATCTGGCCCGAAAACGTGATTAGTATGCTGATTATGATTTTTAATGTACTTGTTTGCACATTTAACTTCGTAACACATTACCCCTCTATCAAAATGGCTTTAAATAGACTTGACATTATATGCGTAACTTAAAAGAAAGAAAAACATTTTTTATTTATTTATTTACGAAAATCATTTAATTATACTCTTTTGTTGAAAGTTTTCCTATTTTTTTTATAACATTTTATTATAATTATTTATATAAAAGCTTATGCATTTACTTTAAAACTTATGAAACATGAACAAATTTCTTTCTTCTCTACAATATGTAATTGTGTATTTATGGTATTGTAACATTGAAACAATTTAAAACTTATTACATATAATTTATTCATATTATTGTATAAAATAAGCCGTATATTAACAATACGGTTCGTTTGCCATCCCCTTTGTTTCTATAAGGGATCAGGAATGTCACGCGTGTGTTCGTTTAAGGCCTCCGAGTTTTAATTTTTCATGTACGAGGACCGAATAAGTAGCTAGTTTAGTAAAATTGCTTTAATCGAAATTTATTTCATAATTAATTAGTAAATATTAAATAATCACAGTATTCTTAATCAATCATGCCTTAATAAATTATAAATCTAATTAGTATTTATTACGAAGCCGTGCTAAAAAATGTCTGTAAATGGTTTATTTTATAATATGTATGTAAATGGAAAGCCGTTGAATCACAATTATTAAAATTAAAAACTATTGAGTGGTTTGACTATTTATTGGGAGCACAACATTTCGAACATCATGGAATGTTCAGAGTTTAATCAGTGTTAGACCGGCTTCGCAATACCTGTATATGTGAAATGTGCGTATTTTAAATGCTTAAATGCTAAAGTTAAACTTAAGCCTAAAATAATAATAATAAACCTGAGATCTAGAGAAAACTGTCATTTAAATGCTTTTTCTAATATTCGAGTGTGTATAATTTTCCATCTAAATCCTAAAAAAAAAATCTAATTTCTAATGTAATAATACTTTTATCAAGATTTCAAAATTAAAATTAAGTGTGTGGGTGGTGTAGTTAAGAGAGATGCACAAATTAGATGAATTTTTAGAGTTTTATATATTTTGTATGCAAAATCATTCAGTCTCTGTAATCTGATATGTATCCGAAGCGTTAGCGGTTTTTTTTACTTTAAAATTAGCGTAAAATAAAATTAGAAACCATTTTGAACCATTGTGGAATGAGATTTGGAGAAGTTGTGTCAATAATTTAGTATAGAGTTGTGTCAGATCGCGGACTTCATCTCATCCCAACACAAATAGCTTCTAATTAAAATCAATATCTAAAACAAAAAATCCTAATACAAATTCAAATTACAATTCTCTAAAAATTCATTGCTAACCTAAAATCCTTATAAATTTCTAATGGTGCTTAAATTTAAATTACTTTTTAAATAAATGTAATTATTTTCAATTATTTTAACCATTTTGTAAGATTTATTCAATAGAAACATTGTGACATTTTTTATATATTGTTTGCTATTGAATTCATCGTCATCGTTAAGATACTCTTTCAAGTAGATGGTTATCACACGGATATTCACTCGATCGAATGGTAAAGTTTGCAAGATTTGTAGCTCTTGTCGATTATAACCTAAACTAAATAAATCAATTGTTGTGTGATTTACAGCTAAAAGGATTGTATAAATTGGGAAGCACTTAACACGGGAGAAAAACCATTCGGTTTCGACGTCTTCATCGAAAACGCTATTAATGCGAACATCGTTCTCCTTATCGTGATGTATGGTAACCTCCTTGGGATATTCATTCGGTGACAAACATGCATGTATCGCTTGTACATTGGACTTATGTCCATATTGCTTACAATGCATGAAATATTTTCTAGGATCTGGCTCAATTATATACCCAGACCAATTAGCCTTCTCCACCAGCCACGGTGCAGTCATCATAATTTCATTATTGCCTGGAAAAGCTTCAACAAATATGCCATCTTTTTTATTATTTAACAAATTGCCGCTGATATATTTTCCCAAATTCTGGATTAAATCATGATCGGTAAAATTTTGATGCTCAACCGGTGCAGAATTATGAACAGCTGGTAAACGATATTTATGGAAATGAATCTCACGAACATACGATATTAAATTAGGATTATCTTGTTTCACGCTAAATAACTCGTAGTCCCGTGACATATTCAAGCGAAATTGTTGATGGCGGAATTCTAAAAAATATTACAAATCGTTATTATAATATTTGATCATATCAAGCTCGTTACGACCTACCTGTTGTATCCATATATATAATAAGTACACTTAGCACGGTTGCAAACGAAATAAGACATAGCACTATTGGTAGTAGCTGCCGTAACGATGATGGTCCAATGCGTGTAACTTTCGCAACGGTTAAATTATTTTTATCCGATGAAAGTGTGGATGATGACGACGGCATATGCAGAGACATTTTGCCAACTCCTATCACCATTTCATTTGCAAAACTGAAACTTCCAAAAAAAAATAAAAAATTAAAAAATTATTGAATGATACACCACCATATGCTGATATTTTGCGGTTTTATAAATAGCAGCGCAAACAAAGGACTTGGAATAATAATTATTGTTGTATTTAAAACATTCAACCGAATTATTAATGCAGCAACGCTAGTATTTTTTATACACCAGTGCTTCTTAACCTTTTGATAACTGCGGTACACCAGAGTGGTCGAAATGAATTCGTTATATGATATTCATAAAATATCGATACTTCATGTAACTTGAATGGACTCGGTAAAATCGTAAACTTAGGAATTTAAAATCACTTAATACACAATTTCTGAATGCATACTTCAAAATAAAATTACAATTCATTGTCTAAAATATTCTCAAATTTCTACACATTTTCTAAAAATCGAGATTTATATTTTTTAGCATTTAAATTTACCACACTTATACAATCTGAGATTTCGTTTGATACTTTTATGTTTTAAGATTTCATCAGAAATCTTTTAGTTCGCTAAATATGTACTCTCTCCAATCTGGTAGTTGTCACTTTTATTTTCGCGATTTTGTGATTTTGATGGTATTTGGACTTAAGTACAATTGTTATAGCATTACAAGTTTAAAATTGTTTATGTCGTTTGACTTTACTCCTTAATACAGACTCCGATGTGAACGTGGTATAAATATTCGCAGAAAAACTTGATTCACTCGAAATTTGTAGTAAGGATAAAATTTAAAGGATTTTTAATTTTATTAAAGTTGAGAAACTTTTCAAAATTTGATTAAAACGAGTAAAAAATATATAATTGGAAAGAAAATTGAGAAGGATTTGAAAGTATGTACATATGTACGTATATATATTATGAATTCAGCCAAAATCTTTTATATTAACAAGTCTGACTATTCCAAAATTTAAAAAGACAAACTGCCTCATTTTCATTATGTAGTCGCACAATAAAAATTTAAAATGAAACGACTAATTAATACCAATGTATTCTATTTTGTTTTTTCACAAACGAATTTGAAAAAAAAAATAAAAAAATACATTAGAAACAACAACAATCTGTATATAAATATATTTTTCACCAATCCAACCTTAAAGAGGCAAAATAAAAGTAGTATATGTCAGTAAAAAAATCAGTCAGACTCGTTAGTATAGAAGATTTTGATTCAGCAAATCAGATTCGATCAAAAATGAAATGCAAATTTGGATGGATTAATATTTGTTCCGTGGCACACTGATTAAGAATCACTGATAGATAAATCGATATTTGTGGAGGTGAATATACGATTAACGCAACAAACGACGATTAAATATAGCAATTTACCAAAAATAGCTAAAACTACTTACTATTGAACGTTCTTCATCATCATCATCAGCAAAAACAATTAAATCGGCCAAAGTAACACTACACACCTCCTCAAAGAATTAAAACACCAAACAAAACATTAATACTGGCTTACGTGTGTAGTGTGAAACTCCAACTCACCACGGATTAAGCTTTTTAAAATTTAAAACATTTGGCTGATCGATGTCGTCGGCAAGCCAAACAATAAATAAAATACGTGTATACTATTATTAAATCAAAATTAAGAAGTTTATAACAATTACACTGATCTGTTTTAAAACTAGGAAAATCTAAAATTTATTCAACAATATCGTAAATTTGTTGTTATGAGTATTTTAATTTATTCAGAAAGCAAATCAGAAAAATCAATTCCAAGAAATTTGAATTTTTTGTTATGTGAATGTCCTATCTTGACCTAAAGAACTAGTATAAACTTGTAATCTAAATGTATGATTTGAATCAATATCTAACAATAATATTAGTTCATGTTACTGAATCTGATTGAGATCATAATTTATTCTGTCAATGTGACTACAAGCCACACTGTGACTAATCTCAAGTTTGATGTGGCTAAGAATGTACAATGAATATCCAATATTGTATATGTTGTCACATGAAGCCCAATAGGAAAAAAAGTGTTGAAGTAAGTTATTATACACGTTATAATTTGGTCGTTAAGTTTTTAATAATTTTGGTTACAGGCTAAGTCTATTAATCATCACAAAAACGATTTTTGATCGTAATTTTGCAAATAAAACCTAAGTATTTTAACTAGCTTTTTTAAACTGACTAAAATAGCAGTTGATGATCGTTTGATCTTCAACATTGTTAGGACGAAAACTATCAATTACCATTTCATAATTGCCGTCGAAAGTTTTAGTTAAGGATGAGTCTTCAAAAACAAATAACATGATTGTTGCCTTAATTATAAATCTCCGATCAATATATAGATTTCAATTTGTGTTAAAGTATCAGTTAGTTTTTAAAACTTTCGAGTAGGACTTAGTGTAATTTTGGAATCCGAGGCGCAAGCTACTGCTTGTGGAAAGAAGTACATAATAATAATAATAATAATAAACAGTTGTTAAATGCCATTACTGCCCCCTTACTCTGTCAACAATGTAGCTCCAGCGGTTTCGATTCTGAACTTGGTCTTCATACTGTCCTAGACAACGTGAAGAAGCCAAGTCGTTCTCTACATCGGCAGGCCATTGTCGCCAGCAATACCTGCCCGCCTGCCATATGGTGACTCTCCTTTTAGAGATCGCTGCAAAATTCATTCCGGATCACCACGCAGATCATGACAGAGCCACCGTACTCGCTGAGATTTTACTTTATGTACAATATCGGATATCTTCATCTGATCTCTGACTTCAATATTGTACAGAGCTGGGTATGTACCATCTACTTCACGTTTTGGGCCGTAAATACACGCATAATTCTTCTCTCGAATGTAAGGCGCCACCTCTCGTACTCATCCGTTAGCACCCAACTTCCTATACTAACTAAAGAGATCATGAATTTTGTTTTAGACTCATTGATCTAGAGTCCAACAGAACCTGAAAACTATACAACCGCCTCTAGTACCTAATTGGACTGGCGATAGATGTTCTCCAACATGAGATTAAAGAGTATCGGGAACAGAGCATCTCCCTGCCGAACACCCGAGTTAACTGCAAAAGTTCTTGATAGCCTGTTCTCAATTTTAACACAGCATTGAGACTGGCTCACTGCCATTCTACATAATCGTACCAATCTTGTTGGCACTCCTCGGGAGTGTATTCCAGGGGAGACCACAAACTCTCACGATTGATCGAGTCATAGGCCTGCCGGATGTACTCCTATCAATACCTGATAGACGTCTTATAATATTTAGATAGAATCATCTGCAGCGAAAAGACCTGATCAGTGACTGGTCGATTCGGAGGTAATCCTCCTTGATAGTCACATACTCAGCCCCCCGCTAGAGGTGATTTTGACTAATATAAGGTAGGACAGAAAATTGTAGGCTGTGCAAAGGAGAGCTATACCGCGATAATTCTCATACTTCAAGCGGTGTCTCTTCTTGAAGATATAGCATATCGCGGTCACTTTCCATTCGTCAGGCATAATTTCAATTCGCCATACTAATCGAATAAGGTCGAAAAGACATTTCCACAAAGTATCCCCCTCCGAATATCAAGAGTTCCGAATTAATGCAGTCCACCTATGGTGAGCGGTTTCGTTTTAATCTCATGCCTCCACTGAATTACTCATGGGATTAATTTGAGATGACTCATCTACAATCTGTGATGCATGATGAGCGCCAAGTGCGTCGATAAAGTGTCCATTCCATGCGTCGATGTTGACATAAAGGTTTCCATCCCGGTCTCCTGAAAGTATGATGCAATTTAGTAATTCCCTTAAAGAAACTACGCGAACTTCGCTCATTCCGGAGTTGTTGTACTTTCAGATCTTCGGCCTTCTGCCATTCCCGCTTCTTCCGTCACTTAGCAACCCTCGCTTAGCAGACGTTGTTGCACTTCACTATATGTTATATTTTGTTGCTCGACTGGAAGACGACACTCGTCACCAAACCAATCATTCTTGGATCTGACTTTCACTATACTTAAGGTCTGTTAAGCAGCAGTGACTACCGGAGTTTTCAGTACCTTTAGACAAAGTTCACAGTAAGACTGGCAATTAGCTTTCTCAATGTTGTCGCTGACAAGATCCTAATATCGCTCTTATCGCAGACTTTTACTAAAACTTTCATCGTAGCTTTGCAGCGCCCAAATGTTGATGGCTGCCTACGTATTTAGTTGCTGACCGATAAGTTCTCACATCCTGCATAACCCGAGATCGCCCTTTAGAAATAAACACGTAGTCAATTTGGCTGCGGGAAGTTTTGCGATGATGGGTCCATGTTTCTAAATGTATTTGTTTGTGTGGGAACTGGGAATATGCTTCCTTCTCTAAGGTCGTGAGCAATTGAAAAGTACATCATTCTCTCACCATTATCTGTCGCAGTTTCGTGTCGACAGTACGGACCTATGTTTTCGCACAAATCAGCTTAATTTCTGCCAGCTCTGGCGTTAAAGTACCTAATTACCATTCTAACATCGGTTAAAGAGTCCATCAGATCGTACAAGTTATTGTAAAATGACTCTTTGTCTTGGGGCTGGCTGACTTCTACACAAATTATCGACAGGTTGGCTAACTTCATGCGCAAGCGAAGCTTACACAATCGGTTATTGACTAAAACAGCGGTCTATGACTGCGGCCCAAGAATAAATCAAGCTCAAGATTTCTGAGGTGATCTCCACTGTATAGCCATTTTTAGGCCAGCGAATTTCTTGAAGAGCATAGAGTTCCAGCCGATACACTTTCATGCATGTGATTAGACCTTTCAACGCTCCTGGTTTCCTAAATCCCTGATCCTAAATCTTGTGTCCGGACACTTAAGCGGGGGTCCGTAGATTTTTAGCAATATCCATTTTACCTTTGTTGACATAAACAGATTTTTTACACATGCGGGTTGTCCGCCCAGAGATTCAACCGCCTAGTCCCCTCCTACGACAAGCAAAGCATACTGTGGTGGGATTGTTAGAAAACATGTTCGTTTAATTTAGGTTTACGAGACATGTAAGTGCTCCCCGACCACAGGGACCAAAAGAAGTACATACATGTACATGGGCTACGCACTATCCACACGTTAACTCAAGGAGCGTGTCTTTAGCTGATATATAGTATTTCAGGGGCACCAAAAATAATTGTAATTGACAGAAAAATATTTTAGGCGAAACATATAAATATTTTGAAAATTAATGAAATATTATTGAGATATTCACTTGAGGAGGATTGAAGATATTCACTTGAGGATTTGAATAATTGGTTTTTTAATTTAACTTATATATTGGATATAATTGAACCAATCGTTACCAAAAGAACACAGTTAGTTAATTTTAGGAGGTGTAATCATTTTAATTGCTAAAAGCATATCCAAGTAAGAATGCGCATTTGGTACACTTAATTCAAAATGGAGCATCCTGTAGAAACCAATAGAACCAGAGCATTCAATAAATTCTAAAAGTTATAATTTTTGAATATATCTTTAATCTTGAATTTATTAATAATTAAATTATATACATTTCAAATTTCTAAATTCCTAAAATTTGTCTTCTTTATTAATTTTTAAAATCTTTTGAAATCTCGAAATGTCGAAATTTTCGATCACTTTTCTTCTAATTTGGGCTCTAGCTTACGAATACAACGCGTTCGATATTGGTTTTGAGACTATCGATTGATTGTTAGTTAATCTCATAAACCTTATCTTTCACATGGCTTTACAAAAAATCATGTAATGGTGTTAGATCACACGTTCTTGGTGGCCAACAAACATTCCCTCTTCGCAAAATTAATCGTCCATCAAATCTGTTTCTCAATAAACCGATTGTAGTTTATAATATTGTTTCAGTGGGTGTATGACATGTAGCGGCTTCCTGTTGAAACCATAAGTCGTTTCCTGCCATCAAATATTGGCTGTATAAAATTTGTTATCATGTCTCTGTAGCGAACACAATTGTCAGTAAAAGCGTTACCAGCTCTATTTTCGAACTAATGCGAACCAATGATGACTCCAGCCCATCGAGCGCACCATACAGTAACACGAGAAGATGCAATGGCTGCTCAACAACTGCCCTTAAATTTTCAGTAGCCCAAATGCGACAATTTTGGTTGTTTTCGTAGCCGGACAATAAAAATGAGCTTCACCAGAAAAAATATTTTTTTTCAAAAATCTACACCTTGCGCGATCATCCAATGTGCAAATTGTCGACCTTGAGAATGATCTTGCTGCTTTAATTCTTGGACCAATTAATGTAACCATAAGTATGTAAAGATGAATCGTTGCGTGAAATTTGTCATATGGTCGTTGTGAACCAGCTTTATTGTTGAGAACGTCATAAAATCGATAAACGTGTGTTCTCTGGAATACTTTCTCTCACTGTATCAATATTTGGGATTGCACGACCTGAACGGACACGTGTTGCTGTCTGTATGTTTGCTATTGAACCAGTGTACTTAATTTTCAATTTTCTAAATTTTTAATAGCGGGCTCAGATCGGCGATTCTGTCTACCAAAAACAATGCAAAATTTACGAAATGTTGTTTTTGCAGATGCACCATTTTCATAATGTTTATTATTTTAATTATTTTAATACGGTTTTAAGGTAAAATTGAATTTATTTTATTAAATGGACAACCTGCTACTGTTTATTTTTAAAACAACTGAATAATGGAACTTTTAAAATGGCTATTTTATACTCTATTTAAAAAAGGTTCTTATTGAAACACCTTTAGTTCACCGTTTAGTTATTAAATTTTTGAAAGCAATGTATGGCAATTGTAGAATCGTATACAATCCAGTATTTTAAATTCTAAATTAAATACATATTAAAAATATGATGAATTATTATTATTAAAGTAGATTATATTCTGAAATTTTTCGATTATCCAGGCGAAGTGATAAGTCTGGTAAAAATGAAACAAGAAATATTGGCAGACGCAAAACAGATGATTTTTAAAGTAGTTTTTTTAGATCAATACACAAAAAACAGTGACTATAAACATTTTATATTTTAGAAATAATATTTTTAAAAATTTTATAAAATTAAAATTTATCATCAAGCATTAATAAACTGTGATAGGTTTTTTTCCATAAATTCTGAAACATCTATTTGTACATTTTACTAAATTATGATATTAAAACAGATGCTGAATTCCGAAGTTTAATTCCGAAGTTTAACTAAATAAATTATAAAACGTTGGTAAATTTTTAGAATCATTATCAAATTAAGAAGTTTAATAAAACCTACTGTTTACATTTTTAAATAAATTGTGGAATGAAAAATGTTTGGAACATTTTAAGGCAAATTTAAGTTGTTTCTGAATTATGATATAAATTCTTAAAATTTAGAAATTCTAAAATTTAATGACATCTTCAGCATTTTCCAATTTAATTTGAAGAATGATCCTCCAACAGAACTCTCCCTTACTTTAATAGGCGCAAACATCAAATTTGCTTCCAAATTTATTGTACTACTGTTGCTTGCGTGAGCACTATTAGTTTACAGTGATGGATCCATGTTACATTCACAGTTTTGAAGCGACAGAAAAGTTGTGCATTTTTGTTCGGTTGTGTTACGGATAGGTTTTCAAATGTTCGTGTAAGAGTTTGCGCACAACACGTTCATCTAAGATGCCTACTATCTATGATGCCAATTTTCTCTCTGCGGTCTTTCAATATGATGTCATAAATTTTATCAATCAGTTCTAGTGTGTTGACTTTATTTGGGCGTCCGAAACGATAGCCATCCCTTGAAATTGTAACGAACATCAATAAACTACTTATCAATGATTTTAATCGACAATAAGAAAGTTTATCTTCTATCAATGGGTGTTACAACTAAACATAATGACACTATTAACACATGTCTTCAAATTTTAAAGTTGTAAATTGTTATTTGATAAATGTTATTAGACTTGGCACTTTGCCTTCGTATAGCTAATATGTGTTAATAAATTTATGAAGTTTTAATAAAAATTTTGTTTTGACGTCAAATTTTTGCATTAAATATTTGTAACCTTTTCGTATACAATTCTTAAATTTCAATTCAATGCACTGAACTTTACACTAAAATGTTCAATTTTTAATACTTATAAAATTTGTAGGCGCTACTTGTATCGCCATTTGATAATGCACTTACACGCATTTACACGTATCAGACATTTATCCACACCTTAGTGAGCTAAGTCCCACCAATGGTAATTTAGCCAATTATTTTAAAACTTAATCTCCATAAAAGGGGAGATTAACACTCGTAGATAATGTTACTCGACTTCGGCCATTCTAGACGATATGGTTTATTCGGTTGAAAAACCTTCGAAAAGATGCGGTACGAATTAGGAATGCAGTTACATCACTTTCGATTATTTGCCTGATAACGTCTGGATTGGAGCTAGCTTGATGCATGTTTTATTATCGTGATAAATATAATTTTATTGATCTGTATGAGGAACAAATATGAAACAATAAAATAATTAGTAAGATGTGCAAAATTGATACAAAATCTATACGTGATTAACAACTTGAACGTGATGTTTTCCAAATAACCAACCAACATATGTATCACAAATCGATCGACTGATAAACATATAAAAGGAAGTACGTCATCAAACGATCTAATCAACAAATAACACATGTGCCTAAAAATTCATAGTGGGGCGTAAATAATAGTGTACCGGACAAATTAATTAACACACAAAAAATTGTTTATTTTTATTAATTAAAATCATTAGGGCAATATAACTATTTTTAGTGTACTTAAACATGTTTTATGCGTAGTAGAATATCAGACAGATAGAAGAAAAAATACGTTTAAGAATAAGATATTGAATTTCGATTTTTTACCATCGATGGCGTTGCAACAATATTTTTAATTCACACAATCCATTCCAACGCCACATTTGTAAGTTATTTACCATTATTTATCTTCTATACTAGAGTTTGAAATTGCGTAAACTATAGATAACAATAACAAAAAACGAATGTTTCACCGAGTTTTTCTACAAAGAATAATTTATCGTAGGGAGTTTTGTCGCATAGGATAAATAATAATTCAGATCTTGCAAAAATAATTAAGTTTGTATTTCACCGCTCAACTTCCTGCTCATTAGTGATGTGCCCGTGCTTTAGCTAAGGCGAATTTGTGGTAATTCAAGCTCTTTTGCAGTCTTAAAGCCATGATGAAAATAATATTAATTGACTTCTCGGCATTTATTTAATACAAGCTTTTTAAAATCTACTAAAACCGGTTAAGGATCTTCAATAAAATAATCAATTACTTATTTTATTACAAATATTATTATAGATTTACAATTTCTAGTGTAGTAGCATAATGTAAACACATGATACATGTCTATAAATCACCTTGACATGCAACGCACACAGTTGGTAAAATATTTTTAAAATTTGTGATATCAAAGGTGTCATTCTTTGTTCAATTCGAGCATAGGATCTTTATCACGTAAAATTCTCAGGACTGTCAAAATGTATGGGCATTTAGGCCAGTAAGTATATCTTAATTTAAAAATATCTCTCAGCGGGAAGGATGCCATCTTTTGTTGTTGCATGATATGTATTCATACCCCAAGTAAATCATAGCTTGGCAGTTTTTCTGACTTTTTATTAAGAAACTATATTTTAGTTAATTTTAGTTTGAAATTACATCACAAGCACAACTATGAACAGTTTAAACTTTAAACTGAATAATTTTCCAAAAATGAACCCGTTTTTTCATACAAAATAGGCCTAACGATCGTGTTACAACTATCGTCGAAACGTTTCAATATACCTCATATTTTTGTTTTAAGGATTGTCGTTCGTTGGAACGATTTGCCCTTCCCATAAACAATGTTCTTTCGTTGCTTTTTAAGTAATGTAGAAACCAAACTAATTACTGCATTTAAAAAAAATGTACCTAAGTATTGTTTTTTGTTTTTTAATAATAAATTTCCATACACTCTACTCTCGCACGAATAACTCTTGAATATTTATAACTGGACAATTGGAGAAATAAACGGAAACATGGTTTCAATAATTGGGCATTTTAGAAAGAAGTAAATATCCCATGAGAATCTTTTAAAGTTTCTAGAAATAAGTTTATTATACCAGAAAGTACGAACGAGTGCAAGAAATTAATTTTTTAATCGATGATCGTAAGTATTGGAAACCTATTAAATGAGTAGTTTCTGGGAGCTGTAAAACCCAGAGAATTTTTACTTTTTCAAGCAATGATTATATAACTGGAAACACAGAAAATGGGCATTTTTGGATTTAGTTGAGATTTTAAGAAGATGTCATGCAACTATGAGGGGGGTGGTACATCATGGCTCTGTATATTTGAAAACATATTTATTATATTATTTTTTAAAATCTAGTCCTTGGTAAATTGTCTTTTTTTGTTCCTCTTTAGATAAAAAGAATACCCGAAACGTGTTTTTCATTGTGAGAATCGTGTGAATATTTCACAGACTTAGTTAGGGTGGAATAGCTGCTAAGAAAGCAAAATAACCTAATATAGCAGGTTATTGAAACTGTCGTATTTAATTGAAAGAAAATCGAAACGTGATAGCTAACCGCCAACATGCGTCAATTGATAATATTAATCATGCTAATACTCATTCAAATACTTAACTAAAATTCTAAACAAATTAAAAACTGTTTACATTATTACTCGTAAACTTTGCATTATTAACGAACTTTTATTATAGTTTCTTTTATAAACATACACATGTCAATAAGAATACTTCATCTTTGAACTTATCTTCTATCATGTAATAATATTTTTCTAAGTATAATTTTTCGTTGTGAGCAATTTTACATGTTGGCATTTATGACACTGAGGTTCTATCATAAGAGGAATAACGAAACGATCGATATCATATAAAAGAAAGTACGTCATCTAGATCTAATCAAGAATTAATCCACACGGTTTATCAATTTTGCCTTGATAGTTAAATTATTAGTTTAGTGGAGCAAAGTAGTGTACCGGACAAATTAATTAACACACAAAAATATTTTATTTTTATTAATTAAAATTATTAGGGCAATATAACTATTTTAGTGTAAACAACGTATATGTAGATATTTTATGTGTAGTTAATGTAGTAAGAAAAATCGAATACAAAATAAATTCTTCGAAAAAAGATCAGAAAATGGAGAGAAGACAAAGTAGAAGAACACAAGACACGGATACCATATTTTTCACCTGTGCTTGTTTATTATCTGTTATTTCCGTTTAGTTGCTAAATTATAAAAAAACGATGGATAGTGAGTGTGCAAGACAGATGACCACAAAACCGCGTTTAATTGTATAACGCAATGAATTTCTTTGTTTTATTACCATGAAGGATGTTGCAATATTTTTACTCCACACTGTCCATACCAAAGTGTACTTGTACTTCTATTGTGTATCCAAACATTAATCATAAACAAACATGCACTCATAAATTAAACACTATCTTGCTGTGATTAAGGAAACCTATTTTTATTTAGCATATATTAATATAATTTGTACTATATTTACCTTTAAGTATACCTAAATTAAATCAAAACTTTATTGACACCAAACAAAAATACACAATACTACATGGACAATTTGTTTTTTGTTATAGTCACTCCAATCTCCAATCACTAAACGTAGAATTTATTTAATTTGAAGGCACTTTCAATCACGTTTAATGAATTATAATGAAATTTTTACCTCCATTAGCTTTCTTAGGAATTTTCTTACTAATTGCAGCTAGTAAATCTTTACACAACCATAATAAACTATTTTGTATACATACACAAAATTTACCTTTTAAAATTCATGGCAAAAGTGACAGCTGCATTCACAAACATACTCAAACGAGAAGTTTTTTATTTTTAAATAGTGGTACCCGTGTTAAATTAGGTAAGGCTTTTATGCTCGTTCCTAGATGTCCGTATATATCGTAATCGATTATTTTTTCACATTGTACACACATGGGGGAACATTTGACAATCCTTAAATGTCAATGTCAGACGTTTGTTATTATTTTTAATGCAAAATTTTTTAATATAAATAATTTAATATATTTGGTGTAGAATTTAGTGATTTGTACACATTAAATTTAAATATACTATTTGGTAAGTTTCTTTAAAGATGTGATATCATTATTGAAAATCATAAATGTTATTTGATATTTATAAAAAGTTTGGTTATGTTTCTTCTGAAAATATTTTGGTAAAAATATCTGAAGCAAAATGGAATAATACTTTGCTCTTATTTCTTAGTAACTTTGGTATTACATAGGTGGGTAATTTTTACGAAGACTCAACACTAAGGATCGAACTATTTTTCATTGCTTGATTAATTGTAAAACAAGTCGGATACCTTTCACTTAATTTAAACACTTATTCATGCCAGAGTGGCAACAATTTTGAGAAATAAACTAATAAAATTAATAGCCACAATGTACTAGTCTACGTAATCAAAAACGTGTTAACTATTCCCAACCATTCGACTTTGGATCGGTAGTAATTTGTAATTTAATATGCATGGTTACGGTACAAACGTGAGAGGCTTTGGTGAAATAAGTAGAGGTACGCGAGGACAGTGGCTTCAATTTAATATCGATGAACTCGATTAATTTTAGCTGGCCCAGTATAGCTTATAAAGTTTATAAATTATGTGATTGTATAAAGATATGTGCAACGAGACCACTGCGCTCCTATGCGAATTTATCACCACAGTATTTGTTGTTGATAAGATACGCACTGGCAAATTGAACTCCAATGTTAATACTCTAACAAAGTTGCCTGGGGAACATTAATACATTCAAGAATTGGTTAGACTATTTCTTTAATCAATAATGAATGTTGGAATTAAACTACATATTTGGATATTGAAATTTTCGCATGTACTATGTATTTTAATTATGCAATTTTGAGTATTGTATAATAGAAGAATGATTACTGCAGTACGTTTAATTAGAACTTAGGATTGAATTAAGCTATATCAAAATTTTATTATCGGTTTATTGAAGTTAGCGGTGCAAATTGCTTTATCAAAATTTTCGGCAATAGAATTCTCGTTTTCGAGAAATGGTCAACGTCCATAAAACTAAAGATAAGACAATCACTGTTGTATGTTGACAAGATTCCGTGATCGCAAGCGCAAGTAAAAATCTAAAATAAAAAACCATACCTGAAATAACAAAAAATTTTATCATTTAGAAGAAGCAGAAGAAATTGTTAAAAAATTTAATATAGTTTTGGACGAATGGCTCGTTCTTTCATATATTGCCTATCTGTTGAAATTACGTGCCGAATAAATTTTAATTTTAACGTCGTTGGTGGCGAAACCATCAATAATCTCTCCAAGACGCAAATCATAGCCATTTTCACAAAACAATAATTTTTATGTTCAATTTACGGGCCAGACAGGTATTGGGTCTATAGACTACACAAATGATAATGTCCAGCTGAATGAAATTACGTTTTATTTCTAAATATAAATAAATGAAGTCTAAAATACCGATAAGGGATATAGGGAAGAATACATCGGCAATAATGGGGCTATTGAACTTCAAAGAGATTGCCGGGATATTACAAATTCGATATTTTTTATAAAGGTACGTACGACTATAATAATTCGTAGTGTTATCTTGGAAAGTTGGAAACCAACTGGAATCAATTTTAATTTGGGATACAAAAAAATTGTGTGTTACACAAATAAATTTGAATACGATAGTAGTTCTGAATTAGATTTGGAGTTTATAATTTATTAAGTACTACTCATATTACAAATTTCCAGATAGAATCAAAATCAAAAATTCATAGCTTAATTTTATGATAAACATTATACATTTGGACTAGTACAAAAAACTTAATTCAATGTAATTTTGACACAACAAAATATCGGTTCCTTAAAATGTTATAAACACAAAATACCGAAAATCCGAACTATTCTATAATAAATCTATTTAAATGTCTTTGCGGATTTTTGAATTTCTGCCTAAATCAAACAGTCTACGTCTAGGTGAATACATTACTAAGTAAATAAATTACTTAAAATTAATAGTTGTCCCTATATTTTAAATTTTTATGTTCTATAATTTACCTAAATTTAATAAATTTTAAACTGAACCCTAGAGATTAACTAATCCAATTTAGTGATTTATCTTAATAGATTTAAAATCTCAACACATTTATTTTAATTCAAGCAATGTCGTAAATTTTTTAAATTATCTGAACTTTCAAAACAATACAAGTTTTTGTCTAATTATTCTATGTTTTAAATATTGTAAAATCTAGAAATTTCTCTAAATTAGACATATTGAGAATTACAAATTCTCAAAATTAAAACTTGTCTAAAATCTGTATTTTCTCTGTAGTCTATACATTTTTTGATTTTGTCGAATTCTCCAAATTTGTAAAAAATATAAAATTTTCTCTAATTGTTCTTTATGTATGTATGTACTTTATAAATTTGTTGAACTTCTTTGAATATTACGATATCTCTAAATTCTTCAAACCTTTTGTTCTCAAACAATAAAATATACATGTGTTTACATTTATATAATAATTCAGATTAGGTAGACTGAATTTTAAAATATTTGCAGGACTCTTTGTAAGGTATTTAATTTCATTCTACGTATTAGAATTAGTCCGTATATGGGTTACGCTATTGCAATTTTGAAATTCCATTATGGTAAATATTTTTAATATTAGAAATATAAATTAAATTTTAGAATTAAACGAAATGGGAAATAGCATTTAAAATAAAAATTCAAATAATTTAGAAATATTTATTGATTTTATTCGTATTCTCAATTTAAGTAGAAATTACCATACATACAAATAATTTTATTATGCTCTAATTTAAGAAAATATATGAGATATCCTGTTTTCGCAGATAGTTAGTTTTGTTAACAAACAAGGGGCACTTTATTAATTTTTAAGTAAAAGATAACGAACATATTTTACATTTTATAACTGTAGTTAATTTAGGCGTTGTTTTTATTTTATAACTCGATTGCAGAATTTATTTATTTTTAATGGGATAGTACAGTTTTAAAAAATATTTACTTATTAAAATATTACTTAAGAAGTTCGTGAAAGTTGTATATGTAAATTTAAATAATATAGCAATTATCAATCTTAGTAATAGTTTTATCAAGCTTGTTGAATGATTTAATATAATTGAGATTTCCATTTTGCATTTTAATAGATTCTATTTTTTTTTGTATTTCGGTTTTTATTTCAGCAGAACATACATACTTAAAGAAGATTATTGCAACTATATTTAAGGTAGGTGAATTTGAGTAGAAGAAATATATTTTTAATGTGCTATCAACCCCTTGTAGTTACGCACAGTTGTAACAAACAATGACTTTTATATTTTCTCGTATACATTTCCAATTCGATTAATTTAAATAATTGTATTAATATAGATGATGTGTAAATATTTTTACTATAGGTGGAATACACCTGACAAAATGGAATTATATCTCATCATGTATGGATTTGTTTTCGATTGTTGTCCAGTTATGGAATTGTATGTGGTTTAATACAAAATTCATAAACCTTGAAAAATATTTGCGACGTTTACGAACGAATATAAAATAAACGGTATTGTGTATGCATAATCCGTACATACATATGTACATTTGTATATGAATATTTATGGTCTAGAGTCCAGCAATAAATTTTCCATCTTTTTTGTATGTAAAGTGATTGCAATTGACCTATATCTAATATGTATCATTCATACCAAAATTATTTTGTATTAATATTCAAAACCCATTATACAATACATACATACATTGAAGGCACACACATGTTGTCGGTTAGGCGAAAGATAAAAATAAAGCTTTTTTCAATAAAACTTTTAATTTATGATCGTAAATTTGGTTTTCTTTTTTCTTAAACACAATCGTTCCCAAATCGTTTGCTTTTGAATGCCTATTATCATCCCCCCATTTGAATATAAAGAAGAACGAAGAGGTTTTTATGGCTTTTTATTAAAAATTAAAATTTAAAGCTTGTTTTTATGACTTGCTTTTTCGTTTTTTTTAAAACTGTAATTTAAGTATTTATTATATGGAATGGGGGTGTAAATTAAGCGCACATATGCATATACATACTGATCGAATTTTTCCTTATACATTAATTTTCCCAATTTTCTCATTGTTATTATTTATATTGTTTAATAATAAAAACATCGGGAGCGATACATACAATGTATGAATTGTGGGGAAAAATTACAGCAACAAAGCGTTAACATTTTTTTCTATACCGCCGAGTGTTTAGTTTTTGTTATGGTACAAAATATTATGTATGTATACGTATAAAAAAACTCCGCCTAAAAATCGATAAAATGGGAAAGCAGAAATAAAACTTTTCTCAATTGCGTCACGAGGATTCTATATTTATGTGACTGATAACATAATGTTAGGGGGTAATCGTAAGCTGGTCGAAATTTTCCATTTTTATATACACATACAAATTAATATACATATATGCATGTACATGCATATACACAGTGTATTGCACATCTAGTTGCTTATTATGGAAAGTTATTCAATTGATTTAGCAAATTAATTACACATCGTGTAAATGGAATTTTTTAATAGCAATACAATTTAATGATGTGTACTAGATATGAATTGAATCGCAACTGCAACCGAAAATAAAATTTGTAACATTTTAACGTTTCGATCAATTTCCCAATGTTACTTTCATAGTATACATCAACATTTTCCCCTGTTTTCCCAGGTTTTTACTTTTTCTTATGGTTTTCTATGTATACGCGTTGCTTGGGTGGGAGAAATTCGAGCTAAATATCAACAGTCTTTGTTGTTTGTTGGTTAGTAGCTGTTTAGTTTTCATACAATAATAATCGGTTCCGTCTTTACATACAGTAGTTGTTAAGTTGAACTTTTTTTTTTTTTTTTGATAAAATTTTCCTAGATTTTTTATAAGTGGAAAAGACAATAAATTAGTGAAAATCTAATATCATATTTTTCTGTTTTATGCTGTGTATTGGTGCGGTGTTATATTTTTATTAGAATATATCATTGTTATTATTTGGAAGTGGTGAAAATTGTTGATTACATTTTCGTTTGATATGACGTTATTATTGGAAAAACCTTTTTTATTATTATTTGATTATCATGCTCACAGAGCAATTGAGTGTTATAAAAAATCAACAACAACAAACACATCGTCATCCGCTACAAAGACAACAACATCAGGAGCACGATTTTATCGAAACACAACAACAGAATACGGCTGGTACTCTGGAAATAAAATCGAAACGGAAGGCCAAGAAAAAAAAGTTGCTTTTTTTGAAAAAGTTATGTTCGTTCCAAGATAATTTTAATTCGACCGCGGAATATCGAAGGGATCGGCGAATTAACGGGTTACAATTACCTCTGCATCCGTTACAATTTATCGGGTGGATAGCCCTACTATGTTTTGGGTTTGGAACATTTTTTATTATAATTCCAGCCGTACATCCGGATTATCAACAGCCGCTATTTTTGTTAATTGTGTGCCTATATGTAATACATATTGTGTCTCATCTGTTAGCATTACTAATCGATCCGGCCGACAAAGAGTTACGTAATCAACATTCCCGTAAAGTGATACCCGAATTTGATCGGACTAAACATTTTCATGTGATTGAAAATGGACGTTGTCATTTGTGTAACATAAAAATAAATTGTGCACGAACTAAACATTGTAGTGTTTGTAATAAATGTGTTAATAAATTTGATCATCACTGCAAATGGTTAAATCATTGTGTTGGTAGAAGAAATTATGTTGCCTTCCTTATGTGTGTTGTTAGTGCTGTTATTGCAGCATTGGTCATATTGGCCGCTGCTATAGCTGAAATTGTATTCTATCATCTGAATCCGGAGTGGTTGAATGCATTTTATTGGAATTTAAATAATACAAACGATAATAGTATTATTGCAACTAACGCAACTAGTAATAATGATAATATAACACAACTAATTGTAAATGAAACAACATTTGCAGCGGATGGGAGTAATGCGACTAGCGATGGTACGCAAAATGGTACAACCGGCGAGAGTGGTATTATAGCAAACGGGATTGGATTAAATAATACGATATTTTTAATTTTTATATCAATTATTGGTATCCTAGCAGCGATAACTGCTGGCCTTCTACTACACCTATGTTTCTTTCATATTTATATATCGTTCTTGGGATTAACAACGTATGAATATATACGAAATCATCGCCAGAATGTAATGTCAACGTCGGGACCCGCATCCCAACAATCTTCTTCATTACAACAACAACGACAGTCGACGACGATAAATGGTAATGAAGCCGCAACATTATCATCGAATAACATAACAACAATATCATCTAGCGAAATTTTAACAAATCCGTCCACACTGTCACAAAATGATAATAATATAAATGATAAAAAGCTATATTTTTGTTCCAAAATCAATAAAACCCCACTGAAATTAGATGAAGGTGGAATTATGACTGGTGGTTCAGCATCAAATGCGGCTCTAAATTCAAACCGTCCAAATACATTGTATTGTTGTGAAAGATCACATGAATACGTTCATCAGTATCATCATCACAAAACAACTAAATCATCGCTGAAAACGTATTATATGTGTTCGGTGTTGCAAGATAACACAACATCGCATGAGACCACAACAACCAATTCAACAAAAACATTTCACTGTTGTTCTGAGATACATCGTGAAGAAAAATGTACATACTGTAGTTTTCGTATAAAAACGTTACAACCTTCTGAGATTATGTCGATAGATGATAAACAATGTTGCTTGAAATCGTTAACAAAACATCATCGGTGGCGTAGAAAATGGAATTGTTGTTCAAATGTGCCGGATAGTCCGGATATACCAGAGCCCACAATCGGGAGTATAGATGCTGGGCAAACTATAGTTAATTGTGAAACGGAACAGCCGCAATTAGAAGAGCAACCGGTCCATACAATCTCATCTCAAATTACCCAATTAACTGTGGAATTACAACAACAACAACATACAAATAATGGTGCCAATTTAAATAGTAATAATAATATTAATAATAATAGTAATATAATAATCGTTAATTCTATGGATAATAATCATAATAACAGTATGCCAAATGATCTAGAACATCATCATCACATTGAAATAAATAATCATCATCATTATAGTGATAGTGACGTAATAAACCGACATAATAGTAACAATAACCTACATAATATTACGAATAATAATAATGAGCAGCCAGCATCTTTCAACCGTCGATTTAAGCGATTTCGTCGTCGTTTAATAATCCCTTACACACCAGTCCGTTTTCGACTTATGGTCCGTATGATTCGAATGTATGGCAAACCAATGTGTCCAGAAATTCATGAAATTTATCGAAATAATCAGGTACGTCCAATGATGAATGCAGATTATCGAAACGGATCGTCCGTACATCAAATCTTACCAACATCGATAATACGTAATGAGACGAATCGTAACCAACCTATATTACCAGCATTACCACCACCATCGCGTCGTAAAATATTAAAAAATCGTACCGATGACTTACAAGAGTTAGCCGATAGTTTAGGATTTGTACAACAAAATCAACAATCGCAACAACAAACGATTCGTTTGTCCGGTGGTTCAAAAACACAAACATTTAGGCGATCACGTCGTAAAAATGTATTACGCAGTAGAAGTTCAACACTATCGCCCATCCATGAATCGGGACTATCGAATCCAACATCACCGCAACCGTGCCGTCATAGTGTTATAACACATGGAGAGCGTCGTCTAAGTGGTAATAATGATCCGACAACGTCGAATAATTTGCAATGAAATTAGTGCGAGTTGTATATCTCTTTAAACATGTACATATTTATTTATATATATATATATATATATATATATATATATATATATATATATATATATATATATATATATATATATATATATATATATATATATATATATATATATATATATATATATATATATATATGTGTGTGTTTCTGTTTAAATTATTCTAAATCTACATATATGTATATATATATTATTCTATGTCTAACTCAGTTTTCTAGATTTAGGATTAGCTTGTAATCTATAATTCTGGGGACCGATGCGAAATTGTCTAAAACTTAAATTTCGCATGTAATTATTTGTACAGGCATCTGATTATAGTTATCTTTTAATATCATTACATTAATTGCCGTTCCAGATAATAATTTAGGATTTTCAGCCTAGATAAGCTTAACCCATTTCAATGTCACAATTTAATTTAAAAACTTAATTTTAGTTTTATTGAATTTAAATTTGCATCCAAATTCTATGTATAGTATAGTTCAAAGTGCATGTGGTAAACTCTTGTCAAAAACAATCTTATTAATAACAATAACTGGCAGGATAATATTATTATCCTAGATTTCCGGCACACCAGCGAAACCTGTAGGCTTTGTTTTATAAAAATTCTGTAACATTCAGACTGCAGTCGAAATACTCTAAACTATATAAAATGAACAATGTAATCAAATTAGATTTATTTTTAATTGATACAATAAATTTTAATTTCATTTTGCAATCAAGTCATGAAGTCAAGAACAGTTAAAACTAAATTATGTAATTAAAAACTGTAGATATGAAAGTTTCCTCATTTTTTATTTTAATGTAAAATCGTTATATTGCAATGTCAAGCTATAGTGTTACAGGTTACAGCAATTTAGTCACCCGATTATAACAGCAACACTATAAGTAATGTTAGAAACACGTGGATGATAAATTGACCGATTTTCTTATTCTAAAATCTTATCTGGTTTACCCACTTACCCACATATAAAAAAACTGTCCTGAAAATTTGAAAAGAATCATACAGAAAACATTTGTACTAAAAAATGATTGCTTAATAAATTTGAGCTGGCGAAATCATAATTTAATCTTATTTATATTATCTATACAACTGACAAAATTAATTTGTTGTATAGATTTGACTACGAATGCCCATGAGTTTGACCTTGGAACCATATCTATTTTGGATTACAATGTATTTGAAAGAAAATTGTATGTCATTTTCGAGATTATTCAATTAGTCAACCCCTATGTTGGAATCTACAATAATACAAGTCTATACACATTTTTAAGTCTAATCTTTGAATTAATAAGCTTTTGTCTATAACTCCTAAAATATTTTAAAAATCTAAGAAATGCAGAAAATTTCATTTATTCTGAAAATAATTTGATGACGTCTGATTGAATCTATAGCCGTTGGCTTATCAATACAAGTGTATATTAAGGTCTACTTAGAGTTTAATAAGCAATTATTTTAACTATACTCAGAATAATGTCGGTTGTTATTTTATTTTTAGGAGAGTTCGTTGCGTGTTACTCTTATATACCGTGGTAATTAAATACATGTATATATTTTTAGACAAATTGATATAAGAATGTTTGAGATTTAACGTGTCGGAATTTTAGTTTAATGTGAAATTGTATCTATACGGTCATCTCATGTTGTATTCTATATTATTCCTGTATAAAATGTTTGCTTTGATTTTGTTGTATAATATTTAAGATGAACGAATACAATACCATACCATACAACACGAACGATCGCGTGGCGAATCATGAATGTTCATTTATTGTTGTGTATATACAAGTCTAAAACTTGAAAAGGTCTCAACACATCACATCCAAACGCAAAACTTTCAATGTAATTAAGTTTTTTTTGTTGTTTTTCAATTGTAATTAGAATTGGGTTGGTATGGGTGGATTTATATAGGTTTTTGGTGAAAATGGAAATTTTTTTTGTTCTGATTATGGTATTGTATTATCCTTATTTTCGTTATTTTGTTTGGGTAATAACCCTTTTTTGTGTATCCGTTTGTTTGACTCTTAATTGTTAAAATTGGTTATACGAGTCTCAGATGGGTGATAAAATCTTTATAAAGGAAGTGGGCAGAATGCTTTTGTTTTACTGTTATTTTTTACCTTTTTGTTGTTTTGTTTGGGTTGATGTGTATTGTATATGATTTTCAATTTCCATTTATAATTTTGTTTCAAATACATATTGACATAGATATCGATGATAAAGAAATTAAATGATTGGGAAAATTGGAAATTTAAAATTATATTATATATTATAGACAAGATCCGATTGTAATCATCTGGGGAACATCAAAATGAGTTTGCTTAACGAGTTTTGTTAAGATCCAATTATTCGTCTTGTATAGAGAAAATGTTACATAAATTATGTATTCAAAATGGTCAAGTCCTTGTTATAGAATATTTATGTTCTCCATGCATACCATAATCAATTGAACAGTATACCTATAGAATTAATTTTCTTTACGTTGTGTATTTATGCTTATATAAATAATAACTCATGCTCATGCGTTTCCCATGTACATCAATCATATAAGTTGAAAATAAAAAAAAACAATACAAATTAGTCGACCATATCGCCAGTAATGTTATAATAGTGCTTAGTACAAAGTAGAAAAAATTTCCATTTTCCCAAATTTAACTCTTCGTGCATAAAAAAGTAAATATGTACACAACAAATACTTGCACAAAAATAACTCTATATATATACTATTTAAGAAAAATCAATAAAATAAAGCTCAAGCTGTTAGTACGTATGTGTGTTTATACTCGTATACCGTCCAGTTTTTATAATAAAATGTTGTTCTAAGCTTCGATTAAACTTAAACATTTATAGTTTTTTTTAAAATTATTTTTCGTTTTAATATGTCAAAAGTTACAAAACAGTTGTGAGTAGAATTTGATGTTTTTCGGTAAATTTTTAAGTTTTTAATTTAATTTTTCAGTATAATGATTACATGTGAAACGTATATTGTACAGGAAGTAGCATATTATTGGATTTTCTTTATGTATGATACAATATTCTTGTTTGACAACCTATATGAGTTTAACTTTTTTAAATTTTTCTTTCTAAAAGTTCTCTAGTACTAGCAAGGTCCCATTCACACGTTAAATTTGAAGATTTCGCTGCTTTATCTAATCTTATTATTAATTGTTTGAGGTATATAATTTTTGTTAAATGCAGTTTGAATGTGTTTGAAAATGTATTACTTTAGTTTACATTGTTGAAATCGCAGTGAAACTTAAATAAGTAGACCCACATAATTATGTAGCGGTTTCTTATATACAATAGACACTGTTATCTTTTTCTTTTTAATTATGTAAGGTTTAGGTATGATGTGGTTCATAAAAATATCCTTATGCCAATCATTTAGGATAAACGCGACAATATTTAAGGATAGAGATATAGAGATAGGAATATATAATGTGATAGACAAAAAATATAAATATAATTTGGCGTAAGGTATACCACAGCCCAACAACTGCACTGCGACCTAAACAATCGTTTGTGCCCCTGTTCCTTAAAATCAAAAACTTACATTTTAGTGATTTGAGTGCTGCTTGATTATCAGATTGTAATTATGCTGTATATGTATAATTTAGTTATTTTTATTCTTGCTTTCAATGATTCTTATTGCTTTTAAAATAGCGTAGACCTCGGACTCGAAGATAGTGGCAAAGTTATGTAAGTAAAGGGAATACTCAAATAATTAGCATGGTTGATGCCATCTGCTTAAAGTTGACCTATATTTTACGCTTGTGGTCACTACTCAATCTCAAAATCGTATGATTACAACTTTAATCGTTAATGAAATGTCGTTACAAGCACACGAATAAGCGAATAAAACAGTTGATTGGGCATTATAGGTAGTGTTCGTTCATCCCAATAATAGGTAGAAATTGGTGGGGTGCATTATAAATGTCAATATTCTTTAAAAAAATCATAATTACTTTTCTCACTATATGTGTTGCGAGTCATTTTTCTCGCTCTCATATAATTAATTTGAAGAAGCTAAGTTTTAAAATTTGGAAAATATATATTTAAACTCCCTAAAGTTGTTATAAATTTCGACAATTTTTATGAAATACATATTTTAAAATTCAAAATTAAATTTTTTAAGTAGCATTAAAAATCTAGGTTTAAAGGAACATATTTGGTTTTAACTTTGTTATGAAAATGAATCAACATCGATTCCTTAAAATTTAAAAGTACAATTAAAACAATATTAGATTATTGGACTTGTGGCCGAGAAATAGAATCGAAGGGTGGAACTGCTATCAATGTAATTTTTTTTGTGTATTGCGATTGGTATAAGCTTATAGTTGTTTCTAGGGTTTATTAAAGAAGTTTGCAGCTTGATACTAGTATTGGATGTATCAGGTTTTATTTGAACTACAAAATCTATAATCTTCATTTAATTTAAGTATTTTCTAAATAAATCCAAGTTAATTTCGAGTTGAAAAAAATCGAATATCCGTACCGATGACGTCATTGCAAAAATTTAAATTTTTAAGATACACATTATACATATACAGATATACCGCAAAACAATTCCGTTGGTAAAATATAAAAATGAATTGCTAATGATAAATAATGGGGAAATTTTTAATTGTATTTTATGTTCAGCCCAAATTTAATTTAATTAAATGAGATTCTAAAATTGAAATACATATTAATGGCCTCAAATCCATTTTCATGTACACAATTTATCAGTTATTTCATATTTACATATTTTTAGAGATAATTTTAAAATTATTTAACTATATAAACCTGAAACATTTCCACTTTAATTCAATAACTTAAAGGGGATCTATGTTATGTTATAAGCGCAAATTCGAATCTGTCCTGTATAGATAGAGTATCAATATTCTTAAATCGTTTGGATAAACGACGAGTATAAAATACATAAATGTATATGTGTGTACAACATAATCATTATGATAATATGTATTTTGAGAAAAAATATGTATAACGTGACAATGGCAAATATTGTCTAATCGGAAATCCAACTGATAGATGTATGTATATATTTATATGGGCATGTACTCTATTTTTGTCTCGATAATATCTTAATGTTATGTATTGAGATGCCTTCAAGACTGAAAGAAGGACATACATATAATTTAATATGTATTACAAAAAAATAGTTTTGTAACTCTCTCATAGCTAATATTACTGTTTAGAATTACATAAAATGTATATGTTTTATATTTATATGTTACATTTATATGTTTACATAAAATTTGTGGACAGATTTTTATGTTGAATTAAACTGTAGCTTTGGATTGGCCAGTACCGAGCTTGAATTCCTACAGGCCAACAGTGGCAGGATGCAAACAATGTTTTCCAATTTACCAAGCACGAGTGTTTAAAAAAACGTTTTTAGCAATATTTCAAAACATATTACATCATGTTTCATAGTTTGCGGACAGCAATTATATTAATGTTTAATTAACGAACAAAAGTTAAAAAATTAAAACTAATTATAAACAATCACCTTAATCGATTATTTAATTGGAATTCGATATACGCAATTTTATATCAATATATGACATAAACAATTACCGTACAATTTATATTATTACTTTATGTATTATATTTATGATTATTACTGCTATATACCGACTGTATATAATATTTAATTTGCGTTTATTTATTCATAATAAAAGAAATATATAATGGAAAAACAAAATTATATATTTTTTAATTTTCTTGTGATAATAAATTAAAAAATTAAACAGAAAAAGGTCGAATTTGTATATGGTGGTATATATATGGTTGGTTAGAAGTTTGGGAATTGGGTATATATGTACATGAAAATATTTAGCATATTTTCCATATCTGAATTTGTGATCTAAATAAATTATGTATATATTGCGCAAGGTCAACTAAAAATATTATATAGGCCATTGGAATTTTACTAAAAATATACATACATAACACGTAGTTGGCATAAAAAATTTAAATATATATATATATATGTGTTTATGGGAAATGTTGAATTAAGACGTCTATATAGGTAACATAAATTATGGGGGCAGTCTGACCCAATTGTTAATTATATGTATATTTACAGATATAAATGTATATATGTATATGTATATATATATATATATATATATATATATATATATATATATATATATATATATATATATATATATTTATATATAACTAACGCCTAAAGTTATAAGTTTAATTTCATGAAATTCTCTATGTATCTGTGGTGATTTAAATTCTCGTCTCAGGAGTAGATAATACAAAATTTTTTAAATAAAAATGAAATAAATCGTCGAACTAAAAAAAGCAATATAACTAAAATCGTTATTATTACTGAAATGAAATTTTGTCAGTCACTGCTACAATGGTCAATTTAAATATTAATTGAACTTTTTTTGCTTCATTTCACCGGAGGAATTTTCAATATTCATTGTTCCACAGTCTAATTCGAAGAGGTTACATAACAAATAATTTTCGACATAAGGTCTGAAGCTTCATGTGGTTGTTTGCTATGTAGATCACTACAGTTTGTTCAGAAACCATTAATTGTATGTTATATATTATACTAAATCTAATAACATATAGAATTTGATTCTTAATATCCATATGGCATTGTTCAAATCGATTTTGCTCTTGGCGTTTGATGGTTATAGGATATAAATAAATAAAGAAAACCATTTACGTATCCGTATTTATGAAATATTATGGCGCGTGATGATTTCTTTTTACACGTATGTCCTTTTTGCAATGCTTTATTTATCGTGTTTGGCGTATCTCGGGCTGCATCTCTGGAATCTCTCTTTGATTGTGTTTACAGTCTTGTCTACAGTATGTCTTGCCAATATATGTGTTCATCCTTCTGCATCCGGCTCTTAATGGAATTTCATCTCGGTACCTTCCGGTCCATATAACTTATCTGAAACCTAACTACCAAACTGTATGTTTTCATAGGTATAGAGGTAATATTAAAATATATGTATATATTTTTTAAAATATTTTGAACGAGATCCTAAAGTGACAAATGTTTAGGATTGTGCGTACAATTCCAAATATGTAACTCTGTAACTCTTAATATTTCACCATATTTTTATGTAATGTTTCGCAGTAGGTTGGATTAATTTTGTTGACGATTTTACTTTGAAAATGTAAATGTCGCTTATTCTTCTTCTTTGCATCAAAATATATAAGAGTAGAATGTAGGATTTTAAAAGATATGTAGTTAGAAATTAAATTGAAGAATTGGTATTTGTAAATTATTCGATTTTAAATAAATTTTAAATAATGTTGCTTATTATCCAGTACTGTGAAATATTCAATGTGAAACCTTGATCTTCAACTAACCACTACTATGGTTGGTTTTATGTTCTCAGTGCTTTTGACTATTACAAGCAACATAATAATGTTTATGAAAAATGATTAAGATGATATAGTTGCGTTTCGATAAGAACTCGCACTGTCCTTCCGTCTATTGTGTTGCCGGAAATAGAAGTACGTTGTTATCGAGTAGTAATTAATGCTTTAAAGTTTGCCTTATGTCAATAAATTTATTTATTTAAATTTTGATTAATCTAATCGTGTGTTGGTCATTTGTTGGTGGTTGATTGGATTGGTTTTACAATTTGTTGGTAATTGAGTAATTAAAAATTGGTGTTAGTCACTTAAAATAAATTACAGATTACTTTTATTTTTGATATTCAAAAATGACAGAAAATCGTTTGTTGATCACATATATTGTGGTGGATATAAAAGATATTAGTCATCGAGTATTTGCCTCATTTTGTGTTTAATAAATATTTAAAAAAACATTTAAGTTTTGTGCTAGCATAAACATGTTCCAATATAAATTTGTTTATAGAATAATGATTCAGCAGAACATTATACACATATGTATTATGGTTAGACATAATTATATGACAGAATTTAATTTAAAAAATTTGGCCTAAGTTGATTTAAACTAAATTGAATTATTGACATGCGTAGTAAGTCATTGAAACTGTTTAAATTTGGCCTATTCCTTAAGATATCCTTAAAAGCTCGACTAGATGTTTTTTGTTTAGTCTAGCAACTGAATTTATCCGGTTGATGGTCAATGTGATTTTTTTTCAGTTTTCCCAGTCCAATAACATTATTTTGATAAAAATTACATTACTTTCGATTATCGAAAAGAAAATTCCCGCACATTTCCTTTTATTTTATATATAGTTACATATTATATTACAGTAAACTTTCTAAAAGCCTTTTTTGAATTCAATTACATCTAATATTTTAATGGAATAATTCAATTAAATATTATATTATATAGGAATAGCTATAAAAACAAGAATTCTATTTTAAAAATTTTCCACACAAAACTTTTATTTCACTTAAAGCTATGTAATAATAAACTTATGTTATTACCACCATATCATAATGATAAACCAACTTTGGTACATGAAACAAATATGAAAAAATGTGATGCTGTGTTGTGATAATAACCCATTTATTTTCCTCCCTCGTTCCAATTCGTATGTCAGAAAGCTTTTGCTTTCATTGGAAATATTCCAACCAAAAAAGTTTATATATGTGTCTGTCTGTTTTCTATTTATATTCACATTCTACGCGAAAATTAAATTCAATATTTTTTTTTTTTAATTCTGTGAAAATGTCAATCGAAAATTGATAAAATTACGTTCTAAATATACATACAGATACGTATAAAGTCACCAATTTGGAACTCGTCGTATATTGTATTGTATGGATATGTATAAATCCAAATAAATAAATTTCAACTTTAAAGCTCATGGTCGTTTTCTAAAAGGCTTTCTGTTTATTTACATTAATGCTTATTCTTAGTTTTTGCCATATACATATGTACATACATTATATGCATATATATATATATATATATATATATATATATACAAACATGTACTACAAAGTTTAATAGTGCAGAACACTTAATGTTGTTACGTTAAAAAGCTCAACCAACATTTTTTTCTATATAATTATACAAAATACAAAAACAGAAGCATGAAAAGGTCAAACTTCTTGTTATTTGTTAATAATGCATATTAAGAAAATCGATTTTCCTTTTTGTTTTATTTATTATATTAAAACTAATGCGTCATGCAAATTAAGTTCTAAAAGCTCTATAAATCGATTGTCCATTTTGTACAATCGAATATATGTAAGTTGAATTTTGATTTGCCAGAATATTTTGGATTTGAATCAAAAAGCAGCAATTTGAGTTGATTGACAAATTGATTTTTCTTAAATACAAATTAAATTACATGTTAGTAATACTCCCCCTCTATTATTATTGACTATCTGTATTGTATAGTATACTTAGTATATATATATATATATATATATATATATATATATATATATATATATATATATATATATATATATAAATATTGTAACATAATAATATCTAAAAATAAATATAAATATTTATTAAATGTGTGATAATTAAAAAAATTATAAAAAAATTATATATAATATATATTTATAATACATTTTTTGTATATTTAATTAATTGATTTTTTAATTAATGTAAAAACAATATATGTATTAAATTTGGTTAATTATTTATTTAAGTTCCGTCCTTCATTTATTGTTGTGTAAAACAAATAACAAAAAATGATGAATACAATTAAATAAAAACATAAAAAAATTACAAAATGTGCTTTATACATATAGTTAGCTAATTTTTTTTATAATTTTATTAATTTTGATTAAGAAATAAAAAGTTATATAAAATCACGCACATAATTAATATGATTTTAATATTGTTTTAAATTATGTTTAATACTGTATTATTTACATTTTATCGAATTTTGTTGCCTTGAAATATTAATTAATAAAATAAATTAATAAGTGAATAATAATATTCTCGTGAGACTACATATATTAACGAGCTGATTTTTGTAAAATATGGATTCCTAAATTATATACATGTAACACATTATTATAATTTTTATTTTTATGTATGATTGATTAAATTATTTTTTTAATAAAATATATATATGTATATATATATATATATATATATATATATATATATATATAAAATATGTATATATATATATATATATATATATATATATATATATATATATATAAACATATATATATATATATATATATATATATATATATATATATATATATATATATATATATATATATATAAATATTTGTATATGTACATAGAATAATGCAATATAATTAAATATAATAATAATAATTTGTAATTAAATTATGTATATTATATAAATATAAACAGAAATATTTTTTTTGTGCAATGTTTATGATAAAAAAAAACAGAAATAAAATTAAAAAAATTATATAAATAAAATGTATTTTGAATAATAAAAAAAATAAATGCATAATTATATTATATATTTTAAAATGAGTATTACAAATATTTATTTTCCTGTAATTGTTTGAGTCAAAATCATATACAATGTTATGTCATATACCATGTTATGCTTTAACTCCAATTCCACTCTAGCGACATTCATTCTTGGTTAATTAGTCGATAAGATAAATTTGATATCCAATTTAGAATTATAAATTTGGAATTTAGTATTTTTATATCCTGAATTAGCTACAATTAATTTATATTCTGCAATTTTGTACAAATTTAGAAATTAAGAGTTCAGAATATAAAATGTAGATTTACAGATGTTGATTTCAACTAATTTCCACGATTGTATTACATTATAAACTGGAGAAATAATTTTCGTCGTAATTTATTCTAAAACTCTCCTTGAAAAAAAAACACATTTGGAATACTAAAGATTTCTCGTCAAAGCATTTTAATTTTAATAATTTTTTTGAATGCGATGAAATATTTCAAAGATTTATCACAAACTGCAATACAAATACTTCTCTAGTACAGTCAAATAGTTTAAATTCAAAATTGTTATTTGAGCAGATGGAAATTTTCGAACAAGTCTGGGAACATAACAAAACGCATGGAATGTTTCGACTCTGAAGGTCTGATAAATGACGATAAAACAAACGACATCAAGATCTTGTCAGTGACAACATTGACGAAGCTAATTACCAATCTGACCCAGCCAACTGACCTGCGGGTTTTGGGTTAATTAATGTTGAATTACAAGAAAGCTGAAAATTATATCAGTAAGACGAACAATCTTATTTCCATTTAGTTCAATCATACCGATATCATCTGTGTATGCAAGGAACTAATTCGACTGCCGGTATTATCAGTTCTATATTTTAGTATTTAAATATTTAATATTTTAACAATCCTATCGATAATTTTCAATGTCAACTTAGATTGGGGAATGAACTTAGATGTATATAAATTCGCCACGTCGTGTGTGCGGTTTTCGTATGACCAATGTAGGCCATCATTTGCATTGGCTTATGTTCGGCAAATAGGCGGTATATGAAATACATCAAAGCAAACAACCAATATTCATCAATAAAATTGTGTGTCTTCCACACAACGTGGCAAATTATAGTTTATTGTTTTATATTATAGCAGTTGAATATTTTCGAATACCCATCGTCAATACCCTACAAAATACCCTATAAAAAAAATTAGAAATTTTTTTAAAATATTTAAAAATTTTAATATGTTACCAATTTTTCTTGTAAGATGATTTATTGAAATCGCAGTTCAAAGTATTCATCTAGTTCTACTTTCATTTAAAAATATCATCACCATCTTCTATTCTTTATTTTTTTTTTTATTTAATATTAATGCATCATTATTTATTATAATGGCGTTGGCAATTACAATTTCGCTATTCGTTTTCATTTTATAAATTAACGGAAAATTTTTGGATTTTACTAAAATTCCAACATTCGACACATTGTGTGTAGAGGAAATGTGGCAAATGTACACAGTACACACATCACAAATGTTGGGTTACGTTCGTCAAATAGGTGAATGTACCAATATTTATGAAGCGGCTTTATCTATACATATATGAATTTCGGTCGTGTAGTTAATTTAAATAAGTAGGTTTATTTGACAATTTTAGGTTTACATCGCTTTTTTTAATTTATATAAATATTTAAATTATTTATTAGCATGATTTTCCAATAATAAATGTTCATATGGTCCCTTTTTATTCAGCCTTCCGCTAGTATTAGTTGAATCACAAAATAAATCGACGGGGGTTATGTCGCTGTAGGATTGTTCTTGGTCCTTCATCCTTCGAATAGTATATGTAGTTATAAGTGTACATGTTTTCTCATATAAAAGTTATTGCAATTTGAAACAGATACATGAAAATATAACGCTCAATTTTATAGTTGGGGCCCCAGAGCTGGCCTGATGTGTATTCTACGTCAAATGAACTATTCATATGCTTATGTCTTGTTTGGATAGATGAAATTTACTATAATCTCTTTAGTTTACTTCTATAAAATTCGATGGAAAACTGGAAAGTTAAGAATTATTTATTCATAAATCTTCAACACAACCCAAATTTAAAAACAAATATTATGCCATTTATCTAAAGTGAACAGTATCAAGCGAACGCTAAAGTAATTGAGATTCGGTTAATTCATGTCAATCGAAAGGGCCTTAAATTAAATTCAAAATTGTTATTTGAGCAGAAGTTTTACTAATTAAATTTCGAAACAGGCGACAAGTGAAAAGTTGCTACTGTAAAAGGCGAAATATAGCAGAAAGCCCAGCTGGGACGTTTGGATTGAGAGGTTACGGGTTCAAATCCTGACACAGGCAGAATGCAAATACAATTTTTGCTTTTCCTTTTATTATCGGTGATAAAATCGAAAATATCTATATGACCCCTTTGTTGGAGTGTAAAGCTTATGAGCCGGGCCATCTTCCACGTTAGTACAGGTTTGTATAGGAGCTATGCGCAGTGTGGTAAGTAAAAAATATGAACTAGCCGCATTCAATATTCAACACAGTTTCTCGTAAGGCTATACATAAAACATAAAATATACCTTAATTGAACTTGATAATGTAATTTAAAAAAGAGAGAAAGTAAAACGCACTAAATGCTTTAGGTACTTGTTACTCTAAGGGTTTGACTAATAAAGTTAAACTTTCAACATATATTATATAATACATATTTAATTATCACAAATATATGAGTCCGAAAATTCACCTCTTTTTCTTGGTTATCATTTTCAACTAATAAGATACTTTCTTCAAAATCAATTGTCATTCAACTACTCCACAATAGTTTATTAATTCATCAAAAATATATCAACTCAACACGCAATAATATAATAGCTTAATATTTTTTGCATTGTATACACACACACATACATACATATGTTTTCTGTACTCTCCCAAAATTGAAAATTATGAAAAAAATAATGTGAATCCATACAATTCATAATCAGACATCATTTCCCATGATAATCACATTCGCATATAATGTTATGAAATTTTTACATGCATATTTGATTTTTACTAAGCTTGTTTATAGAATACAAATACAACATTGTGCTACAACAATGATTTAAAGATTTGTGGAACAGAAAAAGCTTTTTCAAAATTAAATTTTTACTTAGAATTTGATTTATTTTGTTTCAATCTTGTATAAAATTTATACAATATATTTGTCTGCACATTTCTGAATTAAAATTTTCTCCCTACTCATGTACTCGTTCTAGATGAAAAGAAATTGAAAATCATTCTAATAATAATATGTGTACCGTACATTTAAGTTTAATGATAAATATATTTCTACTTATGTATAAAAATTTTAAGTATAAACTTTTAAGATTATTCGAAAGGTCATTAAATTTTATAGATATTAATAAAAAAGCTGAGGTACAAATTTTACCTTATAAGATATTATGTATTTATATATACATTACTTTACAATTGAATTCACAATTTATATATACTCGTATTATGTATATACTTACTTTTTAGAGCGAGAATTCTAATTTATTAGAAAATCGTAATAATGATGTTTTCAACATTAAATGGAATAGATTAAAGGGGCATGTAGTCTTTACTTTCGCAATATCTATGTAAAATACTTGTGTAATAAATTGAACAAAGTAGATTTTTTTGAACGTTTTTATTAAGTTAAATTGACTTTTTAAGAAGACAAAGCTGATATTTTCGTTCGAATAATTCTATAAAAGGAAATAAGATGTAATATACATCATCAGGCTCGAGATATAACGCAAAAATTATAATAAATATTCGTCGTGTTTAATAACGTCATGAAATTGTAACTTTCTCAAGTATTTTCAAATTGTAACTTTTTCTTCATGGGCAATTCTTAAACAAAACGATAAACCAAAAATCAAAAGTTAAATAGTTAACTAAACTTCAATTATAAAGCAAAAAGATATATAAAAAAAAAGGTTTGTTCGACAGAAGAAACCTTTAACATTTTATTCAGCTTGTACGTACCTATATTGGTTGGTTCATGTCGAACACAATTAACAATATTATTATAATATAAATCTTGCAAAGAACTTTCTGATTGTTTCTCCAGATGTTGTTAACAACAATTTCGTGTGCTTTGGGGGAAAGTAGCTTTTATGTTACGTACACTTGCGTTTAAATTTAAATAAATATTATCCGAAAATACCATCGAAGGTTAACTATAAATATCTCTAAATATGTAAATTTGTAGACCACGTGCTATTAACAACCCACTCGGGTGTGTTTTATCCATCCATTATTCTAACTATATAAATACATCATATATAATGTGAAAATTCCACTAAACTATAAATAGTTTGGTCTAACTGGTCAATCTTTTTATTTTATTATAACATTTTATTACCAACTAATTTATAGTAACAACAAGTATATAATTTATACATATGTATATGTATGTATGTATATAGGGAAAAGCTGTGGAAAAATAAGACACATATATTTATAAAATAATATTTTATGAATACATAACATGAACATATTTTCATTGAAAAACCAAAGTTTGCACGCAATTTGTTGTGTATCCTCCGATGAAGGCTGGATTTTTGAGGTTTAAAATACCACGTTTTTATATAATTTTGTGTTTTTGTTTAAAGCCATTCCCAAAAATTGTATATTAAAATATTGTGTAGAATCAAAACAATTTATAATTTGGTTAATAATTAAATTATATATTAAAACGGAATCAAACATTGGATTTTTGGAATGTTTAAGCACATCTATTAAAAGAGCAAAGATTTTCAGTACTATATGGTTCCAAATACTATAACTTGGCCAGCTCTTCATGTAATTCATTTTGGATTGTTCGCTCTGCTTATAGTATTAACGAACTAGAAAATACATTACATAAAATGTTTGATAATTTTTATTAAAATATGGTTAATGTCCTTAATTCACATATTCTGGAAAGTTAAAATTCATGTTATATTACGTTCCACAAACATTTGTATTGCTAAAAATAAAAATACCATACAATTTATTTAATAATTAACATTATTAAATTATTACTCAGCGCTGTTCTGCTTTGATTTGCCATTTTTATATTAAATCTTTTTTCAATAAAAAATATTAATGTTTTATAAAATTTGTTACACCATTAATATAAATATTATGTTACGTAGCTCTATTATTTAAAACATTATTATTTTTATGCCCTTTTATGCCTGTATTCCAAATATATTTGCTCCTGCATCCCTCGAATTTCTTTTTCTTCCAGGCAGCGCAGCGATACGGTATATTTTAGGTGATCGGTATTAAAAGTGTTCCATTAACGAAATAATTAATCGTTTTGCTTGATAATTAATTTTCTTAATATTTATCAGTATATGAACTTTTTCATTTATCCAATAATTTTCATTTTGTTAAAACTAATTATTTTTACTTTATAATTAACAGGAGCCCTTTCTTTGTTAATAAAACTAACTATATGCAGATAGCAAATTACAGCATAATAAAACTATTTTTATGTATGTGTTTATGTAAAGTGTTCTGTCGTCTTCTTAAATTGAGAATACGAATAAAATCAATAAATATTTTTAAATTATTTGAATTACAGTCATTTTTGTTTTAAATGCGATATATCCCGCAAATGATATTAACATTACATATTACATATTATATATTACATTTTTATTCTAGAATAACTCTTTAAAAATAATGTCTTCATTATAAATTTAGTTATGCAAAAAATATTTATTTCTTCTATTTAACCGGCCATTTTAAGCTCATTTCCCCCCGTAAATCTCTGTATTTATAAACATGTATATTGGTAGCTCGGATATGACCACCTGGGAAACCCGTTCTTCGTAGAATTTTTGCAATGATATAAAAAAATTTCTTCCATGTAACTTATTGATAGTGTCCCAATATTCGCTGAAGCGGATATTACGGTTATATTCCTAGAATAAAACGACTTTAGAAGATGACTTTAGTTCCCCCACTTCGCACTGGCATCCCAACCTTTCAAGTTATAGACATTTAAATATAAGCCTTCCGATATAGCACGCTGTCTTGATAAAACTGCTGTATCAAACTGGTAACTAATATTTTAAAATATATTCATTTGAAAGCTTATAAAATTTCCATCGAATTAAATGGAAATTATTGCCCTAATCTGAGAATGCATGATATTGAACATAAACTTTAAGATTTCAAAATGGCTAAAATCATTTTTAATAATTAAAATAGCCGTGTTTTATAGATTACCGAAAAACTATAATTTATTATAATTGTAAAAATTATATTATCTAAAAAAACAAAAGTTTTAAAGATAAATTTCAATTTTCATTATCCGATAAATTCTAGTAAAAAAAAACTAAACTGTATGTACATATGTATACTCCCAAAGCAATTGTAATTAAAGGAAAAATGGAATTTTACTTTCAAGTTTTTATATTTTTAAGGTTAATTGATTTTCACAACTACGACAAATTATAAACTTTCGGAAAGCTTGAAGACTACGCTATCTTAATTTCTAAAAATGTAGTTTAACAAATTATTTAAAAAAAAATTTAAAATTCAAACGGGTTTTCTTCAATACCAACGAATTATTTTTTCAGATTACGGCAATAGTTATTGTTTATGTAAAAGCATTAATAAATTTTATAAGCTTTCAAATGAATATAATATTTGAAGATTCTAGTTACCAATTTTTCAATTATAGCATAGTTTCTTCAAGATAGTGTTTACAATGTAGGAAGGCTTCTTTTAAACACGAAGTGCAAAGTGGTAGATCTAAAGTCACCATCGTTTTGATCGAGGAATCCAACGGTATCAGTGACCCGAAAATACGGAGACGGTTTTTACGTTGTTTTTTTCTCATCTAGAATACTATTTTAAATGCTCTAAAAAGCCTATGTTCTCACGGACAAAATTAAGCTTAAGCACTACTAGAAAAATGCAAAGTGTTACTAAAAAGCGGTTCGAGGTCTAAAAATCAAAACTAATTTTTTTCACCGATGAAGGTTGGGCTGGATTTATCGCGGTGGGAAGGCTACAGTTCAAATTCATCAATAAAGGGGCTAAAGAGAACCAAGAAATTTATCGCAGTGGATTCATGAGTATTATCCACACTATGATTAAACCTTAACAAATATGCGATAGATTTTTCCTACGATTTACTACGGATTTAATCTACGTTTTGGTGACCGTAGGTTCCGGATTGAAATTCCCTCGACTATTTTATTTAGGCATACTTGGAAACTAAACCATACTCCATACCACACAAAAATTTAAAGACGTTATGCAGTGCCATTGTCAAGGTTTGAGGTAAAATGGCTTTAGAAATGCATCGAAACTTTATCCATCGTATATGGTTTATGTTAGACGAAAATAGTAAATCCTTTTATCCTAATATATTGGTTTTTCCATTTGGGACTTGACAACTTTGAGCTTTCTCTGTGAACGCACCTTTCAACATATAACCAAACTGGCAGTGTCAAAACAATCAGTAAATACATTTTCATCATGATGAAGTACACGAACGAACAACGTTTACAAATATTTAAAATTTACTACAAAAATTCCGAGTCGGTGACTGCAACTTCAAGAGCGTTAATTCCAATTTTTGTTCAACACTTTTTTGGCTAAACGGCTTCGTCAACAAACAGAATATATTGGTCATGTGAAAACCCTCATATGCTTCACGAAACACCACTTGATCCACATAACTGTATGATGTGGTTTTCATGCTGGTGGGGTCACTGGACTGTTCTTTTTCTTTGTCAGTCAATGGAGAGCGCTACAGAGACATGTTGCAACGTTAGTTCTTTGGTCAATTGCATGATATAGACATTAATGATATATCTGTAGATTGGCCGCCTAGATTCTGTGATTTAACACATCTAGACTTTTTTATGGGGCTACGTTAAATCATTGGTCTATGCCAACAAGTCGGCGTCGTTAGAGAAGCTCAGAGCCAATAGTGAACGAGAGATAGCGGCCTTTTCCGTCGAAATGGCCGAGTCATCGAAAATTGAGTTCAACGAAACGACACCTGCAAACGTACCCGTGGTGGACATATGAACGATGTCGAATTCCATACATAAATGTTTTGATTGTACTTTAAGCCAATAATAATAAAATTTTCGAGATATCTCAAATGGTTTGCGTTTTATTTAAAAAAAAAAGTTGTCAAGTCCTTATTGGGAAGGTCTATTATATTGGTAGTTAAAAATTTTCTAAATTATAACTGACTTTTAAGGTCAAATATGTTCTATTGTGACTATACTATTATCAGATTCCATTAATCTTCTTATGCCCGGTTTTACAAAACATTATACGATTTGTCAGTTGGAACCTGATCATTACGTGCTTTATAAAGAAAGATAGGATAAGTTCACTAAAAGATACTTTGCCTCCCAAATGAATAACAGTTTTGAGACATGGAACCTGTTAATTTTAAAGAATGCTATTATTTAGTGCTAAATAATAGTAAATTTAATTTAATGCTAAAAACCAAAACTGTTTCACTTATATTATTGTAGTTAAATGTGGTTGAGATACAAATTGTTTTAGTTCTTATGACTTAGTATATGCATTATCTGAAAATGTCTTTAAATAATCGAACTCGTCTCACAACTTCACAACTTTAGTACTGCTAAAAATAAAAAAATGGCGGAAGCAATGAAAGGTAGTGTTGATAGAAATTAAATTATTTCGTCTTGTACATATTGTAAATTATTTATATTTTTAGTATTTCAAATTGAAACCAAACATACTGCACCATAATTTAAATAAAATTCCTGTGTTATCCTTTTTTAGATCGAAATCATTACGTTTCTAACTAATTAAGCGTTTCTCCTGCGATAGTGAGTCCTGTTGACATTTATGACATTTTCTAAAACTGATTAGAAATTCAGTTTCTTTCATCTTCACCAGTATAGTAAGTCAAGTAATATTGTAATGTTACAGTTTTTGGGTCGTTTAAATTCGATCTTTTAAGATCGCATAGATAAAAATTTTCAGAATCTGAACATTTCCAATCTTTATTGCGAAACACATTTTTTTTGTATGACTTTACCACTTCGATTAACATGCGGATAATATTTTCCATTTTTCCTTATTTTTCAATTGTTTCCTTCCCCTTCGATTTCCGATTCTTCATTTTATGGTGCTAATTTGAAACTAATTTATTATTATGTTTTATAAAGAACGTTGATAGTTCTAATTTAAACGACCACATAAACTGATTCTTATCTTAAGATGAATCAATATAATCTATATCACACATAATTAAATTCACTACCGGGATAAACATGCTCAGACTTTTCTTCAACTTCATTCAAATTGGATCTGTTCGATAGTTTTATTAAATATGACTATATTTAGTCAACTATACTCCTATTCAGATCTTAAAAAAAATTTTTTTTGTATTGTTCTGCGCAGCTTTCAGTGATGTAGAAAAAAAAATTATTAAAATTTTGATGGGTCGCATTTATCTTAGGTAGTAAACCTAAATAAAATAATAAATAACCAATAAAAAGAATTATATTTCAGTTTTAATACACAAAACATTCAAAATGATTATGTATTTATGTTATTACAATCATATTTCAAGTGAAAATTAATAGGTCAAAAAAAAATTGCACGCCTTTTGGAAACAATGTCAACATTTAATTTTGGTACGGACTAAGGAAAATAAATGACCAAATGACATTCATATCGAACAAAAACACAACAACATAAAAAGCAAAATCAGTTTTCAATTTAATTCTTAGTTTATCGAATTAAATATTAATTTCTAAAGTGTCAGTGATTATAAGTTAAATTATAAAAACATTTTGTGATTAAAAACGTTCCGTTTCCATTTAAATACAAATACATCATAAAAATGTAAACAATAAACATGAATTATTGTACTTATTTTAATTAATAATTATTATTGTACTTATTATTGTACTTAATACATCACTGTGTATCCGCCATATTATTAATTTTTTATAGTTATTTTTGGTATCAAAAATATAGCAGACAACTTGCAAACAAATTAAACCAATGCAACGCTTAAAATAAATGACATTATTAAAATAATTTTCAGGAGCCACATTTTAAGTGTTGGTACTTGTTGAGTATTATTAGAAATACACACTTACTTCAATTGTTCACTGAAATATAACACCACCGGATTGCAATAAATCAGCACTTAAGTTTAAATTTGAAAAAATGTGGCTTACATTCATTACCCCGCTGGAGCATCCTTAATGATTATAATAAGTAAGGATCTCGTTTGTCAAACTTAATAGAGTTAAGTTTTCTCGATCGTTTTCTCATCATACAAAATTTGAGAGAAAATTTATATAAATTAATGGAGGAAATATATCCACCAAATTTCATCTCATATCTTCTGCAGAATAGGCGCATTTTAACTGGAGAAAAATCCCTCTGGATCTGAAAATAGAATACGAACTCTACTATTTGGGTTTATATTTTGTTAAATATTGCTAAATTTGCACTTTCAGAGAACAATTTAATCGGAATTAGATTATTAGATTATCCTTTTTAAAATGTTCCAGAACGTTAAATTATCCTTTAAACTAAGCAACCACAAATCCATTTTACCAAATTATGGAGTTAAAATTTGATATCAAGCTATTGTTTGAACATTAATCATTAACGTTACGATTTCCAATTCCATATAAATAAATAAATGAACTAGCCTAAGCTCGACTCTGTAGTCTGTATATGCTATGTATAAAAATATTACAACCTATTTTAAAATCTCATGTTGATTCCTTATTTCACGTGTCAATTTTAAAGTGGAAAGCTATTTATAAGTCGTATAGTGTTAATTATAAATTGCTTTATGCTTTAAAAATATGTATATTAGTACGCATTCTAATCGTTATAATTTTATTTCCATGTCTATAAATAAAGCTGCCACCTTTTTCTTAGAATAGCACTAACAATGTGTAATTGTTTTTTTTCCCAAAATAATTATCAAGCTACGTGTAACGTATGTATGTATTCAACGTTTGATTTATTATCGGTCTATTTTTAGTTCAATCGTTTTTGAGCAACTGACTAATAGACTATAAGTTTAAGTTCAAGGGGCACGTGGAAGATGTGTCCTCCGGGCATTTTCTTTGATTAACTCATTTGCCCACTTTTTTGGACAGCAAAATTCAAAACAAATATGTTCTATACTAAATGTTTACTTGTTTATGTTTGTATGCTTCACATAGTACTATGTGAACCTACATATCTCCTCTTATCCATAGGCTATAATCAATCATTTTTCTATTGATTATGTAATATAGATAAGCACATTATATAAGGAAGCATATTATATCACATATAACAAAACGAGTATTTGAACGTAAGTAAAAGGAACTAAATTTGATTACGTTTCTTAGTCATCACTCATAACGCCGTTGAATAGAGGCAAGACGATACATAATACTTTTATGTTTGCACGCGGAGGGTGGTAAATTAGTGATACAGGAAATGTAGCACAGCAGCTACCCTTCGCTTTTATGTTTTTATGATATAATTTTTATGTTTAGTAGCGTTCTATTTTTATGATATTGCCGTAGAATTTTTTTAATTGTTTGTGGTGAAAATAAGAACTCGTGCAGATCTTCATCTCGACGGATATAGCCGATTATTTAAAAGAATTGTGTGTATGTACCAAAATTATTTTTTTATCGCAGAACTTTAATCATATTTGTCATCGTGGTGTGTATTTCATATTCCTAAAAGGTATTTTATGATTATAAGCCCAGCGAAAATCTAACGTACGAAAAACAACAACAACAACTTAAAAGCAGCGGATAAATCTAATGAAAATGAATCTCATAAATTTCAAACAACTAAAAAATGTGTTCCATTGTTCCAAATTGTTTGAACACGTTTGAAGACTTCAAAACAACACAAATATTTATGATTTGAATTAAACGTGAATGCCTTGTAGTAAATGTTTGGCTTGACAAAACAAAGAATTTGCAATTTATATGTTTATACAAAGTTATATTATTTTTTCCCTTGAGGCTTGTAAATTGATTGTATACATGTGTATGTACATATGTATATGTATGCAATGACTACACATGAGAAAATACATAATGCAGAATAATTCTGTTCAATAAATTTTGTTTAAATGAGATGAAAATTAATGGATTTGCTTTTGTGACTAACATCAGGTTATTATTCGATATTCTTATAGCATTCTCTCATTTTGCTTCCAGTTTAAAAAGTTATAGCCAATTTAACTCAAATCATTTTTCAAAATGATAAATATTAAAATATTGGATCAAGTTAAATTAATTATAAATATATTGAATCCTTGAAATTATTAATCCTTCAAGTATTCGATTGACGAACATATTGTCTATTTATTTTATTTGAGTGCTTATTCAAACTATTGTTTCAAACTGTTTTGAAATTTCAACTTCGATGTAACATTACGAGTATTGTCTTATATTGAGATTAAAGCGAATTGACACCTATATAGTTTTATTTACAATTTTAATTGGATATGGTTTTGATAACTTCGGGCTAAACTGAATGATAGGTTTTTTAAGAATCATGTTTTTTTTTATGTATTTTTATAATCATCGAACCCGTGGCTGTTATGCTTTTTTTTAAAACTAATACTCGAAAGAGCAGTTTTTTTCAGTTTTCAAATTAAAATAATTTATTTCAAATCATTCAAAAATTTCACCAAATTTAGACTTTACACCATATATAGAATAGCCCATCGGAATAGTTTTGTAAATAGGATTAAGCCGACTGCTTAATCATAAATTGGATTTGGCCTGTTAGAAAAATAATAAATTACTCTATATGTTGATTAAATATTTGGTAGCGTTCTCTTTTACTGCTAAAATCAATTTTAAAAATATTTATGTTCCAATAATATGCTGTTGTTAAAGAATCCTAAATGGATTGATTAGTTTTAATTATGGGACAGTTTTGGCAGGTTTATCCCTACAATTTTTAGCGATTAAGTATACCGATTATTTGTCCAATACCGCACAGAGGACCATGGTAAATGAAGTTCATTTGCAATCTGATGAATCATGATTGCAAGAAAACATTTTAATATTCAACAATTTTTATGGTTTGCTGTTGTATCGCATACAAAACTGTATTTTTGAGATTTTTTTAAAATTTTAATTTTGAAAATTAAAATTTTTTCGATTTTAATTATCGTTCATAAATTTTTGTTCGGCTTATCTGAATTTATTTTACCTATAGTCTCTAAATGCAAGGTACATAATATAGTGTTTGTATGTAACTGACTGATTCAGTTATAAATAGCACAATGCAACTATGGATGAACTATAACTAATCTGCAAGCATAATTGTATATATGTAATTGTTGTGCTAGAAAATATCCGATATATGTATGTATACCGTCTAGAAGTACTTGAAAATTAATATTTTAAACCTATTCTTAGAATTGTAAATTTCTGTGATTTTTCAAACCCTTTGAGCTTATGACCTTTATATATGAACATTTTTTCACAATTTGTAAAAATGATTCAAAATTATTTGGTGGAAATTTTTAAATTCTTAGTGCCAAATTCATATAATATTTATTGTAAATTTGAAAAGTGAAATCTTCACAATTCTAAACGTTTCAAAATTTTAAAGCATTAATTAAATAAACTGAATTCTTTTAAAAATATTCTAATACATCCTAAGATTTCAATTTAAAAATCTTAGAATCCCGAAAAATCGCTAAAAAAATAATTGTTTTGCTTGTTTTTGTGTTTGTATTACAGCCGAATATACTTCATCAAGGTGCTGTCCATAGATAACTACATGTATCCAACAGTTGATTTTGTTTCAGTAAGCGTGAACCATATTTCCATCCATTTGCGTATTTTATCGCAATATTTTTGTAGTCTATAGTTGTAAAGATTCCTCAGCCAGAATCTCAGTATCGTCAGTACTTGTTGTGATAGTAGCATCGTTCGTGCAAGGTAAATTCCTGGTGTAAAACAGGTAGAGCGCCGGTCCCAAGATACTACCTTGCTGAGATTTTGTTGAGCCCAGAATAATTCGCATTTCACTCGAAAGTTTTAATCTCCATAAATGATCTTTAAATAAAATTGTTTTGGTATATCTCCTTGAAGTTTGCAGAGCAACTCCTTCGCTACACTTTATCAAATCTAGAAAGATTCGTTACATATAAAATGATGCCAATTTATCTTTTTCTTCTACAATGGATTCACTTATTCTCATCAGTGATGCTTATGAACTTGTTCTATGGTTAAATGTTTCCTCTAATTCCAAACTTATATTGTGAGATAAGATTTCTTTGTTCTATAATTTGTTTCGGTCATTTAAGAAATAGTTTTTCAAATAATTTCGATATCACTTGAAAAAATAAAAAGTTTAAATTTATCATGCGAGCAGCTTTTTCGGGTAACTCCTTAATTGTTTGTCCTGTTATCAAGTCGTGGAACTTTCTTATATTTTAGTTCTTTCAGTGTTAGAGGCCTTATATCCCGAGAATCATTTGGAAACATTTTCATAACCTTTGCCTGTTCAACGTTTCTTCGAGGTATACAGCAAATATATCAGCTTTTAATTTTATTTTATTTGCCCATCTCTCATCGTTTGTTTTGATTGGGAAAATTTCTATTTATGGTCGTTTTAATCCGTTTACTACTTTCCAAAGCAAGTAGTCCGTATCCTTAGTTGCAGTTAGATCATGCCAAGCTTTTCGTCATTTCTCAAGCAGTAGATTGAATGATGATATCAATGAGTCTATCCAATTCATCTTTTATTTTATTTTCACTTTTGATTGGCACTTGGAGTTCCGTATTATTTTCCAGTAGCTGCTTGAATAATAACCAGGTTTTAGCGTTCGGTACATAAAATGCAAAACAGAACCCTTATGCTCTCACTCCGTTCTCCGTCTGTATATTCTGTCACATACTCGTAATTTTTAAACTACCATTCGTAACGAGTGGAAATTTTGCATTCGAGTTAAGTAATTTAATCCACAGAAAATTCAACTATTTTTTCAGAAAATAAATAAATAATTTATTTAATTAATAATTAACTATCGGTACCAAACATTTTTATATTTTATTTATATGGCATGTCAATCAATCGAGAGAGTTTGTGGTCTGCGCTGGAATACCTAGGTATATACCAACAGAATTGGTACGATTGTGTAGAATGTGCAACACAGTCTCAATGCTGTGTTAAAGATGGGAACAGGCTATCAATAATTTTTGCAGTTAACGATTAGATGACAAATGAACACTTGCATTTGTGTTCTTTAAATGATAAAAGCACACTTGCGTTTGTTTTTATTAAACAGATAATTTTGATACTATTATAAACATAAAAGTATGCTACTCTAATATTACAAATTTGAAATGGGAAAGATGTAATTTAATTTATTTAGATATGATAATATATAACTTAAAATAATGAGATTTAGTTTCATGAGAAAAAGGTTTGTATACAAAACATTAATTATGGTGATATCGGTTCCATTGTGATGCATTGTGTTGGTTCGTGTGAAGGCTTGGGTACATGATGTAACTAGCAGAGGTTGTTGCAGGCTCCACAGTGTAGAGAACGATTTTGCTTCTTCAGGTTGTCTAAGACAGTATGAAGACTAAGCCCAGGATCGAAACGGTTGGAGCCGGATTGTTGACTTAGTACGGGGCCAGTAATGGCCTTTAGAAACACTTTTTATTATTATATGGCATGTGATAAGTCATTTTAAAGGGCTCATTTTGATCCCTAATCTCTGAAAGTTGAAATTGTATATCCTATCTGTAACCGTAGATGAGGTAATCCACGGTTTGCTGTAAGTAATTAATTTGTTTATAAAGGCATCATACGTTGGTATGATTGTAGAAACCTGCGGAGATGTTAACAGGATAATCTTTGCTTGACATGGTTTTCGGAAATAACTAAAGGTATCGGCCTTTTAAATAAAGCTAGTCCTGGGTGGGGATCAATAGCAAAGGTTAGATCGGATGTAGTCGGCCTGGTGCCAAAAGAAAATTTCCGTTGTCATAGCAGAACAAGTTCAAATGATAGAAATTGTGAGTGTACTGAGATACAGATATCTGGAGTTCGTTTACTACCCTTGTGCAGGCCATCTAGATGTTGATTGGACACTAGTATTCATTTTATTGAATATGTACTTTTCGGGTTCAATAAAACGACATCTCTATCAGCAGTTATCGTGATGGAAGACGTCAATGTAGAATTCGTTAAACATTTTAATAACCAAATTTTTACATATTTTCAAAATAAAGTATTGATATCTCAACCCGCAAAGGGGACGCATAACGCGGGTCATGACCAGTATGGATGGTATAATTTCCAACAGAGAGAATATTCAAGGAGGCATATTGGAAACGATTTTTAGTGATCACAAGCAGTTTTGGTTGAGATTCCGAATAGTGTAGATCCCCGAATTGTTTTTTATAATTTAAAACGAATATAATTTGAAAATAAAATCAATTATTTTAATTGGAAAAAGTACACTGTTCACGGAACCCTCGGCGCATGAAATCCATGCTTGATCGGACTTTTTTTAAATTATTTGTTAGTGTGGGTTTTCTATTAAGGTCTTACCAGCCATCCGAATGATCTGTGAATGATCAGATATTAGCTTTCCGACAATCCCTTAGAAAACACCAACCAATAAGGTCTGGTATTTTGATTATGTCAATTGGCCAGTACGTAGGCTTTTAATACTTGTGCCCACTTTATTAAAAAAATAAAATTAATTTAATTTTTGAAATTTAAATTTTTGTAATTTAATAATTTCTTGTAAATTTGTAATAATAACTGAATTCGTAATATCATAATTTTAAGAATTAAACAAAGTTGTTAAAAGTGTTCAAAACAAAACGGTTCAATTTTGAAAATTATTGAATCTTACAATTAATATTATTTTGTAAATTTTAAAATTCTTTAGAAAATAACATTAAACTTCAACTAAACATCACTCCAATAAATAAAGTTTTAAATTTTATTTGAAAATATTGAAAATCTTAAATTTTTAGCAGTCCTATTCCGAAATTCTTAAAATTAATTCTTAAATATAACAATTCTGTAAATATCAAATTTAAAACAAAATAAGATATATATAAAATGTTTAAATTTTGCAGAATATTTGGAAAGTCCAAGGATGTAAATCATGAAAGTCTCTAAAAATTTTCAAAATTCTGAAATTTAACTCATTCTGTAAATTTTAAAATCAAAACTTTTAAATTGGCTAATAATGAATGTAACACAAAAATCTAAATATTGAAAAATATTGTTTTTAAAATTTTAAATTTCTAAGGCTCTGCATATTTTAAAACTTTTGAAAATCATTAATTATTTCTAATTAAGTTGAAGCGAAGAAATGCTATTTTGAAAATTTCTTTACTTATTAGAAATCTGTAATTTCTCGTTATATATAAGAGAAACCGCGTTAAAGTTATGTACACTGTTATAGGTCCATCCATTTTTATTGACCATCTGTACAGTGCATAGCTCAAAGCCAACCTGACCTGGAAGATGATTTGGTATTCTGGTTCGCTATTTGCTCGGTTTTTGTATTGACTAGTAAACTGAGCTAGGTTTATTTCAACAAAACCACTAACCACCTCAACAATATGATCCTCCAAAAAATCGTCAATCGCTCCAATTTGTAAAATGGGATATGAAACAAACACCAATTGGCGGCTGTACACTTTATAGAGTCGAACAGTAATCGATGGAAGTGGAATATTATGTGCAATCACATATAGGAACTCTTGATTTCCTATGTCAATTGCTAGTTGTCTGTAACCGTAATAGCTGATGCCAACGCTATATACATACTGTTGTTTGTTTTGAAATATATATAAAATTATATTTTATGACAAATCAATACAATGGTTTCTATGTTTAAGACGCACCTGATAATTGGTTGAACTCTTATTGTAGAATTGAGCTATAATTTTGTCGCTTCAAAATTCAACACGTTTCAGTAACACGTTGGTTATAATAATAATAATAATAACAGTGTTAAAGGCCATTACTGGCCCCTTACTGAATCAACAATCTGGCTCCAACGGCTTCGATCCTGAGCTTGGTCTTCATACTGTCTTAGACAATCTGAAGAGGCCAAGTCGTTCTCTACATCGTGGAGCCATCGTCGCCTGCAACGACCTCTGCGCCTACCATATGGTGGCTTATAACACGTTGGTTATAATTATTTTAAATTAAACGATAAATCAAATATTTCGTTTGTGTGTTAAAGCTGGCATTTAATAATATTAAAATATTATGAATATAGAATTATAAATACATAAATGGATTTACATTTTCGTATTTTTTCGCATTTATTTTTTTATAAGACAATGTATTTAATTTATTGTAGACTGTCAAGTGCAGTATCGTATAAAATATACGAACTACATTTATATAAATTTTATGGTGGCAAACGAGATGATTAGGCGATATTTAAATATTTAATAGTTGAGATTTAAATTTTTGTGAATTTTTAGTTTGTGAGGTTATGTGTCAAAATTGGTAATACTAAACTTTAAATGACGTTAAACAACTTGTGTAATTCAAAATGTAAGAAACTTCTAAAAGATTTAGATGCTACTGTTTATAAGATGTGTTAGCTCCGATTGACTCCGTAAGTGGCTGTACTTATATGCATTTAAATAATATATCAGTACCTTTTCCGCTGTTACTATTAATCTGATCTTTTGGTTACATAAATATTAAGGATGTATCAAACATATACATTTATCTATATGGAATTTTTCTATTTGGAAAACTAATTTTTGATTAATCAAAACTACCGCATAGGGCTCGGAAAATGCGCACGTAGTCGTAGAGAGGCCAATGCGTTATTCACTCTTTTTTCTTCAAAGATTGCGGGTGGCAACAACGTTACGGACAATGGAGATTCAGAGCGTACCACAGATGCCACACAAGTCGTGCTTTAATTGATTTTTTGAACACTAAGTTCAATAATCGAATAATTAGCCGTTTTGGTAATGTTGCTTGGCCGATTTGACGACGTTTGATTTTTTTTTGTATAGCGTGCCGTTAAATATCGATGTTACGCTGACAATCCTTAAACGATTCAAGCGCTTAATAACAATATTGATCGAGCTATTGATGAAATCCTTCGAAAATGTATTCCAAAATTAAGTGTACAGGGTGCGCTTAAGTTAAGTTTAAGGAGATACATTCGAATGAACTGTGGCAACAAGGCAAAACGTAATAACTCGTTTTTCGGACTTTTTCAGTACAACGTTTTTAACGTTAAATTTTACTTTTCAAAAAATTGATTAACTATTAAAGTGGATTTATGCTAGAAATAAATGTTTCATATTGTTAGCTTTGCTCCAGTATATTCAGATTTTACCTATATTGAACATCCACCAAGGAAAGCTCAAATAACCCAATTATAACGGTTTACCAAAATTGAAATTGAAAATATAACAAGATTATTTAAATTGTGCCGTTTTACTAAATGAAAAACTGGAATAAATTACAAAATATGTAGATTTATTACATTTTATCAATTTACGATTTAAAGGATGAAGATAATTAACTCTATTTATCTCGTTTTAGAAAATCCATATATGACAATAATTGCATTTTACTAAGCCAGATGTTCCAGGTTCTGAAACTGGTTCTACGTGTGACTGGGTCTCCATTTCACTCTGATTAATTTGTAATGTTGGTACTTCATTTGCAGTCGGATAAGCAGCACCACATTTAGCTTTAGCCATTTCAAGCATTCGGATAGACCTTGAAGACATTCCAACTGATTATTTACTTGGGTAGCTCTAGATTAATAGCAAAATACAACCTCATTACTATTTTTAAAAAAATTAATTCATATCATACCAATTAAACAATAATACTTACACTGGCAAAGCAATATAATTGTGGTTATTAATAAAAAAATATATATGTTTATTTCGGTAAACCGATACACTTCACATATGTCAATTTTCCAAAATTAGGAAAATTCAATTCTAGTACACTAATCTTATTAAAATGGTATATTTCGATTTAACTCCTGAACAAAATTTTATTTTTAATTGGGAAAACGGATATATCTTTGGTTATTTCACAATAACATACGCAGTTCAGTTTGGAATAATGATATAGTTTGAGTTATGTATATCTGTTTTACACAAAAGTTATTCTCACTAAACAAAATTTTTAATGTTGTAACTCGACTAATTTTTCTGAGTTGGTTTTTGGTATATCGATTCTCAGTTATTTCGTTTTTCCAAAAGCAAATTAGAGTCAAAATGAAATATTCCGTTTTTCAATGTCAAATAACTTCGTTGCTAAATATTGTAGAAAATAACGGTAAAAACTGAAATATACCTCTTTACCTAACGAAACTGTTTCTGATGTTAACTCATTTTCGCGATAACACGAGTTATTACGTTTTGCCGTGTTGCCACAGAAATTATAATCCATAACTAAGCGGAATGTTTACTGTTTTCAATAAAGCATCAAACTTTGGAAAATATTGAACGGTGTTTATTTTACAGCTACTTTAAATAAAAAAATTAAATTTAAACTGGGCGGATTTTTCCAGCATTCAATGCCACTAACGGGCCCAAGGTGCAATACCCGGACAAACACATATACTTAAACATTAAAAACACCCAAACGTGATTTTTGGTCACCACTCTCGATTTATAGGTACTTCTTGTGGAATTATTTCAATTAAATTTTTATTTCCGAATTTAAGTTGTTTTTAGTACATACATATAATGTATATATGTAGATTGTTTATGAAATTATTATAATATTCTAACCGATTTTTTTAAAATACTAAATTAGGTAAATTTGGTTAGTAAATGCTAAATCGATCTGTTTCAGTTTTTAAGAACCTGTTCGGGTGCTAAACAAAGCATATTTACCTTAATATAATAATAATAGCTCGATGTTCACACGAGATCACGAACTATAAAATGAAATTTTCTAAAATTTATTAGTTTAGAAATTTCCAGTCAACACGAACTTGTTTCATTCATGTAACAGACAATACAACCAAATTTTTAACCTTCGAAATTCTGAGGATACATAAATGTAGTTATAAACTGAAAAGTGTCAATCGTTCAATTAATTAAAACCAATGGTAGGGAATTGTGGATACCCCATTGTAGTCGCTGCAAATTATAATAACATCTCCATTTCCCACTAGCCGCTTGATAATTGGATCGATGGAGTGAGAATCAAGAAATAAAAAGCAAACAAAACAATACCAAAATACAATGGAACGTGAAGGGAATGTTCAGAACATTAATAAAATAATATCTAAGTTGATTAATATTCGTTCCAAGGTGTGTTACGACTTTTTTTTTTATTATCAAATTTAAAACATTTTCTTCTAATTAAATTTTCTATTGTTTTTCCTCCCAAGTTTTCATCGTTTCACTTTTTTAATTTCTACGAACAAAAATCGAATAAAAGTTGAGAAGAGAATTATTTAAAGTTGCATTTCTTAGCGTCGCTATATTATAATGACAATAAAAGATGAAGGGGTACAAAATTCTATATATGTACTTATAATGAAATACCTCAACCATCGTTAAAACTATTAAATGTTACTTAGATGATTTTGAATTATTGATTGATGGAAATTTTAAACTTGCGAATAATTACAACGTGTATTTACTATGTTTTTAAATTGATTCGAAATGCTAAAATAAATTATTCTGTAAAATACGGTGGCATTATGATCGACACGTCGTTTAAGTATTTTGTACACTTGTTTCCGTTTTTATAAAAAAAAATTAAGTAAAAGGGACAAGGTGAAAATTAATGAGGTAGATTTTCTATTTCAACGGCTTCTTTTAATGAAATTTTTTATTTTTTTCATAAACTCTTAAGTATTTTAACGAGAAAGTGAAATTTTACTGCTGCCGCACTCGCTTTTAATTACAAAAATCGTTAAAAGATTTTTGTTTCGGGTAAATTACGTAAACATTAGTAAATTTTTGTTTTTTTAAACTGGCTTTATTTTAGTAGATTCTAATTTATGTGTTTAGAATAGATGGTAATATAAATATTTATGATCCTTGTTTTAAAAATGGGTGTCTGTTTTCTTTAATCAATTTTTATCGGAAAACTAATTTTCCCTCTTGTATGTGTTCTATTTTAGGTTCACACGAAATACCTCCTTGTTGTTATAAAGTCAATATTGTTTTAATGGAAATTCACGGACAAACGGTATTACGTTAAGTATATACATATATTATATCAACTTGAAAGTTTATTTTTGCGTGCTTGTCTTTAATACGTTTCAAAATTCAACATGATTTTTGAAACCTAATGGCGTTCGTTCAACTATTTAAGTAAAGAAGAAAATTTAAATATACAAAATTGTACGTACATATTTGTTAGTTGTTCAACATCATATTATACATAGTTAACTATATCATAGACGACGTTTTATGGCCGAATTGACAAATATCTTTATTATAGATAATGAATGATTCGATTGGGTGATCTTTACATGAATTGATGATTTAGCACAGATATTACTGTTTACGTAGAATCTATTTAGCTAAAAGCAATCAATGGAAATTTGGCGAACTATTAAAATAAATAGAGAACATAGAATAGCAGCTTCCTAGATTAATTCGGTCATCAAGAACTAAGAATTCGTATAACCTGCTGTCTAATATAACTAGCTCGAATATTACATATGACAGTAACAATACCTACTGTAATTTTCAATACATGCATCTCTATAGTTGCAGATCGATGTAAATTTATAATTGTAAGTTCTAAGTAGGGTTTTGTCCCACAATGTTGATAAAATGATTATAAATTTAAAATTTAAGTTATTCTAGTTGAAAGAAAAGATCATACATTTGTTTCTATTCTTTGAATTTCTAAATTTATCACTTTTGTCGTGCAATCTTAATTACCGAGCAAATAGCGCAGTGGATAAAGCTGCGACGTTTGGATCGGGAGGTACCGGGTTCGAATTCGAATCCCAATAAATCAGCATCCCAGAGACGCAATATAAAAAGGGATTTTTCACTGTTGGAATGTAGAACTCATGGGCCGACCCATCGTTCATGTTAGTAGAAGGTGTTTTTTATAGAGTTACACAAGTTTAAATCATAATAAAACAAAGAAATATATTTTTAATATCAATGAATCGGGCTCTATTGGAAAGAAAATTTTATGACATGTTTAAATATGATTTCGGCCATGTGGCTGGTGGGTACTAAGCGCAATCTGGAACACCAATTTTCACAAACTTTTCGCAGCATTTGTGTACTCATTCAACCAAAAATGGGCTTCATCGGAGAATAAAATTTTGAATGGAAATTCAACATCAATATTAATTTGTGGGCTTCGACCCATTCGCCGAATTGGCGGCGCATACGATGGTCGTTTGGCTGTAATTCCTGTACAAGTTGAATCTTGAAAGCTTGTAAGCCAACATCCTTTCATAAAATCTTCCATAAAGTGGAAGGACACAACCCCAGTTGCTGAGAACGGCGATGAATTGATTGATTTGAATCTTCTTCAATACTTTTCTGTACAGCGGCTACAGCTTCTTCAGTGCGCACTGTTCGTCTCACGGGATGAACATTATCATTAAGAGTAAACGTAGTCCGAAAACGATTTTTGTTATTCGAATTAGCCGCTCTGAAGGACGATTATCTACGCCATAAAATGGACGAAGTGCACGATAAGTTTGACGAACAGAACCATTATTTTGATAAAAAATTTCAACAATCCATCCAATTATCCATACTGAAATGTCAAACCAACCTGAACAAAAAGCAACTATCAGCTTTAAATGAGTTGTCAAATAAAGCAGTATTGCCAACTCAAAGTTGTGAACCTCTAAAAAAAAAACACCCTTTATATGGAGCATATGGAGCTATGCAGTGTGGCCAATTAAAAGACGGAATTGTACCCGTGTACAAAATAGGGATACTGTTCGGTTTTCAAAGGACAATAAATCAACTAGCCGAACAGTCTCTAATTAATGTATTAGTTTGTGTTGGTATATTTATTTAAAAAAATTAAAATTAAAAAAAATTGCCATTTTGCAATTAAAAATCTAGTAGATAAAATCAGTTAAACAAAATAAATCACATGGACGAATTCTAATCATTTAATTTGCCGCCTATTTTCGCTTCAGTATCGTAATATTAGGCAAAGGAATAAATGAACTCAGCTCACATTTTTGTGTGTCGATCAAAAATATGATGTAAACGCCACGTCCGTATCATTCAGTGTCAGGGATATTTTTGTTGATTTCCGTTTGTTATATTAAACAGAAAAATTGTACATACACGTCACACGGTATAAGATATAACAAAAGAAATGCGGAGCCTCATGATATCATTTTCTTAGCCAATTAAAAAAACACTCAGTATTTTTAGGATTTTCGATCCAATCTAACTTCTTAATTTTGTCTCATCTAACAGTAGTTTCCATTTCTTCAAGTAATGCTGTTACTGCATAAACTGGTTTTTCATTATGTTAAAAGCCCTACAGATGATTTAACTTGGTCGGGCCCAATTAGGTTTGATTGGTCCGAGTGTGTCGGATGGAATTTCCATTTAACCGCGAGTAAGCGATCCATCAAGTTGGATAGTGTGTGTGTGTGTGTGTATTGTGTTCGGACAATATTACATCAAAACATCAGAAAAAAAAAGTTACAGAAGAACTGTAATTTGTATTTTATTTTTTTTAAAGCGAAAATAAAAATCACAAAATCGGATGTTAAGTTGGATGGTCTATAGATACCGTCCGAATTGGTTAGACTAACAGTTGATCCGATTAATAATTTCAGTTCTTAACGTAATGAAAAAATTCATTTGTTTGTTATTTTGCAAAACAATATTTTGCAAGAATTGAATAAATAAAAAAAGAATTCCTTTTCATGAATTTAGATGAGTTATCCGGTTAACACAGAAATACTTGACAGCTAAATAATTTTAATAAATTTTAATAATCGAGGGATAAAATTCAATAGCCCATCTATACTTACTAGGCGTAACACAAAATTGACCTATAATTTCTGTGATGTAAACGATTGATGATTGGACTAGAATAGGTGCATTGACGATTGTAAAAGTATGATAAGCGCCTCTCGCTGTATAAACATGAAATATCTAAGCTGTAAAATATGACAGGAATATGATATAAAATTTGCAATTACCAAGCCTTTGAAACAAATTGGTTTTAATAATAAAATTATTAAACGTCAACTTGATCAGCTAGCTTAATCCCTTTTAGATGGAATCTGCAATGCCCCAATCGTCAATAGATTATGTCCCTATTCAATTTTATAGTGTAAAGAAACTGCCTCATTATTTTACTTTTCTTTCCTTTCTTTACTATTACAAAACTACAGCCGTTGAAAATATTCGGCGAATTGTATAAAAACGGTTAGCAATTCAGAAAATAGCAGTAGCTAAATTTGCAACGTGAAATTGGAATTCGAACATGATTTATTTGAAATAACTATTGCTTGCCACACTGCGCTGGAGCGTCACGGCATAAGATTTCAACGTTTTAAGTCTTCTACCCATGTAAGCCTATCAACCATCTTCGTAATTTTTTTGTTGAGGATCGAGTAATAATATTGTTTCCTCAGTTTTCTTAAAATATATCTCCAAAGTTGAACTGGCTTATAAATATTTTCCCTGGTAACATGTTGTTAGAATGTCTGAGGTAACAAGTCTGATAGCAGTCTAGTAAAATATTTCTTCACCATATTTAGCAACTTGTCCGAGGCGGTTATTATATTAAAGTTATTTTATTTATTTTAAATATATTTTTATTTTATGTAAACTAATAGATATTGATCTAACTACCAAATAAATTTATTATAATAAACTTAAAACTAATTATAATTATTTAATTATTAAATTCTTAATTCTAATTTAAATTAAATGTTTATAATTAAATCAGTATTCTAGAAAAACAAAGTGAACACCGAAAAACAAAATTCAAAATGGTAATTTCTTATTATTTATTCTTCGCTCAAGACTAATACATGTTCGGTTCGCGAGAACGGATTCAAAATTTGTACGACGAAGTTGAAAATATTTACTATAATATAACTCAAAAAGAGAAAAAAGGCGTGCTTTTTGTCATCTTAGTTGATTTGATTGGGACAGAGTTCGGATTTATATTCGTAATATTTGAATCCGATCTCGTGAACATGACTTTACAACGACAATACATATTGTGAGTAAGAACCTAAAGACATGTTACGCTTATTTTAAAATTCAACCGCTGGAAGCGTTAATTGAGGCGACAGGTGCATGTGTGAGTAATAGACATCTTATGCTTACTTTAAAATTCAAACACTAAGAGCATTGTGTACGATGACATGTACATGTTCTGCGTAACACACACAAGACATGTTGTCAATGACATTTGTCCCTTTTTAAAATTCGTAATTTCATATTTTTTCTTACTCTCAGACAGCCGCCAGACCTGTTACTAACCACAAAAATTTTGCTGGGTTGAGTTGCTAGTGGTGTCGCCTAGATAGCGACATAGCTAATACACTATGACTGCGTTATCATAATACGATTTTTTGAAGCGAATTCCCTTATAGTATTATAAGTTATTTGAGCTATATGCACTACCTGATTGTTCTTTTTAAGCATGGTATATAATGTATTCTGCAGTAAAATAATATTATTTTACTGCCGATACAATAGTTCTGTCAAAATATGAATTTTTAACTGTTTTTTGAACTATCTGACACACAGCTTAAATTACCTATCTTCCATTGAACTAAACTTCAAAATCTACTATAATTTCCAATAAAAGTCCGAATTTCGTTAAACCTATTTAACTTTGAATCTGGTGTAGAAATTCAAAGCACGTAACTTTAGAATTAGATTAATTTATTAATTTATTTTAAATTTTAAATATTAATTTTCTTAGTTGTTAAAATTTCAAAATAACATTTTAGAATTTAACTAAACTTCAGAAAAACTTCGCAGTTTGTAAAACTACAATCTACCTTGACAATAGAAAGTAACATTGGGTTATTTAAGCGAGAAATAATTTATTAGAATGCCCAGTGTTACGATTATTTCATATATTATAATTCACACTTTGTCTAAGTATAATACCCGAGAAGGAAATCAGATTAACGGAAAATTCGTTGGAATTATTATTTTTGGAATGGCAAACAATTTTGTTCAATCAGCCTTTTCCTTCATCAAATCTAATTGCTTGTGACTTAAAATATCGTATTCTTTTAAAAGAATTTTTTTAGGACATGAAATGTTCATGCGGCAAATGGATATAAACGATAAAATATTCATTTTTAAATATTTGTGTTGTTGTTGTATATATCAGAAGGAAACAAAAAAAAAATTGTACAACAACTAAAAAACTTAAAAATTAACGATAACAAAAATGAAATTGAAAAATTTCCCCATTTACATACCCTTATCGGGGTGAAATCTACTATGCCATTTCTTAATTTCCAGTCCATTTCTGTTTCGGTCATTTTGAAATATTCGTCAAAGAATAATTTATATTTTATTTTATAAATATATTAATTTAAAATTTTCTAACATCAAAAAAAAATATGGATTTATAAAAAAAAAATCCGTTTACAGTCGTGATTCAATCAACCAACAAATATTTCATGCTGCGATCTAATTTCAGATTAAATTTTTATTTACAAATTTAATTTGCTATATGCATTAGACTGTTTGGTTGTTAGTACGATAAATGGAGCACACAAGATAAATTTCGTACTATTTGGTCTCATCGGGACGGTGCCCGATCCTATACTGTATATAAAAAAATTCTAACAAGTAATCTAACACACAATACAGCAATAATGATTGTAAATTTTATTTGCATACATTAAAATATGTAATGATATATTCACTTCGTCAACATAAAAATGTTGTATTTTTTTAAAATATATGTATGTGCTCATTTTATGATAGATTATGTGATTAAAAACATAGGCAATCGAATCGAAAGTAAGACGCTATATAGATTGGTTAACAGCTTTAAGAAGCAAGCAGTTTAAGTTTTCGTATGTATCAGATATCTCACTTACTTTGTGTTTATTTTAACAAGAACCACTAATCTTAACTGGACCGCGACTAATTCCTTTCTAATAAGCTAATTTCAACAATTTAAGTTTAAAAATTCCTACATAATAGACTGCCTCAATTATAACTATTTTAAATTACAATAATTTGGCACGCATCCATTTTCATTTCATTTTTTGTGTTCTTTCTGGAAAACTCTCAATAAAATTTTCCCACTCAATATTCTGTAACACATAAAATCTACCAAAGCAAGCTGCCGAAAATTTCTTGACTCTCATCCAAAACAATGAGATAATAATTCTTTATGTACATGCACCTTAATGTCTATTTATTTTATATTATTCCAGGCATAAATAAAAAAAACAGGATACCAATTTGACATAATAATGACAATGGATGAATTTCCAGTGCCGGCGAATAAACGTAAAAAATTACGGGGAATGGATTTTTATCGTGACATATTAGGATCACCGAAATATATAGTCGCCCCGATGGTGGACCAAAGTGAATTGGCTTGGAGATTATTGAGTCGAAGACATGGTGCACAGCTGTGCTATTCGCCCATGTTTCACAGTAGCATATTTGCAAAAGACGCTAAATATCGTAAAGAGGCGTTGCAAAGCTGTCCTGAAGATCGACCGCTGATTATACAATTTTGTGGAAATGATCCGGACATAATACTCGAAGCTGCGATGCAAGCTCAGGATCATTGTGATGCGATCGATATAAATTTGGGATGTCCACAGGCGATCGCTAAACGCGGCCATTACGGCGCATTTTTACAAGACGAATGGGATTTAATTGAACAGATCGTTAAATTACTGCACGATAAGCTTTTAGTACCTATCACATGTAAAGTAAGAATTTTTCAAGATAAACAGAAAACAGTGGATTACGCACAAATGTTGGAACGTGCGGGATGTCAAATGCTAACTGTGCATGGCCGGACACGTGAACAAAAAGGTCCACTAACAGGGATAGCAGATTGGAGCTATGTAAAGTTAGTCAAACAAAATGTTAGTATACCTGTATTTTCCAATGGAAATATTATGTGCCTTGAAGATGTAAATAGGTGTCTAGACGAGACGAATGCTGATGGAGTTATGACGGCCGAAGGAAACTTATATAATCCTCTTTTGTTTGAAAAAACTGTACCGGTGACCTGGAAGGTTGCACATGAATATTTGGATTTAGTCGAAAAATATCCAGTCCCTTCGTCGTATATAAGAGGTCACCTATTTAAAATATTTCACCATCTGTAAGTATGATAAATAAAACTAGCATATAAAAATATAAAATATACATTTAGCTCATAAATTTCAGATTTAACGTACAAGAAAATTTCACGGAACGCGAAGAAGTCGCCACCGGACATAGCATTGCTGAGTTCCGAAATGCGGTAAAATCGGTCGAATCGAAATATATTCCATACCACAATGGCGAGAAACATTTTGTGGACGAACGACAAATCTCGTATAATTTACTACTACCTCCATGGATATGCCAATCGTATGTTCGACCACCGCCCGAAGTTCATCTGCAAAAGTTGGAACTACATAGTAAAATAAATGAAAATCCTGATCTGCAACGGAAGTATTTCGACCGAGATGGAAATCAAATATCACGAAAATTAATGAAAAAAATGCGACGTGTTGAGCGGCGACCAATGAAACTCGATGGTAAACATGAACGGAGTTTAGATGGATGCACGATATGTTCAAATCCAGTTGTAAGATATTAAAGCACTATCGCAAATTTGAATTGTACTAATTTCGAAATAATTTTAGGGCCTAAAATGTGAATTTAAAATGTGCCGCAAATGTTGTCGGGACAAATGTTTGTACGAGGTGCTAGATTGTCCTGGACATAAAACACTGATAAAATCGAGAAGAGAATTTAGAAAAAATAAAACGCAATCGAATGCGGACTGTAGTGGTGAAATACCCGAAAAAATGATTAAAGTTGGTTAAGTTGTGATGTAGAATGTATTTAATGTAAATGGAACAGATAAAAGAAAACTTAATTTTTATTTCAAATTAAGTGTTTTTTTTCGGACGTTCTTTTTGGACAACAACCTTAATCTTCCGTTAAGTACGAATTATTTTAATTTTGTTAGTTTTAGAGTTGTTAATCGATAAACTAAAAGTATGTGTTAGCCAACTTAAAACCGTTGATTCACATACGAATATAAATGTAGTGCTTGTTGGTCAATTGGTAACTAAATAATGCTAAAAACAATTTGGACTTGTGCGTGCCAAGTAATTACATTTGATTAGCTAAAACCACGTAAGTTATTTATAATGAACACACTTCCGTGATTTTAATGAATTAAAATTATTCTTTTTTTGTAAGAGTATCATAAATTTCTATACAAGTGAGTAAATTATTCTTTTATGGTGTAAATTTTATTTTATAACATTAATATTTATACATATGCTAATTTAATCTAGGTGGGACAAAAAATATTGGGATAGTTTATATTCTTGAAGTAATAGTGAAACTTGTATATCAAATGTCTAATTTACGATTAAGTTGACATCATTGATACCGGAACATATATAGGTATGAAAAAAATATACTCTAGTTCCGGTAAGAAACAAAAACGAAACATTTAACGATGTGACGCTTCAAATCAAACTCCTCGCCGAGACGAATTACATTTCAATCGAAATCGAATGATATTAAAACCATAAATGGATTGAATTTGTAATCATTGATGGCTAATAGCTGCCACAACACTAGTAAAGTGATGTTATGACGAGAGTTCCAGCTAGATATTTTAAAATCAACGAAATGAAGGCACTAATATGATCGGCATGGAGTGCACCGAACTTGATCCATTCAAATTGATCGCTGTGCCATATGTCGTTCCTAATAAATTGGTCACAGTTCTTATCAAGGTTGTCTTCATCACATTATAATATGTTCTCCACGGAAATATCATTAATTTTTATTGGCTCAGATGTGATGCCACGAATCTTCCCACGTGACTTCAATCTTCCCGCTATAACTTAGTTGGATGTTGATGAAGTTGTTAAGTCTTCTTCATCGAATGGAAAGGCCAGTGCTATGATAAATTTCTGCACTTGTATTTTAACTACTCAATTGAATCGAATATATAATAGTCGTAGATAATTTCTGGATTTGCTATTTCCTAACGAGCTCTTATTTTCCGAAGTCTCATTTTGTGAGGATTTCATTACACCCTAATTAGATGTTTTGTTTTTCTGGAAATTGTAACAATATTCCTTTTTCTAATAACTTTCATTTTCATTTCAGTAATGCCGGTTACGCCACAGTTCCGATGTTACTTTCTCTTCAACGTGGCAGGAATTTGTTCCGTTGGACAAAAGCAAAACTTTCGAGTCATAGTACATTGAAGGTTTGACAATTAATACGAAGATGTTTTTGAAGTTCATGAATCTGTTTATGAACCCGGCTAACCGTCCATTGGATTGTTATTTAATCTCTCACCCATTTTGTTCAAGAGCTGTACTGAGAGTCCCGCCTTGTATTTCCCACTGTTGGCAATTGTTTTCAGTTGGCTAAATGCCTACTTTTTCGAGCTGCCTTACTGGCTCCTTTCAATATTTATATTCGTATACGTCGGTGCGATGGTACCTTGGTTCACGAGGTCGGATATACTTATACTCTAGCTATTTATCTACATATTAATTTTGGTTTGTTTCTTACATACATAGTTAAAATGGCGTCATTATTGGCGGCGTTATATTTGGCAACGTATGGCAACTGAATATACTGAATTTTTAAAGACTTTATAATCATGGACATTGATTTAAAATACAGCTAGTCTTCTTTGTTGTATGATATAATACTACCTTAGACATTTCTAAAATTTTTTAGCGAGATATTTTGTATCCTGTATAGGCTGGATATACCAATTGGTTAACTATTGTATCGGTTCTTTTTCTTTGTTAGTCGCATTTTTCGAGTTACCATTTTATTTGTTGTGAATGTTTTGCGCAATTCGTGTATAATAATAATAATATCTTTATTTAAAATTGTATGTCTTCTCATTTTCTCGTAAATTCAATTTGAAGTTTTTGACCAAAATATTTCTGATTATCAATTAATCTAGCATAATTTTTTTGCAGAATATGATTTTTGGTCTAATTTGACTGGGCTATATCGAGTTTGCCGAGTAATAGAAGAAAAGGAAGACAGGTTTGACACAGAATCGACCGTAATATTCATAACGTTTCATTGATTTATTTTATTTGTTATTAGCAAAGAGGTTTTTTTTAGAGTTATGAACCCAACCCAATTTTAATAGAGCACATAAAGAAAGAACCTTTTCCAAACCAAGTAAAACTTTTCTAAAAATCAATGAAAATTTTTCAATTCCAAATAAAACTTTTATAAACTTTTAATACAACAAAAAAAAAACTTTTGGAATGTAAAAAAAACTTTTCAAATTAAAAAAAAAAAAAAAGTTCGAGTAAACACATACTCGTTCAATATTCGTCTTTTATCTATATAAAAGTGTACGGTTTACAATTTCATGGCAAATTTCTACATTTTCGTCGATATTTTAGTATACGAGTTGTTTTAACCCGTGATAGTCGACAATACGGAAGCAGGAGATAATAAATTATTTTTAAAATTAGAATGTGTGATGGGGTTAGTCCATGTGAGAATGAAAAAGTTGAAGGGCGTAGTAGATATTCAAGTGTTTCTCGTCAACAAAAGGAAATTTTTATAAAACAATACCAAGAAGGAAAAACTATTTCTGAAGCTGCAGCTATTGCAAATTTAAACATTAATACGGCCAAAACAATTTTGTACAAGTATAAACGAGCAGATGAGGAAATTGTAATGAAACAAAGAGGCGGTAACAGAAAAGAGAAAGTAACTGAGGAGATTTTAAGCTTTCTCGAGGATTTGGCAGAACACAATCCATGCATAACTCTAAAAGTTATGAAGGATAAATTGTATGAGTCTCACCAAATTAAAGTAAGCTGTCAAACGGTTGCTAACTCTTTAAAAAAGCTTAAAATTACATTAAGAAAAGAAGCAATTGAATTCGATAGGGTAAACGAACCAAGAACGCTTGATTTGAGGAGAGAATACGCGCTTAATTTCCTCCAAAATGCGCCCAAAAATCATGAAAAAATATTTTTCATAGATGAAATTGGATTCAATTTGCACCTAAGACGAAACCGTGAAAGTACTAGCCAAAGAACAAGTACAAATGTGGTCAGGCCTACAATAAGCGGAAGAAATGTAACTTTAATTGTCGCAATAAGTATTCAAGGTATAAAGCATCAGCATATACTGCCCAATTCTAATTGCAGTAGCGCAAAGTTTTGCTCATTTATAAGGGAATTAATAGAAAAAAATGAGACTCAAGGTATGCAAGATGTGTGGATGGTTATGGATAATACCACAATTCACAAAACTCGAGAAATAAGAGAGCTGGTAGATTCGAGTTCTGCTCAACTTGTGTTTTTTCCATCAAACTCTTCTTTGTTGAATCCCATTGAGCAAGTCTTTTTAAAAGTAAGTAAGGTTCAATATATTTAGTTTCTTCAGTATTAACATAAAAGTATTTTTTTACAGGTGAAATTAGCCGCTCGTCGGATTCTTAGTGACAACCGTGCGGATGTCGATATATTAAAAGTAATCAATGAAGGACTACAAACCGTCAACCAAAACGATTGTAATAATTACATCAGAAATATGCTTTTAAAACTGTCACAATCAGTGGATAAAGTAGAACCACTTAATTAAATTTTCTTATAATAAAAATAATTGAAAATCGAATATGATTTATATTACTTTTAAAAATGTATTATTAAAATTATAAGCTTATAGTTTTATTTGATATAAATATAAAATATATTTCAAATTTCTGATTTTGAAAAAATTTGTATGTAATTTGGTTTGATAAAGGAATATAAAATATTTACAATAAGAACCGCTCACACTGCTTCGTGGTTAAATTTCTGCGAGGAAATTAATAGTATATCTGCTATCGCTAGCCTTAATGAAACATTGGCTAAAAATGATATGTGTAGACTTGATTTACTTCAATATTTGGTGAGCTGTTTCTTTTTGTTTATTTTTTTGGTTGTGATATTGTGAACTAGGATTATGTTGCTTGATTAGGACTGGGTATAAGCTGAACATTCGCAAAGTTCCACGTATGAGTCTGAGTGTTTCGTAAACTCGGAAGTCTTCTAGACGAAGCTGGACGGCGAGTCAGTTTCTGTCAAAGTGTGTAAGTCGGTCCCCAATTATTCTCATCTCTGTTGTGGTTTTTGGTCATTGACGATTTAGTATTTAAGTTGCAGCAACTAGGTTTCATTGCACATAGCTATGCTGATGATCTTGTTATAACAGTAACCTAAGTCCTAGACTTAACCGCAAAATGTTTCAACTTTTGCGGAAGCATGATGTATCGAGAAAGGATTTAACAGCAATGTTTTTAAGACTGGAGCCTGGTGCCACTTGCTGTCCTTGAATTCATTTCAATCTTTCTTTGCCTCAGTTACACCTTCATTCTAGATGGTGCTTGTTCAGTAGGGTTCCATTTGAACCAGAGCATCTAATATCTTTTAACTTAATTCATTGGGTGACAAGTAAGGAGATTTTTATAAGTTGTCTATAAATAAAACTGTAAATGGCAGCATAGCAGCACTACATTTGAGAGGGAAAACTACTTAAGTAGTCTTTATTTTAGGCATTTACTGGAAATACGCGTTTTGAGTAAAACTATTCACTATAGGAAAAGAGCTATTTTTACTTGAAATGTGAACAAGTTCACGAGATAATTACTAGCCAATCACTAATATAATAATAATAAATGTTAAACTGTTAACCAACAAACGGTGCTAACCTCAAAGATTTTAAAATTAAAAAAAAGGTGAAAAATACTTTTTTCTAGGCTAGAAAAGGCTAAAGATTTTTAATTGCTGAAGTATCAGGAGACTAATTACCAACAAATGATAAAACCAATCCCATAAATCACCAACATCAATTAGAACAATCAACATATAAATAATTAAATTTAGTGGGTAACATATAATTTGTTTCAAAAAATCTTAACAAATGTTTTATCTTATACACATGCTCCAGAACACTTCAATTGTATGACCTGCATACATTTTTGTTAGGCTTTTTACCTGAAACCTTATGAAGCCATTTGACGAGTTATCTCAGACATTTCCATAGCGAAGCATTACAAATGTGAAAAGATGACATCTATTTAATAATCGCTCCACAACGGCAACTCGAATTATTAAAAAACCAAGATATAGTTAGAAGTATTACTGGTGCGTATTTGGAGACGTTAAACAGAATGCAGCAGAATATATTAATTTGTAATTGTTCAATTATCAAACAACTAATAACCCTAAAACAAGCAAAGGTTATCTTTTACGAACAAGAGACTAATTTATTAGTCAGCTACACGGTTTGTTAAAGGAATGATTTTTTTTAGAAAACCTTTTTACCTTGACAAATTCTCAGAACATTTCAACTTGTTGAATAAGCTTTTGCTAAGCTCTAAAATGGAAACCTTACGAATTAAAAAACATCTTATTCAGGACACAATTGAATGAAACATTACAAATGTGCTATATAGCCATACAATTGTTAAATATTGGACGAGTTATTCTAATAATCGTTACAACGGCAAATCGCAGCCAAATGCAAATTGTTGGAAACTGGTTCTTACTTCCGAGGCTAGAGTATGCTAGTTGTTCGGAATGACATTAATATTATTTTTATTTCTTACCTCAGATGCACATACATTCTGGGTTTTTATTCTGTTTTGTGTCAAATTGTAGTCTCAGATAGCCCCATATATAGTCAATATACTGAATTTTCACGGATTTATCGTATCGTTTTTGAACGTAATATAAATTTATACGGAAACAGGTCCCACAGCTTCCTTTCGTTTCGGCTATAGGTTCTAGTTATTCGTTTCTGAGGCTTTGAAATGACGTGAACTTCGGCTTAGAGTAAGTTGGCGACCGTCAAGGGACGAATGATCGATAATTAGTGTTGTATATCAATTCTTTGTCTAGGATCTATATCTGTTCTCAATACATGCAAATTTATGTTGTAAATACGAGAACAAATAGCCTAACGACCTTACTATCAGCTAGGTTATACAAAATAAGAAAAAGGTATTATATTTCATCTTGTGTGTGCTACAACGTTTCTAACGACTTTTTCTTCGTAAGTGGAAATTATTTGAGCCACCCATCCACAAATAATATTCCACCGATATATACGGGCTACCGTTCAGAGACAGCCAATGTATTCAATTTACGGCAACCGCAACATCCAAAGAATAATCCAAATATTTTTTAGAGATTATAACCGTTTTAGTACCTTTATTGAAAACCATATTTTTACACCCCGAAGTGTTATGTTGCTATATACATATGAAATATATTTTCCAGAAAAAGGCGTAGGCAATAAGACATTCTGGTATTACTAATTATAGGCATTCGGTGTAGCCTGTAATATTCGTCCATATATCAACTAATTGTTTTTACCTACTACAACAGTTCCTGCTGATGAAATGGTGACCACCGAAATTTACAATAGGCGATGCTACCATCTCGCAGGTTTTGTTAAATAATTTTAGTGTTGTGTGAATTGTTCCAACCAAACATATTGCACGACACTTCCCATAATAAAGAGAGTATCAATATATAATGCCTGATTTATTTAATATCATTGAGATAGAATAATTGGTTGCTCGTCCGAAGTAACCAACATACCGTCGGTGATCTCAACGACGCTTTTCTGATGCATTCGTATAATCTATACTATATCGAATTGGAAGATCATATATTCAAGATTTTTTCAAGGTTATAATAGGATAATGTTCCAAGCGGAACTGAAAAACTAATGCGCTTGGAAAAGTAATTCTAGGCTGCTTTCCGTTTGTTTTTTCCGGAGACCTTACCCTTCTCTACCAAACCTATCACAACAGAAACGTGAGGGCGGATATAATGAAAATCATCTTCCTTCTGAAACTTCGTTGAAAGTTCGAACATGTGGATAAATCAACACAAATTTCAGGATTCACATTTTTCAGGGTCAGATAACTGAATCTCAGATCACACTTAGATCTACAGAGCCGTGGCAAAACTAGATCAAAGATTTCCAGAATCACAAAGCCTTTGGCGTTATATAAGTAATCAAAAATTGCTCTGAGAAATGCAGATACTATTGCTGCTTAGTCTATATAATGTGGTATAAAGTGGTTATGGTTTAAACGTCTATCGATAAGTTCAGAACCACTGGAGAAACTCACACTCTTCACTTGATGCAATAGTTTAAACTACTCTCCGGTAACACAGATATTCAAGAGCAAATTTCAAGACATACAATAATTCAACGTTGGAGATAAACCTCGGTGCATATCAGGTACAATGATTTTTCAACCTTAAAAAGCAACAGAGATAAAATTTGGAGAAGTTAACTTCATACGAGTAAATCGAAAATCATAGTTGAATGTTTTCGATAATATTGTTTATTTTTCTTCAGAGTATTGGAAATAGGTTTGTGTCTTTACTCAGCGTTGTACATACATATATAATTTCAACTAAGTAGGTCTGTACTCTGTACCTACGTGAAAAACGTCAAAATAGAAATTGTCAATTTTTCCTATTGACGATTGGAGCATCACGAATTCCACGTAGCGGAATTTTTCTAAAATAAAACTATCTATCCATTGTCGTTTAAAAACACACAGCCACCTAATTTCGAATACAAAAACACAAACTTCAAATGGATCGTTCTTTTAAAGAATCATTTTTTCCGCGAGAGGAGCTTAGCCTCTCAAGTTAGCCAACTTGTCGATAATTTGTGTACACGCGCCCACAGAAGTAAGCCAGCCCTAAGATAAAGACTCAGTTTACAATGACTTTGACGATCTAATGGGATCAATACCCGAACACGATGTTAGAATGGTAATAATGGACATTAATGTTAGAGCTGGTAGAAATCTTGTGTGAAAACATAGGTCCGTACTCCCGACACGAAACTGCGACCGATAATGATGAGAGACACATTTTCCCCACACAAACAAATACATTTAGAAACATGGATCCATCGTCGCAAAACTTCGCGCAGCCAAATTGACCACGTGTTAATTTCCAAAGGGCGGGCTCGGGTTGGCCGGAAATGAGAGGTTATCTTGCAAACAAAATATAGCCCACAATGAAGTGCAACAACGTGATAATTGCGAGGAAAAACAAAGGCGCTCTTGCTCGGAGGGTAGCTAAGCGGATTTGAAGACAGTAGAAGCGCATGGTGGAAGGCCGAGGTTCTGAAAGTACAACAACTCAGCAATGAGCGCAGTTCGCGTAATTTCTTAACGGAAATTACTGGATTGCACCATACTTTCCGGCCCGTGTCAACCGCCCTTCGGAACAGGGATGGAAGCCTCTGTGACAACATCGATGCAGTACACGACGGATGGAGTGGACACTTTACCGACCTGCTTGGTGTGCATCATACGTCACAGACTGTGGCTGAGTCACCTGACATACACACTGCGGAGATTGGCATTGAGGATTCATTCCATGACGAATTCGCGTCGATACGGCTTCTATAGAAATCTTTTACTTCCACACGTGCAGTTTCGTAGCGAGTTCTACAAAAAGGCAGTGTCATGTGACTATCCCTACGGCCGTTCTTAATTCTTATCTACGCAGAAAGATCAATATATTGGAGCGCCCAAGCCCAGTTTTAGAGAAAGTTGCCTTGCAATGCTACATGTGAGGGCGTTAGTCCTCCTTTTATTTGCCAAGGGTGCGGTCTCTTTCCTAAACGCTAATTTAAGCACTGCAATAGGTCACTTCAGTCTTGCCTTTTTCAGTTGCAGTTGATGACTCACACTGTGCCTAGCTAGTTCATGTGCCATGCAGTTTTCTATGACACTCGAGTGATGGGAGACCCAGACTATCCGTATAGTAAAATGCTCGCTCATTTCGATAAGAGGTGAGTAAAGCATCCCAACGCCACCCTCGATGCCAGGGAAACTTATTCCAGCAACATAATTGCCTGTCCATATACCTACTCAATCGCTACTACTCACAGCCTGGTACATGCTACAGTAATCTGGGAGTTGAACTAAGAGGTTCACATTTAGTTTGTCACACAAGTGTCCAGCTCCCATTTTACCGTTTATGGCTTGGAGCCGGTGTGAGGAATTGAGGCCTAATATTGGTGTGATGTAATCGGGATTCGCCAGGTCCTTCTTTGGGGATCTACTTATCGTCGAGTGGCCTACCTGAAAATATTTCTAGTGTGATACAGCTGAAAGTCGCATAACCGTATTAGTACCGCTATTTACTTACCAAAAAATTGACTTTTGAAGAAGATGAAAGTTAACTTTTAAGGCGCGTGGAGGTGTCGTCTTCAGCTCCCAGCTTATAAATATACCAGACCGTTCTTTACACCGCCCCTATCTTATTAAGTATGAATTATAACAGCTGGTCACCACACGCTCACTCTGTTTACGTATACGTATATGTTTACAGGACTAACTACGGAGGTGCATGAAGCAAAAAATGTAGACTTTCCAACTAAACTTTTACCGACCAATAGATAACGTGCAGATACCTCGTTCTATCAGTAAAAACTACTTAAGTGCTCTTTACGGTAGGAGGGGCCACTACCGGGATTTTATATTTCCTCGAGTGCCAGCTTTGCCTTGGACGGGTTGATCCTGCTTACAAGCGTGTGATTTGTTTACATTGCTTACAGGGTAAAGCAGGAGTATATAGAAGTATATTGTAGGGATATGAACCAGCTTTAAATAACCTTTGAAGATTACGTCTGGATAATCGACAAGTTGTTCTGGATTTCCTTTGGTATGATTCGGTCTCTGCCGACCGGTTTACAAAGTTTGAACCGTTTACTGCCCAGTTTAATTAAATGAAATTGGGTGAGTTAGTAGAGGCAATTTTATTCAGCTGGGAAGTCACCGATTTTTACATTTTATCACAAAAGAATTGACAAGTATTTATCTGTTACTTCCTTAACGCTCTTATATACATTCCTCTTTATGGAAGTTTTCCTGAGCATATCTAGTGCTTTTTACTTTATTAAAGGCTGTCCTACAAGCTTTCCGATAAGTCGTTAGTTTTAAAGAACACCATGTCTGTTGTTTTCTTCGCCTAGTCTTTATCATAGCACAAGTAGCGTTAAGCGGCAGGTTGAAGGTACTTGTGATAGGATCTACCATGCAATCCGGTTATCACTGTGACCTTAATATTGGCCCAAATTGATAATGGATGAGATCAGAGAACTGTTAGACAAATTTGAATTCATCTCGTTGACCATATTATGTTATTGCCAAAATAGTTAGAAAATTTTTAGCCAATAACTTGGCCAGTATTTTAAAAATTATTCTATTAAATCTGCTCTTTAACTTTGCCATATAACATTTACTTATCCCTTCTGTAAAAGTTGACGAGCACTCTTCATTAATTTCATTATTGTGTTAAATTTTTGGTGTGCCTCAAAGTTCGCACTTTCGTTATTCGAATTAATATAACTCAAAAAACCACATCAAGATTAATTGACTGGAACGGAAGTTATAAATGTTCTAGGCTCACCTGTTGAAACAAAAAGTTGTTTAATTCGAAAATTTCAGAAAAATTGGCAGACATTTTTTAAAAAAAATCATCTTCTTCGATTTGGTTTAAACTTGGCACAGACTTGCTATGGAAATTCTAACTTAGGTGGCTTTCTTTAGTCCGGAATTTCGACTTTGAATCTTAATCTAACAACAAGCATTTTACAACATCTAAATTCCGTAAGACATATAATAAAATTCAACAGAATTTAGACCGGCTGATCAGTAGATGTGGACATCTTTAGGACCGGCTGTAGATTTAAAAATACGAAACTTCAGCTCATTAGAATATAATTCCGAGGGTCACAAAAATAGTTATCTTTATTTTTCTAAGCTATCCGACTATGTAGTCATGAGCATGTGACAAACACAAAATGTACAAAATACATTTGAATAATAAATACAGAAATAATTCGTTGATGTGCCAAAATGATCAAAACTGAATGACGATATTATGTCCAGCTACAGTATTTCTATGGCGAATGAGCATTACGCAAAATTTTCAAAAAAAGTGAATTGTTCATGGAGAGCCGTAAAGTGACAATTATAAATTGTGTCGATTATAGTCTATATGGCAATCGCTCTTCTACTGTATATGGCATATAATTTAAAGGAGATTTCATTATCCTAGAAACAAACCAATATACCTTACATTTTAGTACCTACTACTTACAGATTTGAACGATTGGCGCTAGAATGTACAAAGATAAATAAATCTTAGATTAGAGAGGGGAAAATCTCATCTCATTCAAACAATAGAATTTAAATTATTGTACCCCTTACAGAAAAATTCGTGTTTGCTGACTATAATAAAATTAAATTGATTAAGGGGGATGAATGCGGAGGCAACACAAACACTACATACACAGAAACCGAAATTTAGAATAATAGTCATGATTTAAATGAACATAATTATTAAGCTACGTGAGGTCAATTTAGCGAGCACAATCAACAAAAATGGGTTTAAATACATTTTTTGGTTTGTTTATCAGATGTAATTCAAGAAGTGACACTTTATAACCGATGTAAGTGTGACAAATTTGTATATGTTCATCTTTTGTGGTCAGATGTCATCTCTGTTATGTTTTGAACTTTAAACTTTTTTTTTTTTTGACACGAAGCAGCACATTAAAAAATAACAAACAGTCTTACACATATGTTGTTATATCCTCTCATACTACCCCATAAAAAAAATAAACAATGAGGAAGGATATCTGTGACTCTATATTATAACATCAACACACAAGAAAATCTAATATCCTTATTTTGTGTATATGTGTATGTCTAGATATTATTATTTTGTTTAAAAAAACAAACTTTTGTCTATATATAAAATATACACACATACTTTGCTGTTATAAGAAGCCCAACAACAACAATAATACGAAGACGAATATGAAGATGTAGATTTTATGTTGAATGATGAAGAGACGAAAACTGTTCCTTCTTAACACATTTTGTTGAGATTAAAATTTTATTTTTATTTTTTTTTGTTGGTTTTATTAGATTTCTAAAAGTGAAAAATCATAAAGATCAAAAATTTTCCCATTTCATATCTCTCGTTCGCCGTATTGTTATATACAATTATAGTATGTTGGTGTTAGACTGTGCCGAGTTAGAAGATGCTGATGATGATGATGATAGTGAAAATGGTAATGATAATGATAGGAAAATATGGTTGAGTGTAAAGTTGAGATTTTTTGGAAAATTATTTTTCAATGAACTCAATTTGAATTTTAAAATATAAAATCTGGGTTTTGCGACGCAAATTTATGGGCAAATCGTTAATGGTCTCAATAGTCGTATACGTGTATATAAGTATATATAGTATATGCGAGATCACCAGATGTTGTCGATTGTATTTGATTATTTTGTGAGTTAATAAAATGTCAATGACATTACTTGGATTATTTGAAGATGTAACGTTTACCGATTTTAGGGGTGTATATGTATGTTATTTTGAAAATATTTTGCAAAGTAAACAATTTCAAGATACTTTTAAGAATGAAAGTAGGAGTTAAAACCATTCACATGCTTTCCATAGCCGAATTTTACGAGGGACTGACTATCAGGCTTATATACGAATGTTATCATGAAATTTAGATTTTTCATTTAGATTTTTACCAAGTCTATTATTTTATACATTGACGTGTCGACAACCCGTAGATAACGTCAACAACGTAGACGACAATGTAGTCGACAATGTAGACAATTCCTAGAGGGGTTTTGTCAATTAGTTCTAAACTAAAGAGTGAATAAATTTCTTTAGGAACAATGCGTTATTGGTGATAGTTTTATAGAATGGCCGTCAATGCATTTAAATCCCTTTTCAAAAAGAACAGAATTTAAAACTAATCGTGCACAAATACCATGAATCTACTTCAGCGTCATGTTTATCCATTACAAAATTATTAAATTGACCTAAAACAACGAAATATAGCATAATATAGAGTGGAGCCCTCTTTATAACGGTATAGAACAGCTCTCCGAAAAATCGGAAAAAACGGCTCACAAATATCAAACAAAATGGTTATAACTTTCATTAAAAATAATCCGGGGAACTTTAACTATGACCGTACCATAAAATTTAACACACCCCGCTCCATGGAAAAACGAATTCGAGTTCAGGAAGGCACCAAGTGCTACCGAGTGATTAAAAAGCCAAATCGTTCATGTATATAGAAACCAACAACTTTCCTATTATTGTGGTAGGATTGTACTGTCCACCAAGATATTCTATTAAAACCAAATAATACTCAGAGTTCTTCAAGCGTCTGGGAAAAAGGTTCATAATAGGTGGTGACTTCATACTAAAGGAAAAGAACTACTGATTGCCATTAAATAAAATTGATGCGTAAATCCATTTCAACTGGAAAACCACTCTATTGGCCAACTGACCCAGGAAAAATACCTGACCTGATCGATTTTTTTATAACCAAAAGTACTTCTGGACTCGGTTTATTTGATCATCTAGGCATTTTCATTGCCGCTACATCCCTCTTTTATACTTGGCAATTAATTGGAAAAATTTGAAAATTTTAGAAGATGAGTTGAACTAATTTGTAAGATGAAATTAAATTAAAAAAACGTTAGCCCGAATGCCGCTTGAACTCACATTCACTAATCAAATGCCCATTACTTTGCTTACTTGACCACTGCCATACAATTGCATCACTGATAAATCCATCTTTTATACTCACCATTTGAATAGAGAAAAATGAAAATTTAACAGAATCGAATTGAATTAATTTGTAAGAAATTAAATTAAATTTTTTTTTAGCCTTAATCGAGACTTAAACTCAGCTATATCTAAATATTTGTTATACTGCCAGTTGGTATAGGGAATTTTTTTATTCGAACTTTATTCATGTACTGACTTAAATTTAAAACTTGTATGGTCAGTAGTCAATATTGTGGCCCGCCTAGAAAATCCCATCAAGCATCGTTGACTGGAACGGAAGTTTTATAATTTATCAGAACATAAGGAGGAACAGCTTGTCAGATTTTTAACTTCTTCGAAATACACTGCTTGGAATGTCATCGCATTAAATGTTGCACCTGGCACTATGCAGTTCAGTTAAGTTTCAAACGATATTAAGGTTGGGACATTTTTGGATCAACTCAGCTTCTGTTAAAAAATTTCCCAAGTTTCTCAATTCAATTGGAAAGTATAAAAGATTTGCAGAACATCAAACATATATAAGGTGGTGGGCGAGGTAGTAGAGTGATTGACTTTGTATTCGTGGACAAAGTTTCGAGTCCCATTAGCGATGGTATTATTTTATTTTAATTTCTTCTGTATTCAAATTGGTTCAACACACAGCTTCTGTTAAACATTTTCATATTTTTCAAGTAGTGGCATGTATAAAAGATATAGCGATGGTGAAATAAACGCACAGTCCATTGCATGAAATATATATGGGGCGGTGGTCCAGTAAGCAAAGTGAGTGACTTTTGATTTATGGATCAAAGTTCGATTCTCGTTCGAGCCAAATATTTTTTGATTTAATTTCTCCTGTCAAATTGGTGATGGTGACATAAAATTATTCATATTTAACTCAGCTTGTATTCTTCTATTTAACTTAATATTCTCAATATTCTTATATTTAACTCGCAGTTTCCATTCAAAACTTCAATATTCTCCATGTAAAAGTGGCAAGTATAAAAGATGGGTATGGATGGGTATAGAGCGGTAGTGAAATTGTACGGCGATGGTTAAATACGCAGAGTCCATTGCCGTTGCTTAAATTTTCAATTTTTTTATTCAAATGGCAGCTTTAAACGATAGGAATATCAGTATTTATATGTATGGCGGTGGCTCGGTGGTAAAAGAATTTTTAAATCAAAACGTGATTTTTTTTAACTTAATGAGAAATGAATGTGGGTATCCACACATTCGTTTCTAAATTTTTTTACCCTTAATCGACGAGGTTCGAACACTCCACAACACATCCACGATTCCAAATACTATGACCCCTATGATTTAACAGGGACATAAACCACACCAAACCGTCTATTTAGTCGCGTATCATCCAATACTGTAAACTGGGATTCAAACTTTTCTATGATATTCCAAATAGTGGTCTCGACAGGCCGATTATGTCAACCGTAACTTGGTCTAAGCGCACGAAACACATTTCTCACAGAACGCTGATTTTCGTAATAAAGCTGAACAATTTGTAGACGCTGGGTGTACTTTTTAATTCAACCCGAGCGAGTGTATTTACTCAACTAGTGTACACAGAGTATAATTCTAAAATTTTCTTATTGGAATGAAGTTAAGTTGAAGGATAAGCATTTTCTCATTTTTTCAGTAAAATCCAAATGAATTTAATTTTTTATCAATAAATAAGATACATTTAATGTTAAACTACACATTTTAATTTACTATTATCGAAATAAAATCAAATTTAACTTTATTTTTCAATGTTCTGGATAAAACATTGGTTTTTTTCAAGTTCGCGATAAATTAATGGTACACGAACTCCAAAAAAAAAGGAAATTTTAAAAGGAAATATTTTAAACAAATATTTTTCATTGTTTTATGCTGGATACCTGTATTATTTCACAATAGACGTCAAAAAATATAGTTAGAAGTTGAAATTTATTCAAATAAATAGAACTTAAATTAAATATATTGGTTAAACTAAATAAAATTTCCCAGTATTATTCCCGTATGTTATTATAGAACTTGAAGTTCTGTTAATAAAAAAACGCACCTAATGTCAAATTGGTCGGTGTACTCAGAGTAAAAACAGCGTGGATAAATAAAATGTTTTTACAAAAATAAATTTATTATAATCTATTTTTATAAAAATATTACAACTAAGGTTTTGTTTTGCTTATTCTTGACACATTCACATTTACATTCATTTCAGAGCAAAAAATTTCACTCGGTGGGTGCACTGAGTAGGCTCAGTTCATATTAAAAAATACAGTGTGTGAAGTAAAATTACACAGGTTGAATTAAAAAACGCAGTGCAAATTTTTGACAGCGCACTGCTCGCTCGGGTTGAATTAAAAAATAGACTCGCTATGCCGGGCTCAGTTTTTCCATGATGAATTGGCAAACAATACTGAATAAATAAAAACACGATGACAGTTTGATACTATACATGCGTCATTTGTCAAAAAGAAACAAATCAAAAAATCACCTCTACATGAACGCCTTTACTCCCGCAAACTAGCGCATTCGATTTCAAATCGCTAAAATATCGTAGGTTGTTGACATTATTTTAATTGTCGACGTTGACCAAAAATACTGCCAAATATTTTACTTGTCGACAATTACACCGCCTCTGTTGGGATTCGAAGCCAGTACCTCCCGATCCAAACGTCGCACCTTTAACCACTGCGCTATTTGCTCGGTTACATACACCATACTATTACAATTTTGTAGTTATATTTATTCAAGTGCACTGGAGTGGCCTCTAAACCAACGTTTATTAAATAAACGCAATGGAATATGTATAATGGGAAATTTGTGCGCTAATGTGTTTTCAAGGCAAACTAGATAAACCATGTTTTATTATGATAACTGTAGCAAAGTTATGATATTTGATGAAGTTAACAATTTCATTTGAGACATGTCAGAGCGTTATCTAAGGTGGGAATAGGTTTGAATTTTCCAGAAAGCTTTCGACACTCAACGTATTGACATCCATTGCCAAATCAGGAAAGGTACGGTAGTATCCGTTGCGATGGAGTCAATGCGTTATATTTTATCGTTTAATGGTTGAGAGTTTCACCAATATTTTCGAAAATATATTCAGTTTGCTCGTAATTTATCCCAAATGATTCTTTAAAAGAAAACTCCCTAAAAATATGAAAATGTATCCGATTCATTCTCCCAGTAAACTTTTCTGTTTCAGTTGCATAGTACCAATTCAAATAACATAGGTATTAACCTCTCTAACATGAAACATACCATTTCATGTTTCAGTTTTAAAAATTAACGCTACTTCTGTTATTCTCAATTTCTGAGAAAACTTTACTGATTGAGTGAATAGTAAGCACAAAGTGTTTGCCAAATTTATGAAGTATTTTAATAATGAAGCTGGAATGCCATTGAGACCGCATCAATCTCCAGAAGCTACTAGTGCTCGAGGGAGATCCTCGTCTATGTGGTGTTAGTATGGATACGTTGTTTTTACTGATGTCTTCCGGCTTATACGCCGTTTAGAAAAACTCAGCAAATATGTTCGGTATGACTAGCACGTTTTTTGTTCTTTTCCTATTTACAGCTAATATAGTTTTTGTACTCTATCTCAGAGCAACTTTCGAATTTTTGGTTATACCTACATATTCTCTGAATTTATGCTTGCTCTCCTCAGAATAAAATTTGAAACCTTTTTTTGTGTTTAAAATTAATAAGTTTGTCATCATCGATGGGAACAAATAATTCTGTGCCCTATTTCTGCTGATTAGCTCAGCCTGCCCTGTTAATTTGTTCCAGATATAGAGAAGTGTTTATTATATCTATGCTTATTAAATAGCTCAATAAATTGGCCCCTGTGGTCGGGGGGCACTCACATGTCTCGTAAATCTAAATTGCACGAACATGTTTCCTAAGAATACCACCACAATATCCTTTGCTTGTCGTAGGAGGCGACTAAACGGTTGGATCGCTGGGCTGACGACCCGCATCCGTAAAAAAAAATCAACTGTTTATAAAATCAACAAAAAGAAAAATGGATACCGCCAAAACAACACCGGACCCCCGCTCAAGTACCCGGATACGAGATTTAGAATCGGCACGTGGAACGTGCAATCACTTAGAAAACCAGGAGCGTTGAAGGGTCTAATCACGTGCATGAAAGAGTATCGGCTGGAACTCGCTGGCCTCAAAGTGGAGACCATGTGTCCCAGGGCTATACGTTGTTCTACAGTGGAGATGACCTCGGAAATCTTGGAGCTGGATTTCTTCTTGGGCCGCAGGTAAAGAAGGCTGTTTTGGATTTTCAAGCAGTCAATAACCGATTGTGTATGCTTCGCCTGCGCATGAAGTTAGCCAACCTGTCGATAATTTGTGTACATGCGCCCACAGAAGTCAGCCAGCCCCAAGATAAAGACTCATTTTACAATGACTTGGACGATCTGATGGGATCTATACCCGAACACGATGTTAGAATGGTAATTGGGGACTTTAATGCTAGAGCTGGCAGAAATCAGGCCGACTTGTGTGAAAACATAGGTCCGTACTCCCGACACGAAACTGCGACCGATAATGGTGAGAGAATGATGTACTTTGCAATTGCTCATGATCTTAGAGTAGCAAGCACATTCTTCCCTCACAAACAGATACACCTAGAGACATGGACACATCCTCGCAAAACATCCCGGAGCCAAATTGACCACGTGTTAATTTCAAAAGGGCGAGCTCGGGTTGTGCAGGATGTGAGAACTTATCGGTCAGCAACCAAATACGTAGGCAGCGATCGTAAGCACAAAGTGTTTGCCAAATTTATGAAGTATTTTAATAATGAAGCTGGAATGCCATTGAGACCGCATCAATCTCCAGAAGCTACTAGTGCTCGAGGGAGATCCTCGGGCGAGCTCGGGTTGTGCAGGATGTGAGAACTTATCGGTCAGCAACCAAATACGTAGGCAGCGATCATTATTTGGTCGCTGCAAAGCTACGGTGGAAGTTTTCGTACAGGTCGGGGAACACAGCGAAACGGATGGAACGTTTCGACTGTGAAGGTCTGATAAATGAAGATCAAAAGAAACGATATCAGGATCTTGTCAGCGACAACATTGAGGGAGCTAATTACCAGTCTGACTGCGTGAACTCTGTCTGGGAGGTACTGAAAACTTCGGTTGTCAGTGCTGCTCAACAGACTTTAGGTATAGTGAAAGTCAGACCCAAGAATGAATGGTTTGATGACGAGTGTCGTCTTGCAGTTGAGCAACAAAATATAGCCCATAATGAAGTGCAACAACGTCTCACAATCGCAAGGAAAAACAAGGCAGCTCTTGCAAGAAGGGCAGCTAAGCGGATTTGTAGACGGAAGAAGCGAGAATGGTGGAAGGCCGAGGTTCTGAAAGTACAACAACTCAGCAATGAGCGTAGTTCACGTAATTTCTTTAAAGGAATTACTGGATTGCACCATACTTTCAGGCCTTCGTCAACCGCCATTCGGGACCGGGATGGAAACCTCTGTGTCAACATCGACGCAGTACTTGACGCATGGAGTGGACACTTTACTGAGCTGCTTGATGTTCATCATGCGTCACAGACTGTTGTTGAGCCACCTCTAAAACAGTTTGCGGAGATTTGCACTGAGGAGCCATCCCATGAGGAATTCACTAAGGCCATGCAGAGAATGAAACGAAACCGCTCACCTGGAGTGGACTGCATTAATTCGGAGCTCTTGATATTCGGAGGGGATACTTTGTGGAACTGTCTTTTCGACCTTATTCGATTAGTATGGCGAACCGAAGTTATGCCTGATGAATGGAAAGTGGCCGCGATATGCCCCATCTTCAAGAAGGGAGACCGCTTGAAGTGTGAGAATTATCGCGGTATAGCTCTCCTTTGCACAGCATACAAGTTACTGTCATACATTTTATTGGATAGAATCACTCCTCTGGCGGAGGGCTTGGTTGGTGACTATCAGGGAGGATTTCGTCCGAATCGATCAGTCACTGATCAGGTCTTTTCGCTGCGGATGATTCTATCTAAATATTATGAGACATCCGTCTCCGTACATCAGGTTTTCCTGGATTTCCGGCAGGCCTACGACTCGATCAATCGAGAGAGTTTGTGGTCTGCCCTGGAATACCTAGGAATTCCAACAAAATTGGTACGACTGTGTAGGATGACAGTGACGCAGTCTCAAGTTAAAGTTGAGAACAGGCTATCGACAATTTTTGCAGTTAACTCGGGTGTTCGGCAGGGAGATGCTCTGTCCCCGATACTCTTTAATCTCATGTTGGAGTACATCTTTCGTAAAACTGAAACACCTCAGCGCAACATCTTATATCGCCAGTCCAATCAAGTGCTTGCATATGCAGATGACATATGCGTGATTGGACTGAATAGCAACGGAGTGAAATAAATACTTGATCCGCTTGTAGAGTTTTCAGCTTCTGTTGGACTCCAGATCAATGAGTCCAAAACGAAATACCTGATCTCTGGTTTTAGAGACAATGGCACACCAGATTTTAGTAGTGGCCACCGCCACCACACGTTTGAGGGAGTGAGGAGGTTCAAATATTTGGGCTCTCTTATCACTCACGATAACAGTGTGGGTGAGGATATTAAAGTGCGGCTGGCAGCTGGCAGTCGTTCTTTATATCCTCTAAGGCCCCTGCTAAAATCTAAACACTTATCAAGTGCCGTGAAGCTGAAGCTTTACAAAGCGTTGATCAGGCCCGTTGTTATGTTTGGATGTGAAAGTTGGGCGCTGACGGATGAGTACGAGAGATGGCTCCTTACATTTGAGAGAAGAATCATGCGTGTGATTTACGGCCCTAAACGCGAAATAGATGGTACATACCGAGCTCTGTACAATTTCGAGATCAGAGATCTGATGAAGATCCCCGATATTGTACATGAAGTTAGATCTCAGCGAGTACGCTGGCTCGGTCACGTTCTGCGTGCTGATCCGGAACGAATTGTGCAGCGATCTCTGAAAGGAGAGCCACCATATGGTAGGCGCAGAGGTCGTTGCAGGCGACGATGGCTCCACGATGTAGAGAACGACTTGGCCTCTTCAGATTGTCTAAGACAGTATGAAGACCAAGCTCAGGATCGAAACCGTTGGAGCCAGATTGTTGATTCAGTAAGGGGCCAGTAATGGCCTTTAACACTGTTATTATTATTATTATTATTATTAAATAGACATAACTACTCTAGATCCGCGAAATATTTTCATGAATATATCACAAAAAAGTCACTTCTAACATACATCTAAATTTTCTTCAGCTAACAGAAAACTTCTAATTGGCAATGAAGTAAAATCGTCAGCCGAAGTAAATTGTATCTGCATCTGTTGAATCTAATATCTGGATTAATGAATCTATGGGTAAGGTTGTAGTTCCCCATTAAATATGATGATTCTGTATATCACTTGAATCTTTACAAGTTTTCTTTTGGTTTATTTATTTACATTGTACAATTCCATATGCAGATATATTTCAAAAATGTCGAATGTTATGTTTTTATTCACAATTTTATATATCTATACTTTACAATATTAAGTGAATTAGGTTTACAATTAACTTTAATTTTATTTAATTAAATTTGGTAACACACAGCTTTTTTGGTCTGCTAACAATCGAACTCTATTTATTTTATATTTAAACAAAAATCAACAAAATATAAAATCAACGATTACTTATTTATAAAAATTAAATCTAATTTTGTACGCAACCATTAAAATCTAAAGTGCAAACGAAAACAATAAAAATCTAAATGGTACAAAATAAAAAAAAAAAATGAAGATCAAAATGAAAACACTACAAATACTCCTTATGGGTAAGGTTGTAGTTCCCCATTAAATATGATGATTCTGTATATCACTTGAATCTTTACAAGTTTTCTTTTGGTTTATTTATTTACATTGTACAATTCCATATGCAGATATATTTCAAAAATGTCGAATGTTATGTTTTTATTCACAATTTTATATATCTATACTTTACAATATTAAGTGAATTAGGTTTACAATTAACTTTAATTTTATTTAATTAAATTTGGTAACACACAGCTTTTTTGGTCTGCTAACAATCGAACTCTGGTTTTTTATATTAAAAACAAAAATCAACAAAATATAAAATCAACGATTACTTATTTATAAAAATTAAATCTAATTTTGTACGCAACCATTAAAATCTAAAGTGCAAACGAAAACAATAAAAATCTAAATGGTACAAAATAAAAATAAAAAATGAAGATCAAAATGAAAACACTACAAATCTTAATATAATTTTGACTTACACCAAATTGATTGAATCATATATTGCCGGTTTCATAGAACGAAGAATTAAAATGATAATTAAATGTAACACTTGTATAATTGAATAATTGTGAGCCTCCATTTACCTTTGTTCATCGTTCTTATAAGAAAACTATTAAAATTTCTCGTTTTCCAAAAATTTATAGAACTTCAGAAAACAAATTAAGAAACATATTTATAGTATAATAAAACATTCAAGCACATTAATTCAAATTCAATTTTGAACTCGTTTAATCAGCATGTTTTGGATTGTGATTGAAACCAATAATTTTATAATTACATACATATATGACGAAAAATTAATTATAGAAATATACACAAAAATTCAATTGGAAATCAACTAACTTTAAAACAACATAAACAATAATTTCGGGAAAACTTTCAAAAGCTGGCAATAATTATGTATGTACTATTAATTATTTCAAATATATTTCGTATTTTCTAATTTGAGAAAATTGAATCAATGCGGTGGCGTTTGATTTCAAATATGTATACGTATTTTGACAAACAACTACGAAAATAAGAAAAATTTTAGATTTTTGTTTTGCCTACTACGATTTCAAATAACTTTGAAATTGCAAATTGTATATGATTAGTGACATCTATTGTTAGGAAATTTAATTAAATATTTGTAAATATTTGCTTCCACTGCCGCTCAATGGCTCTACAAAATACTAAGTTTACGAATTTCGGAAAATCATACAAAATACGGCGACTTATGTATTATTGTTCGATAATATATGTTAGGGAATAAAAATTTGATTGATATACCGCTCCGACGTCATATATTGTTGATTACGTCCATGGTATGTCTCATTAATGAAGAAAAGATCGATTCAAGCTTTCGGTGAGATTCCTCCTAACAACATAAATGAACCATCGCCAATGCTAACAGTAGCATTTATTGCAACACTGCGGGCAAATTGCTGGCCGGATTGTCGGTACTCTTGTTCACTTGTCTTCCATCGGTGCGTACAGATTGGGAAATATTTAGTTTCTAATTATAACAGTAGTAGCTCGATTTAATTGCTCGATTTAATTACGTATAGCATTTGGTGAAAAACAAAATTCGGTGGAAGATTTTCTTTCGGACCAATCGAAAGGAAATTAATCGGTTTATTAGGTGTATCGTATTCGTTAAAGTTTATCGCAACGATAATTTGATTTCCACTAAAAGATTATTCTTCGTCAATTTATAAATGGTATATAGCTGAGTAAAATTTCAATTATATCGGTGCCTCGCTATCAACACCAACCAAAACAAAAATTCTAACAGCACCAATATTGATGATCTTTTAATTTGTATTTTTCGATCCATCTTATCCACTGATGTACAAATCCTGAAAATTGCAAAAGCACAATTCTTCCGTTCGTCTGCCGGTTTATTTTCATTTTATTTTTATCAAGTCTAAATAACGGAAACGAAAAAGTTAACTAAAAAAAAAAGTTTTTTTCTACTTTGTCGTTTTCTTATTTTTTGTCGGTTGTTTTCAAAATAATCTTATTAATTTCACTTCATGATCTATATTTTTATTTATTTATTTTTATTTCTTGTGTTTAGATAAACATAAATTTTTACTTCTCCAGAAATACGCTCCGCCGTATCTGTACATGTTTCCATTTTCAGTGAAATGTAAAAATGTATATTTTTTTAAACTTTTAATTGGAAAATTTTGTATATTTGTGCTTTTTCAAAAAATTAAAAATCAAAATCAAAATTCCAAAAAAATTGAGAAAAGCACATCGGTACGTAGATGGCATGGCATGGGAGTGTTGTCTGTTTGTTTGTTTCTTAGAAATGGAATTGGTAATGTATATATAAATATATATATAGTTTTCATTCGATTGTGGGATCGGAACTGTGTGCGTTACACCACTAACCTAATAATTTTAATTTAACAAATCCAGCAAACAAATATAATTCATATTGGTTTCAAGGAAATAAGATGATAAAAATGCCAAAACTAAACCACAATGGAAACAAATCGATATAGAGAAGAAAACTATACAAACTATAGCTTAACATTTTTTTGCATTCGGTTATTGTTGTTTTTGTTGGTAGGCCAAACCAAAAAGACACACGAAATATAATATAAAATCCCATTTATAACATAAAGTGAGCTATTTATTTTATTTTACTTCCTAGCTCCCCATACCGCCCAATTTCGAACATAAATCTACCTTCTAAAAACAACTCTTTAAATAATTTTCATATACATACATATATATATATATATATACATAGTAAATACACATATATCACCCCTCCATGCTTATGTAATATATGTACATACGTATATACGACCTAAATACTAAAATTTTTGTATTTCACATTATCATCTCCTTTAAGTTTAAGTTTAACCAGAGCACAAATAAGATAAAAAACCATGAAACCAAAAAAAGCCAAAAAACAAATTTTTTTTCGTCTGCATTCAAAAATAACTTTAATGTTGTTTTGCTTTTCTTATATATGTGCTTGTGCCGTTTTATCCTTAGACAACTCCATATACCATCCTTCTATTACAAACCACAAATAATATAACAACTATTTTTCCGCCCCAGAATTATATTCATTCCTTTAGACTTCCTTGTTTCAGAGATTGGTTTTTCGTGTTGTTGTTGTGCTTTTTAAATGAATTTGTGTACAGAGATGCTGCTATATATTTATTTTCTAAGGATTCACATTTTCTTATTGTACAGAGAAACTCACCCTCTTTCTTATGCATTCATATATATATATGTATAAACGAATATACAATATATCTTCCAATATATAAGACATAATATGAATATATATGTCTTTAAATTAACTGATCTAATGGTATCTAAAGCAAGTGATCAACGTCCCTACTAATCCTGTAAAGGTTTGGGTTTTGGATGTAATTTGCATAGAAGTTATACTTTTATGTCACACCATGCCCAACAAGATGTAATATATGTAAATATTAGAAACTTACAATTGAATAAATTTTAAATTGGAAATCAATTTTATTAGATTGATAAAACTACAAATTTAATTTTGCCATCATAGTTTAAATTTGAATGGTTTTGAATTTTTTAATGTAATTTCATTTGTATAATATAAAATTGCTTTCAAAACGTTTGATTTTGTAAAAATACCAATTCTTACTCCTTTCAAAATTCCAGTTTAATGAATTTCGAGAGTAGGACCAATATACTCGCTACATTGTTAAATTTCTTGAATTCAGCAGATACTGATTGGCAGTTTGATGTTCATCAGGCGGAGACGTATCTTATGACACCCTTTAATATGAAGATGTCGGATAAAGTAGTCCTTCAATCGTCTCAAGAAGTGCGATCAAGAAGCATACATATCAAAATCCAAACTAAAATCATTGTATGTAACAAATGTTGCACAGAAATCCCAAAAAAGCTTAAAATAAAATCAGAATCAAAACGTACTGAAATGCCTTTGTGAAATGGTTGTACTATATTGTGGTATACGTTAATTGTTAAACAAAATTTAGAAAATTGATATGCGACGTGTTTCTGACATTCATTGCTCATTGTATAGACTTTGCATAGAAAATTTGAATCAGTTAATCCCAGAAGATTGACATGCAGATGGGTGTCTTAATTAGTCTATTGTACAAATTTTGCATAGCGAAATTAAAGAGGTTAATCCCTGGGGTCGGCGATATAAATATAACCTGCAATGTTGCAACAAAATTCAATGAAGAAATCTGTTAAACAAATTTGAGTTTCTCTATTACGGATCCGAGACTAGTAATAGGGCGCCATCAATGTAACAACTCCCAAAATTCATGATTTAATAATCCTTACTTCAACTTATTAAATATCGGATATTGCGGGAGCTTTCGATAGCACTTCGTTTGCTACGATCACTACTGCCTGTACCAATTATGGTATTGATCGCACCATTATCTTATGGATTGAACCCATGCTCTCTCGCACTGTTGAGGCGGAGTTGGATGGGGTGTTAGTTTCTGTTAAGGTCATCAAAGGCTGTCCTCAGGGAGGTGTGCTCTCACCTCTGCTGTGGCTTTTGGTCATTGCCGAATTACTTGTAAAGCTGCAGCAATCTGGCTACAGAGCTACGCTGATAATCTTGTTTTGACAGTCTCAGGCAAACATCTCAGTGTTTTATCCGACCTTACTCAGCATGCTTTAACTATTGTGGAGGCATGGTGTGTTGTGAAGGGTCTTCACGTCAACCCTTCTAAAACTGATTTAATTGTCTTTACAAGGAAGAGGAATACTCTTGAATTTTCTGTTCCCTCCCTTTTTGGGAGAATGATCACAAAATGCGACCACGTCAAGCACCTTGGTATTGTCCTGGATAGTAAACTTACCATGAAGAATCACCTGGACTACAAGCTTCAAAAAGGTACTGCCATTTTTTGTCAATGTGGAAGAGCTTTTGGGAAATCCTGGGGCTTAAGCCCTAGAATGCTTTCTTTTATCTATAAATCACTGGCCCTACCGCTACTATCGTACGCCTCTATTGTGTGGTGGCCAGTAGTTGACCTGAGGGCTTCTGTAGCCAAGCTTAATGGTCTACAAAATCTTGCTTGCAGAGACATAACTGGGGCTATGTCCTCGACTCCACTTCTTGCTATGGAATCCATTCTTTCCTTTCCTCAGTTACGCACCTTTATTTTAAGAAGAGCCTGTTCTGCAGCTTATCGTCTGAGGTGCATTGTGGCATGGAATGTTTTCGGTTCTATCGTGGGTCATCGACAAATTTTTAGTAATTATTCTTCATGTTTACCAGAAATCGGTATGGTTAATGACAGACTACTAACCGAATTCTATTTCTCAAATCTTTTCTCGATGGCTTATCCTTCGAGAGATTTGTGGAGTTATCAGTTTTTTTTTAATAAATTAGATGAGTCCATTGCCTTTTATTCTGATGGCTCTCGTTCTAACCTCAGAGCAGGCTTTGGAATCTACTGGCCTGGGACGGATCTGAGACTTTTCGGTAGTCTTGGTTCGCATTGTACTGTTTTTAGCGCTGACACGTAGTGTTATTGAGGTTTTGAATTTTGCTGTTAAAAACAAAAGTATTCTACTATGTACAGATAGTGAAGCTGTACTTAACTCTTTAAGAAATCCCTTGACTGTTTCTAAACTCGTCAAGCAATGCAAACAATTCATGAACCTTCTTTATTCTAACAATAAAGTTACGGTCATGTGGGTACCGGCTCATTGTGACATCGTAGGCAATGAGATCACCGATTGTTTAGCAAAAGCTGGCTCCCAATTAACTTTAATTGGTCCTGAACCAGCGGCTCCTATATCTTTCAACTACGAGAAGAAAGTGATAAAGGATTACGCTTTGAAAGACCTAAGGTATCAGTGGCTTGCGACTTTTAGTTGTCGTAAGGCGAAGTAGTTCATTAAGGAGCCCAATTTGAGGTTCACGAAGTATGCTTTATCTTTAAAAAAGAGCCAGTTAAGAATCTTGGTAGCGATTATTACGGGACATGGCCGGTTTAAAGATCCTCTACATCGTGTGTGTTTAGCTCATGATGTTATTTTGCGAGGACTGCCTTGAGGAGGATGATGACTCCCTTCACTTCGTTAGCAGTTGTCCTGCGTTCAGCTCTATACGACTTCAGGTATACAACTTTAGGTCTTTGAATTTAGATCAGTTGTCCTCTCTGCCTTGGTCTAAACTTGCTCAGTTTGCGAAGGCAGCAGTGCGCGTTTGCGAATTGGGATAGAATCCTCGGTTTGCACCATGGGCCTTTGTGGCATTGAGTGCAGAATCCTCGTGGGTTCCAGCCAATTTTAATAATAATATTAAATATCGATTCTAATCGTTTAATATTCTCGAAATTAACTTTACCGTTATGCACCCAGATATACAATTTTGTATATCCTGACAGATTCGTGTGCCATTCTAAGTATAATTACAATAAAACATTTAGATAGTCTCTTTACCGCTTTACTTTAGACCTATTCGAAATGATTTTCCAATTCAATTTCCTGCGTTTAGTGTAAATTTTTTTAATTGCAAAGTAGATATTTCTTGAAAAAGTATTCAACTAACTATAAAATTCTAACACGAACAGAAATATCTGTCAAAATACCAAATTTTCTACCCCATATTTCACAACATGTTTGCTACTCTGCAAAGTACTTACTGCGGTATACCTATACATATATACGTAGCTAAATAGCAAAGTAATCTCCTTTTAAAGTAAATTTCAAAAAACGAAAAATGATTATCGAAAGCAATCTAAAAAATTTATTTACAGCAAGGTTAACAACTTGAGTCACTAAGAAAATTTTTATTTAACGCATTCATTTAATGCAATTTTTTTAATATTATTCGTAACAGATGTAATAGATTTATTAGTTGGATTTAAATCAGGTAAGGTATTTTCCAATCGCAAGAGTCCTCCTTGGACTCTGAAACGAGGAGCCAGATCGAGCTCCAAGCAGCTCTAAGAGTTGTTGAAATACTTGGTAATATCCAACAAAGATTAGACTGTCGCCCGAGCAACATGCCAAGCGCCAAGCTGCTCTAAGATCGGCGGAGACTATTCGGCTAGCGACACGCAGCACAAGACATGCGGAGCTTCAAACGGAGCGCAGGCGATCTTTTGAAAGAAATTCGTGGCCTGTTTTTAGTTACGATGCATATGAATATGATGCTTTAATTGATAACAAAAATCAAATACTTATTGTAATTGGAGTAATACACACGATGTGTCGGTATTGTGATGCACTGAGATGGAAAGACGAAACGACAGGTATATGTTCTAGTGGTAAAGCTTCCGTATACTATTAGCCAGATGTGCGAGCCAGCAAACTCTATTTTGATATGATGCAGATGAATCACGACGATTTGTGTATTTTATGTTAGATGAAGAATTCAAGGCAGGCGTTATAATTACATTCAAAAAAATGTAATTATTAAAGTACAAAGAATGTTGCATGCGAGCACAACCTGCAGGTAGTAAAATTGAAATTCATGCCAATCGAACGCCGTGTGGAGAGCATGAAAGGTGCTACAATGTTTCTATCATTAATGAAACTGATGCAGTGGTGAACGGTGACAAGTTTACATCGCAAGGTGTTGTCCTGCATGACCTTCAGTATTAATTGATGTTCAGCAAAGGACACACAGGTTACCATTTTGAAATATGTACCGTAAATTAACTCCATAAACAGGAAACCGACCAATAAAAAGGTATCATGTATGGAGTTTGATGCCAAAAACACTTGATGTTCTTCAACCCTATCATTAATTTTTTGGTTGATATGTACTACCGATTTCAAAAATTGGTTATACACATAGAGAAAGAACTAAGTCACTCATAGTTTCAAGTGATCTATGAATTGCGGAATTATCCTGCATAAAGTTAATTGGAAATTCCTCCGGATAAACAGTAGTGACTTACGGTATCATTATTTCATTTCGAATTTCCAAATATTCCCGACTGTTCATGTATTGTGAAATTTCACATAACTCACCGACGCCACCTGCACTTATCCATCCCCACACTCCACAGGATACTTGACCACTTATTATTGTCCTTTGGATATATTTCTCATTATATCTCATATTGTCTGGGCGATACATGTGCAGCTTAGCATGATGATCGGACCTAAAAACTTTTTCGTACGTGAAAATAACTTTTTCCCAATGGTTCTTGTTTCTGAAAACCTCTTTATCTATTTCGTTACAGTAGTTTTATAACGAAAAAAATATATAATTTATTATTCAGTAAGTCTTGCGAATGTCTGCAGATATCAGATGACCCTATTTTTTATCATAATGTTTAGATAAAAAAGGCGATTGTTGCTGCCATCAAAATCGTGAAAACTAAGCAGTTTTATGTTTTAGTGTAGAACCAATTTTTGAAGGCGATAGTACGTCAAAATAGAAAGTGAAAGGTTATGGTATATTAATCTAAAAAAGCTGCGCGCCGAGAATTAAATTCATTTGCAAGATGGAATTTGTAATTGTAGCAATGTTATTAATATTCGCCGATTCTGTGTAAAATGTTCCACGTTCATTTCGATGTAGAAGCATGTAAGTTCGTGCGCGTTATTAAATATATCTGCAAATATATCAACAAGATAAGTGATCACGTGACTACAGTAATATGAAGTACAGACTTTTCAGGCAAGGCGTTATACGAGTATATAAGCAGTAATGACGGGGTGTGGTGACTGCCTGGCTTACCGTTACACGAAAGACATCCAACAGTATAAAACATCTCGCCATGTACCTGGAAAACGGCGAGGTATCATCTCTGCCCAAAACTACTTTAACAGCCTGTGTTCCTTTGGTGCATCTCTTTGCAAAAACGGTTTTGTATGCAAAAATCGCGCGTTATACACTTGGAATGTAACAAGTAAATTCCATATTCGGGCAGCTACAAGTTTCAAAGATCTAAAAATTGTCAACGGTCAGGAATATTGTCAGGCATTCGAAGCTCCATGCGTCTACTGCAAAAAGACAATCATACAATGGAGGAAGTCGTACAAATCAGATCACCAGCTAAAATTATAAATTTTTCGTTTTTCTCATAACAACAAGCGGCATTTCAAATCTCACTAGCAGTTGTGGGACAAATACAAAAATGATATGTCGGAAGACATTTTATACAGGTTACAACAGACACACGCATACATGGCATTTAACGAATTCCTTTAGTTAAAAATTACCTCTGACTAAATAGAAGAAAACACTATTGCAATTATTGGGAAAAACTCGAGCGTCTATGGAATGATTGAAACCATTATAAGAGAACTTGATTATGACGCACTACAGGTTACTTCCGTTACAGGTGCTCGGCATTATAAAGTGTCAGTTTGGAACGAGCTGTTGAAGCTATAAGTAGAACTCTACAGGACTTTAACGAATAACAGGGGTATCATATAGGACGAATGATTGTCATACTGGCTGGTGACTTCCGCCAAACTTTACAGGTGATTCAGGGTGGCACAATTGCGGAGGAAATTAAATCCTGCCTGAAGTTATCATGTTTATGGACACAAGTGCAGAAATTTACTTTGACCACAAATGTAAGAGTACAGATATTTAACGACTTGTGGGCAGGTCTACCAATATCTATCAAGTATGGTTCACCTAACCGATCATATTTAGTTTGGAGAGTTTAAATCATAAAATTGCCGTTTAAGCTTATTTGTAGACTCTTCAATTTTTTTTCAAATTAAATTCGACCAATTTTGTGAATTATGCCGATTTCCTAGAGTAACAGCATTACTATTGGTAATATAGTACAACCTCTTGCTAATTGGCAAGAGAAGTACGGGTGGGAATTGTTGAACGATTTCTCAAATTTTCTGCCAAGTAAAATACAATTAATACACTCCTGGGACAGACCACAACTCACAATCTAATTTCGCTTTAGTTTAATTGATTGTTGTAAGTTTATATATTAAATATTGTTGAATTTTTCATACCCGGACAGAAATTGGAAACCATAAGAAGTTTAACATAAACATCATTATTGGCTCAAGCTGACAAAGAAATGAGATGAAAAAACAGTGGAAGTCTGGCACAGGCAATTATTTGATGTTCGCTGATACAGAAGACACACACGAACAAGACGTATAGAAATACTAACAACATCTAGAGGAAAGAAAGCACAAATAAGTAGCAGAATAATGACAATAAGAATATACTCGAAAATACGAAATACAACAGCTGTAATCCACTGCTATTCACCTAAAGAGAGGCAAATGACCCAACGATATATACAATATCTAGTACACACTGGAATTACTTCAAAATTACCCAAGGTGATTTCAAAGCAAACATTTGAATCGTAACACTGGAATGGCCACAATTATAGGTAAAATTGAGATAGTCTTACCGATTACTGTGTCCTGGGTCAATTATTCATAGGTGGATAAATAATACACAAAATATACACAAAACGCCAGATGATAGAACCAGGAACCAAATGTATTATGTACTGCACAGGAAATATATTTAAAGAAAAGGTCCAACTCAATCTGAAACCACCGCTATCGATCAAAAATAGGAACAAATCGAAGATGTCTCCGTTAAATTAAAACTGGTACCAGTGAGTTTGTTTCGTAGCAACAGCCGAAAACCATGGATGACGAATGGAAACAACTTTAGTCAACTAAAGTTGGAATGAAGACACATCAGCTTAATAAATGGAGCGAATTCTTCGAAACTAACTGTACAGATAGCGAGCAAAGTGGTGAGCATCCAACAATTAATGCACACACTGGGAATGTACATCCGCATTATGAAGATGAAGAACAATAAAACCGCTGGCATTGATAATATATTACAGCTGAATTACTCAATAGCGACGCTGCTTTAACAGCAGAGACCTTAACACCACTGTTAGTTGATGGTTAGAATACTAGTAGAATAAAGATATTCATTCCAATGAAAGGCGACCTAAAGAAAACTGACCAGTAATCAACTAAGGTGTAAGAAATCAACTTTAGATCAGGAAGGAACTGTACAAATCATATCAATTCAATCCGTATGATCATATAGAACAGTTCAACAAAGGAACGCTTTGTGCGACTATGCGCAAAAATAATTGATTTCTGCAAAGAAATGTACTGGGATGCTGGGAATAGAGTGCAATACAAAGAGAAGCCCCGTAAGCATACTATAACTTATACGAGAAGTAAGGCAATGTGTGCTATCTACACTTTTCATAATATTGTGTTGTTCTCATTGAAACGCACAAATAAGCCAACACAACCTCAAATACCTGAATTACGCACACGATATATATGTCTTATATATTGTTATCGGAATTAGCACATGTCGACGGATTATCAAAGGATTGTCCAGTCAACAAATACAAAACTACGAATATTAAATGCATAAGGTCGATACACCCGTACAAATGGGAAACATGGAAACGCACCCAGAACAGCACAGACAAGCTGCAGATATTTATGAGGCATGTGGTAAATCGATCAGATGGATCCGACACACACTGAGGAAAACAAAAAGTAATCAGAATGTCAATAAAATGAAATCCGCAAGGGAAGAGGCAAGTAGGAAGACTACTAATGACCTGGAGGAGAACGGTGCTAATGGAAACGAGACAGCTCGTTGAAATATGGGAAAAACTAATAGCAATTGCCCAGAGTCAAATGGACAAGTCTAGTAGACGTTTTGTGCTCCTTTAGGAGTGCATAGTTACAATTTATATAGGAAAAACTTGCGTAAGTAAAAAATATTTTTTTTAGCGCAATTTTGGACATACTTCACGCGAATTGTCTTGTTGTTATTCAGGAAGGGTGGTTGGTTAGTTGACGAATAATTCTATCTAATTGTCAGCAGTCATGAATCATTTGAACAATTTGTGATAATTTGTTATCACATCAAGTCATAGTGAACTATTCGATATTAATATTCGGAATAGCTCGATTGAGATTTTAGTTTTGTACGATAAAATATTGTAATTATTCTCAACGGTAAATAACCTGTTGCCATCCATTGTTCATCCATGTTTTCATTTCCGCATTTAATGAGGAAAAATGTATAAAACAATAATATCTAGAAACTTCACACACACACACACACACACACATTCATACAGGCAGGAAATGCGAAAGCAAATTTTTTCAATTAAAGATCTCTCACTCTCGCAACATCTAGCTCTATAAATACAAAATAATTAATCCTCCACTGTTGTGTACCGTATATATACGTGTACGTATCTACATAATTTGTTTATATAAGAAAATTGAGTGAAAATAAAATAAAACGAAAGAAAAACATTGGAAAATAGAATATAAATAACGAAAATAAATAAATAAATAACGTTACGATAAGTAAATTGTAATAAAATATTCATTGGCTCTAATGAGTTTTTAAAGTTAGATAATTTTTGTTGTTGTGCGCTGTTCGCTGTTTGCTTTCTTTCAATATTGCGTTTGTCTTCCTACTGAATTTCCATTGTTTTTATTTTTGTATTTTGGGAGATGAATATAAGTTGGTGGCTCTGCTTTAACTTTAAGAGGATTTTTTTTAAATAAAGAGTGAGGATCTTATATACCTTTTACCGATTTTTGTTGTTGGATTTTAGGAATTTCAATACATTTATTCGACTTATTTTAGGCTAGAGTGCGAGTATAGAATCACTTATTATCACATTATATAGTTTATAGAGATTTGTTTGTACCGTTTGATTGTAAAATTGAATAAAATATACTAAAGAAGCACATGTTTAGGATCTTAGACCAAACTGTATAGAATCAGCTACATAGTGGCCGCAGACTACTACTTCTATATATTTATCAATTCAAATTCAAGCTCAGCACATAACTGCGGGAGTAAGTCGAGAAATTTGTGTGAGTAAGAAAATGTTCAACTCGAGTGTGATGAAAAAGAAGGAGCTTATGCCAAAATTGTGTACTTTCATTAGTAGACAGTGAAGTGTGATGATTTTCTCGACTCACTCCCGCAGGTATGTACTGCTTCAATTTCATAAAACCATTCCTTTCGTCATATTTTTTTAAGCTGGAAGTTATGTTACTGTAATATGTTTGAATTTCTAATAAGTTTTCGGCATACAAAGTTCTCAAAGAGTCTCTCTAGCCTAGTCTAGTAATCATTAATAACCGAATTGATAAAATTATAATTTCAATTCATATACATTTTTTTTGTTTGTTTTAAAACACCTTTATTGGTATGGCTACGACAATCTTAAACATTATTAATTCGTTTAATTCATTAGTAAGGTTGACATTAGTACTTATGAGATAAGGATAAACTTGTATGGGTTTGCTGCACCAGTGTCCAGTTCCCCTGAGGTATGATGATATTCACTCGGTTAGCTCATGTGGTTTGGTTCGTTTGAGCCGCCTTACTTCGTTTGTACTATCCAGTAGTTGTACGGCCTCAACGTTGGTGTGGATGAGAAGTCTCTTTTCATGTTTGATGGCACATTTGCGGATGACGTTATCTATCAATTGTATTTGTAAATCATTAAATAATATTAATATATTAATATGTATATCCCTGTTAGTCACAAATCGATAAGCGTTGGTGACCATTCGAAGAAATGTATTATATTTATTTTATGTCTCTATTGGATTTATGAGTACAACCCCATAGTTGCGCATCATACATCCATATTGGTTTGAAGATGGTCTAGTAAATTAGTCGTTTGCAATATATGTTCATTTTGGAATGATGCCCAATTCACAGTACATGCTCAATTAACAGTACATTTGCCGTTGTTTTAATCGTATCTGTTCAGCTTTTTGTATCACGTGATGTTTCCAGTTTAGCCTTGAGTCTAGATGCACACCAAGGTATTTGGCCGATTCAGCCTGCAGCACTTGTACCCCGTTGATTTATATGTGCTAGTTCATATTTTTGGGTCGGAGCGTAAACGTCACATGGGTTGATTTATGCTCATTAAGCGCGATTTTCCAATCAATCGTCCATTTAGTAACGTTGTTCATTGCTTGTTGAAGATTTTTCACTGCCCTTTGTTGAGATTCGTCTATTGCTATAATAACAGTGTCGTCAGCAAACGTACCGATGAATGTTTTGTTCGTTGTAGGTATGTCTGCAGTGTAAAGAAGGAAGAGGAGCTAACACCCGCTAGCGTCGGATAAAAATCAGAACATGTTTCTTTATGGATGACTCTGAATTTGCGATCAGTGAGGTATGATTCAAGCAGCTGGCAATAATTTTGTGGTAACATTTTGCTCATCTTGAATGTTAATCGCTCATACAGACATTAAATAAGTATGTGATCATGATAATTGCTTTACGTGGTAGTTTCAATAGACTCGGTGATATTTCATCAATTCCTGGTGCCTTTTTTTGGTTAAGATTTTTGTCGATTTCTTCGGCAATTTTCATTGGCGTGACCCTTTTAAAATTCTGACTTGGTTGATAAACAGGTGTTACGTCGATGTTCGATTGTATGTCATGGGGTTGAAATACTGTTCCTAGGTGTTGAGCAAAGAGTTCCGCTTTTTCTTTGTTTTGTCGAACCCAACTACCTTGAACATTTCTTATGGGTGGTATCCGAGCTACAGGTCGTTTAAATTTTCTGGTGGCTTTCCATAACGAGTAGTCTTTATCCATTTCTGAACCTATCCCGCTTAAGTAGTTGTCGAAGCAATCTTGTTTAACGTTTTTGATTAGCCTATTCACTTACTTATCCGATTGATTGTCGATGGGATTTCTGGTGAGATGCCATATTCTCCTTGCATTTCTTCTTTCCTTGATTTGTTCCCTGATCTCAGTACTTGACTTCTATGTTCGCTTTTTCCTTTAATTCTGGAGTAGCGAGGCTGGCGGCCTTTCGAGTGTATTCAATTAAATTCTTTGTTTGAAGTTCCAATTCCTCATTACTTTTGATACTCACTTTTAATTCAATTAGCTCTTCTAACTTTTCTCTGAAGAGATTCCAATCCGTAAATTTATTAGTAAGGTTTCGCCTTTTTTGTTTTTAGATTACTGACAACAGTACAGGAATGTGATCAGATGTTAACTGAATGAAATACCCTTTATGATAAAGAAATGAAGTAGATCTGGTATTTTACCTTCATCCGTTGGCCAATACGTTGGCCCTCCTGGAGACACATATTCACATTTGTTTTCATGAATGGCATTGAACAGAGCATTTTATTTTCCAGGAGAAATTATCCTGGAACCCCAAGCTGTATGTTTTATATTGTAGTCCCCTCCAATAATAAATCTTGGACCTAGTTTATTGAAGACGTTATTAAATTGTAACTTCGTTGGTGTATGCCGTGGAAGACAGTATGCTGCCGTAATATTTAGATCTGCGCCATTATATTGGATTGGGATAACCGTTGCTTGCATATAGTTTTTCCGGATATCCTCTTGTTGATTATGTTTGATATTGTATTATTTTTAATTAATACAGCTGAACCACCTCTAGCACTTTCACTAGGATGGGTTGTCCAGTAGGAGTTGAATCCCTTTGAAGGATAAAACCCCTTGAATAAGTTAGAAAAGTTGTATTCAGGTAGTGATCTCTCATTAACCATATCGATTTCTGGTAAAAATGAAGTATATATTTTAAAGATTTGTCTATATCAAGCGAAACGCTGCAGAAAAAGCAGTACCACGAATAAACGTGTGTAACTCGGTTAAGGAAAGAATGGACTCCATAGCGAGAAGTGGAGTCGAGAACATAGCTCCAGTAACAGCCCTATAAGCCGTGTCTTAAGACTATTAAGTTTAGGAGGAGAAGCCGTTAGATTAACAATTGGTCACCACACAACAGAAGCGTAAGAAAATATCGGTAAGACCAGCGATTTATAAATAAAAAACAACATCCTGGGTGTTTGACCCTAGGATTTCCCAAAAGCCCTTCTACATTTCAGACTTCCAGGAAAGTTTGCTATCTAAGATAACACCAAGGTAGCCTAGCCAAGCGGCTTGGTTATATCTGGTAGTCGGTCTCCCAAAAAGAGAAGGGACGGATAGATCCAGACCACTCCTACGCCTAGTAAAGACAATTAAATATTTTTTAGACGGGTTGACGTGCAGACCCTTATCAATGCACCATGCCTCCACAATATCTAAGACCTGCCGCATTAAATCGGATAAGATATTCAGGTGTTTGCCTGAAACTGTTAAGATCATCAGCATAACTATGTGCAATGAAGCCAGATTGCTGCAGCTTAACCAGTAATCCGTCAATGACCAAAAGCCACATCAGAGACGATAGCACACCCCTCCTGGGGGCAGCCCTTGGCAACCTTGACAGAGACTGAGACGCTCTCCAGTTCAGCTTCTACAGTGCGAGACTTGAGTATTGATTCAATCAATTTGACATAATAGTGTGATTAATACGAAAATTATTATAGGAATCAGTAATCGAGATAAACGAGGTGCTATCAAAAGCTCCCGCTATATCGAGGAAAGTACCTACAAGAAACTCCTTTTTATAGAGGGATCTTTCAATCCTAGTTAAAAGTTCATGTGGGGCAGTTTCACAGGACTTACCAACTCTGTAAGCATGCTGCATGTTACTGAGCGGGAAGGTAATTAGGTGTTTCTCTCTAATATATTTGTCGACGATTCTTTCTAAGGCTTTAAGAAAAATTGAAGACATACTAATAGGTCGAAAAGACTTGGGATCCGTATAATCGGATTTGCCGGCCTTCGGATTAAAAACGACTCTACTCCTGCTCCAGGATTTAAGGATACTTGCGACGTTGTTCTTTTCGAATCATACCTCTGTTCCAAATTCTGCATTTTTCCAATACCGTCGAGATCATTGATTTCCTCCTTTTGAGAATAGCCAAAGAAGAGAAGAAGGGGGAATACTGGGGGAAAGATTGCAACGATACGAATTGAAAGTACTGAGTTACGAATTACTGGTCGCAAATATAGTGCATGAACTCATTTTCGGTATGGAATTCATGAGGGCGAATAGCTTCGTGATGTATGTTGGACGAGCAGTATCGGATTGAAAATAGATTCGGGTTGCCACTTCGTATAGATAATGCCGGAGCAACAAACAGGGGAGTAGTAGTGGACCAAGAGGAAACGTTCATCGAACTCAGAAACAATTGCACGGAAAAAAATACGAATCTCAGGTGACCGGATGAAGGCCAGAGATGGGCGAGGTAGACTACGCCAAGTAATCTACTCGGTTGTCGACAAGTAAAGTATTGCGTAATTTACTCGACGAGATATTTTGGCAACGTCGACAATTAAAACAACGTAGACAACCTACGATAATTTCACGTTTTTTTACGAAAAACGTAAATGCTAAAGCATTTTTTCAAATTAGTTCCCAACGCAAGTAGAATGAAAATAGATAAACTTTTGGATAGCTACATAAGTTATTTTTTATACATGTATTATTAATATTATATGTAATGGATTTTTGGCTCGATTTTAAAATTATTTCTTATAATCTATTTCTTGTAATTTGCCAAATTTTACAAAACCATAGTATGTATAGAGATCATTGAGAATTTTGTTCTGTAAGACTTGTTTATCCGAAATCCTGATCATGGATAGAAGGACATAAAGTTATAGTATTGACTTTAAACTATCTAAGACAATGAATGTACTAAATCATTACTAATTATTTTTGACATTGTCGCGTTATCGACGTGTTGTCGACATTGTCTACGTATTGTCGACGCGGCAACGTAGAAAATATTAGATGACGCAATTCCCATTCCTGATGAAGGCTCGGAGTAACGTGCAAGTATATAATAGTGGTGTCAAATATAAGCTTTAGTATGGCGTAACAATCTGCAATGGAAGAGGGCTTATCACCAAACGAAGGTGCAAACTTCAAGGGATGGACCGAACATCGTCATCAAAAAGATAAACGACGTGGCTGTTCGAGACGAATCAAGATTAGGTAGGGGTAATGTTAAGATTGTGGTGACATCTCTATTTTAGTAGATAAACTACCGAATATGTAATTACGTGTCTAGACTATTTTTTTATTATTATTTTTATCTTCTCTTTTTTGATTTATTACATATAGGATTAAAACTAAGATATAAAAAGTATTTAAATATTTTAAAATACAAAATTACACAATATAACAAGCTTATGATTTAAATACAAATATTATGACATGTTGTGTTGAAATCATCTTATCAGTTTCTTATCCGGTAAAACTTTTGTTTCTATATGCTTAAAAAATTAAAGAGAATTAGGAAATATCTGTGATCACAAAGGATCAGAATCGATATTACCATCGAGAGTAATATACTAAAATTAAAGAAGCAGTGGGGAAGCTTCTATAAAAAACAATTTAAAAATACAATTCTAAAATCGACAGAATTTAAAATAATTCAGTTTTGAACTTCAATCAATAAAATATAGTTTCAATTATAACTAAAAACGTAAAGGAATGTGGTTTCATTTCAAAGTGTGAAAGAGAGTTTCAATATCATTTACTTCCATTAGCCATGATTTAACACCCTTCAAAAAGGTCAAATAAACAGGAATTTGTTTTAAACTATCTGATAGCTGATTATAAATTTTAGGCGCCACAGAGCTAAAAAAATGTTTAAAATGCTCCTTTCTTGGTGGTGGGCAATTAACGTAGTTTGCATTACGTAATGTATAGTTAGTAACTTTTAAATTCCTGTGACCACTGCGTAAAAAGAAAATTTTTAAAACTTTATAAACGTATAAATGTCTTAACGGAAGTATGTTTAAATTTCTAAATAAAGGTAGGGTAGAAGTTAATCGTGGTTTGCAACATATCGTTCTCATTATAAAATTTTGTGCAACTATTAGGGCCTTCAAATTGGAATAGTAAATTCCACCCCAACAAGTTAAGCCATACTGAAGTTTTGACTGCACAATGCCAAAATACACTGATCTTAGTACGGGTTCAGGACAAATATCACGTAGAAGGTATAATTTTCTATTACATGCTAACAAATAATTTTGTAACGACTTAAAATGACTCTTAAAACTAAAACGCTTATCGATTGTGACTCCTAAGTATTTAAACGACTCAACTACATCTAAAACTTTACAATAGTCTGAACATGTAACACTATTATTTAAACAGTCTGAGGAATGATATATAACATCAGTTGGATTAGACACGACTCCAGATAATTTAATATATAGAATATTCGTTTTAGAACTGAGAACCATGTAGTGTAGGTCAAACCAGCGTCTCAGAATTCGAAGATCGTTATTAATCTTCTGGACATTAGTATCATTATCCCTGGAGCTATATACCATCCCTACATCATCAGCAAAGCCAACTGAATGCCCATCTAACTTTAGTTCGAAAAAAGAATTAATATAGATCAAGAATAAGATAGGTCCTAAGACTGATCCCTGTGGCACTCCACACTTAATTTTTCTAAATTCGCCAATACAATTCCCAATTTTTACCGCCTGCTGTCTATCAGAAAGGTAAGACAGAAACCATTCGTTTGCAATGCCGCGTATCCCTGCTTTATCTAGCTAATAATAAATTATGATCAACAGTGTCGAACGCTTTTGTAACATCTATAAAATTTGCTGCAGCAGATTCATCGTTATTTAAAGAAAATATAATTTTGTTTGTGAGCTCTAGCAGAGCATCTTCAGTACTTTTACCAACTCTGAAACCAAATTGGCTATTTGAAAAAAAATTGAATTTTGCCAAAAAGGAAAGTAATCTTTTCTTAATTATTTTTTCAAATAGTTTAGAGAAAACGGAAAGCAGAGAAATTGGTCGATAGTTACCCAAACTAAGTGTATCTCCCTTTTTATGTAGTGGTATAACCACAGCTTTCTTTAAGACTTCAGGAAAAACACAAAGGAAAAAAAACACACAAAGTCGAAAATTCATCAACAAACTCCAAGATTGAACAAAAGTGAAAACGATATACGCAAACCACACAAAAACTCTCAGAGTCGAATAAAATATTTAACCTCAAGACGTCAGCGGTTTTTAATGTTTTAGTAACAAAATTGAAATTTAGACCAGACTTCACATAGCCAATTATACCTCCGGATGAGTAAGAATTGTTACAGCAATCAACCAAATTAAAATTAGGAATCTTATAACTGGAAACCTCATTACTTCCAATCCAAATCTCTGTAAAAAATATAATATCCGGCAGGTTGGAATATGAATTAAGATGTGCAAATATTTTATCACTATTTTTTCGTAAGCTACGATAATTTTGGTGGATTATCCACAATGTACTTTCATCTTTGGATATAGAGGAATTATTTATTGATGAGAGATTTACCATTTGATCGTGACGACTACAATTTACAACAGAGATTTAAAATTTAAGTTATTTAATTTATAAATTGAGCAGGTCTTCTTTGTCCTTGATTTCTAGTCTCTCACTCCCATCAATTTTCCTCATGAAAATTTTAGAATTACGTACCCAAAGATGTTTATAGCCCTTTTCCAGTTGCAATATTTTAGCCTGATAGTGCAATTCCCGCATTTTGAAGCTCAATGACTCGTTGATGTATATAGGTTTACTCGTTTGAAAACCGCATGATGTCCCCTTAAGATTTCTTTTCAGCTTGGATTGAAGCACTTCGGATTTCGTGTTGCGATGACAAAACTTGACAAAAATTTTTCCAGATGCAGCTGAATTTTTACTTTTTCCGCGGTATGAAAAGCTTATGTCAGTCGCCTGAATCCGCAAACCCAATCCGTCATTTAAGATACGCATCACAACTTCATCAGTATTTTCATTTGGCACGAAAGGAACACCAACCACATCAATTGAGTTTTGGTATTCAAGCTGCTCCATAGTATCAATTTTTTGCTGCATAACCTTCACTTGGCATTTCAATTTGGCGTTTCCCTCGGTTAAGTTTTTAACAATAATTTCAATTTTATCGTTCAAGGCTTTATAGTTTTCGGCAGATTCCTTTCTAAGCTGCTTTAATTCTTCATACATCATATCCATGACATTTGATTGACTGGTCAATGTTGAAGGCTGCTGTTTAGGTGATGCTGCGCAGGTGTCATCAATCCGGTTTAACTTTTTTCTTTTCGCATTCAGAGCAATTCCACTTGGTTTTTGTTTTGATTAAATATGCTATATCTATGTATATCATTCAAAGACACGCAAGTTCGATGAAATAAAAAGTTACAACTACCACAACTGATAACAGTATCTGAATCCCTGCTGACTTTTAAATTACACGTGTAGCATTTAGACATGTTTTTATTTTTTAAACTCTTTATATAGTTCACAAAATTTGAAACCAAAGTACTATAAACCGTACAAAAACAATTGTTTATTTTATTATAGCTAATTGTTCAAAAAACCTGATAACCAATTCACTTTATTGATGACAAACACATTATTCACACAAAAACTGTTTATTTTGTAATTTTTATTTTATAGATCAAATTTAATTTTAGTTACTATGTTATTAAACTCTATTACAGTTCAAAAGCATTATTAGCATTATCACAAAAACTGTTTAATTGTCAATTTTTTTTACAAAACAAAAAAAAAAAATAAAAATATTTTATTTAATTTTAATTTTTTAAATTATTGTTTAGATGTTGCTTTCCCCACTTCACAACATTGAATGAATATTCAGGAATAGTCTAGACACTTCTAGAATTCAATGGAATATTCTAGTAGCATAAATATTTGGTATAAATACGAGATGAAATGATAGATGTGATAATCGTGAATTAAAATAAAAAAATGAATTAAGTGAATTAATGTTTTGTGTAAATAAAGAAATTAGTGTTGTCCAGGATTAAAATTGGTTGTTTTAATCCAGAGATCGAAACATGATTGATAAAGCTGAAACGTAACAATATTAAATACAACTATTTCAGAAAAAAACAAACAAATTGTGTTTTATTAGATTTGTTCATTTTTCCACTAACTAATCTGTATATACGATTATCCTATCCTGTGAAACGGAATCATAAAAATTCTTGCGTAATAATACAATCATCTAAATATTTATAAATTATCCTGTAATCGGAGAAATATTGTATTCGCACACTGTTTGTTCTGCAGAACAAATAAAAAAATCCTAAAAACCACATCAATCAGTCTTTAAAAATCACACCATAACATACCAAAATCGGGTAAATAACAATTTCGTTTTGATTCATTTCCACGAAAATGAAAATCAAAATTTTTCGTTCAGTTTTCAAAACGTCTATATATGTATGTATATTTACCAAATAAAATGATGTATGTATGTATAGTACTACACATATCCTCGCCTATTCCTTATATATTATGTGTAATGTTTTTGATTTTGCTCGCTGGTTTGGTTTATGGTAAGATTCACGCAATATACGAGTATAAATGTTTTTGTTTTATTTTTCTTTAGCATACATATATACATTTTTCTGATTATTTTCCCTCCTGTTGTTGTATGTATGTGTTTGTGTACGTGATTTATGATTTATAGGGTAAATAGTAAATACGAACAAAAACAACTCGGGACGCATAAAAAATATTTCTTTCACCACAACGACGAAGAATAGAAGTTCGTGTTGTGAAAACTGTCTTAAGACAAATATATTTAAAAAAAATGAAAGTTAGCACTTTGTTTTTTGTCTGTTATGTTTGTTTTGTTGGCTTTTTACTATCATATAGCCGTCTTACATCTTTACATACATACGTACATATATGTATTACATACATGACAATTTGAGTGTTGTAATATGCACAAGGTTAAGTGGTTTATGTTTGTATTTTACATCTTGACTGCTTGTATGTCTTCATTGAAAATGATGATAATGGATTTATTTTCTTATAAATTTGGTGCATTCGATCGACGTTATATTAAAGGGGATAGGATTTGTTTTTACCTTCATTGCAGCTTTTCTTTGAAAATAAAAATTCAGTATACGTTTATTAAGAATTTGATTTTTGTACAAAATATAATTCGTTTAGTTACATTTATGTAAGTGATTTGATATTTAAATATATTATTTTATAAATATATACGTTAAATTTACGTTTAAATAAGTGCTAAGCTAATTCCCAAATATTATTACACGATTTAAGAACATTGCCTTTATCTGCACTTACCGCATGAAAATAATTATGTGCCTTCACAACAGTCAATTAACTATCAAATTTCCGCTTGCTTAAAAATATAATAAATAACAAATTTGAACAATAATATGAATAAAATCTATATTGATCACTATTCAAATGAAGATGTCGTCATAGTTCAATAGATTTACTATTTAATCGTCGAATTAGATATACATTTTTAACCACATTTTCATAAAATTCGCTATTAATAATTTAAAGACATTGTTAGAATCGCTAAAATGAACCCTTTAAAATGACATATCACATGCTATAAAAATAACTTGTAAAATTTTGTGGTACCTATACATTTAATTATTAATTATTTAATTAAATTATTTTTTTCTGGAATAATAGTAGAATTATCTGTGAATTAAATAACTTAATGTGCATGCAATATTTCAACTGGGTACATATGATAGTTCAAAAGTTATGAGTCTGTGACAGACTGAACAGACGGACAACGGAGTGGTACCATAAGAGTTCCGATTTACATTTTAAGTACAAAACCCTAAGATAAATATTTAAATTTATTTAATGGCGATGTGCGGCCAAATCTAAATTTTCGTAATTGTTAGGCTCCTTAAGTATTTGTTTGAAGCTATACGATACTTTATCGATCGGCTTTTATCCCAAATATTATAAAAATAGCTGCAATGTAAAGTAAAGGGTATAGAGTAAAGCATTGACCAATATAATCATTCTGTAACTAGATTCCACTGAAAAAAAAATCCATTGAACAATTTGCTATTCTGTATTCCTTCATTGGAAAAATACCAACGCGTTGGAGAAATTTCAACGCGAAGGAATTTTAATTCCGAATTTACTTTTATTGGAATTTGGCTATTCTGTAACTCGATTCCATGGGCATTTTTGATTACTTTTGTTGAAAAAATTGTAGTGGAATTTTTTTGTAAATCAAAAGAAATTCTTTGGCGACTGATATTGTTGGTTGGCGACAAATTTTTAATACTAAGACTGTGTCCGAAACCTGTGATAAATATTTTTTAGTACAGAATTTTGACTTTTGCATGCAAAAATCCAAGACACCCAAATTATTATAGTCTATCGCTATCATAATTTTTGACAGATCCGTACGAATAATTTATATCATTGAGATTAGGCCGAGTAATAGAAAAAAATTTGTATACATATAAAATGGCGGATGGATCGAAATTTTATGATGTTTTTGGCGGGATGATACTATTTATATACATACGAGCATATATATAATTTATATGAACACACACACACTGAATTAATATAAAATGAAATGATTAAAAGATAAATAAAAATAAATAAAAGTTCGAATATACAAAAATGATTTTTTTAATAAATAAAAGCTTTATAATTTAATATATTTAATGTTATTAATTTAATTATAAGAGTAAATCATCTACAATACTGCACATATGTCTGTCGTGAGGATAAATCCCATCTTCACCCGCCCCATTATTCTGTGAATCGTTATCCATATCGAGAAAATTATCAGGCAACATGAGTTTATTGTCCAAATATATATTGTCTGGTAATGCTGCGAATGGATTTTTGACAATCTCTCTCACCTTCTCTAAATGTCTTTGGAATCGTTCAGCAGTCTCAACTCGTTGCCTCTTTTGCATCTCCATAATGACGCAAAAGGTTTCACGCGCCTGATGTGGCCGAAATTCATTTAGGAGGTGGTGGTGGATGTAGACGAATAGAAGATTTAAATCTTCAATCTAAATGAAATATACTTTTAGAAATATGATCATGATTTATATAAACTAAAGGAGTCCTTCATGCCTTTTCTGTTCGCCTCGGGCTGTCCGTAATCGCTTGAACTCTTGACTTTCAAGAGGTCTGATTATAGTGTCATCGTTGTTAAACGAATTGCCAAACATAGAGTATGTTTCATTGATGGGTGGTGGAGGTCGCGTAGCACAATTTTTACGTATATTTTCCTCTGTGATAAATAAATAAATTCACATACTGGGCCGGAGGTAATGGTAGTGCTATTACTTGGGCTGTTTCAGCATTAGCCATTTTTTAAACTAATTAATATAGGTTTTAGTTGTATATAAATATTTTGATGAATATTTTGATGCTTGGTTTAATATTTTGATGCTTGGTTTTGCATTTCTATTTCTGGATCCATTTTATTGTAAAAAAAATTCAACGTCACTTTCAAATTTATTTTTTTATTTATCACAAACACAATTTTACACAGAACACAACAAAATTTGTATTAATAAAAATAATTATTATAATAAAAATAATAATAAATATTAATAAAACTTTATTTAAATTAGTTTTTATTTTATAAAAATATCGACACGAATTTATTATTACAAGAAAAACACAACTGAATAATGGCGTTCATTTTCACAAAAATTTGACGTTTAAACGTGGTGAGGCATTTAAGGTGGGGAGATTTATTATACATTTCGGACGGCATAATAAAAATTTGTGAATGTAGGGGAATAATTCTCAAATAATGTCAAAATTCTGTACTAAAAAATATTTATCACAGGTTTCGGACACAGTCTAAGAAAATAAAATAAAAATAAAAAATATTCCGAGATAAGTATTTATAGCGCAAAACTCATTTTTTGCTGGTAAAGTTAGTTTTGCGCTATATGTCGGAATATTCTAAAAGATTGCAGGTACAATAAAAATCGATTGTTCGTTAAAAATCAAAGGTTGTCGGTCAACAGTATTTTTGGGATAAGTAGTGACTCAGGTATAATAAACTGAACCACAAAAGTTGGATTTGCTGTAGTGAAAAAGGTTAATAAGCTTCCGAATAATATCCAGCAACTAATCCAAGAAAAGCGGAAAATTCGGCGGCAGTGGCAATATCAAAATTCACTGTTGCTAAAATGGTACTGAATCGAGCAATTCAAAAGCCGGAGAGTAACCCTGATGGAAGAAGAAAATTAAGGTGTCCAGAATTATTTAAGTGAGCTCTTGGCAACAGAGTGTGTTCTCTTTGTTGGGGAGAGCTCAGTTACTTGCTGTGGAAAGCTACAAGACATTTAAAAAGATCACCAAACTTAATCCACCCGTTAGACTGCCAAATGGAAATTGGGCGAGAAGCGATGAAGACAAAGCCAACATTTTAGCGATCCACCTTAAGAAAGTGTTTTTCACCGAATGAGGAAATTAACAACTGCACGCTACCAGAACAATTGTTGAATGACGCGACTATAAAGCCTATAAAATTTAAGTGGAATGCAGTTAAAAATACAATCAACAACTGCATAAGCCCCAAAAATGCTCCAGAACCCGACCTTATTACTAGTAACAGGATTAGAGCATTACCAGGTAAATGGATAAAACTAATAACATACATAATCAACGCTATCATGCGAACTGGTTATATTCTTCAAAAGTTGAAGTTATCTTAAATCACGATGATTTATAAGACTGCAGGAAGAGATAAAACACAAATTTCGTCATATCGTCCAATAAGCATGCTCCTCACAATCTCAAAGTTATTTAAAGGAATGTTATTAATGAAACTGAAACCAATATACTAGAAGAACCAGCATGGAACTATTGGACAAGTGCACAGAATTGTGAATGCTATCAAACTCACTTTGGAGAATAAAAGAATAAAATGCTTCCGCCGCATAATTTTCATGGTTCTCGAAAACTATCTACATCAAAGGCAATATCTGATTAAACAAAATGCATCAACAACTGGATTAAATGATATTAGCGCAGGCATCCCACAAGGCAGCGGATTTTATCAAATCTTGTGATACATTCAAAAAGTAATTCTTTATCACGGAAATAGAAACAATTTATTACGACCATTCACTCTTCCGATTTGAAATTTTAATAAGAAAATGCGTTCGGAATCATCTTTCAGAACTATGTACAACGATCTTGAAAATTTAGGATTTAAAACATTTATATAATTTGAAACTACATAAATAGATTTTAATTTATTTAAAGAGGATTTTCGGCACCATTTACAAGTTTGAGAAACGGTTTTATTATATGTACGTTGTACATCTTCATCAAAATCTTCTGTTACAAATTTTCTCATCGACAAGCTGAGAAAGCCCAAAATAATAAAAATATTTCCTTCAAATCCAATTAACCAGCTTACTATATCTCATCTAACCATACCATCATTATCATCATCATCAGCAACATGATCATGATTGTATTAATAATCATAAACCGCTTAAAAAAACCGCAAACTTTCCATATTTCCACAAAAAAAAAAAAAAAAATATAGAAAAAGTTTAACACCATCATCCATAATAATAACAACAAGACGAACACCAACAACTATAATACTTCAGAGCTGACAAGAAAGAAGAAGAAAATTGGGAAAAGTTTTTGGAAATATTACACAAAATAAATAAATAACGAAATACTTTGAATTAAAACTGAAGGTGGTATATACTGTATACCTACATACATACTAAACATATAGTTAAGTTAGTTTCTTGTGTATATATAGATGTATATAGGTATGTATGTACATCGATGTAGGAAGCTGAGTAGCAGTACAATTTTCAATCGCAAGAAGAAGCGGAAATCCAATAAAACAAAGAATCCACTACGAAGAAGAAGAAGAAGAAAAAAAAAATGTGAAAGTAATTTTTTTTTATTCTACTGTCGAAACTTAAATCCAATGAAACAAAAAAAATCGAATTCTGATCCTAATCCAATATTCCAACGAACGAACGCAAAAAAAAGGAAATTCTCTTCTTCGTCTACATCTACTTCTTGCTCCTTAATTTTCCATTCTCGTATTATATTTATATTAATCCTTGGAAATGTTGTGTAACAACCGAAACAAAAAACATCTAAACACACTCACACATATAAAATTCGAATGAAAAACATGAACAACACTTTTAAATGGTGTTTAAGCTTTTATATTTTTATAGTGATTGAGAGTATAACACACACAACAGCATCCATAACATTCTTGAATAGATATGTACTCGTCGTACCACATAGTTACAGTGGGAAAACAGGAACAAAATCAAAAAAAATTCTTTTAAATTAAATTGAGATTAGGCGATATATTAAGAAGATGTCTTTTGGTGTTTAGTTTTTGTTTTGTTCAGCGAAGAGAATTTTTTCGAAATCAGAAATCAGTTAAGAACAAGATATTTTTTGGGTGGCTGTGTGTCAATATACAATATAAAAAAAACGCTTCAAGCGAAAGTTTGATTTTGGAGAACTTTAATTGTATTCCCGTGAAAAGCTCTGACTCGCATGTGATGCTACATACGTATATACATAAATCAAATTGTCGTATATAGTACTGTATCTGGTAGCGAAAACATTTTACTCTGGAAATGGATTATAATGGATGAATGAAAGTATTATTTATATACGTATACATATACATATAAGATCAAAACTAAAACCCCAAGGGATGTATTTATGTGATGTGAAAATGTTTATTGTATGTGTATATGTGTATATATGTATAGTGTTTAAAAGGAAATACTTGCTGTCAACAAGTGGTTTATGAGGCGGAAATTTTAATAAAATGATTGTTTAATATGAAGTAGCTTACTTATCTGTACGAGTAATTAGAATGATTAAAATCTTGGGAATGGTTTTGGGTTGCGGAAGAAATTTGTTACAGATCTATATCATGTCGTTCAGCATGAATGACCTTTTTGGAAGTATTATAATCACCTGGAGTTAACGTACGAAAATCACCTGGAATAGACGACAGCTTAATTTGCTTGAAAGTGTTTAGCAGTTCTTGAGTTAAACGAGCATCACTAAAGGTGAATCCATATATATTCCACCAAAAAGAGATAAGGTATAGGTGGATCAGGGTGCCATATCAATACATCAAGCTTGTATAGTTGTAGCAGATGAATATCGAACGGGAATAGTTTATTTAGTTCATTCAATATAGAGTTGGCTCCGACAAAATTTGTTCCGTTGTTGGAATAAATCTTTGATCAGAATTCTCTTGTCGATGCAAATCATTTCAACGCACCTAAAAATGAAGCGGTAGCTAAACCGCATCCACGAAATCCGCTTCTCAAAGCGTAATGAGTAATGACCCAACCAGTCATGGAGCTATGCAGTGTGCAGATGGCCAATTAAAAAAAGACGGACCTGTATCCGTGTACAAAAGCTGCTCATGAAAATCTGTATCTTAAATAAATCGTGTAGATCAGAATTGGCGGCTACAAAGTTGGTCTCTTTATCTGATAACACAGTTTTACATAGTCATCTTATGGCTATAAACCGACGAAACAGAAGTAACAGAATCTATAACACTATCTACACCAACGTTATTAAATGGCGGTGCTGGATTGACTCGTTCTGGTGGTAAATCTACCATTAGTTGTTCAGGAAATTTTGGTTTTACACGGCAACACATTACACATAACCTGTAAACCATTTTCGCAAACTGTTTTCCGTTTATCGACCAGTAAGTTGGTCGTACGGCTGTAAAAAGTGCTTGTGGCCCAACGTGTAACTGCTTTCTGTGGATGAAACTCATTAGTGTGATGGTAAAATAATGATTACTTGGTAGTAGTGCTGGATGCCGCGATGTATAAGAAATTGCGGTGAATTTTAAGAGACCACCAACTCTAATTATGTTTTGTTGATCCATAAATAATAAAAGTGACTTTTGTAATGGATGACGAACGTGAAAACCAGGTTCTAGCAATCCTTTCTATTCTATTGGAAAGCTGGTTGATTGAACTAGACATAGAATTGTATTCAAACTAATTTTCACTTCTTCTGCGCATTCAGAGGTCCAGTTGTTCTTGAATTTTTGAAACCGCAATTGTGGATGAATCGAAGTGCATAACCCATTGCATTTTGTATTGTCACCAAAGAATTTTTACCATATTCGATCCAAGAGATCATGGCCGAGTTCAGCGTTTGCAGTAACGTAGTTTTCTTTGATGACCTCCGTTAAATCTGTAAGTTGTTCTGAATTATTCCAAGCCTCAATTGATAAATGAAGAAAATTAGGTTCAAACCATTAAAGTTCAGAATTCATTAACAATTCAGGAAAAGTCAGCCTTGAAATCAAATCGGCTGGGTTTAGTTTTGACTCTACGCGCAGCCATTTATTAGAATCGGATCTTCCTTGAATATATGGGATACTAAATAATAGGGATACTCTTCCAGCAGCTCAAATCATGCACCACAGAACATCAAACAACAAAATCCATTAGCCGAACAGTCTCTAATTAATGTATGTATGTGTTGGTGAAAAGCTACCTCCCTGATTTTTTTCGAATAGACGTTTTTTAATGAAGAATTCTCGGCCAACTCTTGGATGGTCAACCTTCGCTTGGCTACGAATGTGTTTCATTTCTTCAACAAGCATTGGTGGTAGTTGTTCGTTCCATTTCCAAAAGAATTGAAGATACGATCTTTAGAGCATATCGCTTTGTGAACATCTCTACGCTCGGCGGCGGTACTAAATTATAAAAATTGGTGAAAATTACACAGCTTCTAAATACTGTTAAAAGGTAACAACCTATATATTGGAATCTAAGTCCGCAAAAAATATAGATATAGCAGTTGGTCTAAGCTATCCGAATTTGTAGGCGAGAAATTCTATATTTCTCGACGTGAAGCCGAATGACACGAACCATTCTCCACTCAAAGGTGGCAAGTATCGAAACTTGATCAGCACATGATACAATGATGGATGTGTTCGTCAATGATTTGTGTTGTTTCAGTTGAAGCAAATATTCAGATGACCACCGTTAACGATTTCAACGATTCTGATGGAATTGTTTGATGTTGGTATTGGGCATCATATTTAGGGAATAGATGTTAGAAATCGTCCAATCAGAATGTGGCCAGTCGTTAAGGCCTGCAGGTCACTTTGATCATTTGACATCCGATATATAGCATTTATTCACCTGATATACCAATGTAATCAGCTCTTTAATGTTCAATAAGGCATCTGCCATTCCTCGGCGTAGATGGTACTCGGGATATATTCCTTCCGTCATTATCTTTCAGCTGATGCAACTTGCTATTTGCACCAATAAGCTTTGTAGCATTGTCCGGTCATTTGTGGTTACAAATTCCTTTTGTTGCCACAAAGCGTTTCAGGGCTACGATAAAAGATGATGTCGTAAATTCGATCACCAGCTAAAAATCCACGATTTTCATGGTAAAGCATATACAGATGTACAAATATGCTTTGGTCAATATGCTTTTATATTCAAAGCTTCTCGCTGAATCATCTTCACGATAGCTTCACATATCTTTCTTCTAGTGATAGTTCAAATAGGAGACATCGATTCCCTTTGTAACTTTGGGCCGCAAAACGGGAATAAACTTCAATGTATATTCTATGATGCAACCGCATGGACGAATTTGTAATTTTGCATGCAATCATTTTCCTTTCTTTCTGAATCACAAAGAAGAACTGGGTAATGAATATGCATCCCCCTACACATTAGATCAGTAGAATTGAAAAGTACAACCAATCGAATGTTTTGCTGGATTGATTAATAGTAGAAACACGGTTTGCGATAAATATATATAAATGTGAAGACTCAGAAGCAAGGCCCGTTATACAAGTTGCCATTGAAGCTTCGGGGCATGTTCAGCCAACAATTTCAACAAGTGTACTGGCCCATTTGGTGCACAAATATGAAGATATGTACTGTCATTGCTGTATGTCACCCTAATCGTAATGAGTATTAAAGCCAATTAAAATGGAAAAAAGCCACTGAATGATTGATCATTATGGGGTTTAGCGATTTCTCGATTTGGCAGACACATTGAACTTTGTGAATCGTATCGTTTTCACACAGTGATATTTAGTAAGCCTCCAAAAGAGGGCTTAACTCATTTATGCAAGAGCGAATTGCCAAATTGTTGCGGATAAGTTGCTTGATTGAGTATTTCATCGGTTTCAATGAAATGTCTTGGTGTGGTTGCTGCCGTTGTGTTTATGAGCATGAATGATCATATTAATTGGAACTGATTGCAGTTATTACTCGCCAGTACGACCAAAGTAACTCATTGATAATTAAATTTACGATTGAACATGTTTTTTTTAAAATGTAGTGTCACATTATGTTGTAGCTTAAGCAACTAGTATGCAGAATTCCGGGAAATTATTATTTGAGTCTATCGAAACTGTTTCAAATTTTAGAGAATATATACGGGTTTTGGTTGTAATTTGTTTTTGCTTTTTATCACTGTAAAATAGTTCTTTTCGAACCATGTATCCCTATTTTTCAAACATCCGAACCCATCGATTTGTTTAGTTCTTTATGAAAGACCAAAACTTCATTTACAGGCATTAAAGCTAAATTTTTTAACATTCGAATATGTAAACTAAAACTGTCACCGTTCCCATATTTAGTTACTCAACTTTGTGCTTGGTTCTTACGCCAAATGATCTGTCCAAAATGGACAAGCATCCTTAATATTGAGTTTTCGCAATCAGAAATTATGGCTTTTGGTATGGTTTTAGAGGGGCTCTTTTTGACCAAATGGAAATAATTTGAAATTATAATAACCACTCTTGCATAATAAGGATTTTCGGGGCAAAACCCATTGAAAAGTTTTATTTTTTCTTACCAAATGATACGCCGATCCATCGATATTTAACTTTTGTCTTGCCTTATTTGATTTCACAATGTTGATATTCATAATGGAACTTATACTCTACCCCTATAATATTTATACGAATAACACTTTTTATCACTTCTTAAACATTTTTATCACGACTATTTTTAACTTTCATCACTTTTAGCACGAATAATTTAGTTAACGATTGATTTTCGTCCGTTAAGTAAACCATGGCAATCCACGACTTTGCAGTTTTGTAAATTTAGGGGAATCCCCGGCTTTTATGAAACTGGCCATATACATAGCTCTCAATATTCTCAGTCTTTGATAATGCCTGGGTTTTGGAAAAACCTAGATTTTGAAAACCAAGATTTTAAGCCAAGATTTAGTACCCAACCAAAAATATATATCTATATATATATATATATATATATATATATATATATATATATATATATATATATATATATATATATATATATATATATATATATATATATATATATATGTACGTGAGATTCATTATTCTTCTGATTATGTACGAAGTATGACACTTCCTGTCTCAGTGAATAAATTAACGCTAACTTGAAACGTCGATACACATATGCACTAGAGCAGTAGAGCTAGCATTTTGAACTAAATGAATTAATCGAATAAAGAAATGACTCAAATTTTGTTTTTGAATTTATCAAATATGTAGTAGCTCTATGACTGCTGTGTTAAAATATTAAAATAAAAAACTTTTGTTTATTTGTTTTTATATAGTTCGAAATATTTGATCATATTGCCAAGCAACCATCCTTATAACTTCTAATATAACTGCATCATTCGAAAAAATGCGTTACAGAAAAGTTTATTTGTTCTTGCAGTAGGATATGGCGGTTCCCATTTAAGTTTTTATTTTGATAGCGATTCTTTTAGGAGAGTAGTTGCTCCTATATACTTTTCCGAAGTTAATTCCAACGATTCGATGGTTTTAATGGAAGGGTGCATCAAGTCGAATTGGAATGGTATACATAATTTATATTTTGAGGAAAAGTAAGAAAACTTCAGTGAGTTTGAAATGCGATATATACTCGCGCCGCCACTACATATATTAATAAACGTTTGTATTTAGCGTTTATATCCTTTTATATAAAAACCAAAACATTTTCATTTTGTATTAACAACGACGATAATGCTAGAATTCTGATACGTTTACAACTTTCTATTGTTCCTTATCAATATTTTCATTCGTACTCTCGTACATACCAAAAATAAAAATTAAGTTATTGTTTTTATCTACATTCCTTTCGTCTTCTTTTCATCTTGTCGTCGTACGTACAAATTCATTTCCTTGAGACAAAAAAAGAAAAGTCAGACGGGAAATATTATATCGAACCACAAAAAAATGTTGAAATTAAATTAAAATAAATGAATAGAAATGTTCCTTTTACGACGAAATATAAATGTCCCATTCTTCCTGAAATTGTATAGTATGTGCGGGGGCTATATATGATTATGTATTCCCATTACCACATATAGCTTTTCCAGAAATTTATTTAAAATGTATATACGAATAAGTATGCATGTATATAGACGAATTATGATTTCAGTATATCAATAGAATCGAAATATTGTCGAGATGTAAATAAACGATAGATGGGCACAAAAAAAAAATCAAGTATTTGAATGGAGCTTAACGAAAATTGAGGATTATAAAAACCAAATTCACCAGAACTCACCCTTCAAATATTTATAAAATGTATGTTGAATTCTTGATTGTTATGGATACTCTTTGCGTATTATCCCCATCGTTATGATTTTATTCCGCAGTTATCAATTGTTTTTCCATCTATTATATGTAAATGTCCTCGTATATACCATCATTTGAGGGTTTCTTGTTTTTTTATTTGTTGCTTTGCTCAATTTTATCTATGTGTGTCAGCAAAATAGCTCTGAAAAGGAGTTAATACGTTTGCTTTCGATCTTGCTGCCGCCGTCAAAATCGAGAAAAAAGGTTGGATTTATAAACAATTGAACTATTTCGCAATCTGCTGAATATGTAGAAAGTTTGTGACCATTGTGTAGCAATAATTTTAGTTTGTTATAGAACAAAACTGTATTTGATCAAAATATTGTAAAATTCGGTTTAACGTTTTAGATATAAGTACGTTGATAAAAAATATTAATTTGGGAAAAGGTGATATCAGCAATTACATTCATATTACATACACACATGCGTAGAAACAGACTTTTCATACAAACTGTTTATGATTGAAGAACAGTTTAGTTTCAAGAGTTTAATAATTGAAAATAGCCGCACAATAATTGAAAATAGCTTGTAAATTGAAAAACCAAAATTGAAGAACTCTTTAAAAGAACCGAACAGAAGTACAGAGTTTCTATATTGAAAATGATTTAGCAAACTATAGGGGCAATTACAGCTATTGACCATTTATGTGTCTATGCTGTAGTCCTTTAGGACGGCCACCCTTACCTATAGGGGCAATTTAGTTAATCTAGAGCTGAAAAATATACTTAAACCTATAGATATATATATATATATATATGTATATATATATATATATATATATATATATATATATATATATATATATATATATATATATATATATATATATATATATACATATATACCATTTCCGCTGGCGCAAAACGAATGATCAAATACCAGCAGATGAAAGGTGTCTTGGGATGTGGTTAGCCTTCTGTGTCTGAGACTAGCTAAGATATATGTACCATATCTCAGTTCACACTATACACTCGGTAAATAAACCTGTTGACATTTCAATACGCAACATCTCTCTATATGTACCACTCAGTATCAAAGCGTTTGTTGAAAGAATCTCATGTCTTTTACGCTTGGCCAACTGATCATACTTCTTTGACCACGTCTCATTTAACAGAAGAATCTAGAATTCGTTTCGAAACTAGCTAGATTCATATATAGTATTGAAGCTGATTAAAATCTACCAATCGAAACCCATCAAATATGCTATCCATTGCAGAATTTTAAAGTATCGAATCTGTCACATTCGCCTTTTTGGTACTAAAATTTTCTACATTCTAGTTTCTATTAGACAACAATATGATAATTTCTGAGAAGACCTTGAATAGACCACATCTGCACTTATGTTTCATATTCTTCGATTTTTTTTGGGTGACATGCATTGTAACCTCACATATAACGAATTTAATTTCAACAGAAAAGTAAGCTCAGCCAAAGTAAGAGTTGAAATACAAATTTGGTATTTTATCATCGAGTTTTTGTCTACTTCACACCACATATCGTATTATCATGTTGCTACCTGTATATAACAAAACAGAGGACTTACAATGACTAGAATACAGCATCAACTTCAACTTCCTATGAAGAAAAAGACCTCCCATAGATCTAGATTATAATATGCCAAGGAATTCAAGATAACACTAATAGCCGTGGCTGTCTTGCAGTATGAATTTGATGCTTGGAATACTTCATAAGAGTTGATAATGTAGTCAATGTTTGAATGTATGGAGTTTCTGATGCGGTTTATGAACTGAATAAGAGTTGGTATCTGCAGCGGAGTTGATAATATGATCTTGATGATAACCTATGTAGAGTTTCCGACATCACAGACGGACAACTGATTAGGGTTTCTGGTGTCGATATATTATTTAATTGTTTTGCAAACATTTAATTTCCTAAAAGTACAGGCTAGCCCTTCAGAAAATATGGTTGCTTTCGATTAATTTCAAAAATTTTCAAATAATCCATAGCTCTGCCTAAAACTGATCACTATCAATACTATTGAGCCGTGTTTTATTATGTATTGGACATTTGTTCGACTGCTGATTCCGATTAAACGCAAATACATATAAAAACTTTGTAAATATTTTAATAATTACTTTTGTAATTTTGTATTACATTTGCGTATCAGAATTGTTCATTGAATTTATTCCCACTATTGCCGTTTCTTGATCCTTTAAAAATTCTGTGTTTCAAGTTACTATAATAATAGCATGTACATATAGATAGGTCGTACATATCGTCATATCCAGCTCCCGATTTTTCACTTGCATTTACCTTTTTTCTTTCTCTACGGTAACAAGTTCTAATTTTAGAAATGTTTCACTTTAATTGTTCCACTGGTGCATCTGTATCAAATTTTTTGTGTATTTCGCTAATAATTCCTTCCACCTTTCATTCGAAGGAATTTATTTTAACAGCGTTCACTGTTGCTTTGCAATAGCTCATTTTTTCTTGTATTGTTTTATAATATCCATTCGTAAGTATTTGGTACCAACATTTTTTTTTGATTATAAAATCCAGTAGCTCCAACTACTTAAAATAAAAACAGTTTGATTTTACTTCAACTTATAGATAACCATTCAAATTAGTTGATAATCTACACAAGAAACGATTATATTTTTCTATAGATACAACCAAGTTGATCAACATGTTGAATGCTTTATGAGCTGCTTATGGTGCTAAAAAAATCTAAACCCACTGAACTGTATATGATCAACTTTCCTGTACAAATCTTACTATTTTGGATTTATCAAGAAATTGGCAGGTCCATTGGTCGTGAATCATACATAAGTGGTTGTTTTGAAAAAATGGAACGCAGTCCACTTAACGTTGCACATACCTCTAATACTTTCCAAAATTTTTATCTGGTGAGCGAAAGCGTCTATTTGGATATATTTGGGTGAAAATTTATTTTTATTAAATTTAGCATCAATAAGTTTGTAGAACTCCCGGTAAGTTCACAAAGCGAGAGGTATAAAATACGATAATGCGGAATTGATTTCCGACGGTTTAACACAGAAATGCTCCAGAACGCTTTTCCGCTGTCAATCGACGGTTTTTTCGAGGTTTGGATCAGACCAGATTTATCTCCAGTATCGATCTAAAAGATGTATCTTGAAAATCCATTGCCTTTTGACGTGTAAGATGAAACCACGTTTACCGTTCTTATATCAATTAGTCGTCCGTTATATATCAGTTCACAGTGATGTCGTTTGGGCTCTGCACATCAGTTGCACGAGTAGATTTTCATATATCCAGATGATCAGTGATACCGTGGATAATCACATCGAACACTTCGAGTTGACTCTGAAAAAGGCAAATCTATTAGCAATTTTCCGGTATTATGCGAGTCGCTTAGGGGTAGTGGTAGGGAGACTACTTTTTCAAATTGATAAATATTGGGCTGTAATGCCCAATCGCATATTATTACTTAGACTGTGCCCGAAACCTGTGATAAAAAATCGTGAATTAATTATTTGACATTTACTTGATAATACCGAACACACCCAAATTATTCGAGTCTATTACTATGATAATTTTTGACAGCTATCGAATAATTTGTGTACGCATGTGCAACATATGATTGATGATGAACGTGACATTAAAAGGATTATCGCATCCATTATTTTAATATTAATTTTTTTAAATTTTCTGTGCAATTTATTAGTTGTCACAAAAAATTTGAGGTTATGAAAACTAAAATTGACGTATGAGGTGGGGAGATTTATTATACATTTCGGACAGCATAATAGAAAATCGTGAATGTAGGGGAATACTTATCAAACATATGGATGTCAAAAAATTAATTCACGATTTTTTATCACAAGTTTCGGACACAGTCTTAGTGTATATACGTGAAAATCTCAAGAATAATAAAAATTTGCAAAATCAATTTAAAATTCAGAGCAAATTTAGTTTCGCATTTTGATTGTCGAAATTTGACATATTTAAAGTATTTCTTGAAAGCGTAACTTTTTAATAAGCGTGGTAATGAGTATGAGGATGTTGAAGAAGATTTTTAATTACCGCTTTAAGATCTTTCCTATACTTAACGTTCAAACTCGGCAACGAATTGGATTTGGCATATTATACCAATCTTTGAATTCCTCTAAAAAAATTTTTGAAATCACAAAACCAACTAAAAGCTAAAATAAAAAAATATCCTTCAAAATTCTGAAAAATATTCTAAATTTGAATATGTTTCACAAAATTTAGATTCTTAATTTTGGAAGATATTGTAAGATTCAAATGTTCAGTGCAAAACACTTCTTTTAAAATCGAAAATATTTTAAATATTTTTAGGAATTTAAGAAGTTTTCTAATAATATGAGAAGTTTTAAAAATGTTGATCAATTTTTGAAAATCCGATGAAAATTAATTCATCCAATTTTTAACAATTATTGGTGACCTCTAAAAGTTTCCGGAAATAGGTTAAATTTAAAATTTTGTTTTATTTTTAAAAAATTTGTTTGTTTTTTCAAAATCGAGTTAATATATTGGGTAAATTTTAGAATTGTTAACGTAAAATTTCCATCTCGCAGCCATTAAATATCATTTAATGTCAGATGTTGCTAACCTTCCAAACCTTGTAATGATCACTGCGACGTTGATCGTTAAAAATCGTGGGGACGACTTACACGCTAGAGATGTCTCATTAAGAAAAATGTTCAACAAAATGTATACGCCATAACTAAATCAAGTGCGAATGTCTTTCGTGTGATAAAAACCAAAACTTTCCCATTCTCGTCGGCTACTTCATAAGCCACTTTATCAAACGGCCTTAAAATACGTCCTTTTAGAAATTTGTTTGCCAATTTTGCAGAGTATTTATTGGATGTATCGCTTAATGTAAAGTTACGAATATAAACTGTTTCACCTACGCTGAGACGATGTTCTCGGCTTCTTAAGTTATATCTACTGACATTTTTCTGGTATGCAGCTTTTAGATGAGCTAAGATATATTGTTGTGCTTTAGTCAATAAATCAGATTTGAATGCGACCTGCAAACTGTTAGAACTAATATGTTCTAGTTCTCGTAACAATTCATAGTTTGAGCCGTGATACATAATGTTTCCCGAAAACCAGAATATGAGGGCTATGTCTTTTAACCCGTTGAGTTATCTACAACATTACACAACGCGGACGCAATCTTATGCAAATGAACATCCCAGTTTTGATGATTCTCACCAATATACGCACGAATTGCCTCAAATATTGACCAGTTAGTTCGCTCAGACACGTTGGGCTGCGGATAGTATTTTGGGGTAAACATATAATTGATATTGTCTTTAAAATAAAAAAAATTAAATTAAAATTGGGCGGATTACTCCAGCACTCAAACTCAATGCCACTACTAATGGACCCACGGTGCAATACCCGGACAAACACATATACTTACACGTTAAAAACACCCAACCGTGATTTTTCGTCACCACCGGGAATCTAACCCGAGACCTTCGAATAAGAAAGCAAGTACGCTATACTTACTGTGCCAACGAGGGCGTCAAGATTGTATTTACTCAAAAGACTCTTTAATAAATTCGACTCAAACTGTCACTCATTATCGGAGACGAGGCTTTCACGGACGCCGACAATTGTAAAAATTTCACGCTCTAAATATTCCAGTAGAATAGCAGCGGATGCTTGTCGAATAGCTTTAACACTTACGAAGCACGAATTGTTCTAACACAATGTATTACCCTGTTAAGATCGTGGATAAAGTCCTAAAAAGTTCACATAAACTCTTTGCCACGGTCGAAATTCTACAATTTGTCGACCCATAGTAGAACGCAAAATATAGTTGGGGCTCTTACATGTTTTACACGTGGCACATGATGAAATGTGTTTCTTGACATCACGATACATACTTGATCAATCAAGTGTCTCTTCAACCGATCTAAGGTCTTAGCAATTCTCAAATGTGAGGAAGCATTGTGTGCTTGTTTAATTAATGATATGCCTAAAGGATCGGGAACTACTAACTTCCATTCAGGATGACCGGAAACGGAATACAGTAACCCGGTGAAGTATTAATAAAAACCTTTTGATCTCGTACCATCAAATTAATGCAAATGGGCAAAGCGTCAGGTACTAAATTCTTACTACCTTTACAATATTCAATTTCAAAATCGCAACCCTTGAGCTTCATACTCAAGCGGGCTAGTCAACCAGAAAGGTCCGTTTGTAACATAAACCACTTCAAGCTCAAATGGTCAGTAATAATCATAAAAGGAAGTTCCGTAATAGAATAATTACGTTGTGCCGCATTCAATTTCTGCTACATATAGGCTATGTGATTCTCTGAACCAACGCCACTTTATTGGAAGAAGACGCTTCCCACTTCTGTCGTACTAGCGTCGCACTGGATATAAAAACTCTTATTGAAATTCGGGTTTAAGCGCGTAAAACCGAATTAAAGGATGCTTGAACACCATCATTCCATTGGCATATTTTGCTTTCTTCAGTAGCTCTGTGAGAGGAGCTGCAAGAGTAGAATAATTACTCATGATAAATGGCCGATATCAGCCCGTCACCACCAAGAATCTTTGTATATGACGTACCTTTCTAGGGCGTGGGAATTCGCAAACAGCACGAACCTTTTCAGGGTTAACCATTAAACAACCATCACTAATAGTCCAAGCAGTGAAGCTCTTTCAAACAAAATTTGCTCTTCTCAATGTTAATAGTGAGACCGACCAATTTAAAGCGATAAGCGACATCGCATAAAAGGGACAGATGTTCTTCGAAAGTTGCTGAAGTAATCAATAGATTGTCTAGATACACAAAGATGCGATCGTGTAAGTGATATGGGATGGTCTTATGCATCAGACTGCACATGGTTTGGGCTGCATTACACAACGCAAACGGCATATCTACAAATTGATACAAAGATGATTTCTTCGGCAACTCCAAGGTGGGGCATCCTGTCTAATTCTTCGTACATTTCGTTTTGAATAGTTTCGTTGCTTTATTGCGAGTGAATTTCCGACATCTATGGTGTGTGGTACCAGATGTGTGCTAATCCTAATTTATTATAACTTGGGATCGATTACAGAAGCGAGCTGTTGATTCTGAGGAGATGTTAACATTATGGTATTGGAATTACTGGAATCGAAAATGGCACTAATAGTAATTGGCTTTCCGATCATAGGTTTTAATCCAAACACATTCCAAAAATCGATGCCCAAGTATAAGGATTGTTTTAAGCTGGGAACTATAAATAAATTCATATCTCGTTCAATATTAAGATATTTAATAGAAACGTGGACGTATCCTTGCATCTTATGTTGTGTTTATAAATTATAAATGTATTTATAAAGCCTACTTTTGCAGTATTTGATAGCACGACTAATCCTTGGATGTGTTAAACGAAGATTAGGATTAATGCGATGAATTGTTTTAATCGATACTGGTTACACTCGTCCTATAGAAGATGATTCGTTATATTGGGATCTCAGGATTGAATTAGTATGATAGGTTTCGATTATTGCTATTGACGGTGATTTTTGGATTCCGGATGGATGTTGGGACCAGTCTCCGCTGTATGTGCTGCGGAGACTCCATTCATTAATATTGTAACGCGTAACTTTTGGGTTTCCTATGTATTCTTCACAAATAAGAAAACTCAACCTACAACAAATTTCATTTTAATTCTTCTTTTGTATTACATTATAAAACTTATCTTATTTATACAAAAAATAATTAAGTGCTAAACTGTTTTTTCCGCATAAAGTAGATTTTTTGCCGACGGTGGTCTTCTCCGTTTTCAAAATCATGCAGGTCTGGCTTACGCGTACTAACTATAGAAAAACATAAAAAAAATAATATTATTAATTAGCAAAAAGTAACAAAATAAATTATCACAGCAGAAAAATGTGTTAATGAATCCACGTCCCTTCATCCAGATCAAATTCTGCTCATATTCTCGGGTATAGTATTAAGTTATTAAGTTGGGCGCCATCTTCCAATTTGAAGAAAACCCGTCACGCGTTTTATTAATTTTCGGCTATCTCACAGAGCGAGTCTAAGACAGAGGGTGGGTTTCTTGAAGCCGTGTCCTCGAGATCGGATTTACATCCTAAGAAATCAAAGCCGATCTCTCTCCCAATCAAATCAACTAAAATGGCGAACAATACGCCCATTTTTGTCTTCTTTGAGTTGAAATATATTTAACTTTGAAGAAAAAACTCGCAGACGAACTTAATCACACAAAAATTCTCTTTAACACACAAAAATTAACTCAGAGTGAGAACGGTTTTGATTTCCTAGAATGTAAATCCGATCTCGGAAGGACCCGACAAAAAATTTAAAACTCAAAATCGAATTGACAAAACAAATTTAAATACACGTAGATTATAGAGATATAAATAAAATAAAATATAGAGATATAATTATGTAAAAAAGGTCAATAGTAAATCAATTTTACTGCAAAGTATTGCCACACACTAATTAGCTGATATTAAGTAAATAACCGAGGAAACTTCTATTTAGTAAAGGAGTTTACTTACCCGGAATCTTTCACACAGTATCTTACGGTTTAATTATATTATTTCTATTTTTTTTCACCACTCGGTTCAGCGGCTTCCGTGGTCCATGTATACTAGCGGTATATTAGGTGTTCTGCACGCGGTTTCAGCAGTGTCCGTGATCCATATATCGTTCCTCAACGGTGATTTAGATCAGCAAGTTGTTTCAGCACGGTCCAACAGCGTACATACACACGCTCAAAAGGAAATAATCATCTGAGAACTCAATTGCATAACCATCCAATTTATTCAACCACTACAGACATTGGTAACAATATCTTAAACATATAATTTTTTATTTTTTCACCAAACAAATTTTAACTAGGCAATACAATTTTAGATAATATAATTTTTTTTTATATATATGTATATATATATATATATATATATATACAATATATATACACAAAATAAATTATATTTATTCAAAAAAAAAATAAACATTTATATTCATCCAAAAAAAAAGTATGTCCATATATTTTGTTACGGGTTTTCTGCCTGCACCATCTCGAGATGTGTCTTGTTTGAACTCCAAAATTCAGTCTCCGCTTATCACTCAATAATTTTTTACATTCCACTTATCGCTCGTTCTTTCTTGCATTCGTTTTCTCTCGGTCAGCAATTGGGTATTGGAGAATGGGGAAATCATGGTTATTTACATATGTGTCTATTAGTTACAAAAACCCCTAACTCCAAAAAATAAAAAAATTGATGTATAGATACCAAACGATAGGCTACTTTTGCTATGTGTTAAAAAAATAAAAAATTCACAAAAATGAGTAATTCCCCGAGAAAAATTGGTTTCAAAACTGAATTTAGTTGTAAAAACCCTAACTCATTTATAAATTTTGTTTCAAAAATCAACAATACCTTATAAAAGTCAAAATCAAAAACCATCAATTCCTTCATATTGAAATACTACGTGTGTAATATCATTTAGAAAAACCCGCAATTCCTGGAATTTTTTTTGCTCCATATTGATTTTTTTTAACTAGTTTTAACGGTTTAGGTAGTGTTTATTAGTCAATCTGGAAAAATTGTTCTTAAGAAACAGAAGTGCCTAACTGCCTATTAAATAAATTTATTAATGTAAAATTATTGTTCAATAAAGATCGTAGTTATGGATAGTGTCGGTAACGTAATGAAGATTAATGAAATGGGATCTAAACCACGAAAACGCGTTTTAAATAAGAGTGATAGGGAGCGGGAAGAAGAAAAGAAACTCAGGTAAGTTTTATCGTTTCAAATGTATATATATATTTCGAGGGTTTAAATAAACTATTGTCTAAATAGATACACCATGAGAGAACTTCCTAAAATGACGCAATGTCGACATGCTGGTTCAACCTTAAACTGTTCTAGTTTAAATATGAAGGATGCTTTAGAATTTTCTAAACCATTTTATCGTTCAAAAAATAAAATAGAACAAGATGAGTTTATTTTAACATGCAGCGAAGTAAAACAACCGAATAGAACCAACCGCAAGAAGATTGGATCTAACATCATGAGAGCGATATCCACCAACCACTACGTTCGAAAAACAAATGGTGGGCTCGTAAGGGTTTGCCAAAAAGCATTTACAGGCATACTAAATATCAGCAGATACCGAAAAACAGGTGTGTGTAAACGTTTTTTCAATACACGTTCTCTGCCAATGGAAACTTGTGGAGGTGACCGTGGCAGTAAAAAATTCTTACTGAAAAAAATGCCGTGAAAACATTTATAAAAACATTTAAACCCGTGGACTTACACTATTGCCGGTCCAAAAATGTTGGTCGTCAATACTTATTAGGCGATTTGTCCATAAATCAAATGCATCGGATCATCCTAATCAATTGCACGTTAAAGCAAGTTATTTTCGGCGGTTTTTAATACTTGCTTTAACGTTGGATTTAAGGCACCTTCCTCCGATAAATGTTTTACCTGCCTAATGTTTATGGGACAAATTAAAACGGCAACGGACTCAAAATCGAAATCCAACATTATCATCAATAAAAGAGTGCATAATCTGTGAGCCAAGAGCTTTTATCAACTGGCAAGAGAAGAAATCGATGGGATGCTAGCCATGTCCTTTGATTGCCAAAAAAATATGGTGCTCCCAAAAGTACAGGATCAGGGTTCTTTTCAAGACAATTGTACTTGTACAAGTTTGGTGTTGTACAAGGTTCATCAAAATCCAGCCTTCACAAGGACAATATGTATCTATATCTTTGGCTTGAAAATGAGTACATGATCCAATCAAATTGCTTCTGCCTTGTACCATTGGCTAAGCTTAAGTTCATTCGAAGTTAAAAAAAATTCTACTGTAATGGGAATGCTCTCATTTTGGTTGAAGCAAGTAACTTTTATATGATTTTTATTTTTATAGTTATTTTTTATTTTTTTTTTTTTTATTTTATTTTATTTAATGTGGTTATATTTTGATTTTTGATTTTATTTTTATTTTGTCTAATTCTATTTTTATTTTTATTTTTAGTCTTATTTCTATTTTTGTAACTTTATATGTATGAATCGTGGCTCCGTGACATTTTTTTTTTTTAAAAATTAGGAGTTCACTAATAAAAAAAAAAAAAAAAAAAAAAAAAAAAGTGGCACCATCCCATGTTACTGAGGTCCAAGTAATTTTTCCGGTTCCTGGGCACTCTTATATTCCACCTGACAGAGTATTTGCCCATACAAAAAAAACTAAAGCTAAAGCACGGATAATAAAGCCATATGAATATTTTGATATCTATTCTGAGCGTGGACAAATTATTCGATTAGGATCCGCTACGTGTCTGGTAAATGACTGGAAAACACAAACTGCAGCATGCAAACCAACGAGGCAATGGTATTTCAAATTTAATAAAGCCAAAAGATTCATTATCACCAAAATGACGAATGACGGTATTAGTGCGCAGGCAACAAAATTATAGGTCAGATTTTGGAATCGCCAAATCGGTCCTCAAAAAAGGAAAACGAATAGGGTAAATACAGCCTAATAAAATTAATATTGGGGTGCCGATGTCACGGCAAAAAATGACGACGTCACGAAACTACTCGTAAGACATTTTGGACCAAATTGGAATGAGATGGACGAACTCAAGTACTACAAATCCGTTCTTCGATTTGAGCCCAACCTAAATACTGCGGTTAGTGAGGAGGCCCTAGAAAGTTTGGATACCGAATGCTGCCACGAAATTTGAAATTTTTATATTATTTGTTCATATAAATGTACTGAATTGTTTTATTATTTATTTTGTTATTTTATTTAAATTATTTTGTTTTATTGAAAAAATAAAATGTATTTTTAGACGGTAATACTGGCTTATTATTTTCAAAAATCAACAATTCCACAATAGTTGCTTTCAAGAGTCATTAATTCCCATAGTTACCTGCAAAACTCGATAATTCCAAAACAATTTGTAACAAATACACTATTTCCCACTAAAACTAGATAAAAGTTAGGTTCTAATTCGGTTTAATTACTAACGACTAATAATCAATACAAACAAAGTGTAAGTTTATTATATTTGGTTTGATAAATCAAAGCCATCTTAATATATAAAGCCTCCATGTTGAGCGTTATTTTCAAACGAGCTTTTTTTAGTTAACCAAAAATTGTGTAATTTACAAAGAAGTCTATGCAATCCCATGGCAAAACATACAAACTTATTTTGAATTGTTCAAATGAATAGTGAGAGCTTTTAATATTTTATTACATAAAGTAATAGCAAAGAAGGTAATAGATAAAGAATTGAATTAGGTGATGGCCAGGGTTATTTTTCGAAATTATATTAATTAAACATAATTTTTATGATTATAAAATTGTCATTAATTTAATTTATTTGCGCTTTTAAATTTGTATATACAAATATATATGTGATATATTCTAATACTCTCTTTCAATATACTGCATTCACTCCAACACAGAAATAAAATAGTTCGATTCAAAATCTAAACATCGAATAATATGTATAAAAATTATGATAACTACGATAAATTAAAATTTAGGAGATTAATCGGATAAACGCTGGGAAATTTCTCATTAAACCAAAATAAAAATATTGATCGTATCGATCAAATAAATGATAAAATGTTGTGTTTTGTTTTGAAGGTTACAAAAGGTTACATAATTTGTATAAAATATGTCAATTAGGATTAGGAGAGGGACAATTTGATCACGCTCTCAATATTATTTTTTATGCGATTACTTTTTGTTGTTTATATGAAATAAAAAATCGTGTTCATATATTTTTCTCGTTTGTTGCGTTGTTTTATGATCATTTTGTTTGTTCCGTTTTTTAAAAAAACATTGATGTTTTCTTCTTTTGGTTTATTTGTTTGATGGGAATAAATTATTTTGTTGGTTATGTCAAAGCCATCTTAATAAATCAAGCCTCCATGTTCAAAACAAACTTTTATTAGTGAGTCTAAAATGACAAAAATAATCTCTCTCTTCATACATTTTATATGGAGAGACATGATTTTCGTTTATAGAAATATTTGAATGAAAAGTAACTCAAAATTATAATTTTTTGAAATCAATTGAAACTATAAACATTGGTTTTCACCTGACTTGAAGGATTTTTCCGTGGGGTTTTCCATTTTATTGTATTAATTAAAGGAAAATAAGATATTTTATTCTCTAATAAAGCTCAAATAGAAATAGAATACAAATTTGTAAGAAAGGGACATTACAATATTTGTTGTATAACAGTAAATTAGTTCGAACACTTTAAATTTTTAATTTTCACTTGATCAGGTACGTAACAGTTTTTGACTAAATGCCGTACAACTGTGGTCTAATTCTATAAAAATAAGATAATTTGAAAAAACGAAACATTCAAAAAGTTTACACAAAAAAAATTTACACAATTTCTATCTTATTTAGGCTAAATGGGATTCTATAAAACAAAGTAGTCAGCGTGTAAATTTTTTCTTTCTGTATTATTTTATCGTGTCTAGGTCTAACCACTTTGAGTGTTTCGTTTCATAATATAATATAAAGAGTAACAAGGACAAATATGGTTTTATTTGTTCGGCACTTCTTCGTGAAATTTAAGTTTTAAATTTTTAATTTTTATCCGTGAAAACGAACTACACAAGATAAATTGTATGTGTAATTTATTGACGTTTAATATCTTACCCATTTTTTAATTTATCTTGGTGTAAAGTTATAGAATACCATTTTAGTATGAAAACGTGTAAAGTACTCGTTTTCGCGTTTCCACGTTATCTTATGCGTTATAGAATTAGGCTACTGGTCACCTTATTTTTTTCACACTCTATTTAAACATTCATTCATAGGTCACATTTAATTATTACGTTATGCACAGTGTACAGTTCTCAGAGAGACCACATTATACGTAGTTTCATTTTTTTATATGCACTTATTTATGAATTCATTTGTTTATTTATAATTATGTATATAAACTAGATTACTTAGTATAACAATACAAATTAATGATTTTATTGTTATTAATTATATAATTTTATGAACTTAATATGTAGAACATGGTACATTTTAATATTAATTTAAATAAATAAATATATAAGTTTAGAAATATAAGTGCCCCACATACATAAAAATGAATCCTAACACATGTAACATACAAAAAATAAAAATTCAATCGTTAAATCTGTATTTATATTTATACGATTTTCCAATCGCTTCCATTCAAACCACTTTGACCTAATAAAATTTCACATTAAACTAAATCTCAATTGAATCATTAAATTTATTTTCTATATTTAAATTTCCAATTACCAAATCCTTTACAATAATATATATGCACATATACCAACCAAAAAAAAAATCCTAAAAGCTCAATTTCGATTTAAAATATCATATCAATAAAACTCCACAATCGTTCGTTCATTCATTCGTTTGTTCGCTTCGTCTCTAACTGGAATACAACCAAAAACAAAAGCTTGAATTTCAACTTTGTGTATACATGTATGTATGTATGTTTGTAGAAGGAATCGTATGCATCCAATTTGTTTATGGTTCGTTGTTGGTGTTGTTGTGTACTGAACATTTTTCGGAAATAAAATGAAAATTTTTGAAAAGCTTGTGCAATATGGGAAAAGCTTTACCTTTTTATTTTGTATATTCGTATATGGGTAAATAATGTATAAATGTATGTACGAGTATGTATGTATACATCTCCATATCAAGCCATTGATAAAAAACCCCAATCATAAATATGTATTGTACTGTGTACTCGTTTGTGTACACAAAACAAACAGTTTGGAACTTTATTTCTTGTTTATGATATTTTGTTGTTGCTGTTTGTTCGTTTTCTTGTTGATAACAAATAACGATTGAAATGTTATTGTTCATGCTAAGTGAAAAATATTAAGAGGGAAAATATACCGGAAGAAAAAATGTCGAAACTTTCTTGTACATTTTGGATTTTTTTGCTGTTGTAGAAATCTATGTACATATGTATGTTTGTTTGGTATTGTTGTTCGGGATCTTTTGGGTCAAGTATTTGATTTCCTTTTTTATTGTGAGTGTGTGTGTGTGTATGTGTGAGGAAATTTGAAAAAAAATTAGTGGAAAACGTTTTAAATTATTCTTTGTTTTACATATACATATGTAAATGTAGGTACTCGTTGTTTGTGTTTGGATAATATTTTAAAGGATGTCATCATCAGTGTTATCAATTGAGATATTTGCCATGAGTTACAAACAGCTCTATAGTTTAAAATTGTAAATTTCAGTTTGTCTAACGAATACTAGGAAATCAAGATGAAAATTGTTACGACAAAATCCTTAGTATATATGAACATATCTATCTATATAGTATATACTACGAACTTCTTAATTATGTATTAGTATTTCAGTCACACATTTTTCGTTATAGACAAACAACATTCATTATTCGAATATATGTATGTATGTATGTATACATACAGAGTTTTGTGTAAATAATAAATTTTGGTTATTTTTAGATTTTAAAAATGATTTGACATTGTCATTGTCGGTCTATTCAACAACAAATTTTCGCAGAATTTAGATCCGTTTAAATTGTGTGTGTTACAAAAAATTGAAGAACTTTAACATTTTTATACATATGTCTGTACATACGAGTACATACATATGTATGTTGAAGAAATTTTACGTAAAATTGTTTAATGAAAAATCGTCATTGTTTCGAAAATTCTGCCATTTGATTGATGGCTATTCCAAGATGTTAGCAGAAATAAGTCTTTTTACGCAACTATATACATACATACACTACTGCACGTGTAAGGTTTGTATTCGATTTGAATAAATCTCTTAAATGGGATCTTTCCGGCAATGATGGAAAGGCAACTATAGAATGATGAATATTGATAGTTTAGTCAAGTCACTTGTAAAGTTCTGAAGAACTAAACATTATGTATTGTAATGTGATGAGAATTATAACATGTAATGGATGGGATTATCGGAAAATATTACATCTGGACATGTAATTGAACAAGGAAATAACAAAATATTGTGGTTGTGAAATAGATAAGGTTGAATGCACAATGAAGTTCAATTTAGGATATGTGTTGTGAGGATATAGAATTGTGCATGGTCAAATGGCTTAGTAATTTAAAAGATGGGATATTTTCTAGGATGTTATCGATCGTTTAGAATAATTTCGCATTGATATACTCAAGTCTCTTGTGACCAGACGCATCTGTCCAAAAACAACATAAAATAGACCCACAATGTAATACCCAAACAATCACACGTACACACACACATACTCATATAATACACACAACGGAGATTTTTTGGTCACCACTATACACTTATTGGCCAAAAATAGCAACAACAAATGGCAAAAGGACATTAATATGGCGACTATTGGAAACAGCTACAGCTATATAAAGGGTTTTCAAATAAAGAGGTTTCATTTTGATATTAAAAAACACGAGTATTTTTTAAGAGAGATCAATGAATGTTTATTTCATTGTACAGAGGAAGGTATCCCATTAACATTTGAAAACGATATCAGTCAAATGGCCACCACGGCTACGCTTGCAGCACCATATCCATTTCATGAAATTTCAGAAATTTTCCAATTTGACAACTTCGAAATTCTTCAAAATGAAACCTCTTATTGCAAAACCCTATATATTATTGTCGTACGATTGTAATTGGCACTATAGTTTCATATGGACACTGTGAATCTAGTCCCATATGTATTCATTTAGTACAAATTTTAACTAATGATCGCAGCCTATAAAGTCAAATATAAAAAAAGTTGATGTGATATCTTGATAGCTACATTGTTAATCAAGAAAAATGAAATTGCCGTTGATTTTGGTGTTACGCTTTCACTCTATAATGAAGAAAAGGAGGTGTTGCATTCCTATCACTCTTATAGTTTTCCACACAATATCATAATTTTTTATCTCAAGATGAACATTAAATAAAAAAACAACTACATAATGCATCGCTATTGTCGACCACACAAGCCACATCAGCGTTTCAACCAATCCAATAACTAATCCAAACATTGTCTATATAGTCTGTAAAATGACAAGAATTAATCATTATTGCTTAGAGCACAACCGATAACTTTTTTCTACAAGGTATAGAAGTCCGTCAGAAGTAGTAAATTAACCCTCCCCATTGACAGTGATAAAGCTAATTACACAAAATAATCGTGTTAGGCGCCGCTACAATCGAACCTTTAACTATGGCTAGGGTGGCCAAACGGTCTCTTTAAAAGAGAACATGTTCTCTTTTTTCATCCCGATTTATCTTAATCTTTCTTTCTTTTTTTGTTTATTATGTTTGGTTCTCTTTTTATTAATTAAAACAGTTTTAAAGGCCATTACTGGCCCCTCACTGAGTCAACAATTCGGCTCCAGCGGTTTCGATCCCGAGCATGGTCTTCATACTGTCTTAGACAATCTGAAGAGGCCAAGTCGTTCTTTACACCGTGGAGCCATCGTCGCCTGCAACGACCTCTGCGCCTACCATATGGTGGTTCTCCTTTCAGAGATCGCTGCACAATTCGGTCCGGATCAGCACGCAGAACGTGCCCGAGCCAGCGTACTCGCTGATATCTTATTTCATGTACAATATCGGGGATCTTCATCAGATCTCTGATCTCGAAATTGTACAGAGCTCGGTAGGTACATGACTCTTCTCTCAAATGTTAGGAGCCATCTCTCGTACTCATCCGTCAGCGCCCAACTTTCACATCCAAACATAACAACGGGCCTGATCAACGCTTTGTAAAGCTTCAGCTTCACGGCACTTGATAAGTGTTTAGATTTTAGCAGTGGCCTTCGAGGATATAAAGAACGACTGCCAGCTGCCAGCCGCACTTTAATATCCTCACCCACACTGTTATTGTGAGTGATAAGAGAACCCAAATATTTGAAACTCCTCACTCCCTCAAACGTGTGGTGGCCACTACTAAAATCTGGTGTGCCATTGTCCCTAAAACCAGAGATCACGCATATGTCGTCTGCATATGCAAGCACCTGATTGGACTGGCGATATAAGATGTTGCGCTGCGGTGTTTCAGTTTTACGAAAGTACTCCAACATGAGATTAAAGAGTATCGGGGACAGAGCATCTCCCTGCCGAACACCCGAGTTAACTACAAAACTTGTCGATAGCCTGTTCTCAACTTTAACACAGCATTGGGACTGCGTCACTGTCGTCCTACATAGTCGTACCAGTTTTGTTGGCATTCCTAGGTATTCCAGGGCAGACCATAAACTCTCTCGATTGATCGAGTAATAGGCCTGCCGGAAATCCAGGAACACCTGATGTACAGGGATGGATGTCTCATAATATTTAGATAGAATCATCCGCAGCGAAAAGACCTGATCGGTGACTGATCGATTCGGACGAAATCCTCCTTGATAGTCACCAACCAAACCCTCCGCTAGAGGAGTGATTCTATCCAATACAATTTATGACAGTAACTTGTACACTGTGCAAAGGAGAGCTATACCGCGATAATTCTCACACTTCAAGCGGTCTCCCTTCTTGAAGATGGGGCATATTGCGGCCACTTTCCATTCGTCAGGCATAACTTCGGTTCGCCATACTAATCGAATAAGGTCGAAAAGACAGTTCAACAAAGTCTCCCCTCCAAATATCAAGAGCTCCGAATTAATGCAGTCCACTCCAGGTGCACGGTTTCATTTCAATCTCTGCATGGCTTTAGTGAATTCCTCATGGGATGGCTCCTCAGTGCAAATCTCCGCAGTCTGTATTAGAGGTGGCTCAACAACAGTCTGTGACGCATGATGGACATCAAGCAGGTCAGTAAAGTGTCCACTCCATGCGTCAAATACTGCGTCGATGTTGACACAGAGGTTTCCGTCCCGGTCCCGAATGGCGGTTGACGTAGGCCTGAAAGTATGGTGCAGTCCAGTAATTCCTTTAAAGAAATTACGCGAACTGCGCTCATTGCTGAGTTGTTGTACTTTCAGAACCTCAGCCTTCCACCATTCTCGCTTCTTCCGTCTACAAATCCGCTTAGCTGCCCTTCTTGCAAGAGCAGCCTTGTTTTTCCTCGCGATTGTGAGACGTTGTTGCACTTCATTATGGGCTATATTTTGTTGCTCAATTGCAAGACGACACTCGTCATCAAACCAATCATTCTTGGGTCTGACTTTCACTATACCTAAAGTCTGTTGAGCAGCACTGACAACCGAAGTTTTCAGTACCTCCCAGACAGAGTTCACGCAGTCAGACTGGTAATTAGCTTCATTAATGTTGTCGCTGACAAGATCCTGATATCGTTTCTTTTGATCTTCATTTATCAAACCTTCACAATCGAAACGTTCCATGCGTTTCGCTGTGTTCCCAGACTTGTACGAAAACTTCCATCGTAGCTTTGCAGCGACCAAATGATGATCGCTGCCTACGTATTTGGTTGCTGACCGATAAGATCTCACACCCTGCACAACCTGAGCCCGTCCTTTAGAAACTAACACATGGTCAACTTGGCTGCGGGAAGTTCCGCGAGGATGTGTCCATGTCTCAAGATATATGTGTTTGTGAGGGAAGAATGTGCTTGCTACTCTAAGATCATGAGCAACTGCAAAGTACATCATTCTCTCACCATTATCGGTCGCAGTTTCGTGTCGGGAGTACGGACCTATGTTTTCACACAAGTCGGTCTGATTTCTGCCAGCTCTAGCATTAAAGTCCCCAATTACCTTTCTAACATCGTGTTCGGGTATAGATCCCATCAGATCGTCCAAGTCATTGTAAAATGAGTCTTTATCTTGGGGCTGGCTGACTTCTGTGGGCGCATGTACACAAATTATCGACAGGTTAGCTAACTTCATGCGCAAGCGAAGCTTACACAATCGGTTATTGACTGCTTGAAAATCCAAAACAGCGTTCTTTACCTGCGGCCCAAGAAGAAATCCAGCTCCAAGATTTCTCCTACGACAAGCAAAGGATACTGTGGTGGTATTCTTGGGAAACATGTTCGTGCAATTTTGATTTACGAGACATGTGAGTGCCCCTCGACCACAGGGGCCCTCTCTCTTTTTAAATTATCTTTATTTTGTAACTTGAGGAATCAATAGCAGGGCCCATCTTCTTCGATTACTATTGAATATTACAGAATATCTGAGATTATTATTGAGTAATAAATGAGTGTAATATTTGTTGCAAACGAAAGATAATGAACTTTTCAGTATAAGCTCTGTGAAACTTAAGTTTTTTTTTATACCTGGCCAAAATTAAGGCTACCAGACATCTTATTTTGAGAAGAACTGTCCTTCTTTGAAAACGAAACTACTCTAATTTAAAAACTATGTGGAACTTTTGAAAAATATGTTTCTAAAACCATAAAACAAAATCAAATTTCTACAACAAACTTCTCATGAGAATTATTTAAGATTATTATACCCGGAAGAACTCATAAACAAACACAAGAAATTAATTTTTTGAGCCGATAACCGTGTTGAAAACCAAATAAATTTTCTCGTAACTCCAGAGATTTTTCTAATCATTGTTAATATTGGAAATACTTTGGATGAAGTTGAACTTTTATTAAAGTCTTCGCACAGTCGGCGAGCTTAGATATTCAGAGAATTTTTCTTATTTAAAGCAATTTCCATTTCCTAGTCCTGAAAAGAGTTCGAATTGGGAACAAAAAAATTTTATTCTGTAATTTGAACTTTTGATTAAATCCTTCGTACATTTTCGATTTTCCAGTGCAAAACAGGGTTGGCAGCCCAAAGGAATACGAGTTAACAACCAAAAAAATGAAAATTTTCTGGATTCAGTCGAATTTTTAAGTAAGTGGCTTCGTAGTTTCGGGGAATCTCAGAAAATCTAATAACTTCTTGAAATTTTGCAAAATCTTCTGGATCCAGGTCTCTCGTGGCTCTGCAAGGCTTTGTATATGTTTGTTATTTAGTTCTAGTAAACTGTCCTTCGTTGTCGTTTTATTGATACAAAAATACCATAAATAGTCTATATACTCGCATGAATTTGTGGATGAGAATGTGAAAAAGGTGTTTTCATTGATGAGGGCTCAATGGACTGACTTAGCATTACATACAATTTTAATACGGTGGTATTCGTAGCTTTCTAACAGAAAATGAAATCTAACAAAGAAGTTTTATTGGCCATTCAAAACTCAAATAAATCTAATTCTTCAGAATCCTTTGATGAATAATTTTAGAAAAATGTGCTACGGAGACAAAAGTTTACCTTCATAAATGCTTTATTCCACCGCTTATTGAAAGCATGAACTTTAATATGCAAGTTTCAAGTGTTATGTTCATCAAAATGAATTTTGAAACAAATAAATTATTTTTAATTTTGCAACAGTTTAGCAAACAATTGTGCCTTCCTTACAGATTGTGAAATATTAGCAACTGAGGACTTAATTATTCGTCGTCTATATACCTATTCAAGACGCTACTCTTACAATTTTGAGCACTTTTTCGTCATTCTCCGACATTAATTTTCTAGACTGTGAAGTACCACAAAATCTAACTACTTCGGTATACCGATGCAGGCGTTAATTGTAAAATTTAATAAGACAAAGATTGAACATTCTATTTTAAGTTTTGAAGCACTTCAATCGGAATTCTTCCGTATTACTTCATAAATGTTTCATGTTAAAATGGCACCCAGTCGAAATATCGTACAACTGGCAATGATCCAGTTCACCGATATGAATTTTAATTTTAACGATTTTATTAGATTTTTGGAAAAATTTGATAAAAAATCAAAACCAAAAATTAGAAATTATATGCAATTGAGAGTGCTGCGTGCAGATCAAATGTTTTCAATGAGTAGAGTTTCCAATTATCCGAAACAGTTTTCGATTATATCACTTTTAGAACGTTCACGTTACGAATCGCCAATTTTCGTCTAGTCTAGTAAAATGTCTAGCGAGTATTTCGTACGCTTTAATAATTGTCAAAATTTAATTGATATTTGAACAAAAACATTAATATTCGGAAATCGCAACGAAAAATATTTCTTTTAATTATTTCTACAATACTGTCACGATAACTTGAAAAATATTGGTGATTTTTGTGGTGAAGATGAATGAAAAATTACCGTCGAAATAATTCCCTAAATGATTTTAAGATAATTTGGGAATAGTTTGAATGCCGGTAAACGGTTTGTCTCGCTCAAAGATCTGTCTTTTTTGGAGAATCTCCTTTTTATGACAAAATTCTTATTTGTAACACATTGTTTATTGTATTGATAGTATATTTGCTTTTTACCTATATTTAATTTTGTTAAAATTTTTTAAATTTATTTATAAAAATCATCGACATTTTCAATTTCAAAAAATGTCTTCTATTTTTCGTTCCCTATTATGGACACCCTAACTATGGCTTAAAGGCAATTATGATCTAAAAATAATTGAAGCTAACCAGGAATAACTGAATTACTTTTTTATTCCGGTCGACCTATGATGGGTAAGAGCTATACAAGGCAGTTCTACAAAATCTTCATATGTCAATTAGCACTGATAAGTTGAGAAATAAATTAATTCCATTGTGCATTACGCAAAGTGGTACAAAACACCTATAACTTCGATAGCAAGATTGATTCATTAAGTGTGCGGTAGTGTGAAGCTTTATATAGTATTAACGAAGATCAAACCGTATTGCAATTGTAAACTTATAGATGTGTGAAATGTAAGGGCGAACATCTAATAAAACCAGTGTCAAAGTCTAGTACCTAGGGTACAGAGTGCAATTATGATACTTTACAGGTCAAACTGTTTATACAATGAAGTGCAATGATTTACAGGTATCTGCCAATTGACCATAACCTTAAAATTGGGATTTGGAACGCTAATACACAAAACATCTAGTTGGAGCAGCAAATGGTGTCTCTGCATTATAATAAATCAATAAAATTAATCACGAAATAATAAAGGTACTTGTATGAGCAGAAGTATTTGCAGGTGACAACTTGGCTACGAACCATAACCATTTCCTTACTATATACTGCCTTCCAAAAGATTCAATAAAAATGGAACAATTTGAACACTTTCCCAATTTGTTATAAAGATAGCAGGATGTGACTACAATGTAAGACAGAAGTAATGGGGATCAAGATTAGCGGCAATCGGAGGCAGAGAGCTATTCAAACCGATTCAGAAAAATAATCTATTTGTGATCTATACCTGTCATCGGGCCAGTAACCAGTCTTAATTACTTTGGGAACAAAGATAGTGAACAGAAACCACCAATATTATACAACAACAAAAATGACTAACACCTTTTTAAATAAGTGGCTACCAGAGAACAGCGAGTGATAATTACTGTCAAATGTATTCTCAGTTGTAAAGAGCGACTTTAAAAATGACAATATTTAATTAATCATAAGTCATAGCTAAAGATACAAATTAGGGCTTAGCATTTTTCCTAATAGCCAATTTTAAGGATTATGGTGACTTAAATTTAGATTAAAATAATGTGAAATCCGATCATTTGTACCATTTATTAGTTCATAATGATCCAGCAATATTAATAACCACTGCGAACACTAGCAACCACTTGAAAATTGAACAGACAACGATAAAGCGGAATATTCAAATAACAAATTAAGCAGCAAATAACTAATTGCCATTTTGGTTGGTTCGTACACTACGCTCTAATTTTTTATTATACATATGGTGGTGTGTTGACCCTTCGAAATAGATCAACAGAAATGTACGCTGCTTTTGTTGTTAAATGTTTAATTTTCAAACAGATCAAATGGCTAAATTGTCTTGTATACAGAGACGCAACTTTATTTCTTACCATTCGATAAGAATTTATGTCGTTGTCATTCCACAATAACCATCAATTTTGCGAGAACTCTCAATAATTCGAAATATGTATGTTGCAAATTGGAGAGTTATTTTCGGCGAGTTTTTTAGTTGTTTGTTTACCTGACAGTTACCTACTATCAGGCGAGTTTTAAATCCGATTACGAGTTTTACTCTTTAGAACTACTCTCGCTAAATTAACTCTCAGATAGACACTTAGCTTTAGACATCAGGTAACAGAGAAATTTAACATAAACATCAAATTAACATGGAAAATAGATATCTTGGTCATGAAATTGGAAGGCAGGAAAGTGTTTGAAAAAAAGGAAGATTAAGGCAAAAATAGCAATGATATCGTCTAGCGGAAGATAAACGTAAGCCAAACACTGCAACTAAATAGATAAAAGAATGACGGCACAAATTAAAATATCAGTAAATATACAAAAGTATGTATCGCAAATATGAGTAATGAAAATCACAGATTATTCAGAGCATTTCAAAAGACTGCTTCAACCGTATTCATCAAAAACTTTAACTGAGGAGGAGGATAGATTCTAAGTTATTCGGAATCGCCATTAAAAATGAGTCTTACAATCAAAAGAGATACATTTTAAAAAGGCACCAGAATATGGATCTTATGTAATCTTGAACTATTGATGCAGCTTCTCCGGTAAGCGAAATTAATGTAGATTGTGAGGCCCTTTGAAGCTTTGGAGCAAATCATCTGATGCGGTGAAATCCGTCAAATTTAATTGCTCACCTAATTTTAAAGCCTCCTGTTGTAGTAACGAGCCAGACAAAGGCAAATTTTTAGGCTGGGCCATTGTGAACCATTTAAATAAAGGCTCATCAAGTTCACCATTTTTGGTGCAAGATGCAACCCGTTTTCGTTTTATTAATCCAAAATTATCAACTGTCTGTAGGATTTTCGATTTATTACCCAAAATTCTTTGTACTTGAGCTTTGCTTTTGAATTTTTCCGCAAGTTTTCGTTGATTTGCTTGCTAAGTTACTATTTAACCAAATCAGGATATTTCTACGTTTATCCAATATTTCTAAATCGGTTCGAAAATAGTAAATTGGGATTAGAGAAAAGTGTGTGTTATTTTATTATCAACTTGAAGAAGAGAAATTTTCTTCCATTAATTATTTCTAATTATCCATGTTAAGAAAAATTTAAACATCGACCGTGGCAGGAACTCGAAATACAAGATTGGGTCACTCGGTCTCTTAAATAAATTTACATGATATGAGTTGAGACAAATTAATATTCACTTTATCAAATATAAAGCTGCTAGACGTCCGGTTTTGGGAAGGACTATCCAAATCAGGCAAGCTCCCGATAGATGTCACATCGTAGAGACCAATTTGAATTTCAGAGAAGAAGGTGATATCGGACTTCCAGTTTCGATTTAGTGGTTCCTTTTCAAAAATAGAACTAGTGTATATAGAATAGTCGTAGATACAAAACACCTTAGATATAGAGAACCAATACAGATGCAAAAGACTAAAATGCCTAAAATTCTAGATATTTTACCAAACAGGTTATATATAAATTAATTTAATTTAATTTTATAAATGAATCGTGTCGGTTTAAAAGTCCAAACATTTACTGAATGTCCCTCTTAGGGAAATAGATTGAAAAAATAGCACAAAAAATATTTTGCATATTTTAAACAAACATGTATCTGAATTAATACCGGCAGCTGTCTAAATGGTATTAGATCACATATTCATTTCCATGCCGAAGAGTTGTGTAGTGGATCTTAAACAGACGGTGTGCTTTGGTATAGAAGAATTCAGTTCGATACCTAGATTATGAGAACTCAGTATACCATTTATTCGGATAGGGATGGAAATTTGGTGCCATCACAAAATTGAGTACGTCAGCGTATAGTACCATAGACATCACTTACTTAGAAAATTAAAGTGAATATGATTTAAATGACTGAGCACATAAAAATATCCATCATTGAATTGAGCAAAAACAAATACCTCCGCATCACTCTCAATTCTGCAACTTCACCCACACATTTGCCTGTTCAACTGTAAAGTAAAAAATAACAAATAATTTTTTTTTTTTACGGAAACTAGATATTCCAACATCCTAACCCATCAGAAACCCTACAAAAAATTACCCAGCAAACAACATACATTTTTTTGTTTTCACGCAATAAAACCAATTCGGCAACATTATACTATAAAACAATAGCATACATAGAAATATTGAAAACGAGTTACAAAAAATGTGTTTAGATAAACCATAAAAAAATTTATGGTTCGAAACAACAAAACATCTTGTATCGATTTTTTGTGTTTTTTGTTCTGTACATAACAACAAGAAAATTGATTTCAATTGAATAAGCACACACACAACACCCAGCAATAAAAAACCAGAACTTTCAATTCAATCCTTCCCTTAACAAAACGCTCGTTCCATTCCATTCCAATCACATCATCAACATCATCGGCACACAAAAAAAAAAAAATTGGAAATAGAAAATTTTAGAAAATAAAAAAAAAAATTGGGAAAATATCTAAATGGATCCATTTATATTCCGCGCAATCTAACAATCTTTGTGTATAAATTTTGGTTGATTTTTTTTTTGGTTCGGAACAAAACAGTCACATACTAAACATACATATCTATCTATATCGCTGTATATCGGGTACATATGGATGTATGTATCTGTACCACTGAACATATCGAGAAACACCAGCGCGATGCGTGCTACTAACTTGGGTACAAAAACAGTCGGTTTTGATTTATACATTAAAAACTATACATATTTTAGCCGATTTGTTCAAACCTACACACATACAACAACAAAAATCATTCAAATCGAACACGATAAAAAAAAATATCGAGAATAAAACCGAATTCCCATAACAAGCCAATTTTGATTGAAATTCGTAACACGGTGGGAGGATAATTTTTCTTATTTTCATTCTGTTGTTTCTTCCCCTATACTCATCTACGTACTTATATACGTATAGCTGAAAACTATCATCTTACTGAGACGTATACACGATGGTAAAAAATAAGCAAACCATTAAAAAGAAAAACGATCGCTAGTTGTAACATTCTAAATATATATACACAACACACACACAATCACACACAAAAAAATCAAATGTATAGAACATTATAAAATAACAGACGGGGGCGGGCGAAAATATATACTCGTACTGGGGAGGGGTCTATTGACAAAAAGATTATCGGCGAGGATGGATGATGAGTTCGTCGATATTTTTCACCCTTTAGCAATTTCGATATAATATTTCTGTCGTAATAATTATACGGGATAGAAGGAAATTTCATTATTTTTTGGTTTTTTTTTTTTTTTTTTTTGATTCCCATTTTCGAGACTGTCACGTATTCTGTTTTCCGAAAAATTTCCGTTACTCGCAAAAAAAAAAAAAAGAAGTGAAAGAAAAATGCTTTTTCCTATTTCGAGAACTTTTTCAATTTTCATTTATTGAAAAATTCATAATTTTTTTTATATTTTTGTACTCTTTATGATTTACTACTTACTATACGAAAGAATATGCCGTCATGTTTCTATTTTTTTACAGTGTGTGATGTACTTATAGTTGTAAATCAAAATGTTGAGCATCTTAGCGTGACAGTTTCGGAAATTTGTAAGTTTCATTTAATCGATTTAAGATAAATTATTATTGGTGATGAGGGGGGAGGGGGTGGCAGTTTTTAAGATTTCCCGCTGTAAGGGTAACTATGAACTATGGCGACCGATATCGATCATTGATGGAATATCAAGAAATTTAAAATTTATAATTTTTTTCTATTCTATTTCCAAAATGTACAATTTTTGCGTCACCCTCTGTGGCCAATCTAATGCCCCTTGCTTTAGAATGATACTTGGAATGGAGAAGTTTCATTCACACTTTTGATGTCCTGATTCATGATAATCGGCTGATCAGTGAACATAATTTCAGTATCTAAAATTATCAGTCAATGCTGTCACTGCTATAGTGCTATAGCTGTGATCGAACTGACAACACGAATTTTATCTGTCAGCAGCAGTTAAATTAAGAGAGAGATTATTGGATCTACATAGCCAGTTTCCTTAGTATTACCACACTAGATTAAAAATGACGTCGAAATACGTTCTGCACCACCATCGTTCGCCTGTTACTGCACTCACTACCATTAAATCAACTTACAACAGCGGGTCCTTTACTAATGGACATTGAATAATTCGATGTCATTTTTACGGTTACCGGTTGGTTAACGACTCAAATTTATGTCAGGAGTTACTGTCTATGGATCAAATCACGCTATTTATAGATAATCATTTATATGTGTCCCAAAACATCGAACTTTGCTGGATCACTTTTGTAATTTATTCATCGACCAATCCGATAATTTGAATGATCAAATCGGGAAATTGCTGAATGTAAGAAGCACTTAATCAATTTCACTACGAGCGACAATGTTGGACGATTTATAGTTTATCAGCTGTCTTTAAATTTCGAGGGACGTTCCCACAAGTGGTCAAAAGTTCTCACAAATTATTGAAAATTTATTGATGAGTACAAAACGGTAGGTCATATGAAAACATGCTTATTCATTCAGGGCTGGTATTGCAAAACTGTATCGGAGCAACTACGTTCATAAAGGTGATCAAAAGTACCAATTAATCCTGTGGTGAAATCATCCGACTGAAGAGCTTTCAACATCAATCGTAAAAGATTTTTACGACAGACTTACCGGTACAAATTCAGCAGTTGCTGCAAAAGAATTTAAAAACAAAATTGTAAAATTAAACGTTTCATTGACATGAAATTGAGAAAGTGATGGTTCAATTCTATTGAACTTATCGATATTGACTTGAAAGAACTTCAACATTTTTCAATGTTAATATCAACCTTGGATTCACCATTTAGATACGAACCAAATTCTTGCAAATCACTCGAATTTATGACTCGCTTGATCTCGTGGCACATTCGGTTACAATTGAAACCAATATCTTCCACAAAATTTGCCCACGTATTGGCAGTCATATCAAGAGACCCTTAGCGTGCTTAACAAGAACACGATTGGGCACCATTTGTTCAACCCTAACGACCCACATGCCGCAACCAATGCTATAGAAAGAGTGCATAAGTTGCGGTTCTGTTCGGTTGCTGTTTATCTGTCGTCTCCGTTAAGTTACTTTGTTGTGCAAGTTTAGAGAACAACCTTACTCGTCGAGAATTGTGCACAGCAACATTGTTCGCTCCATCAAACATTCTATCTGTTATTCTCAAACTGTATTTGCTATCACTTCATTGAATCATAGTCTTGTCCATCTATAAGATGAAAAACTTTTGTATCGAATCGACATCCATACCAAAAGTTTCGAAAATCGGAACTTGGCATTTACCCAGCAAGTTCATTCAGTCATATCTTCGGTTGGAAGGACCAGCATTCCTGTTAATATTAACATTTAATACCTGCAAGGACATATCAGAACTGAAGAGGATTGAATCAGTCACCATTGCAGTAATTGAAATATTGGCTACAACCTGCGTTTCCAACGCCCATCGCAATTCAAATTTAGAGTACGACTAAAAATATAAGAATTAGATAAACAGACTATCATCCGAGTTGTTCAGATGGAGAGTTTCCCGGTTAAATACATAGCATTAATGGAGAAGTCGAACTGTTCCCAAACCATTATACCCTATATTATGCCCTAAAACTCGAAACACCCATCCTCCATCAACATCCACTCACATCAACATTAATAAGATTATACCACGCAGGAAACCATTACAAGTATGTAAGCATTTTGTTGTGCCCTCCCAACAAATTATTGTATATGTACGCCATCGCGTACTGGGCTAGTTAATAACCTCTGCTGTTTTTAGTTTAACTGCGTGCTAAATTTGCATGCCAAGCCCCACGGTTCCGCATTTTCAAGCTACTTTATTTTTCATCACTCATATACTACGCTGATAGCTTTTATCGCAGAGAATAAATGTCAGGGAATATTTTACTATGGATGGTATAATAATTCTTCTCGTCATAATAGTATTTGACAAATACATCAGAGATGGAGCACGAACCTTTATCAATTATTATGCATCTTGTATCTCGCTTTCGAATCATCTTGGATGTGCAGTCAAATGGTTTCGTCAACATCTTGCTACCAGACAACAGTGGAGAGTGTGACTCAGATGTGCAAATAACGATCCACCCACACACCGCAATAATTATTTATACCTTATTTGAGAAGTCAATTACTCCCAGGTTGATGGACATATTCCACAACTCACAAGTGTGACGAATATGTATAACCATGGGAATATTCGCAGATGGATTTGGTGCGTTTTATCTGTAATGACCCGGCATTAAGATTGAGTTTAAAAAACAATTGTCAGCTGCAAATGTTTGCTTCATCATTAATATACTCCTAATGAAAGAATTACCAACTGTAAAATAAGAAAAAGGCAAGATGTGATCTACGGAAACGGACAAGTTCTAGGCCACATCTCATCAGCCCGTTGTAAACGTAGGCATGTGACAATTAACGTTGGATAATTAAATGAGTATAACCTTCTCCTCACGGCACGAATGGAAACAAGGAAACCTGGCCTAGGATTCTGATTAAGTCATTAAAAACACAAGAATAATGAGAAGACGAAGAAATAGATGTATGGTTTGCCTAGGTGCCATTCCTGTATACGTAACGATACTATCCAAATAGCCTAAATTGAGTTTAACATCGAGGCCACAGTTGACCACACAAGTTCACACACAATTTTCATTCATGAATATTTTACCATACACGCAGAATCTTTTTATAATTTAATTAAATGACCCAAGTCGCTATTTGGCCACATGACAATAGTTTGTTTACACCGAAGAAACAAACGTTTCATTGACTTTTAAATCGGTTATCTACATGTATAGATAGCGATTTGTTTTTATAAAAACGATCAGTGTAAAGTGTAAAACGATACATAAATGAGAAAGCAAATTATTTATTTGGGGGTGCCAGGTTCGATTCTCCCGGTGGTGACGAAAAATGACCGTTGGGTGTTTGTATGTAAATATTTGTAGAAGTTAAAAAATTATTTTTCACTTATGTACCTCTCTTGTGGCGATGTTGATTGACTTGTGAGTCTAATCTTCCATAATTTGGCGTTTCTTTGCAATACATTCTCCAAACTCGCATAAACTGTAATGAAGTTAACCATTATGTAGAACTGTATAGTTACCAATAGGATTTAAATTTTATTATTGCAGTATTTTGTAAACGAACATTTCTTTAATGCTACGAATGTATGTGGTGTCCTAAGGAACACAAATAATATAAGTATATAGCAAATAGAAAACGGACAGTCTATAGCAAATTTTTTAATCAGAATTATCAGATGTATGAGTGGCATTATTTCACAAATAATTCAATCTATTCAATTTTGTTCGATATACTAAACTAAACCAACACATGAACTATATATATAAACTGAAACCCTACAGTACAATCGGTAGAGTTAAACATCGCGCATAGTATTTCTTCTCAATTCATATATATCGTATACATTTTTATATTGTATTCATATGTCATGCCAGTCACTTCAAAAAAACTCACTGCATATATAGCAAAAGAAAAAAAAGTACGTTAATATATTTTTTTTTCGATAAAGTGAATAATACATTGTTACCTGTCACAAAATTCATATTGCATTCAAGTTAATTTTTCATGAAAAATAAAAAAAAAACTAACTCTTGAGACTTACCATTTATAATATTATATAAAATACAATTTTTTAATGTTTTATATCCAAAACGATCAATTCCAAAAATATTCTTGACATTTTTGAAATATTAAATTTCTCAAAACTATATAATATTCAAAAGAATATGTAACATAGGTACTTTCAGTATACTGGTGTGCGGGATGGTCTATAAAGTTTTTAAACTCTTTAAAGAGCATCTTTAGGCTAACCGCAAAATATACTTATTCATGTGAGCGTTTTTTTATCCACACCTCCTTACACCCATCCAAACTTATAAAATATATAACATTACGAATCATTTAAAATTTGTCGCTGACACATCGTCATCTACGTCATACATGATATGTTAACGCAATATATCATATTAACAATCTGATACACAATACGTAAATATATATACAAGAATTTCTCACACTTTCGATTCATCCATCTCCTTGTTCCAAAAATTCCAGTTTCCTAAACATATATTACACATATACATATGACTATATGTATATAGCATATATACTTGATAATCCGTCTGTTGAAAAATTAAAACCTTTTTAACAACTTTATACACTTGAAATACAACAAAACTCGATGCTTTTTCCACATTATATTGTTTTTGTGTCGTATAGTAATGTATACGACACAAAAACAACAACAACAACACAAATTTTGAAACATGATTCAGATTTCACATCTCGATGGAAAAAATCTCGCAACAAAGATGGAAATATGACTGTCACAAAGTCACTGTATACGTACTTACAATGCGAATTATTCGTTTTCTTGTTTGTTTGTTTTTTTTTTTTTTTTGCGTCGAGCGACGAGATGATGCGAGATTGGGGTTAAGTATTGTTTTCCCATATTTCTGTGTTATTTGTTATGTACTTGGGGGTGATGGAATGGTGTTTGTATGTGCAAGTGTGTGATGGAGGTGGAAACATTTCATTTTTTTCCCAAAAATAATAATAATGATTAATGACTTTCAACATTTTGAGTCAGTTAAAAACATTTTATTTTTATTTTTAATTAAATATTATACAAAAGATTATATTGTGGAATTATATTATGTATGTACGAGTATGTGGATGTTGTTAAGCCATTTGACAATAAAAATATATATATGCGTATATGGAGAAAAGTACTTTTCCGATTTTCCAACAGATTTTCATGTGATGATAATGATTTAGATTTTCTTTTGAGTGCTCTGTGTATTATGTATGTATGTGGGACTATAATAGCATTAATGTGAATTTTTGTGGTGTTTGGGAATTTCTATATACATATAACATTTATAATATGATTCAGCTATGATGACGTCGGGAATTTTTCTACAACGCCATATTATGTCAGAGGAACGAAAGCAACCCCAAAAACATTTAACAGAATTATCAATATTCTATACTTGCGCGCACAAGTTTTTAAAAATGAATTTAGTACTAAAGTTGTATAAAGGGAAGAATCTGAAGTACCTGGAATAAATTTCCTTAAATGAAAAGGTCAAGCCTTTTTATAAACATGAAATACTCTGTGCGGTTCATTTCTAATGAATTTTTTGGTATAGAGTATGGTTTTTGGTAGCCCCTGCGATCGGAAATAACACCGGACCCGCGCTCTAGTAACGGAACACAAGATTTAAAAATGGCACGTTGAACGTGGAGTCACTTCGGAAACCAGGAGCGTTGGAGGGCCTAATCACGTCAATGAAGGGGTATCTTCAAGAAACTCGCTGGTCTAAAAGTGGGGACCATATGTCAGAGGGCTATACCTTGTTCTATAGCGGAGATGATCTAGGAAATCTTGAAGCTGGTTTTATTTTAGGGCTGCATGTAAAGAAGGCTGTTCTGGATTTCCAAGCAGTCAATAACCGATTGTGTAATCTTCGCTTGTGCATGAATATAGCAAACCTGTCGATAATTTGTATACACGCGACCACAGATGTCAGCCAGCTTCAAGATAAATACTCATTTAACGATGTTATAATGGTAATTGGGGACTTTAATGGTAGAGCTGGCAGAAATCAGGCCAAATTGTGTGAAAACATATAGGTCTGTACTCCCGACATGAACCTGCGACCGATAATGGTGGGAGAATGATGTACTTTACAATTGCTCTCGATCTTAGAGTATAGCAAGCACTCTTCTTCCCTGACAAACAGATAAATCTAGAGACATAGACCCAAACTCGGGGAACTTCCCCCAGCCAAATTGACCATGTGTTATAGTTCCTAAAGGACTTGCTCGGGTTTTATCGGCCAGCAAGCAAATACGTAGGCAGCGATCATCATTTGGTCTCTACAAACCATACGATGTAAGTTTTCGTACAAGTCTGGGAACACAGCGAACCGCATGGGACGTGTGACGGCCTGATAAATGAAGATCAAATGAAACGAAATAAGGATCTAGTCTGACTACGTGAACTCTGTCTGGGAGGTACTGAAAACCTCGGTTATCAGTGCTGCTCAACAGACTTTAGGTATAGTTAAAGTCAGACACAAGAATGATTGGTTTGGTGACGAGTGCTGAGTTACTGTCGAGCAACAAAATATAGCCTATAGTGAATTGCAACAACGTCTCACAATCGCGAGGAAAAATAAGGCTGCTCTTGCCTGCATTACAGCTAAGCAGAGTAATTCACTAAGGCCATGCATTAATTCGGAGCTCTTGATACTCGGAGAAGGTACTTTGTGGAACTCGTCTTTTCGACCGTATTCGATTAGTATGGCGAACCGAATTTATGCCTGACGGATGGAGAGTGGCTGCACTATGCCTCATCTTCAAGAAGGGAAACCGTTTGAAGTGTGTAAATTATCGCGGTGTAGCTCTCCTTTGCACAGCATACAATTTACTGTCCTACATTATATTGGATAGGTCTCTAATTGGTGACTATCAAGGAGGATTTCGTCCGAATCGTTCAGTCACTGATTCTATCTAAATATTATGAGACGTTCATCCCCATACATCAGGTGTTCCTGGATTTCCGGCAGGCTTAAGACTCGGTCATTCGAGAGTTTGTGGTCTGCCCTGGAATACCTAGGAAGGCCAACTAAATTGGTATGATTGTGTAGAGTGACAGTGACGTAGTCTCAATGCTGTGTTAAATTTGAGAACAGGCTATCGACAGTTTTTGCAGTTAACTCGGGTGTTCGGCATGCAGATGCTCTGTCCCCGATACTTTTCAATCTCATGTTGGACTACATCTTTTGTAAAACTGAAACACCTCAGCGAAACATCTTATATATCGCCAGTCCAATCAGGTGATGATGAGAACAAATCTATATGCGTGATTAAACTGAATAGCAACGGAGTGAAGGAAATAGTTGATCCGCTTGTAGTGTTTTCAAGTTTTGTTGAACTAGAGATCAAAAAGTTCAAAACAAAATACATGATCGCTGGTTATAGAGACAATGGCACACCAGATTCTAGTAGTGGCCACTACACGTTTGAGAGAGTGCGGAGGTTCAATTATTTGGGCTCTGTTATCACTCACGATAACAGTGTGTGTGAGGATATTAAAAAGTGGCAGTCTAAAAACCTATCAAGTGAAGTGAAGCTGAAACTGGGAGAGAATAACATCAATTCCACCTCGTATTAAACTATTATATCAGCTTCATTTCTACTGCCACGGTTCTTATCAACTTTTAATTGGAAGATGTCATATGATAACACTATCACAGCCAAGTTTGTCCTCGTTGTGTAAGGTAAACAACATATTTAATATTTACATATAGTTAGTTTCACCCAGTGGTTAGCTCCAAACTGGTATACGATTACATTAACTGCCCTAAATCTAAAGGCTTCGTCCTTCGAAGCCGTCTGACTGGGTCTGTGTTGGGCCGCATACGCCGCATATCTGCATTTTGATGTTGACCGGTTCGCTGTACATGGTTCTTTGCATTGTTCCTAATTTCTTCGGTAACGTACTCCATCTTTAGATTCTTATGAAGGTTTGTCGTTTCTAATGTACCATGGTGCGTTCACAATACCACGTAAAACTTTGTTTTGAAAGGTTTGAATTATATCAAAGTTGCTTTTATTAGAACAACCCCATTGTTGTATACCATGTCTCCATAGTTTATTATGTACTGTTATGTCATGCCTAAGTATTTGACTGTATTTATATGCGGGATTTGCTGTGAGTTCAGATGGATTGGTATGAAGTTAACTTTTTTGTTAGTGAAGTAGTGTATGCATTTCGTTTCGTTGAGCTGAATGCGCCATTTCTTTGCCGAGCTACATATTGCATTAGTGGCATTTTGTAATTTACCAGACTCTTCTATATGCTATCTCCAATTGCTAGGATTGCAGTATCATCCGCAAATGTTGCAATGTTAGTTCCTTTTGTATTTGGTACATCTCTTGTATATAGTAAATACAATATTGATCCCAAGCAGGGATGGCCGATGTAGATTATGCCGTGTAATAGGCGGTTGTCAACACGTAAAACGTTACGTAGATTACATGGCAAGGTTTTTTGTCACCGTCAACACTTAAGACAATGTCAACAACTACGATATTTTTACGATTTTAAATCAATGCGCTAGTTTGCTGTGAGCTGTTTTTTGTAAAAGGATAATTCAGTTAAGTCACTAAACGTTTGAATTGGTCTAAATTTCAAATTATGTTATTACGTTTAAAATCATGCACGTGAGATTCCGCACAACTTCAAGTGATACTTTGGTAGCAGTATTATTCCAGTTGGAAAGCATATATTTTCAGCAACCTTATCGTATCCGCCATTCTTCTTCAGCATTCTTCTCACTACTGCCGAATATTTTTGGATAACTCAAAAACCGATGGGCTTGTAAGTGTAAGCGGGTATTGCTATGCAATTGTTAACTGAATTGATATATAATCTTTTTTGTAGACGGATCAATTTTCACAAACCGGATTATAACGTACATCTGTAATTGTGTTCATTGTGTTGCAACGTTGTGGATATGGTGGCGCAGATGGAACTAGATTGCGCTAAAAGCGAGAGGCGAAACGATAAATTGGAATTCACAGATGTCAATAGTTCTTCTTGGCATAAGAGCTACACCAAAAGATAATATTAAATGTTCCCCGGCAGAACTAGTTTATGAACAACCACCAGGTGAATTTTTTATGGAAGTGCCAGATCAACAACCAGTAGACTCCAATCAGGTTATTAAATATCTACGAAATACTATGAGCTGCTTTTAGTTGGCGATCAAAACGTTCCACTCCATTAGATTGCGGGTGATGAGGACCTTTCCAAGTTCGATGTGTGCCTAGCGGATTCTTTAATTCTGAGAACAGCTTAGATTGAAATTGGTTTCAGTTATGTTTATAGGTACTCAAAATCTGTATATATCATTTTCCACAAAAGTTTTTGCAATAGTTGCAGTGGTAATATGTTTAATTTGTCCAAATTCCGATTTCGTGTACTTTTGAGTTTTAGATCTTTGGTTTGAAAGACAGGACTGGGCTCAGATGTTAACGCTTTTGTTCATGCTGGGCCAAAAGTAAGGATCCGGCTTTAATTTTATAGTTGTTAGACGAGTGGAACCAGAAAGTAACTTCTGAAGTTCCTCGTCAGGCTTCTGTAATTCCGAAATAGATATAAGATCTATAGTGTTTTTTTTGCTAGAGGCAGTTGCGTTATCGCTTGTGGATGACAGACTGTCAGCCGCAACATTATCTTTGCAATATATTGAATGTCCGTTGAAAACTGCAATTCTCTATCAAATGATGAATATTTCGTTTCGGCTGAAGGTTGTAACTTTTAGGAGAAATATGCTAGAGGTTCCTTACATCCAATTTTGGGTTGCTGCAAGACGGCTCCGATTGCGGTATTCGAGGAATCAGTAGTAATACTGAACACGGCGTCATCTAAAGGATAACCCAAAAGTGTTGCATGAGCAAGCGCACTTTTATTCTAAGCGAATGCTTCCATGAATTAACCATGCCACTAAATTATTGAATTTGTCAAATGGGTGCAGGTACTGAAAATACCGATATACCGATATGTTCAACTCGTTTTTCGGATGGGACTATTCTCTTAGGGGTAATTTTGCGACTTAGAAAGTTAAGAGCATTAACACCAAAAACGCATTTTGAAGTTTTGATATTGATATCAAACTCGACAAGCCTTTTAAACTGAAGTTGCAAATGCAATTTGTGCTCTTCTTCTGATTTCGAAGCTACAAGAATCAATGTATCCAAACACAAAGTCCAGTGCTTTAACTATCTCGCTCATGAATCTTTGAAATGTCCGAGCAGCGTTGCGTAAACCAAACCTGTCTTAGCAATATTTTCTGTAGCAACAGATATTAAATGATGTGACTGGGTCAATTTTAGAGAATATAGAGAATATAACCGGTTAAGTTCATAGAGAAATGTTGTATGTGTGGTATAGGGTAACGGTCACGGTGTTTAATCTCCTATAATCACCACAAGGTCAAACAAATTGTTCCTTCTTTCTAACCATATATGCAAAGGACTAGACACTGGAGAACACGATGGTTGGGATTTTTCCAATTTCACCATGTATTACAACTCTTTTGAGACAACACTGAATAGATTAGTTTCGTACCAACTGGGCATTCCACACTATTTTTTAAATTAATCGTTGAAAGAATAAAACATCTGACTATAATGTAGTTTATTCGATTTCTACTCTAAACTTGCCTAGAATTGACGTCATTGTGGAGAATATGACAAAAGCAAATCTTGAATCCACAACTGCGAATCGCTTGCTATCGCTTTTTACTATTAAAACCAATTTTAACGTCGCTTTGCAGACAATGCTGATTAAAACGATTTTTTTTTTAAAGTGTAGATTAAAACGCATTGAATGCGCAATTCTATAAACTTTAGAATTAATTTATATAATCACTCTAGGAATTGTCGACAAGGTAATCATCTTCAAAATTATCGGGAAAGTATCGATCAGCTAGATAAAATTTTAATATGTGGTAAAATTGCTTTGGCAGGTCTCGGTATAGATTATACTCCAGTCTTCGGTGCCGTACTTTGTCAAAGGCTTGTGCTACGTCCAAGAAGATATTTCAACATATTTTCTTCTTTTCCAGTGTAGTTTCAATTTTGGAATCATAATCACCTCTGCCACCTTCCACTGGTATGGAACGTATTACAGTCGAAACGCCGCGTTTATTACTTGGAGCAGTTTTCGTAAACCCTTTTCGGGGATTTCTTTAACTATTTGTCCTGAAATTAGGTGATTTTTTTGAGCTTAAGTTTTTAGTAATCTCATATTTTAACTCTTGTAATGTTACTGGTTGGATGTTTTTATTATACATTTTATAAACTGGGTTTATGTTTTATTCCGTTTAAGTCCTTTTGTTGCTTTCTACAGCGAATAGTCAGTGTCTTTTTGGCCGGAAAGACCGGTTAGATATACACTAAATGAATTGTTAATTTCTTTAATTAGCAACTTCAGTTTGTTACTTAAATAATTTAGTCTCGATTTACTTTGTGGTGCGCTATTCCTCTGCCAGGTTTTTCGAGCCTTCCGCTTTTCATTAACCAGCATCCCATTTAATGGCAGTGCTCTTAATTAGGCTATTCATCCATAAAGGGTTCCCAAACTAAAATTAAAAATTACGTCGAAGCAAATAGCGATGGTATGACTGAATTTGAAGCTACCACCCGACTAGGATTGTTGGAGAACTTTTTCAATCAATTTGAATCCATCGGAATTGTCTATCAATTGACAATCCATCGGAATTGTCTAAAGATGATTATGAGAAATTCGAATACACTTATTGCAGAGTCAAGGCTACATTATTGCCGGTACAGGCAAAAATTCGTTGACTGTCGATGCACAGTGTTGATGCTCAGCAATCGTTCGTGAATGTCATGAATGTTGCGTCTCGTCGCCTACCGAAGTTGGAATTGCCCCAATTTGCAGGTAAATATACGGCATGATTTTTATAAATCTTTTACCACTCTAGTTTATGATGATGATCATCTCGCGCCAATCGAGAAATTTACGCACTTTATTATCCTCAAAATTATCTGAGAGGAGCTGCAATTAACACAATCAAATCGTTGAAGATGACCGATGCCAACTACGTAGAGGCCCTAAAGCTGCTTCGTGAAAATTATGAGAACAAACGCATAATTTTCCAGGCACACATTCGCGCACTGAACGAAATTAAACCTATTTCGAAATCTGCAGATTCGCTTCGTAACCTCATTGATATCGTAAATTGTAACTTGCGTGCATTAACATCCCTCGGGAATAATGAAGAGCTATGCCATGCCTTTTTGTTGTTCATAGTCGCCGGTAAACTCGATGACGCATCATTGGCGAAATGGGAGGAAGAAGCGGCAAATGATAAATTGCCTATCTGGAAAGACTTGGAAGGTTGCCCCATAAAGCGATGCCGTGCCTTGGAGAACAAGGAATACAATGCGGGAACATTATCAAATAGAGCACCTCCACCTACAACCAAGCCATCTTATAATCGATTCGCGAGTCGTCACACCACTTTGAATGCAACGGTCCATGGCGCACGACAATGGCAGTGTGTTTTATGTGATAGTAAGGAACATGATAATGCACGTTGTCAGAAGTTCAACCTAATGACTACCATCGAGCGATTCAATTAGGCGAAGGAATTAGAACTTTTCATAAATTGCCTCCACAAGGGTCACAGAGTACGCTTTTGGCTAGCTGGTAATTGCTTTAAATGTAAGCCGTAAAAAGTATGATGCCGTATACTCTTTTGCATCGCGATGAGGAACAAGCATCATTTCAAACGCTACCTACCACAGTTGCCGAAACTTTGAATAATGGTACTGAACCGGAAAAGAGAAATGTAAAAACCACTCTTCATTCATCATGCAGTTTAGGTAGGTATGTTTCTGCTAGGCAGCCCGGTACAGTTATTTTAGCAACAGCCGCAGTCAACATTCGGGATCAGTATGGTGGAATAGTGCAGTGTCGCGCACTTCTCGATTCCGCGTCGCAATTGAATTTTATAGCCGATCGTTTAGCCCAAGCGTTAAATTTACAAAAAATGAAGGTGGACGTCTTAATCAACGGTGTAAATGACATAAAAACGCGCGTTAACCATAAGGTTTATGTAAGCATTCAATCTCGAGTGACCAGTTTCACAACGGGTTTGGAGATGATGGTGACGCGACGGATAACATCAAATCAACCAAGCTGTCATCCGGAGAATCTCTTAATTCCATTATGAAGATTGGTCCTACGATTCAAAAAGATCTGTTCTCGATAATCTAACGATTCCGATCTCGTCGCTTCGCCTTGGTCGCTGACATTTCAATAATGTATCGGTGGGTTAAACTAGATCATGAGCAAACCTATTTTCAATGCATCCTATATGGCGATCAAACCCATCCGATCCAATCCAAGTGTTCCGGTTGAAAACGGTTACCTACGGTACCGCAGCCGCTTCATTTCTCGTTATTCGGTCTTTACATTATCTTGCTCAAGAAAACGCCAAGCCCCGTCCGATGGGTGCAAAGGTGATAATGGAGGATTTTTATGTGGATGATATGCTTTCCGGAGCAGACAATTTAGATCAAGCAATGCAACTTCGACACGAAGTAGAAGAAATATTAAAAACTGGCGGTTTTGAGCTGATGAAGTGGGCATCCAATGATCATCGAATATTAAAGGGAACTCCAGATGCATTTCGTGGTCAAGGAATTCGCATCGACTCGAATGATTGCGTAAAGACATTGGGCCTCTCGTGGCACCCAACAATGGATGTATTTCGATATGAATATTCGTCAAAAACCATCAATCCTGAAATCTGCAAACATCAAGTATTGGCAGATATTGCAACCTTGTTTGACCCTCTAGGGCTGTTTAATCCAGTGATCGTATCGGCAAAGATTTTTCTGCAGCATTTGTGGCGGATGAAATTGGATTGGGACGCAACTTTGCCAGAACCATATACAATTCACAATGGAGAAAATTTCGGGAACAACTATCGTCTGTGAAGAATTTTGCATTTCCCCGATTCGTCTTCAATCCAGCATAATAATAGTGTAGAGTTGCATGGGTTTTCATGTTAAGTCTACCTTCCCACCGAGTGCATCCAGTTCGTAACCAGTCGATTTCTGCGGTCCGGTATGGGTCCATTACAAACATCGAGGACAGCATCCCTCAAAGGCGTATATCGCAGTGTTTGTAAGCTTCGCGTCGAAGGCAGTGCACCTGGAGTTGGTGAGCAACCTGTCGGCTGACACATTCATTGCCGCATTAAAATGTTTTGTTACTCGTCGAGGAATTTGTTATACACTCCATTGTGACAATGCTACAAATTTCGTCGGTGGTCGCCGTCAGTTGACTGAATGTTGGCAGTTGTTCTTCAATCAAGAAGTACTAGACCACATTGTTGCAGCCTGTCTGAAGGACAACATTCTATTTCGCCACATACCACCTCGATCGCCACATTTCGGTTGTGGGAAGCAGCGGTAAAATCTGCTAAGCACCATCTTAGCCGAGTTCTCGGAAATTCTACATTGACTTATGAAGAAATGTGCACTGTAATCGCCCAAATTGAAGCAGTTTTGAATTCACGGCCGCCTACCCAAATATCATCGGACCCATCAGATTATTCTGCGTTGATACCGGGTCATTTTTTGATCGGTGAGCCACTCAACGCAGTAGTTGAACCTGATTTGACCGAATTGAAAGTGGGCCGGCCCAACCGCCTGCAAATTATTCGAGCATTGCGCAACAAAGATTTTGGGAAAGATGGTCGAAGGAATGTATTGCACAACTACAATATCGCACGAAATGGACAACAATATGGCATATTGGGCGAATTGTGGAATTACATCCTGGGAAAGATGGTGCTGTCCGAGTTGTAACAGTTAAAACGGATCAAGGGTTATACATGAGAGTCATTCATGGGCAGTGGGGGCATTCATGGGGCAGTATGTTGCGGCGGTGCGTTGCATTTTATATTTGGTTGCATACGGAAAAGAACATAATTTGGAGCATACTAATAATTATTACCTGTCCAGTTGTATCGTACCATTACTACGGTTAAGTTGCGTTTTGCAAAATAAATTAAATATAAGAAAATTAATAATGTCAAAGTGATTTTATTAAATAATTTTATTTATTCCTGTTTTTATTGTACCTCGTTGTCAATGCGCAACCTAATTCGTATTTTAACTCGTTTCCCTGGTGGTGGGGAACACAATATACAGTCGAACCCCGTTATAACAAACCCGGCATATAACAATTTTATGGTTTATTACATACACAGTGTAAAGTCCAAAGCCCTAAATACAATTTTTAGTTAGAAATGACTCGCTTAAAACAAACTTCGGTTATACGTCTATAATCAAAGCCATCTACCATTCTCTTAACAACCTTCAAAATAAATACATATGTGTAACTGAAATAGTGTAAAAAACAAATCATCATTTTTTTCCTGTTAAATTTACATCAGTTGGGTGTGGTTGGGTGTAGTTAGTCAATGTCAAAAGCAATAAAATTGTATAACCGATCCGTATAGGTTTAATTTCAAGAGTGTTTTAATGTGAAGTGTGGACAATTTTAAACAGCTAAAGGATTTATAGTGCTTGGTAATACAGGTAAGAGAATTGTGTTTATGTTTAATCTTAAATAAAACGGGATAACTTTTTACAGCATAGCGTAATGGAACCACAAAAAAGTAAGGCGCTTTCTATTAAAACAAAACTTGATATTTTGGCAAAAATAAACAAAAATGATGGTACATATGAAGACGTCGGAAAAATGTTTAATTGTCCTAAAGGTACTATCGCTGGAATAGTGCGCGCAAGGCATAAAATTGAAGAATCCAAAAATGGGGCTCCTGCACGAAAAAAACTGTGTGGCTCTCTTTATCCACAGCTAGAAGAGTCTTTAATTATTTGGCTTAAGACAATGAGGGCCAAAAATCTCAATATAAGTGGAAATATTTTTAGAGAGAAATTTATTCAACTATCCGGCAAAATGGGAATTACAAATTTCACGGCAACTCAAGGTTGGTTTGATAGGTTTAAGAAAAGGAATGCCATCGTTTTCAGATCTGTTGCCGGAGAAAGTCAATCAGTTTCTTCAGAAGTTACAACAGATTGGGAATCATCGAAACTCCCTCCGTTCCGGAGGCAAACTGAGCAAGGAGAGAATTACCATTTTGGTCGGTGCTAACTCAGATGGGTCAGAAAAACTTCCACTGCTGGTTATAGGTAGAGCATTGAAGCCACGATGTTTTAAAAATGTCCACAGCCTTCCTGTGTTATACAAAGCTAATAAGAAAGCATGGATGACTTTTCATCTCTGGGAAGAGTATATCAGACGCCTAGATGAAAAATTCGCTAAAAATAACCGGAAACTTATTTTTATTGTTGACAATGCGCCATGTCATCTTCCTTTTTCTGGACTGAAAGCAATCACGATTGCTAATTTTCCGGTCAATACAACCGCTATCCTACAGCCCATGGATCAAGGCGCAATAAAAATTTTTAAGGCTTCTATCGAGAATCATTGGTGAAAAAAATTATTGCTACGATTGAAGATGATTCATCCACCACAGCACAAGAAGTAAAAATCAACCTCCTTGATGCTTTACATATGGCACAAAGATCCTGGGAAAAAATTAAACCTGAAACTATCCAAAATTGCTTTAGAAAGGCTCGCTTCCATAATGCATTGGATATTTCGACGCCATTAACGTCAGCTCACCATTAACATCAATATGGAACAATCCAAAAGTCGATCAAATCACTGATGGCATAGATTTTAATAGTTACATCTCAGTTGACGAGTATGTCGAGACATCAGAAGACCTGACAGATGATGATCTAATCCAGGTAACAACTGTTACGCGTGTAAGTGATTCTGAGAACTCTAACACGACCGACACTGAAGATGAGCATGGCCAAATTAGCCAACCTTCACTGCTTCAAATTGAACAGTCTTTCGATTGAATAAGAAAAGTTCTTTCATATGCTTCACTTCAAAAGCTTCACATACTAGAAAATTTCGTAGATTCCATTAGTATTCACAAATTGACACAATCAAAAATCACTGATTTTTATTTGAAATCTTGATCGCGATACAACATTTTATCGTAATTTTTTTTTTTTTTTTTTTTATTGTTTTAAATATTACAACTGATTACATATATGTATATAATCTAGTAATTTGTCTATCTTTCTTATGTTCAATTTGCAGAGATATAACCCATTAGTTAGTCTCTAAAAATTTGGCCACCCCCTATTGTAGTCTTCCCAATTCCAGCGGTTTCTTTCTTTGGAGCCTTCGTACTCCATTTGTGTTACTCAGCATACCACGTAACTCAACATTTTCATGTTGGCCAAGCCGTCGTATGTGTTTCTTTGCATGAATTGTTATTTCTTCGCTGACGTTTTCCATTCGGAGGTCCCTATGTAGGTTATCGTTTCTTATGTACCAAGGAGCGTTCACTATTCCACGTAACACTTTATTTTGAAAAGCTTGTATTATTTTAATATTGGTTTTCTTAGTACAGCCCCAAAGCTGAATACCATAAGTCCATATAGGTTTTAAAACTTGTTGGTATAATAGCAACTTATTAGGTATTGACAGCTCTGAATACCTTCCAATTAGCCAATACATATTTCTATATTTAATGTGTAGTTCCTCATTTTTCTTTTTAATGTGCTCTTTCCATTTTAACTTAGCATCGAGAGTCATGCCAAGACACTTGGCTGTGTTAGCATAGGGAACTTGTTTGGAATTTAGTTCTATTGGTATCCAGTTAACTATTTGATTGGTGAAGTTAACGTGCGTTGATTTTTCTTCATTTAGCTTAATGCGCCATTTTTTGGTCCAGTTACTAAATTGGTTCGTACCCCGTTGCAGTTTTCTGGTTGCTTCGTCTACTTTATAACCAGTAGCTAAAATTGCAGTATCGTCCGCAAATGTTGCTATTATTGTGCCGCTTGTGTTTGGTAAATCACTTGTGTAAAGTAAATACAACACTGGCCCTAGCACGCTACCTTGGGGAACCCCTGCAGATACCCTCTTTAGCTCGGAAAATTTTTCTTCACATCTAACGCGAAAATATCTGTTACCTATGTAAGATTTCAATATCTGAAAGTATTATTTTGGCAAATCTCGATGCAGTTTATATTCCAATCCAGGATGCCATACTTTATCGACGGCCTGTGCTACCTCCAGAAATATTGTTGAGCATATTTTCAAATGCATCTTCAATAATACTTGTAATCCTGTGAATTTGCTCTATGGTAGAGTGGTTTTCTCTAAATCCGAACTGATGTGGTGGTATTAGCTTTCTCTCAAGTATTATAGGTTTCATCCTTTTGTATAACAGTTTCTCAAAAATTTTCGAAAGTACTGGAAGCAGAGAAATTGGCCTATATGACTTTTTATTATTAGATGGTTTGTTCGGCTTTGGTATCATAATTATTTCTGCTACTTTCCATTGCATAGGTACATATTTCAGTCGAAATGAAGCGTTGATTATATGAAGAAGTTTTCGCACCCCTTTCTCAGGAAGTGCCTTCACTATTTCACCTGTAATTAAATCATAGCCAGGAGATGTTTTCGTAATTATGTTATGGTTAATTTCATTTTTCAACTCTCGTAGAGTTACAGGTGGTATTTTCCTACAATCCTCCTTGTGCACTGGTATTATATTTTCATCCGTTGATTGTCTAGCATATGGTTGGTACGTTTCTTCAAGATGAGATGCGAACAGTGCTGCTTTCTATTTGGCACTTGTTACCCAATTTCCCTCATCATTTTTTATTGGCGGTATTTGATAATTTGGGCTTTTTAATGCTTTTGTAGCTTTCCATAGAGAATACTCTGTTTCTTTAGTGTCTGTAAGACTACGAAGATAACGGGTGACCGATTCATTTTTTAGATCTCTAATTCTTTGCTTAAGCTTATTGCAGAGGTAATTAAAAATTATTTTGCTTTGTGGTGTTCGGTTTCTTTGCCATGTTTTCCTTGCTCTCCGTTTTTCATTAACTTAGTCCCTGATCTCGACTGAATAAATGAAATTATTACGCTCCTTGTTTTGGATTACAGGGGTGCTATCCCATGCTGCTTGTTGTATATTATTGATTAATAGTTCCACTTCATTTTCTAATTGAACCGGATCCTTGATTGGTACAAGAAGATCGGCGTTATCTTCAACCAATTTCCTAAATAATTCCCAATTGGTTTTGTTATTTGTTAGTCTAGGTGGATTTTCCTTATTAACAATCGTGGAACTAACAGTCATAATGACGGGCGAGTGGTCCGATGAGAGACTTTCACTATTTTCTAGAAAAATGTGATTTTCGGATATACCTCTTGTAATGTAGAAATCAATTAGATCCGGAGTTTTGCTTGTGTCAGTAGGCCAGTACGTTGGTTTTCCTCCTGAATGAAATTCACAATTGTAAGCTCGACCAGCGGCGTATAGTTCTCTACCCTTTGGAGTTGTTAATCTTGACCCCCAGAAAGTATTTTTTGCATTGAAATCACCTCCAATGATAAAATTAAATCCTAGCTGGTTCAATAACTTTTTATAATCCTCTTTATTTAAATTATATCTTGGAGGACAATAAATTGAACAGACATTGAATATTTTTTTATTGTTAAGTTGAATTCTGATAGTAGCTACTTGCATACTTTCTTCTTCAATTTTTATCCCCTCATGATGTTGAATATTTACTTTCACAAATATTGTTGATCCTCTTGCTCTTTTTGCTGGATGTAAAGCGTGATAAGAGACGTAATCACGTATTTTGGTATAATATGAGGTTTTAGTAAGATGCCTTTCTGATATTAAACATATGTCAATTTTTTCAGTATTTAAACAAATGTCTAACTCTGGAATATGTTGGATTATTCCATTTGCATTCCAGATTACAATTCTTAATGTTTTATTTATTATATTATTTTAGTATAATATGGATGTTATTTCATCCACTGTTTCTCGGCTATCTAGTCGTCTGTTCAAAGCATCTATGGATCTCTCTTGTCTTATAAGCCGTGTATTTAGCGCTTCGATGCTTTTAAATATTTTTTCAAGCATAGATGTATCTTCGGAGTCATTGAAATTTACTGATTTGTGTGGGGTCATACTTTGTAGCCCGGATGCCACCACTTGTGAAAACGACTTGCGATCAGTTACTTTACTGGATATAGATGTGGTAAAGGTTCCTAGGTTGGTGTTTACGCTATTGGCTATCGGCGTTTTATAATATGATGAACTTTGCCGTGATTTGTCTCTTACGATTTTATCGTAATGAAGTTCCTATTTTTTTACTTAATTTAAACATTAATTGAATTTGAATTATGATTTATGGTAATTTTTTATATGTACCTAAAGTACCTGAAATATATATGAATATATGTACATTTGTTTTATTAGTTTTAAATATGGATAATTTTTTGTTATGGACAATCAGCATTCTGGATATTGCAATCCAGTTTGTTAAAGGCAATATGTCGGCTATTCTTTAATATAACAAACCTTCGCTTATAACAATTTTTCCCAGGTCCCCTCGGGTTTGTTATAACGGGGTTCGACTGTATACATTTTTCACTGAACTGTAGATCACCATGTGCGGGTAGTGAAACTTCGATTTATTAATTTTCATTTTTGGACATAAAAAAATTATTTCTTTTGTATTTCTTAAAAGCATATACGTTATAATTAGCCCATAAATTATTTCATTTTAATAATTTATTGAACACACGCGTTTAACACAAAATAGTTAATCATTTTTGATTTGAAAAGTTCTTATCTGATTAATATCATAAATATTCCTGTTTTCTAGAAATAGAATTTAGAGTGAATTGTTTCCAACATTTTATGCAATTAACGTTTATTATATGCCCATTTAAAATAGATTTTAATTGCGAAGAATCATTTTATATTGAATACATTCTGTCTTCACCATTAAACAAAAAATAATAATTCTGCTTGGTTATCAAAATTTCAATTGCCTGCAATATAAAGTAAACAGAGCAAAACCTCATAAAAATAATTTTATTCAACACTTGCCATTGTCGGACAGTATATGGTGCATGCAAAATTGCACTAATACTAATAACTATTGTTATTATTTGGAACACATTTTACACTATTTCGTAGATATATTTCAATTAACTAGAAAGCATTTTATTTGTATGCATATACAGATAGATATAAAAATAGCAAATTTTTATTGGGAATAATAAATATAAATAACCATAAATTAATTCATGTATTCATGAGTATCATCATCATCATCAAATATTTCCATTCTGATTTCATTGGTATCTCCCATCTATATCGATATGTGTATCGATCGCTTCATAAATTTATATAGAAAATTAATTAATTTAGTTTGTTAGATAATATAAAATCTCAATTCAATGCAGACATAACAAAAAACGAAAAAAACTATATACTCGGTATATAAATTAATTGAATGGCTCTGGAATATGTATCTATAGCTAATTATAAATTAAAATCCAAAACGAGTGGTTTCAACGTTACAATACTAAGTAGACATAATAAATTATGTATTTGACGTAAATATATACAACGCCCCATCCACCACCCATCTATATTCGTTGACAAATATCAAGCGCCATTACATATAAAATTCATTTTATTATTTTTCATAAATTAAATTTGCTAAAAAAAATAAAATAAATTTAATTAAAATATTTATAATTTTTCATCCAGAAATAATTCATAAATTAAAGTTTATTACTCTCCAATATAATGTATGTATGTTCTCCATAATTCGGGCGGTCTCCCTAAAAATACATATACATCTACATATTCCTCTACTATATCTACGTTACATATTTATGCTGGATATGTATTATTTCTATTCAAAAATATTTCTCAAAAGCACCAAATTCATATTCAAATCGAAATAAAAAATAAATCAAACAAAAAAAAAAAAAAATTTTCTGTTTGATTGAAAAATTATAATTGAAATTGAATGTAAATTCATAAAAATAAAAATGTTTTAAAAATTGGAAAAACAAAACAAAAAAATTAGCAACCCAAGCGTAATCAACAATCTAAAATTAAATTAAATTAAAATTAAATGATTGATTTAGTTAGAGGTTTTGGTATTGTCCGAAACAAAACTATAAATTAGTGTTGGAATAACTTCCGCCTATAATACCAAAAAGTATATTTATACCGTAATTTATAGAATTTTGATACATTGTTCTGCCACTAAATTCGTCATCAGTCCCAATTTGCTCATCAATTATTAAAAAATAATGTAATTGTTTATTAATTTTGGGTTGATTTAAAAATTTGTTAATGCAATTGAAATAAAAAATAATTATATAAATGAATATATAGAAGTAACGTCTATCAAACCCCAGGTTTGGTGAAAAACTGGATACATTTGATTTTAAATTCTTTCATGTATGTAGTTGCTATAGCAACAATGGTGTTTTTAATAATGAATGTTTTTTAAGTCATTTGGTATAAAGGCGGTGTGAATATGTTAAAAAAAATTAGTTATAACTTTGGTGAAATAGAAAATTTCTATAGTTTATTTTTTATTTTTTCAATTTTATTTAAATATTTTAAATATACAATTATTATAATCTAGTCACCTGTGCTGTGATGTTCTATCATCACTTCGATTCGCTTCGATATACATTTGTGTCTCTTTCTTTACGACCAAAATGGTGCTCTATTGCGTTTTTTGAATTACGTTTTGCCTATTGCGATCTCAGCCTGTTAGAATACATTTGCAAACTATCTCTTTTTCCACTTTTCACTTCCCATCGAAAATAAAAATATTGGTGATATTTTATCGAATGAATTTATAGAAATAGAATCGAGTAGGCTATGATCACAATATAAATTGCGAAATAGAATACAATTTTGTTCGTAAAAAAAGAGACACAAATGTCTATCGAAGCGAATTGAAGTGATGATAGAACATCCCAGCACTGGACTAATGAACAATTTTATTTTAACTTAATTTACTATGTTGTATTAATCTATAGCTTCTTCCCACTGGTGCTCCATAGTGTCTGATAAATTGAATTAAACCACATCGTTATTGTGGATTTTAGATCAGCATTATATTGTTTACACTAGCAATTACACCAGCTTAAAAGGTTTAGTTCGTTTGAGCCTGCGTACAATATCTGTGTTGTTTAACAGCTTAGTTGCCTCAGTGTTTACATGTTGTTCGAGCCTTTGTCTATGTCTCAGTGCATTTTTTTGGATTTCCTTTGAAACAGTGTCCACTTTAAGCTCCCTATGGAGGTCTCTGTTTCTAACATACCATGATGCATCAACGATGTTCCTTACTACTTTGTTTTGAAATCTTTGGATGATTTCTACGTTTCTCTGTTTGGTACAACTTTAAAGTTGGATACCATAAGTCCAAACCGGTTTTAATATTTGTTTATATAATAGAAGTTTGTTATATATTGATAGAGCGGAGCTCCTTCCTATCAGCCAATACATCTTTCTATATTTAAGCCCTAGTTCTTCACTTTTATTTTTAACGTGTGCTTTCCATCGTAGTTTTGCATCTAGTGTCATGCCAAGATACTTAGCCGTGTTAGCATACGGTATTATTTCTTGATTAATTGTAACCGGAATATGTTCGAGTCGTTTGTTTGTAAAATTGATGTGAACTGATTTAGTTTCGTTAAGTTTAATTCGTCATCTTTTAGTCCAGTTATGTATTTGAGTAATAGCTAACTGTAAATTCATAGTTGATTCTTCGTTGCTATCTCCAACAGCAAAGATTGCCGTGTCATCAGCAAAGGTGTCCACAGTGTTGCTTTTTAATACAGGGAGATCATTAGTGTACAATAGGTATAGGACCAGACCTAATACACTGCCCTGCGGTACTCCTGCCTTGTTTTCTTTCAATTCAGAATAGGAATCGTCTAATTTTACTCTAAAGAATCTATCTTTCAAGTATGATTCTAATATTGTAGTGATTTGCAATGGAAGTACAGTTCTTAACTTATAGTTAAGTCCTTCGTGCCAAACTTTATCAAAGGCCTGTGCAACGTCTAAGAATATCGTTTAGCAGACTTTTTTCTCCTCTAATGCTCTTTCAATATAATATTAATTATTCTGTGTACTTGATCTAATGTTGAGTGTTGGTTGCGAAAACCGAACTAATGATTTGGAATCAGGTTTTTCATCTCAATTATCGGATTTAGCCTTTTTACTAATAACTTCTCAAAGAGTTTAGACATAACTGGTAATAGCGATATTGGCCTGTATGATCCAGTTTTGTATGGTGCTTTCCCAGGTTTAGGAATCATAATTACTTCTGCAATTTTCCAGAGGCTGGGTACAAGTTTCAATCGAAAGGCGGCATTTATAATATTGGTGAGCTTTAATAATGCTTTCCTTGGTAGTTCTTAATCAATCCTAGGTACAAAAACAACGTTTAGGATTGGTTTAGGAAAAATTTCATACGCCTGCGCAGGGCTGTGAAAAACTACCTAAATTATTCCTTACAAAAAAAAACTGGGTATGTATTTGTGAATATTTAAATTAATGCAGACTATATAAACATTTAGGCGAATATATTCTTTGATATAATTACATAAATTGATCGTTCTACTTCGAATAATATGCCGTTCTTCTAATACTGGTTTCTACTTCGTTAGTAGCATTTTTTCAAATAACTTCGAGATTGTAGGCAGCATGCTTATTGGACGATATGATGAAATCTGTTTCTTTTTTTCCAGCTTTATGTATCATTGTGATCAAAGAAATCATCCATTTTTGTGGAATATAACCAGTCCGCATGATTGCGTTGAATATGAATGTTATTAGTTTATGCATTTGTCTTGCAATTCCATTTTTCTGGTGTTCACAATTTCTTCAATTCACCCAATTTCCAGTTGGTAGTTTAATCGGGTGATTCAAGTTTGTTGGCCATTTTAACATTTTTGTTCCTTTCCACAAAGAATAATCTGTCCTCTCGGATGCCGAGAGTTCATTTAAATAATTCTGGACACTCTGGTTTTCTTCTTCCCGCAATGCAAATCTAAGAGTCTTAATAGCTCGATTTAATTTCCATTTCAACAACAGTGATTTTGTTTCTTGCCATCGGCTGTTGTGACAGTTTAATGTTTATTAACTTTTTCAGTACTATTTAAGACAGGTGTAGCCTTTTCAGTTGATAATGCCAGGACATCTTTTAGATTTTCTGCCGCCGCATCAATATCTGCTGGTGTGATAAGAGGGATATTCAGTACACAATTTAGTTCGACTAGTTTCCTTGTTTGTAAGCCGTTTTGCGTTTCGATTCTTAGGATGCCGGTGCTCACTCTTACAATTACAGGTGAGTGATCAGAAGACAGATCATAGCAATCGGTGGCCTTAGCATATGTACGAGTACGTGGTATGCCTTTAATTATACCAAAGTCAATTAAATCAGGAACTTTTTTTCATCTGTGGGCCAGTACGTTGGGTGACCGGCAGATAAATACTCCAGAGACTGTTCTTCTATAGCTTCATAAAGTGGTTTGCCTTTCGGCGATGTTAATCTGGAACCCATTGAGTGTGTTGGGGGTTGTTGAAATCACCCCTCGCACAAACATTATTACCTAATAATAAACAGTATTAAAGGCCATTACTGGCCCCTTACTGAGTCAACAACCTGGCTCCAACGGTTTCGATCCTGAGCATGGTCTTCATACTGTCTAAGACACTCTGAAGAGGCCAAGTCGTTCTCTACATCGTGGAGCCATCGTCGCCGGCAACGACCTCTGCGCCTACCATATGGTGGCTCTCCTTTCAGAGATCGCTGCACAATTCGTTCCGGATCAGCACGCAGAACGTAACCGAGCCAGCGTACTCGCTGAGATCTTATTTCATGTACAATATCGGGGATCTTCATCAGATCTCTGATCTCGATATTGTACAGAGCTCGGTAGGTACCATCTATTTCGCGTTTTGGGCCGTAGATCACACGCATGACTCTTCTCTCAAATGTTAGGAGCCATCTCTCGTATTCATCCGTCAGCGCCCAACTTTCACATCCAAACATAACAACGGGCCTGATCAACGCTTTGTAAAGCTTCAGCTTCACGGTACTTGATAAGTGTTTAGATTTTAGCAGTGGCCTTAGAGGATACAGAGAACGACTGCCAGCTGCCAGCCGCACTTTAATATCCTCACCCACACTATTATCGTGAGTGATAAGAGAACCCAAATATTTGAACCTCCTCACTCCCTCAAACGTGTGGTGGCCACTACTAAAATCTGGTGTACCACTGTCCCTAAAACCAGAGATCAGGTATTTCGTTTTGGACTCATTGATCTGAAGTCCAACTGAAGCTGAAAACTCTACAAGCGGATCAAGTATTTCTTTCACTCCGTTGCTATTCAGTCCAATCACGCATATGTCATCTGCATATGCAAGCACCTGATTGGACTGGCTATATAAGATGTTACGCTGCGGTGTTTCAGTTTTACGAAAGATGTACTCCTACATGAGATTAAAGAGTATCGGGGACAGAGCATCTCCCTGCCGAACACCCGAGTTAACTACAAAACTTGTCGATAGCCTGTTCTCAACTTTAACACAGCATTGAGACTGCGTCACTGTCATCCTACATAGTCGTACCAGTTTTGTTGGCATTCCTAGGTATTCCAGGGCAGACCATAAACTCTCTCGATTGATCGAGTCATAGGCCTGCCGGAAATCCAGGAACACCTGATGTACGGGGATGGATGTCTCATAATATTTAGATTGAATCATCCGCAGCGAAAAGACCTGATCGGTGACTGATCGATTCGGACGAAATCCTCCTTGATAGTCACCAACCAAGCCCTCCGCTAGAGGAGTGATTCTATCCAACACAATGTATGACAGTAACTTGTAAGGTGTGCAAAGGAGAGCTATACCGCGATAATTCTCACACTTCAAGCGGTCTCCCTTCTTGAAGATGGGGCATATCGCGGCCACTTTCCATTCGTCAGGCATAACTTCGGTTCGCCATACTAATCGAATAAGGTCGAAAAGACAGTTCCACAAAGTATCCCCTCCGAATATCAAGAGCTCCGAATTAATGCAGTCCACTCCAGGTGCACGGTTTCGTTTCAATCTCTGCATGGCTTTAGTGAATTCCTCATGGGATGGCTCCTCAGTGCAAATCTCCGCAGTCTGTATTAGAGGTGGCTCAACAACAGTCTGTGACGCATGATGGACATCAAGCAGGTCAGTAAAGTGTCCACTCCATGCGTCAAGTACTGCGTCGATGTTGACACAGAGGTTTCCATCCCGGTCCCGAATGGCGGTTGACGTAGGCCTGAAAGTATGGTTCAGTCCAGTAATTCCTTTAAAGAAATTACGCGAACTGCGCTCATTACTGAGTTGTTGTACTTTCAGAACCTCGGCCTTCCACCATTCTCGCTTCTTCCGTCTACAAATCCGCTTAGCTGCCCTTCTTGCAAGAGCAGCCTTGTTTTTCCTCGCGATTGTGAGACGTTGTTGCACTTCACTATGGGCTATATTTTGTTGCTCAACTGCAAGACGACACTCGTCATCAAACCAATCATTCTTGGGTCTGACTTTCACTATACCTAAAGTCTGTTGAGCAGCACTGACAACCGAAGTTTTCAGTACCCCCCAGACAGAGTTCACGCAGTCAGACTGGTAATTAGCTTCATTAATGTTGTCGCTGACAAGATCCTGATATCGTTTCTTTTGATCTTCATTTATCAGACCTTCACAGTCGAAACGTACCATGCGTTTCGCTGTGTTCCCAGACTTGTACGAAAACTTCCATCGTAGCTTTGCAGCGACCAAATGATGATCGCTGCCTACGTATTTGGTTGCTGACCGATAAGTTCTCACATCCTGCACAACCTGAGCCCGTCCTTTAGAAACTAACACATGGTCAATTTGGCTCCGGGAAGTTCCGCGAAGATGTGTCCATGTCTCAAGATGTATGTGTTTGTGAGGGAAGAATGTGCTTGCTACTCTAAGATCATGAGCAACCGCAAAGTACATCATTCTCTCACCATTATCGGTCGCAGTTTCGTGTCGGGAGTACGGACCTATGTTTTCACACAAGTCGGTCTGATTTCTGCCAGCTCTAGCATTAAAGTCCCCAATTACCATTCTAACATCGTGTTCGGGTATAGATCCCATCAGATCGTCCAAGTCATTGTAAAATGAGTCTTTATCTTGGGGCTGGCTGACTTCTGTGGGCGCATGTACACAAATTATCGACAGGTTAGCTAACTTCATGCGCAAGCGAAGCTTACACAATCGGTTATTGACTGCTTGAAAATCCAAAACAGCCTTCTTTACCTGCGGCCCAAGAAGAAAACATTATTACTAGCTGGCTGAAATAATCCATGAAGTGCTGTTATTTTATAATATGTTTTGGAAGACAGTACACTGCTGATGACACAGACCACTCCTGCAGACAGATCTTCGTTGATTGGATATGTTCCTTCTCATATTTCATAAATTCATAAAAAAAAATTTTTCAACTCGAGTTTGATGAAAAAGAAAGATCTTATGTCAAAATGGCTTACTTTCATTGGTAGAGAGTGAAGTGTGATTATTTTTTCGACTCACTCCCGCAGTTATGTACTGAGCTATCTCCTGCGATGTTTCCTTCTTCGGTTGCTTGCACTTTAGGAGTGATACCCTTAAGGATACTTGCATATGAAACCTCTTGATGCACACTACTGTTAACAGTTGATTCTGGTTGGTTATTTTGTGCGTTATGATATGAAACCTCTGGTCGTACTTTTGGTTTAGTGGAAGAATGAAGATTAAGCGTTCGTTGCTCTGCTCGCTGTCTTGGATTGACTCTTCTTTGATTTGCATCTTCTATAATTTGCAGTGTGATTTCCGCCGCACAGTTGGTTATTTTTCTGGGTTCCTCAATGGTAATTCTTCTATACAGTAGATTTTTTAAGTCAAATATTGCATATTTCTTTGTAGCAGCTCGAATATTCGACTCACTGATATTCGATTCTGCCACAAACAAAATAATTAGTGAAATTCAAATATAATCCAACTTATTTGAATTAAGCGTTCACTAACCCCATCACATATCAATCTATCCAACCAACACTATCTAATAACCGAACCATTACTATAAAACATTTATAGTAAAACCATCGCCATCCAACCAACATCACCACGAACTAACAAAGTTCGGTGATGCAAATTCACATGCACTTAACAAAAGTGCAATGTCGACCGTCGCCGGCGCATGTGTTCCCTCTTCACAAAACGAAGACGAAGGCGACGTCATACAACAAAAACAAAACAACAAACCAGTCGTCCATTACTTTTGAATAACAACACTTGACAACGCGTCATTAAATGGTGGTGAATAATAATATACACGTGGCGAAGGGACCGCAACCCAACCACGCAACGCGGGACACCGTGGGACAACAAAAACGGTGTAGCGACCTACCCACACCGCAACGAAGCAGCAGCAACAACAGGAGTAACAGCACAAACAACAACAGCATCGAGGACCATCAGCAGCAGCAGAAACAACAGCTGATAAAACAAAGTACCTGCAAACATTATCAGCCTTGCAACCAGAAACGTGCGATGTGATCTCGGATCTCCTCCTCAATCCGCCGACAACCAACCAATACAACACATTAAAGCAAACGCTGCTAGAACGACTAGCACCATCGGGCGAACGTCAGCTGGAACAATTGCTTTCAGGCCAGCAATTAGGCGACCAAAAACCATCTGACGCTTTACGGCACATACACACACTAGCTAACAACAGTTTTAATGAAAATATCATTAAATCTTTGTGGATACGTAAAATGCCGGAGTTGATTCGCATAGCGCTGGTAGCACAGCCCGAATCCTCCACGACACAAACGTTAGCCAAGATAGCCGACAAGATGTATGATGTCATAAACATCACATCTCAAAGCGTCAGTCAAATCAATAATCCATACCGGCAATCACGTGAACGCAGTGGAGACAGAACTCCCCGTTCAACACAACCACCAAACACACTCGAACAAAGACTGTCGAGAATCGAGTCCAGACTCGACGGGTTACTCAGAGGTCGAAGCCGTTCGCGTGGACGACGAGCTCCCTCACGCAATCGAACCCGCAGTCCCAGCAACAACATATACCAACATGGTAAATGCTGGTTCCACACAAAGTTTGGTAGAGCCGCCAGAAAATGCACGCCACCGTGCAATTTCACCACGTCGCAACCATCGACGTACGCGGCCGCCGTAAAGATGGACATTGACAACCAAAAAAACTGCTAGAGTCACGGGTTGAGAGCAACATGCCTCCCCTGACCACAAACACACCCTATACGTCACGTTTGTTTGTGTACGATAAACACAACAAACTCACCTACCTAGTCGACACTGGCGCTGACCTTTCGGTTATTCCAGCTATGAATTTCAAAATGAATTATACAATAGCTAATCGAAATTCAAATCTAGTCTTATCGGCTGCCAATGGTTCAATCATCCACACGTACGGCACAAAATTGCTTAACGTGGATATCGGACTCAAACGAACCTTCACGCATGCTTTCATTCTAGCTGCAGTGAATCGTCCGATCATTGGCGCCGATTTTCTAAGCAAATTCGGACTTCTTGTCGATGTCAAACACAAACGGCTGATTGACCCAGCTACAAAGCTGTCAATAAACGCCACAATGGTTCGTGTTAACACACCAACACCGATCCATTTCAACATCGACAACGGCTACGGCACTCTGCTCAAAAAGTACCCACTACTTACAGCAGAGCCGAACTACAAAATGCCAGTCCGACACAACGTGGTTCATCACATCGTCACGGAAGGCCATCTGCCCGTGTCGAGACCACGCAGACTAGATTCGGTGACACAAAGCTGCACAAGCAGAATTTCAACATATGATGGAATTAGGAATTTGTCGAACATCGACATCTTCCGTTTCTTGTCCACTTCACATGGTCAAGAAGAAAGATCAAGACTGGAGGCCATGTGGGGACTATCGGCGTTTAAACACGGTTACGATACCGGATCGCTACCCGATACCCCACATTCAAAACTTCACCATGCACTTGCATGGCTGCAAAGTTTTCTCCAAACTTGATCTCATCAGAGGTTATCACCACATTCCCGTGGCACCTGAAGACGTTTTCAAAACGGCAATCACAACACCATTTGGCCTCTTCGAATACACCCGAATGCCATTTGGATTACGCAATGCCGCACAAACGTTTCAGCGCTTCATGAACGAAGTCGTTCGAGATCTCGACTTCGTTTTCGTCTACATAGACGACATTCTTGTGGCATCTCAAACTGAGGACCAACACAAACTCCATCTGGAAACACTTTTCAAACGACTTGTCGAGTTTGATGTTCACATCAAGAGCTCAAAATGCGTCTTCGGCGCATCCACTCTTGATTTCCTCAGCCACAAGATTACCGCTAATGGCATCCTTCCGTCACAAGACCGAATCAATGCCATTAAAGAATTCCCAGCTCCAACCTCAATCAAGAGTATTCAGCAATTCATCGGCATGGTAAACTACTACCACCGATTTATACCAAAGCTCGCTGAAATACTCAACCCAATTCACAGCCACCTGGCAGTACTACTACGTAAGCCCAAAACCGCCAAGAACTTCTCTTGGCCTGACGAATGTCAACACGCATTCACGTCACTCAAGGCTGAATTGGCACGCACAACACTCTTGTCTCATCCACTGAGCGACTCAAAGCTCAGCATAACTACTGATGCATCAAACACTGCTGTCGGAGCAGTCATGCAACAGTACAACGACAAGTGTTGGGAGCCCCTGGGATTCTTCTCAAAGAAGCTCTCGGATGCCGAAAAGAAATATTCTGCATTCGATCGGGAATTACTCGCAATATATCTAGCAATCAAACACTTCAGATATTTTGTCGAGGGTCGGGACTTCACAATTTACACCGACCACAAGCCTCTCACTCGAGCAATTCAGTCTAAAACTGAACGCAATCCAAGGCAAGCACGCCACTTGGATTATATTAGTCAATTTACCACGGACATCCAGCATGTTCAAGGTACCGACAACGTTGTCGCGGATACACTTTCGCGCACAACATCAAACGAAACGGCCACAGTCGAGACTCACTTCGACTGCAACAAGATCGCACAAGCGCAAAAAGCAGACTTGGAACTTCAGAATTTACTTTCTGGTTCTGCTTGTCACGCCAGTTCATCACTGAAACTGGAGCTTTTCACACTACCTGGCCTCGAAATCTACTGCGAAACATCTACGGGTGCAAATCGCCCGTACATCGCAGAGCAACTACGTCGAACCATCTTCGACACACTACACGGTATCTCACATCCTGGTGTCCGCGCAACTCGTAAATTGATTACTGCTCGATACTTTTGGCCCAGCATAAACAAAGACGTGACCCATTGGGCACAATCCTGTTTATCCTGCCAAAAATCAAAAGTCCAGCGGCACACAAAATCGCCTCTTGGACAATTCGCAATTCCACCTGGTCGATTCGAGCACATTCATTTGGATGTCGTAGGACCACTTCCTCCATCCAATGGATACTCATATCTACTCACCTGTGTCGATCGTTTCACTCGATGGCCAGAAGCGTACTGCATGAGCGACATGTCTGCAGCAACCATTGCCACCACATTCGTTCAGAACTACGTATCACGATTTGGCGTTCCACTTGACATCACAACTGATCAAGGAACCCAATTCGAGTCGAAGCTTTTCTCGGAGTTAACGAAACTCCTCGGCTCGCATCGGATACGTACAACGGCTTACCATCCGCAAGCCAATGGCATGGTCGAACGTTTCCACCGCCAGCTCAAAGCTGCTCTCAAGGCCCGAGGCAACACAATTCACTGGAGCTCCGAAGTACCAATCGTTCTACTTGGTATTCGAGCAACGGTTAAAGAAGATTTGAAGTGCTCACCAGCTGAAATGGTTTACGGTCAAACCATCAAGCTACCCGGTGAGTTCTTCATCGAACATCCTCTACCGTCTCCATCCACAACCGACACAGTCATCGACCAACTCCGCACCACCATGCAAAATCTTATCCCCACGGCAACAAGACCAACGAATGAAAGCAACATATTCGTTCCAAAATCGCTCAACAATTGCGATTACGTCTTTGTCCGGGTTGATAAGGTTCGAACTGGATTACAATCTCCATACGATGGGCCATACAAAGTTATACGCCGCTTACGCAAGCAATTCATTGTCTCAATCAAAGACAAACACCACTCAATCTCAATCGACAGATTGAAACCGGCGTACGGTATTCTCAACACGGCTGATCAAATATCAGCCAGCAAACGATATAAAACCGTCCGGTTCACCGTATAACGTCTCAAAACCAACGGTTTCTCATCTGGAGAGGGGGTACTGTAGCAGCTCGAATATTCGACTCACTGATATTCGATTCTGCCACAAACAAAATAATTAGTGAAATTCAAATATAATCCAACTTATTTGAATTAAGCGTTCACTAACCCCATCACATATCAATCTATCCAACCAACACTATCTAATAACCGAACCATTACTATAAAACATTTATAGTAAAACCATCGCCATCCAACCAACATCACCACGAACTAACAAAGTTCGGTGATGCAAATTCACATGCACTTAACAAAAGTGCAATGTCGACCGTCGCCGGCGCATGTGTTCCCTCTTCACAAAACGAAGACGAAGGCGACGTCATACAACAAAAACAAAACAACAAACCAGTCGTCCATTACTTTTGAATAACAACACTTGACAACGCGTCATTAAATGGTGGTGAATAATAATAAAAAATAAATATAGTTTAATAATAATAATAATAATTGTAAAAATAAATATAAATAAATTTGTGGTACATATAAATAAATAATATAGTTATTAAAAATAATAAATAAATAATTAAATAAATTACAAACTATTATAAATAAATGAACATTTATTTTTGGTGTAATTGTGTTTTTATTTAATCAAAAAGTCTGGATTAAATTAATTAATTGGAATATTAATCCAACATCTTCTTGATTTTTTTATTATCTGGTTCTAATTCCAGACGGAACAATGGCTGAGGCAGCTCCTCACGGTTAATAATGGTAATTGATTTGCATTGAATACCTTTCTCTGCGAGAACGGCTCATATCTCGTAGGCCTCTATAACTTTTTACATAAGGACCATTCATTTTGACTTTTTAGTTGGTACGAGCTCTCTATTTGATTTTTCCCTCAAGTAGATTGGTGGCGGTTTCTCTGTTTTTGGAGTTTTTTCGGCCGGCGGTCTTCAACAACGAAACCAGAATACCGGTTGCTTTGAGTTAATACATCGCTAGTTAACTTGGTAAATTTATTCACGGTTGTACTAGCCACTGATCTAGGGCTTCTCCTTCCCCTTGAGCTGACAGTATTATAGCTGTCCAGCCCTGTTTGCACTAAACACTGACCTACATCACTGTTCATTTGATTGTCATCACTTTCATTGTTTTTTCATCGTCAAAATTTGTCGACGATGCATTTTTATTGTTCAACGCATTAAGTTCATTTACGTTAATTTTTAGTTCACTTGATAACAAATTACCTGGTAGAGTAAGTTTTGATGCATTTGCGATTTGTTCCAATTTTGGAATATGTTGCTCATTTTTGTTAGCCACCATTGTGGTCGTGGCGTTTCGAGACAAATCGCTTGCAGACATCGCTTTCTGCAGATTTGGCCCAGCCTTTCTTGTTTTAGGTGGAGAATATTGGAACATCACGGTTTCACATATTTTTCTCATCAAAATGTTTTTTTGTATAATAAATTAATAACTGCTGATTCAACTTTTAACACAAGTAATAAGTAAATTATGTTTAATGTTTACTCGGCGGTAGCAAAATTGTTACTTTTGGGAAAATTTTTAACGTAAAATTTTTTTTTACAAATAAAATAACAAAATTCAAAAATTTCAAAATAGTCGAACCACAAACATTTCTTCCAGAGCAATTCGAAACTTAAAAGTGATTTATCTCAAATTCCTATTTTTCGAGTTATGTACTTTTGGGTAAATGCCGATTATTAATTATGTAAATACTAACAATAAGTATTTAACATAAGTTAAGGAATTATATAATATGGTTTTTAAGAATTGATCACTTGTTAGTTTTGTATAAAGAGAGATTCAAGCCATTGGCAGTTCGGTCGGCAGGTCCAATATTGTTCTTATGTAAATATTGCGAATTTTGCAGCTTTAGTTTATCGTCTCAGGCTGCCCTGATATGTTGATGAGGCAGAAAAATTCTATGCCAATTCCATATCAGACACGATAAAAATCATTTACCAGGATCAATTTACCAAAATCTTTAAATTTGTCTATTGTAAATAATATGTATTCATATTTTTGTCACTTATATCCACATACCGACATATCGAAGAATCTGTTTCAACAACATAAAAATCATATAATGGCATCACAAAAAGCAAAATAAAATAAAAACAAATACAACAATGGTAACAGAAGTAATAATAAAGTGGAATATATAATTCATAAGATAAACAAACAAACAATAACAATATATGAGTAGTATGTCTTTTTAACATTCAAAGTAAATCAAAAAATATAAAATAAAAAAATTTTTTTTTGTGAATTTTCTCTAAAGCAATATTATGTCTGAGTTAAGCTTTTATGTTTTCACTTCAAGTTGTTTTTTCGTTTTATGATTATATTTTTGATGGTAATAACCTTAAACAATATAAGGTAGTAGTATATGTATTTATTCTGAATGGCAGAATTTTTGGCATGTTTAAAGCTTTTTTTATTTTATTTTAACTAAAATATATGTACGTAAAATATATGTATATGTATGTGGTATGAATATATAGAACAACATCCTTTTTGTAGTTAATTTTTGGTAAATTGTACGAAAGTTCTATTTGTGAAAGCTTTTCCTTTTTTTTTTAGAATATACAATTTTTTTTTTAGGAAATTTAAAAATCATATTTATATTGAAATCGTAATGTTATGAATTATGAAAGCTTATCAAGCTTGAACTTATCGTCGTTAAATTTAAAAGAGAATTAATTGGAATATTGTATAGAGTGCAATTTGAATTGAATGAATATTCAAATTACAAGTGATTGTCAAAACTGCAATATTGCACTACTGTTCGAGAGTTAGGATACCATTGTGCAATTATTGTTTGATTGATTGTTTCCTATTCAGGCCTATCATATCTATTGTATTGCAAACTATCTATTGTAGCTCACAGAAATTGGGTTTTTAAAGTAAATGAACTAGTATAGAGTGAATTAAAAATAATGAATTATTTTATGGCCACCCTATATATATATAGTTAGCTATAACAATTCGTCGTCTTCAACTTTAAATAAAGACATATAAAATATAAAGAATCTACAACGCGTTTTATTTCCACATAAAATCAAAATTAAATCTTTTCCCAACAATAATATTGAAGTTGAAGTATATAGTCGCAAATATGTAAGGCGACAATTGACTCGTAAACTATAGTATATGTCTCAAGTGACTGTTTTGGTTTGTTCTGAAAAATATCTATTGTTACTTTTGATTTTGAAAACACATAAATATACAAATATATTAGTGGCACATGAATCTTTTGCAAAACGTTTGTAAATTTATGTAATATCAGCAATTAATAAATAACTAAATCATAATTAAAATAGTTATAAATAGTAAATGCGAAATATATGTATATATACATATTGCGTAGGTGGGACCAACCATACAATATCTGTAGAAGCTGGGGGCCTATTATAATATTTTCGATAGCGTTTGTTTGCGATAATATCGAACATTTCGATAACGTGGAAAATAGCTATTATGAATGTTTCGATAGTGTTTTACTTCAATAATATCGAGTGTTTCGATAATTTCGAAAATATTTATTATGAAATTTTCGAATGCGAAATTTGTATTAGGCGGTTCCGGTTACGCTTTGGAGCCATGAATGATGATTCCTTATAGAAAAAGGGGCCGGTGGAAACTCGATACAATACGGCTCATGCCAAAGCGTAATAATAATAGTTGAGCGCGTCTTTGGTGTAGTAAAGAGAAAGGTTGGAGATGGTTGCTGCGTGCGAGAGAGCTGCACTATCAACCAGAAAAGGTTGCACAACTTATATATGTTAGCTACGCACTCCATAATTTATATACGAAATACCGCGTTCTAATCCTAGAAAATGATGTGATGAAAGATGCGAGCGAGGATAATCAATATTTCATCGAAGACAATGAAGATAACGAAGCCAGAAGGATAAAAGATCACATAAGAGAGAATTTATGAATAACATATAGACCGTAAATAAATTTGTTTAAGACAAAAAGTAGTTATATTTTATAATTCCGTTTATTCAAATATAATTTTTCAAATAAAATAATGATTCCAAATCCAAATTATGAATTCAAATAAAATTACAAAAATTAATCAGTTATTTTATTTCTAACCATCCAGTTCTCTTTCTCGCAAATCTAACTCCCGCATCTTCAATTGCAATTCCTCGTATTTTTGTTTTGTTACTAATGTAGGTATTATGTACATTTTCGGTTGAACTGCCTGGGTTAGATGTTGAATTTTTTAAACCACATCCAAATCTCCTCCAATTTGCTTAACTCCTTCTCGTTGTTACTCAACCATTTCTCTCTTCATTTTGTTCTCATTTTATTTTTTGTGTTGGATTTGAAATCTTTCCAAACCTAGAGAAAGTTTATATTAATAAAGCTATTAAACTTTTATTTCGTAATATATCCTCAATTGTTTCCAACTTTCTACGGTTTTCTCTAGGGGCCTACAGCATTCAACCGCTCCATCATTTTTTCATTCCACTTCTTATTGGTTGATTCAAAATTCTTTGTAATACCTTCGTTTTTTTCCATGAAGCCAATTAAAATACCAAATTGGTCACTGTTTGTAGCTGTCCTATATTAGAAAAAATTAAAAAAATAATATTAAAACAACGCATATTTAATATTAATATGAAATCTATTTTATATAACATTTATAATTCACATTTTTGCAACTGTATTATAAACACCGAATGTGCAACTGTATTATTTGATTAAACTCAAAAATAATGTTCACCATTATTCGACACATAAACTACGAAATCGAAATCGAAAATTTCCATAATAGCTCTCGTAAAAAACGCGTTCGAAAATATCGTAATAGAGCCCCTGGTTTTACCTAATCGAATTGAAAGTGATGGTTTAATTATATATTTATTTACAGTATGTAGGAATAACGCAATACTGTTAAAAAAAACTTGTAAGATTAATTTGATGGGTCGAGTTTTGCTGACAACGTTAAGGGTACAACAGACTAGGGCCACCGAGAGCCAGCTCGGGCCTCGGTACAAAACATATTTTAGTCACCGATTTTTTTTTGACGATAATTTTATATAAAATGAAGTACCGAATTCTATTTTCTTGCTTATATTTCAATCTAATTCAATTTTACATTATATGTACTTTATTACATTTTCTTTTTACCTTAAATTCCAATTTTTTAAAAATGCATACTTCCCTTGCTTTTCTATTAGCAAATACTTCTGTTATTTCGCTGAAGCCGCAATTTTTCGCTAACCTTGACTCGATTGATAACATACCTAAATCGGTTAGTCGATTTTGACACAACGTCGATCTTAAAACGTTTTTAACTGTGGCTAAAGTACTGAAGGAACGTTCCGCCGCTGCGACTGTTACTAGTATACAATAAAATATTCTTAGTATTATTATTCAATTTGGAAACAGGATTTCCAATTTTAGTTTCCGGATTGCATTGAGAAGCTTAATTGGTGGTAACGTAGTACCACCATCACTAAAATTGGCTACATAAACATCCTGCAAGAGCGTAATTTCTTCACAGATGTTGTCGCTGATGTCGTCGCTATAAATCTTCTGTACATTTTTAATTTTTTGTAATAGCTCTATTTCATCTAAATCGACGAATCTCCACAAAACATCAAATTTGCTATTAATTTCGTTAACAGCCTGAAATCTGGTATTTATATTTTTAATAACACAGTCTAACAAAGGAAAAAAGATTTCGTTTTTAAATTTTTCTTCCTCATTTAGAGGGTTACCATCATCAAGTGTGGTGTCATATCTTGCAGGCTTTCGGATTTTTCGAGTTGTTTTAAAATAAGACTCTATGCCTTTATCTTCCGCGTTAATTTTCGACTCTTCTAAAATTGGCTGATACATATTTCTGATGTCTTTCAATCGATCCAAAAGTACGCTCAGATTAAGAACTCCAAAATCTATTGTCGAACATCTCGCTTGCAAAACAGTGCTTACATTATTTATTTCAGTTCAAATCTGAAACCAAATATTGCCCATCAAAATAGATTCAAAAGATTCCATATATTTTTTAATTCCAATAAGATCTGCTTTTGTCTCCGACGTTAGGTTGGTTCTCTGTACTAAGTCGATAGCTTTCCTAATTCCTTCAGATTGCTTAATAAATGGTTTAACACTTTCGATTCTAGCAGACCATCGAGTAGTTGACGTGGAATGTAGCGAACTATCACCAATGTTAGTTTTTAAAAATTTCCCATTTCGTTAGGCTACTACTGAATATGTTGTATAATTTTTGTATGGTTCCGAAAAAGGTAATTGCATTATAGCCGGACTCTGCTGCATGAACTCCGCACAAATTTAAACTATGGCAAGCACATGGAGAAAATATGGCCAAGGGATTAGTATTTAATAATCTTGCTTGAACACCTTTATAGGAACCATTCATATTGGAACCAATGTCATACCCTTGTCCACGGCGATCTTCAATTTGTATATTATGTTTGGATAATACTTGTATTATTAAATCTGCTATTGCTTCTCCTGATTTCTCGTTGCAATTCGAGAATTGTAAAAAGCATTCCACTGTTTCATACTCATCGGTGTCGCTATTGATAGAAACGTATCGTAAGATAAATGTAGTTTGTTCCATATGTGCCGAATTTGGAGTGGCATCGACCATTAAACGGTGTATCTAACGGTGTATCCGGATACTTGGCGCCCTCCGGATCATGTAGCCTTACCTGTGCATTACGGATCTCTGCACAGGTGGACCTCCTTTCTCCGCTACTCGTTGGTACTATTATGGAAAATCAAAATAGTGAACAAAAAGAGACCGGTGCCCTTAAAAAACCGGAATCTAATACTGCGAAAACATCGGCCTTGAGGCCCGGTTTCCAAAGTGCAATTAGGGGCATAAGACCAAATGATGCTGGCCCCTCGAAACCAAAGGGCAAAAGCACGAATGATGGCCCTCCATCAGTGTCAAACTATCAAACCAGGAAGAGAGCCTGGCGCATGATCTCTAAGATCTGCAACATTCCGTTGGAGCAGAGAACGGATAGAGACAAGGATATGCTTGCGTGGGCAAGATCACTGAGCCAAAGCAGGAGGGTTCCGTTGTGATCTCACAGCCGAAAAGGCACAGATCTGACGATGAACCGCCTACGGAGGCTAAAAAGAAGCGGGGTCGGGACAATGTTACCAGGCCCTTGAACGAGGTGCTAAAGGATCACCTGATCATGGCAGTCGTTGACAGAGCTCCAGAAGATGGGAGCATTACAGCTCTTAACTGGAGGAAGGTGGAGAAGGCCTAAGCCGCCATCTTAGTAAAAATCATGAGGGAGAACCCAGGACCTCCCGAGACGGAGGGCGGAATCGGTGTCATGTTAAACTGACTGCCTGTGCCGATGAGAGGTCTGTGACCCTCTATAAAAAGGCGATCGGCAGCCTGGAAGAAGTCTGGCCGGGGGCCAAACTAGAAGTGATGACGAGGAAAAAAGTTCCCTGCAGGCCAAGGGCGCGAGCCTGGATCCCTGCGGATCCAAGTGATCCTAGGGAGATCCTGGGAATGTTGAAAATCAGCAATCCGGATCTGCCAACAGCCACCTGGAAGATTGCCAAGTTAGCAGAGATAAAGGCGAAAGCAGATCACAGATCGGCTGTCATTATCATCAACAGAGAATCCGTGGGTGCTTTGGCAAAATCTGGAGGCCTGGTCAGCTATGGATTTGGAGCGTTTACGCTCAAAATCTATAAGCGCGATGAGGCCGACAGACCTGGGGCATCTGCAGCAGGTGGAGAAGCCTCTAGTGGTGTCCCGCCTGTTGTTGGTGACCCAGATGTCCAAAGCATCCCTAAAGACGCACAGGAGACACTATCCCTGAACTCGGTGATATCGAGATCATTGGGACTACGCTGTGTGCTTCTAACGGCAGAATCAATGTTAGAGGAATCTGACTCAACAGTGGCGGAGGTAAGCAATATCTAATGCTTAAGATCCTTCAGATTAACCTCCATCACTCTAAAGCAGCCTCGGCGGCCATTCTGCTTGAAATGGAATCTGAGTCCATTGATGTGGTTCTGGTCCAGAAACCTTGAGTCAATGGTGACCGGGTGCTGGGCCTCAGAACTTCAAAATATAAAATACTACATGCGAAGAATGAAGGTAAGATACGTTCCTGCATTCTCGCTAGAAATAATCTGAATATTTTTATACTTCTTAATTACAACAACGCTAATGTAGTGGTGGCTAGCATCGAGATGGAAGGGCAAAATCTCTGGCTAATATCGGCCTACCTACCGTATGAGGAGGAAAATATACCACCAGGTAGGTTGGGCAGTACTATAATGGAGGTTCAAAAATAAAAGGTAGGAGTCATCATGGGCCGTGATGCTAAAGCGCATCACTCAATCTGGGGAAGTACAGATATAAACAGGCGAGGTGAGTTACTCCTTAATTTTATTTTAAGTATACTAACCTAAATATATGTAATATCGGGTGTAAGCCAACCTTTATTACTAAAAATAGACAAGAAGTGCTGGACATCACACTTGTCTCGGATTTTATTAAGGAGTGGGCATTGAACTGGAAAGTGTCCGAAGACCATTCCTTTTCTGACCATTGTTATCTCCAGTACGAAGTGGATACTAAACCCACTAGCAAACCACCCTTCAGGAATAGGAGGAAAACTGATTGGGATTGTTTCAGAACCATTCTGGGTAACTCATTACCGGTATCGGTTCCAAACCCTCCTGCATCTACACAGGAGCTTGATGCTCTAGTAACCAAGCTATCTGATGCTTTTAACAAGGCCATGTTAGGTGCATGTCCTATCAGTAGGACCTTGGGTAAATCTCGGCGGGTGGTCGAGAGAACTCGAGTATGAAATGCAGGAAACTGTTCAAGAAAGCGAGGAACACAAATGCTGCTGCAGATTACGACAGTTACAAGGAAGTCCTCAAAACCTATAAGTACGAGATGAGAGCAGCCAAGACGAGGGTATGGAATCTTTACTGTGGCAAAATACAGGAGTCCTCGGAGGCGGCCAGGCTACGCAAAGTACTATGTTCTAGTCATTCCATCCCGAGTTATCTACAACGACCGGATGGTTCATGGACTTCATGTAGTAAGGAATCTCTCGAGCTATTACTAGAAACGCATTTCCCGGAGTGCTCGGTACTAGTTCTAAAAAGACCCATGATAAATAGGAGTGTAGACTCCGTAAGTCATATGGTAAAAAGGCGAAATATCCTATGGGCAATAAACAGCTTTAAGCCATACAATTCGGCAGGACCTGATGTCATTATCCCTGCGGATATCCAGTGAACTATTGACTTAACCCTACCCTGGCTGCAAGTTTTCTTCAAAGGCAGCCTAGAACTCTGTCATATCCCTAGCAAATGGACTGAAGTAAAAGTTATATTTATATCTAAGGCGGGAAAAAGCTCTCACTGCTATCCCAAAGACTTTAGGCCAATAACCTTATCTTTTTTTCTGTTGAAAGCACTGGAAAGACAAATATAGGCATATATTAGAGGCTCAATCAAACCGGGCGAGCTGTCAGGATCTCAACACGCATACTGTAAGGGACGATTGGTGGCCCGATTGAGAAATCACTTGAATATAAGAAATATTCAATGGTAACCTTCTTGGATATAGAAGGGGCCTTTAGCAACGTCAGACCGGAGGCAATCACTCGAGCACTTGCGTGTCTGGGGGTAGACGGATCACTCAGAGGCTGGATAAATGAAATACTTAGAGGCCGGATCGTGACAGCTTATCTGGGTGGAACGTCTGCCGGCAGATACGTGAGCAGAGGGACACCTCAAGGAGGGGTTCTATTTCCCTTTCTTTGGAACTTGGTCATAAATGACCTGTTTCTAAACCTGGAAGGGTAAGGCTTCAAGGTGGTTGCTTATGCGGATTACGTTGCTATTGCAGTCTTCGGTAAATATCCTAGTACGCTGAGTGAGCGCATGCAGTGGGCACTTGGCTACCTCCCTGAGTGGGCACGCGGCTGCGGACTGAACGCAAACCCACAGAAAACGGAGCTGGTCCTCTTTACCAGGAGGCACAAACTTCCTCAGTGTGACCCGCCAACATTAAATGGTACTCGCTTGATCTTTACGGATAGAGCGAAATACCTTGGACTACTTTTGGACAGCAAACTAAGTTGGAAACTAAATATCGTAGAGAGAGTAAAGAAAGCTACTATAGCGCTCTACTCCTGCAAAAATGCCATTGAAAAGATGGGTTATGGAGCCCCACATAGTACACTTCCTCTACGTCTCAGTGGTCAAACCTATACTGCTGTATGTGGTTGTCGTCTGGTGGCCTGCGTTTAAAACTATGGCCAACCTTAAACTATTGATGAAAGTCCAAAGAACGGCCTGGTTGTGTATAAGTAGGGCTCTCAGGAGCACACCTACTCAAGCTCTGGAAATTCTTTTTCATTTTACTCCTTTGGATATTGCGGCCGAGCAGCTTGCGTCTTGCACAGCCATTCGGCTCAAATCCATATCTATGTGGACCTGTAACAATTCAGGGCACTCATTTATCCTATGCAACAGGGGTATTCCGGAAGCTACCGACTACGCTATTCCTTTGCCATCCGTTGAGATGAGATTCCAAACTGAGTTTCCCACCAGAGAGGACTGGGTGAACGAAACGGTTATGGACAGTGAGGCGCTAAGCTTCTTCACGGATGGCTCAAAAAGGGATAGAGGGGTTTGCTGCGAGGTATTCTGTGAGGCACTAGGGGTTAACTTCTCTTTTCGTCTTCCCGACTTTTGCAGCGTTTTACAAGCTGAACTAATCGCAATAATGGAAGTCATGGACTGGTTGAAGTATAATATAATATCTACGAGGGATATTCGCATTTTTACGGACAGCCTGGCTTCTATTAAAACGCTACAATCATACTCCCTGACGTCGAAGGTAGCCCAGAACTGTCTGGCATTTTTAAATGAGATGGCTGATCAGTTCAACATCCGCTTGACGTGGGTACCAGGGCATTACATATCGCAGGGAATGTAAAGGCAGATGAGTTGGCCCGTAAGGGTACAGCACGCCTAATAACCCAAAGCAGGCGGGATATAAAGATACCGCTTGCTTCATGTAAACTGCTGCTTTAGGAAGAAGCCATTAAAGAAACGAACGTCAGATGGTCTACCGCCAGTTCGTGTGTAATAACCAGGCAGATCTGGCCTGGACTTGACCGGTCCAGATCAAGCCAACTGATATCGCTTCGACGGCACCATAATGGGATGGTCGTATGGGAGGTACAACGGGACATTGTCTCATTGGGATACATGCGAGCAGACTGGGTGTCCCAGCCCACGATTTCTGCCGCAGCTGTGGTGATGAGGAGGAGGAAAATGTGCTCCACCTGTCCTAGTCTAGCGTACAGCAGAACACAATTTATTAGTACTTCCCCTTTGAACGACCTCACGGATCTTAGTAAGATTGGGATCCCTGACTTTAAACTCTTCTTGGTAAGCTCAGGATGGCATAGAGGATGGAGTGAAGAAGAGGAAACTCGAATGTGGTACAGCTACGGACCAATTTTGTGTCTATGCTAGTCCTTTAGGACGGCCACCCTTACCTAACTTAACCTAACCTAAAGCAACTGAATGATAATTTGACTCACAAAAGTTAGCCACTACATCTGGTTTCTTGGGCAGAATAAATTAATGGCATTGTCTGATTATATTTTAGTACGATATCCCTGTCTGGCAATAAATGTATACGAATGTAAAAAATTGGTTTGATTGAGTTACAATAACGTTTGAAGGCCACAATAACCGCCAGTGTTCTAATTTAACTAATAATGTTGTGATTCAATATATTTTTACTCGGTAATACGGTTTGATGTTTATAGTATATAGTGGAATGTAATTTCAAATTACTCAGCCGCCCTCCAACACGAGATAGACCCGGTCCATGGATATATAGTGGTAAGTAGGAGTTTGATCCAGCTGAAAGTGTTTAATGTTTTGAATTTCAGTGCTATATACCAGTAGCAGAATACTCCTCACAAAACAAGTTAATAAGCAAGCAGTTTAGTTAGTTGGAAGCTCTCTAATAATCTTAACATAATCTTGAGTTTGAAGATTATTGATAAAACGTATTATGTAAACTGTAACCCGAATGTGTTTTGTATCGATGAATATCGACCAAATAAACCCAAATCTGAAGCCCGATTACAATTTGAACTAATTTGGATTCTTCGGTCAGTTTGATTGACTTGAAAAAATAATTGTAGGACCTGACCACCATATATGTATCTTGGTATAGAAAGTCACTTGGCATTATGCCCCGAAAAACGAAATCTTCGGCATTATGCCTTATGAAACCAACTAGGTGTTGATGTCAGTTCCTGTATTTGAATGAGTCGAATTTAATACGTATAGAAAAATAATTCTGTATATGAATCAGCCCAAAGATAAATATCATTAAACTGTTAAGGTCTTCAAATTTCAATATACGTTTTAATCAGCTTTGCCAAGCACTCATAGTAAAACATACGAAAATTTATCTAGCACCGATTCAAGAGAATTTTGCGGCTGTTTTACTATGTGAGTGTTTGGTAAGGTAAATAATAAAAACAATTGTATATCCAGAAAAGATTTAGCTAAATCGGAAAAACTATTTGTAATTCGATTTTCAGTTTTATTCCTGCCACAAGTCGTATTATCGACTATCGATTCGTTTTGAACACCTAAAAAATATATACAAAGCTGTTGTTTTGTTAAAATGTAAATCCAAAGCTAGATCTAATTATTTTTTACCAATGCAATACACTTAGTACTGCAATTGAATATTATTAGACTAGGTTTTGGTTGAAATAGGTATTATGAATAGATCATAATATATTATACTCCTAATCCAATGACCTCATGGTTCCTGATAACATTTGGTGAAATCCTCTAAGGTGTATTACATCGATTATCGACTCGAGTAATTTAGGCTTTGACACAACAAGACAGAAATTATCAATTTTACTACGACTATCAGATTCGGTAATTAGGATTATGCTGAGAAAACACCAGACTTCAAAGATTTAACTGGAACTGACAAAGAAAGATTCATAACCTGAAATTTAAAGTATATTTGAATTTTGGATTAAACAAACTTAGAAATTTGAAATTTTAAAATGTTGGCTTGATTAAAATTAAAATAATTAAAAATATTTAAATTATTTTAGATGCCAAAAATAAAATACATCGTTTTTGGAGGTAAAGATCCCAAAGGCTGCATCAAATGTTCCTCGTTCAACAATTCACTATATCGATTATCTTCCAATTTTAGGAAAAGCCGTCCATGTCCGATGACATTTCTGACTCATATAACCAAATGCATACAATTATAGATAGGCAATTGGCTAAAAAACGTTTCCAAAATCGTGAAACGTTTTTTGGATAATTGCCCAGGTGAACACCGCATTAGGCAGGACCACACGCCTGGCAAAAGTTGGTTTACCCGTTTTTTTCTATTATAGGTAACCGGTGCTAGCTCCAAAGTTGTAGTATCGACAATACTGTATGAATGGTATCAAATGGAGAGCTATATAAATGAAAAAAAAATGGTTGTCTGTGTTGTCCGAGCCGTCCAGAATATTTAACCTACATCAAGAGCGTATTGGCAAAAGTGGCAATCAAAAATCTAAATGAGATTGAGCAGGGTGCATCAAAGAGTTGACTAATAATGTTACCTTCGTAATGTTCAGCATTTAGTTATATGGTACCACCTATATATGATCATCTATCCGTATAAACGGATTCCAGATGATATCAAGAATGCAGCGCCCAACACTGGTTGTGGGGAAAGTGGTAATGGATGGATAACCAAAGATGGTGCTGTCCGAATAAATCACCAACGATTCCGACCCAACATTGTCAAAAAGGGCATACAGTTACCGGTAATTTTATATGTGGATGGGTATGTGTATCACAAGCGAACTTGTGATGTTTTCGCATTTAAACCGTTAAAGTTTGGCAGGAGATCTCATTGAATGGGAACGCAGAAATTCCCAGCGTTCTTAATAGAGAATATTTTGGTGCATGCGGAATTTGTCGTTTTAATAAATTCGCATTAGATAGCTCAGTATGTTTAGAGAAATCATTGGAGGCAGAATAGAATAATTAAACAGCCGTCTAGTGCTAGTCCATTAATTGAAATGAACTAGCACTATGGACGGCTGTTTAAAATGAACGACTCTCGATATTCAATAACGACTTCCATTTATAAAAAATACATTACTCTTTTTATTCGCGGCAATTATGAAAATCAAGTAAATATTTTGAAAATTGAAATGGAACTAATTGACCCGGGGTCTACACTATGCAAAATTGCTGATTTTCTCTCACGAAATTTTATGTTTTTTTCAATGTATTGATAAATATTTGTTAAAAAATTATCATAACTGGGCATTTCACTCTCATGATAATTTCTTCAAATGTCAAATAAAATTCGGTGAATACTGTCAAAAAATTAGTAGTTTCCGTCTCAACACTCGGGAAACAATTAAAACCATAACCTTAAAAGTGTGTTTTAATTTGACATTTCGTACAAATTTTATGATAATTTTTTCGTGAAATAGCCTCCTGATAATTTACTGAGAATGCCAAAATTTATATAATATACATACACACACATTGATAAATTTAATTTCATGAGAGAAAATTTCAGCAATTTTGCATAGTGTAGACCCCGAGTGAATTAGTGGAACGAAGCGAACCAGTAAATGTTGAAAAAATCATGGCAATACCTTCACACTTGGGCAATAATTTAGAGGCTATGCATATGTAGTAGAATTCATTAGACAAGCCCCAAAATATTTATAAAGGCCGCAAATTATAGTAGGTGGATTAAAACTACAGAAACGATTTAACAAATAAAACCAAAAGAAAACCTTCATTTGTGACTTAAAAAGGTACAACGGCAACAAAAAAAAACACAAAAAGGAATTCACGTAAAGTAAGACCGAAATTAAAACTGCCGAGAATGATTCTACCTTTAACGCTCACGTTTCAATAAGTTAGACCTTTGGAGCAGTGGTTTGGTTTCGAGCATTCAATTGATGCATCGTCCAAAAAAACTTCTACCACAAAATAATGAAACAGGCTTGATAAAAACAACCTGACTTAAAGCATTAGGTGAGTCGCTTCTTGCCACTCCAGAAACAGACTTATCGCATGAAAATGTAGCCTTAAGCAAGCGCTAGAAACTAATACAGAAGATGGTTCAAGAATTTTAGAAAATATTCCTATCAAACCTTCAGCAGCGAGTTAAATGGAATTCCAAGCAAACCGAAGTCAAATTAGCTGATAACAGTGTGTCACCTACTAGGTGGCTTCTTAGGCGAATAATCGAATTACAGCCCGGTCAATACATGATTTAACCAGGTGTTAATAAGAGATTATCAGTCACACGACCAATCTTCAAATTAAATATTACTTTTATCAACGGTACAGGAACTTCGGAAAACCCGTATATATAGTAGACACGCTTGTACAACCTTAAGGCACAAAATAATACCATTGCGCTGTAAAGTTTAACCGGGCCCGGAGTAGTTTTAGTAACAAAAATACCAAACATATATGTATACATAATTTGTTAAATAACAAAAGAGATGTTCATGTATTGGAGTACACTGGGTAAAAGAATGTATACTAAAAATTGGAAATTAGTTAATCAGTGAAAAATCTGATTGAACTATGTAATTAATAAACATAAATATTGTAATACATTTTGGAATAAATACAATTTAAATATTGTAGATTAACCGTATGTAAGATTGGCCAAACAGCAGAGATTTTCCGCGAATGTGGCATACAAAAATGATTAAACAAAGGCATCCCTTTTCATGTTTTTTATTATTGACTATTCGCCGCCAGCTCGGTCGAAATAAGAAAACAAATTTTGTAAATGTGTGTTGGCAGTTGGTAGTTACCCAATTCAATAATAGTAAAATTAGGTGGTGCCCTCGAATTGCATTTTGTGACGCTTTGTGACTTTTAAGATAGTGTAAACGATTTTGAACTGATATACATACATGTGTTGTCGTTTTGGCCAATTTATATTGTATTTTCTTATCAAATAATTTGATGAATTTACAAAAAATTACACAATTTGGCAAAATTCCTCTTTTTTAAAAAACAAACCTCTCGTATCAGATAAGATTTGAGTGTGCGTAATGAAAATAATTAGTTTTTGTAGTCTTGAATATTGTACTTAATAAGGCGTCGTTGTACACTTTACTTACGTTTTGCAATTCATGTAACAAAACTTGATAAACGACCGATAAGAACGGCATAACAACAATAATGACTTGGCGGAAAAACAAAATCAAAATATAATTTGAATGCTTGAAACCGCCATGTCGTTTGTACATTCACAGTTATTTGTTTTTTTTTTTTTTAAATCGTCCGATAATGGCTCTAACTCTGAATCTGTTAACAAAATCCACTCAAAATTAGTATGCAAATCTTACAAACCATGATAGTGTGGAAAATTTAACGATTTTGAAACTTAATAAAAACCAGAACTCGTTGGTTTCTTTGTATCACAGAAAAACTATTTGTTTGCCGAAAAAGTATAAACATGTTGTTGCGCTCTTTGTCTTTAATTGGTCAAAGCTAAACTAAATTTGCAAAAGAAAACAAAATATAGCATCGAAAAATTTAAATCGACTACTAGATGGAAAGATGAAATTTTTGTTTGAAAAACGAACGATTCTTCGATCAATTTGTATAATTAAATTCGTTCAGATTAACATACCAACAGTTCTCTGTTGTTTTTACACCTTACTATACTTTCGATGTAAAGTCGCCTTGTTGATCCCATTTTTTAATCAGCTTCTCAACATCGTAATGAGATAAAAGTATATATATTTACGAGACACTGTGGGTAATGTAACTGTTTATTTTTGAAATTAAAGTAAAAATCTTTTGGGTCATTGATGTTGTTTTCTCGCGTCGCGACATAATTAGTGAATTTCAATTGAAAATACTCCTTATACGTGACACTAATTTCACGCAGCATCGGTGGATTTTATTCGCTTGTATGCTTTATGTTCATCTTGCCAAGCGATACTTATAAGACAATTTTCAGCTTTGTCAAGTTAGCCCTTTTGAATATTTATTTGTTTTCTAAAATATTAGAAATGGAAGTTAAAATATTTACTGCGTCGAACCGTTACTTTCGTTTCAAGGCAGTACTCATCAACTTTTACTTCTTTACATTCAAATGTGTTGAGATCGCAGCGATTAAACCATCAGTTATAGATTCAAACGTTTTGAATATGATTTGGAAACTGTGTAACAACATCCCTACGAAACATACAATTAAAAATGCAATAGTTCACTGATATTTGCCATGGAGGAATAGAGTTAGAATTAACTAACAAACAGACAGAATATAATGCATTCATTCGTGCATTTAAAATCCTAACGGTAGCTCTCAGGGAAGAAGAAAATCATTTTTAAACTTGTTGGACTAAAAAATAGTTTTTCTGTCATACAAAGAAAGTGCAATGATACTGATCAACATTAGCGCTTTGGAGACTTTACAATTTTTTAGAGAATAAAGTAAAACATATCAAATTAAAAAAATCACTGATGGGCTGTGTCGTCTAGACGGTCGAAGGTGTTTTAGACTAAGTATATGTTTTACATATTTTTGTATTATACAATAAATTATTTACTGTATAGTTACTCCATTCGCGTAGTGCCTATCTTCGCCAGTTGACTTCTCTGTGATAATATTATAAATGGGGCATCGATAAAGTCTTTAAATTAATTATAATGATACTTATCAAGTAATTTCCTGCTACCCAGGGTCCATTTTCTAAACATATCGCGTTATATGACCTTATCAAAAAACTTTTTATTTTTCTGGCCGAATAACAAATAATTGTGAATGTACGTTTTTTGACTAGTCATTATTGATATACGGTGCTTATCGGTCGTTTGTCAAGTTCTGTTACATGATTTGCACAAAGTAAGTTAAGTGTATAACGCCTGATAACCATTATATTCAAGACTTGAAAACAACATTTTCATTCCGACTAGTAAATTATTAAATCTTATTTTGTCAAATCATGCACAATTTGGAAAATTCATCAAATCATTTGATAACAAAATGTTATATAAATCAGCGGCAAGATGCAAGTTCAAGCCACAAAGAGTCACAAGATGTACTGCCTATTCGAAATAAATCGGGATCACTACCTAATTTTACTAGGAGTGATCTTGGCAACGGCCTACTCATATTTAAAATATCTGTATTCGAATTTCGACCGGGCTGGCGTTGAATACGTTAAGACAACATTTTGGTTCGGCAATTCAATGGACATGGTACTGGATCGCGTCGCGAGACAGTTGTAAAAATTTACAATTCGATTAAAGGGTGGATCGTTTACAGTTGTTCGGTCACTTTGGTTGCTCAAGGATCTAGAGTTGACGTTTCACAACAAATACTATCACATTTGTTGCGTTTGGAGCCAATATCGACAGATGAAAATAGTCCCGATGAGAAATTTCATGACAATCTGTTTTTCTAGAATTGTGAGATAACACAATACGACTAAAGTAGGATGAATTGTAATTATTATGAAACGAGATTCCGGCGGATTCCTACAAGGTCACATTTAATCATTTCATTTTTTTATGCATAACTGCCTTATCAAAAAAACAAAAATGATGTTAAGTTGTGGCCCACTAAATGTTGTTATGTGTAAGAGAATTAAAGATTACGAGTATAATACAAAACGCTTTACACAGTTATTGCACGATGCTATATTTTGATCATCAGCTGTTAGACTCTTATCTTGAGTCTTGATATATCAAATGTATACAAATAATTATTTTGACATCATTAGCTTCATATAAACAAGTTTAATGTACTGATAATTAATTAAAATTAAAACAGTTTTAAAGGCCATTACTGGCCCCTTACTGAGTCAACAATTTGGCTCCAGCGGTTTCGATCCTGAGCATGGTATTCTTACTGTCTACGACAATCTCTAGAGGCCACGAAGTTCTTTACATCGTGGAGCCATCATCGCCTACAACGACCTCTGTGCCAACTATATGGTGGCTCGCCTTGCAGAGATCGCTGCACAATTCGTTCCGGATCAGCACGCAGAACGTGCCCGAGCCAGCGTACTCGCTGAGATCTTACTTCATATTCTCCTTCAACAATGTACTGATAAATTGTAAAAAATCTGTGATGGATTCTAACGACCTATACGTCTTATTTTCCAACGAATGCATAATTATCAAATCATCGACTGTGAAATGTCGTATGAATGAATGTTCTAACATATAAGGATTTCTCAGGTGATGAAACACCAATTAATTAATTTGTAGTGTACTCATCTGAGAAAACAATGTTGTTGACCTTTACACTTGTACTGCTCAGAAAGCACTGCGCGATCACAAAAATCGCTCGTGCAACTTCTTCCCTCTTTAAGGCAAGTGGACAAATCGAAAAGTATTTGGATGCTTGCCTATGGCAATCTTGTGCAGTAGAGCTCTCTGGAGGATTTATTAGAGCAGGAGGAATTAAAGCTCAAGTTTTTGGAAAAACAGTTTCAATTATAAATGTGGTTGACTAATGATAAATTATGCTAACAAGGCATAGTGTACCGGAGCTGGTTTTTGTTTTATCTCTTTGGATAACCTGTTGAAAAATCGAAACGTATCCGATCCAGAGTCAACCTCATGTTTTGAAAACGTTGAATCCGTCAAGAAAATAAAAAGAGACTCCAACGCGATGAAATATGCTTTGGATAAGAATCCCGAGGTAAACCTCATACGTTAAAAAGAAGATACCGCAGAGAAAAGGAAGCGTATCTTCGAGGGTCTGAAAATCTTGTAGAAAATTCGTTTGTGGGAAACATCGGCAAACTTTTATAGTTCCGGTGTGGTATTTAAATGTGGTATTTAACGAAAAATTTCACCTAAGAATTAATAAACTAATTCAATTTAGCTACCGGACAAATGTGCCGCCAGTACTTTCCGTGCGAAAGTTCATGGGGCAATACACAAAAGGGGATTTACGTCCTTATCCTGTTTGAGTATTATTCAGCTTACGCATCTTTCGTCGTGCCTCGTAAGATTAAACTACCCTAGCCAGATTGTGTAACACCGATAAAAAAGGTGGAAAATAACACAATATAGGAAAGTTCCTTAGCACTCTAACTGAATTAAAATTATAAATTGAACTGAATTAAAACAACTACAAATACAGGTTCTCCTATAAATTATGCAGACAAACAGATTATGAAAATGTTTCCAATATAACTAGAAGAACTGGTTCTCAGGATATAAGGGCTACAGTGGAGGCAGTGGAAGTAATAATGATTCAAGCTAATTATTGAGCAAAGAACTTTAAGCCCAAAACATCAATGATTTAGAGAGAATGATTCAACTATATAGATCAAGTATAAATATACCAAATCAGTTTTGATAGATAATACAGAAAGAGAAATAGTAAGATATGTTCTGGCATCTTTCTAGTTGTAGCATATAGTCACTTGATAAAATATGGCACAGGGGTTTGCTCTTCGCGAAGGGCACATGAAAAATTTAACAGGAGTCCCTCAAAGCAGTGTCTTGGCACCAACACTCTACCTGCTTTAGGCCAGAGATTAACATCGCATGAACGATGCTACTATTGCAACATTTGCTGACGATACTGCGATTCTGGCAGTTGGAGACAATATTGAGGATACCACAACTAAACTCCAAAAAGCTTGTAAAGATAGACCGTGTGGAAGCGAAAATTGTAATACGAAAAATAAATGATTATATTCTTTCTCTGCTCTACATTCATATAAAATCGAATAAGTGAAAGACAAAAAAAACATATTTCTACTACAGTTATATTGTAGCAGGGGCACACAAAAACGAATTTGCGGCGCCCAACATTTATTTTTATTAACTCTCTATAAGGTTCTATTCTCTTTGAAAAAACTGAGGATCAGAATTGGCGTATCTAAATCCGCACATGTAAATTTCATAAATTGAAAAATCTGTTGGAGACCTGTGGTTATAAATGGACAACAGATTCTACTATAGGTATAGGTACTATATGCTTTGATGGAAAGAGCACGTTATCAATTGCAGCGTTCTATTTTTGCTAGCAAAGTACTCACAAGTACTAAAAAGTAGATAGTAAATAGAATGCAAAAAACAAACGTCAAAGCAAAACATAACCAACAATCCGCAATAAAAATGGTAAGCTATAACAAATTTTATTTAATACTTTATTTTCTAAATACGCACACTGTATTTTATAGAGTAAAGAAAATGGTAAACTAATAAGAAACTGGTCATATCAGGCGGGAAAGGCGTTAATAAGTCCCTACGAAAATAGGAAAGACGAATTTTTCAGGTGTAGGAAAAAAAAATTAAAATGGCAAAGATCGCGGAACAAGAACAACCACGAATAAATTTTTATATTTAGACGACATGGATGCAATATTTCATCACAGTCCCACTGTCCATTCAAAGAACGTTGTAACTGTTGGAATTAACGAAACACCAAATGCTGCTTTGGACAGCATAAATATTTCAGAAGACACTTACATTTCTAACGAATATGTGGAAGTTTTAACGATTCTGGATGAGCCACATAGTGAAGTTAAGGTTTCTAACAGTAAAAAAACGAAATAAAGAGACTGTTCCATTATTATTACCCGGATAAATTAAAGGAAAAAAGGAAATGAGAAAATTGTTCGAAAATTACCTTCACGACAAGGAAGCGGCTAAGGAGAAAAGACACCAAGAATTGATGGAATTATGAATTAATGAATTTATTTAAAATGAAATACAATGTTTTTAATTTTTTTGATTTAACTTAGTAAATTTTCTCCCTCGGAAAATGGAAAATCATTTGTTGGTAGTTGTTCTTGGTATTCTCCCATTTCATCTTCGACGTATCCCTCTAAAATGCACATGTTGTGCAAAACGCATGGAACTACGACACAATTTGTAATAAACGGTACATTTTGGCTTTCAAAAAACCGTAATCGTCTAAAGTGACTTTTTAAAAGACCAAATGCATTTTCTACTACGATTATAGTAGCTGAATGCAAATAGTTGAATCGGCGATGCCTTGTAACAGAATGCTGTAATATTTTGTCGGTTGTAGAATATCTCTTTGTTTTCCTTTGGACGGTTAATACGAATGTGGCAACCGTCTATGGCTCCTACAACCCGCGGAAATCCTTTCATTCTTAAAAATTTGAGTTGTTTAGCTCGTATGGCTTGTTCTATTGGCCAATTGATGTATTGGTTACTGATGGACACAATCCATTTCACAACTCTATGTAAAACACAAAATACTAAGCTCTGTCAGAAATCTACCTGTTTGTTTCTGTGTTGGCCATATACCACAAAGTAATTAATTTAGATGGTCCTATTTGTTCCCTTTCAACATTACTTTGTTTCCTCGTGAATTATGTATACAGAACTAAAATACAAATGAAAATTAATACACAATCTTTGACAGAATCCATTTGTTTGCTTAATCATTTACCTATTAATTCAGCGACTATACTTCTTTTCAAACGAAAAAGCTTCTGAAATTCGGCGTCTGTGTAGTTTCCAGCATATTTTTCAGCATTTTTAATTTAATATTTGGTTTTCTTGCAATATTTATGAAATACTTTAAGAAATTTTGACATTTCACATAACCTCAAACTAACAAAGCCACCTCTTGGACGGTTTTAGTACTAAACTAAATTAACCTAGTGAAAATTATTGGCATAACTACTACCAGCAAACTACTCATATAGAAGAGCAAGAGCAGTTGAAAGCAGTGGGAAGTACTTGGGAGTACTTTGCATGCGAAAATAGAACGCAGCAACTATTAAATTGTGGAAAATGTTCTGCGGTTGATGGGGAACAATTCTGAATTATCAATACAAAACAAATTGTTATTGTACTAGTAGGTGTCGAAGCCAATCTGGATGGGCTTACCGAATACAGTTATGAGGCTGTTCGTATAAAAACATTAAAATGATACAAACTTTTCAAAACACAGTGAGTTGTACATAAGGAATGATGATGTACTTAGGGACCTAAGGATAATGACGATTGATGAAAAAATAAAAAATCATGCGGTGATTCAAGGATAATGTTCAATATGGTGGTGGTGCGTAGTATGTTAGTCACCACAGATGCTTGAAGAGAATCAAACCAACTGACCCAAAAATGGATTAAGATGATCAGAAATAATTTGCCAATGGGCTTTACCTAAATAAAAGTGGTGTTACTAGTATTGTGCTACTATAGTATTGTGTTGCGCTATTTAATTAAGTTAAATCTGTGATAATCTTGATTTTAGTTATTATTTAATTGACTATATTTCTGTAAATTGGATTAAAAGAAGAAGCATATACTACCAAACTGTACAGTAATCTTTAGAATCACAGTGTTAAGTCGAACGGTATTTTAAACTGTGTCTGTGTGATTAAACATTGTGTAGTTAATTTATTTTATTGTGTTAATTTATTATAATATTCTTGTGTACCTCTTTTTGTTTTTTGCTTTAATATTTTAGAACTGTTAATTCTAAACTGAATTTCGAACTACTTTTTTTGTAAAAAAAAAGATTATTGAAACTTATAATAATCTTTTTAAATAATGATGTCTTTGTGCTGTGAATGTAATGCCAAAGTGTCTGAAAACTTTTTTAATTGTGCTGGTGATTAAAAAACCTGTGTTTGATGCAATGTCGGTAATTCCGAATTTTTCATGGCGATGTGGTGTGTGTATTGATGTTCATAATATTCTCAAGGAAAAGGATGATCGCATGTGTAATTCTATTGACGCTATACTCGTATCAGCGTCCTTGTCCTTGCTAAACAAAACATGATCCGCTATTAATATTAACGTGAAAAGCTTATTAAAACCTACACCATTGCAACAGTCGTCGTCTGTAAAATTAAAAATAAACAACAACAGAAACTGATACGGAACTTGCTACACCTATACTTACACGATCAAAGAGAAATGAAAATAATAACATAACAACGGCCTCAACTGATTGAGCTAGACAATAATCTGAACTCGCCTAAACAAATTTTTATTGGTAGTGTTGATTTGAACTCTACTCTGCGTAATGTTAAGCCGCTACGGTGCATTTTTATTTCTCGATTATGTAAAGAAGTTACTGATGATGATCTCATGATGTATATCAAAAACAAATTTGTAGTCGACAAACCTGGGGCCCTACTATCACTTTCGACAACGATTTTCGACGACGGTCGTTTTCCTATAGTAGGCAAAGGAAGAAAAAGGTAAACAATAGTAAATTTATAATATTGTTTTCCTTTTTCTTCCTTTGCCGACTATAGGAAAACGACCGTCGTCGAAAATCATTGTCGAAAGTGATAGTAGGGCCCCTGTACTATATTGCTTTCGACGTAATGATGATCGCGATTATGTATCATTTAAAATTGATATTCCTGTAAGCAAATTTGATCTAATGCTGGATTCATCGGCGTGGCCTCCTGGAGTTTTGATTAAAGAATTTTTCAATGTACGTCGCAAATCAACGAATAAAATATTTTAGTCCAACGCTCTGATGGAGTGAATTTGGATGCTGTTCCAGCTCTACCGAGTTACCTCGAACGAACAGCCTTCACATCGCTCTACTACCACAACGCTTCAAGCATCCACGGTAAGTCCAAATCATTTCTTCTGGGCGTACTTGACAACAAATTCAACGTTATTATTATTTCTGAGACGTGGCTTACCGAATGTTTTAAATCTGAAGAATATTTTCCGTCGGATTACATCGTTCATAGAAAGGACAAGCATTGTTTCAGCACCTATCTCAAAGGCGGCGGATTACTGATCGCAGTTAAAAATACAATTTCGAACGAGGTAATTGCGCGTGCCACCCTATCTTCGACGTGACAGCTGCCCGTGTTAAAATTGCACGGTCCTCCATTCTCATCGTTGCGCTGTATATTCCCTTTGGCTCAAACCTGGACCTCTACCTCGAGATCTTCAAGTTCATCGATTTGTAGGTGCTGCCAGTAATACGTGACGATGAACAATTACTGATTATTGGCGATTTTAATCTTTCGAGTATTTCTTTGTTGGATATCGATGGAATTTTTACGGCATTTTCTGACGAGGAAAAGGCCTTGGCTACGATGGATTACTTCGCAAGCATTTCTGCAACACAAGTTAACCGTACGTGTTACAGTCGAGGAAAATTTCTGGATCTTGTATTCACTACTGACCATAGGTTCTCAGAAGTTTTGGCATGCGAGGATTTTACCGGCTGCTCGAGCATCTACCATATCCCATTAATGATAAATATATTTCACGAAGAATGGGTCATTCCTTCCAGTAATAATTTGTTTTTTCATTTTAGAAATGCTGACTACGCTGCTCTGAATGTACACTGACTGAATATTTCTACAATTCGGATTGGAATTTTCTTCAAGCTGGTCAAGATTTGAATGACAAAGTTTTACAATTCAATGCACGACTCAAGACAGGTATCGAAAGGTATGTTCCGCCGAGAGCTACTAAACCGCCATTTCGAGATCCATGGTATAATGTTAAGTTAACACGCCTTGAGAATCGTCGTAATAAGTTCCACACGCTATACAGGTTGCATGGCAAAGAGTATTATCCTTCTTTCACTAAAGCTCGTAAGGAATTCAAAATTTTAAACAGTTTCTTATACCATAATTACATTCTGCAGGTTGAAGTAGAGCTATCTTCCAACCCACGAAGTTTTTGGCAGTTCATCAACACTAGAACGAAGGTTGTCGGTGTCCCTTCTCCTATGACCTTTCAGAGCTGCTCTGCTATAGGCTTCCCGTTGATATGTGCAATTTATTTGCTAATTTCTTCGAATCAGTCTATGAACAGTATCAGACGCCAAATGTCAAACCTTTTGAGCTTGGAAATAACCAGGAATTCACTCAACTATCGTTTGCCTCTGAAGAGATCTTTGATTGTATATGCAACATTGACATCAATAAGGGTGCTGGTCATGATGGTTTTCCTCCCATCCTGATTAAAAATTGCGCGGAGAGCCTGTGTGATCACATTACTGGTATCTTTAACGAAAGCCTGCGAACGCAAGTTTTTCCAGATCCGTGGAAAATATCCTTCATACGTCCCATATTCAAATCGGGTAAACGAAGCGAGGTCACTAACTATCGGGGGATTGCCATAATTTCTATCATTCCAAAGCTCTTTGAATTAATGGTTCATCGATTTTTATTTTTCCATACAAAAAGGTATATTTCGCCTGTGCAACATGGTTTTTTTGCGGGAATGTCGACAGTTACAAACCTAGTGTCTTTCAGCTGCCATCTTCACAGTACGATTTTTTCCAGACTATAGTTGGACGTGGTGTGACTAATGAAATTAAACTCCAACTTCATCCAAATCAGATGGTTGCACTCTTACCTGTCAGATCGTTCGAAATTTGTCAAGTTATACGATTCCCGTTCTCGTTTTATCCGTGCTACATCCGGGGTTCCTTAAGGCAGCCACTTGGGACCACTGTTGTTTTCACTCTTCGTAAATGATGTGGTGAACTGTTTCAAATTTCAGTTTCCAATTTATCTGACTATATTATGTTGCAAAGTGATTTAAACAACTTTTGTTGTTGGACGATCAGCAACAACTTACGGTTAAATGTAAGCAAATGTAAGATTCTTTCGTTTTATAGAATCCTGTGTCCATTATATCATCAGTATTTCATATATGATATGCCAATTGATCGAGTCGAATTTATGACTGATCTTGGAGTGACGTTCTCTTCGGATCTAACATTTACCAGGTACGTGGAATCTGCTATTTCTAAAGCTTACTTAATGCTGGGGTTTATCAAGCGAAATTGTTACGAATTTACTGATCCGCTGAAATTAAAATCTTTGTGTGTCATTTGTTCGTCCGGTTCTGGAATACGCCTATCAGGTTTGGTCGCCTTCATATCTGTGCCACCCGGCCAGGATCGAGTCCGTTCAAAAGCAGTTTGTCCTGTTTGCCCTCCCTCGCGTATTGATTGCTCCGTCGTGACGGATTTTTAAACATCGATAGTGCTTCTACGGTTCAATCAATCGGAACCTGTCTTGAACACGTCGCGTTTTTTCAATTGCGCATTTGATTTTGATATATCTAGGAATTCATTCAGGGTCGAGTTTGATAAATTTCTTAGACATACTTGACTTGCGTCTTGATTTCTTTTATATTTTTGTGTATTTTTTTTTTTTTTTTATTTTTTTTTATGTTAACTTTTTATTTTTATATTAGCCGTGTTTCTTGACGTATGATCTGATCATTTGTATAGCCGCGTTTCATGAAATCAACACAAAAATTGTATTATTTTTTCTTTTTATGTTATTATATTGATCCTAGTAGCATTTTGGTTCAAAATTTTGATACAAAAACAAAAAATAGTACAATTTTTATGTTTATTTCATGAAACGCGGCTATACAAATGAAAGGGAAGCAGATATGCTCTGATCCGGATCAGATCATACGTCAAGAAACACAGCTATTGTATCTTTTATATTTTAGATGCCTTTTTGTTTCTTTTATTCTTTCTTCTTTTGTTTTTTTTAATTATGTTATTACCGATTACAATTTGCAGTGTAGGTAATAATAATTATAATAATAAATAAAAGTGTCAAATTATGAGAGTAAAAGTACTTGATGAGTTACAATATTGTGACGATTATTCCTTGCATTAAACTCAATGACAGATTATGGAGTGGTGACGAGCGATGGTTCGATCATCACCAGGGCAATTGTAGTTTTTATCCTGGATATTTATTTGAGTCGACGACCGATGTTGATGCGATGAGTTACACACAGGTAGAATGATCATTTTCTTTAGTAAACACCATAATGTTCCAGAAGTATGGCTTGGAAAATTACGTCACAGAATTCTCTCGAATAAATACTTGTACAAAATCCCTTTTTCATCCCGCCTCTTTAACCACTGTGCTATTTGCTCGATGCTGAAGGTGATAATTTATACTCGAATAAATTGTGCAATGTTAATAAATAGTTCAAGTGTTTTATTGCAACATCCTTTACGAATCCTTAGAAGAGCCCGAAATTCGTAACAATATTTTCATTCTCATACCGTAATCATAGTTTTAACTTCTTATTTTGATGCTATAGTGGCTTAATTAACAAAGTTCAGAGTTTTACATTAAGTTTTAAACTTTTGTTTATAAAAGGATCATTGTGGAAAACTCATATATGTTTCACATTTCGTATTATGTTGAGGTGTGCGCAAATGTCTAATTGTCGGAAAATGCAAATTTTATTTGACAACTATTTAAGGTTTTTTTGCCTAGGACTTTTTTCTTATACATATATTTTATTAAAGCAAATATATTAATTAATTATAAACTTTTTTGTAAAGTTTAAACGAATCTTATATAAAAAAAAACTAGTTTTGTAATGAGTTTTTTTGTTTTTGGTTTGTTACGAGCAAAGCAGTTTTAATTAAAAGAGAAGAATATAAATGAATTTTAATTAGCGCGTCCTCAAATTGAATACGATTTCCTGTGTGTGCAACATTTTTTTATGCTGTTCGAGCTTTAAATTTGACTTTATACTGTGTATATTATTAAAGCAGTATTATATTTGTATGTGTGTATAATATAAGGTATTTACAGCTTCTTTCCGTTGAGACGATAAAAAATCACGTAATTTAGAACAGATTATAGAATTTAATAAAATATTTTTTACTATGTTCGCTTTAATAAAATGTACCGGATAAAGAAATAACAAGAAAAAAAAGCTCTCTAAATACTGATTTTTATTTATTCATTAAAAGTTGTGTTTTTTTTTTTCGTTTTCTTTTTCTAATAATAATGAAGTTGATTTGAAATCATCTCACGTCGTGATTTTTTTTTTAAAAGAAGAAAAAAAAAGTTAAAAATTAAATAAATAATTTTATTTGAACTTTAAAGCTTTTTATTTTTACGATTTTAAGAAATTAAAAAGTTAAGTGATACTAAGAAATCTGTGTAATATTATTATTGAACTTTTATTGTCATGAGTCGTTATCATTTTTAAATATTCGCACGTTTAGTATCGATTTTGGGTCGATTACACACATACATACCTATATAAACTAAGTATGACAAGTATTGAAGATATAAATGGAATTTGCCATCGAATAGAATAATCAATAAACACTATTACGACGAATTTATTTATGGATTGGTTAAATATTCGCATCACTTATTTCCATATGTCATAACACTTAAACCATGTACAGCATAAGAAAAAACGCGAAGAAGTTATTATTTTATCGCATATACACACACACACACAAAATATTTATTCACAAAAAAGTTCAATAAATATATCATATTGTTGTTCTAAAAATATGTGTCTTAAATATTTAAAAAAAAATCGAACAAAAAATAAATTTGTTATAATAATAATAATAAATAAAAATGTATTTTTCCCATTTTCCATATATGCAAATTTTCAATATACATCGATCCCCTTATGTATATATACATATGTATATACGGGCTATGTATGTGTTTTGAATATGGGGATGTTCAATGTTTTCCTGACATGAATATGAATATATGCGAACACTTTTTTTTCGTATGGTGTGGAGGAGTTTCAGATACGAAACTTTTTTATTTTTTATTTTTGGTGTGCTTTATGTAAATTATCCGAACACAACTCCTCACGCTGCGACTGAAAATTCCTTGAACAGATTTTACTTACACACAGACACATATATATAGTATATACACACATATCAATCCACATTCAAAGATTTATTAAATATTTTTTTTATTTTTTTTGCTTGTGAATTATCGTGATATCACCAACGAAAAGAATGAATACATACATACATATATGAAAAAGTAAATATATGTATGTGCTCGGTATATAGGGTGACATTGTCGTAGCGTTTTGTTTTGAGCTTGTTATTTAAAAAAAAAAAAAATTATAACTTTTTATTGAATTAAATTGACGGATTCACATACGATTTTTGGCAATCATTTATTCAACCTGTTTTCACTTGAATGTTATCATGTTTGAACACAGTAGTAGGTAAAGTAGGTACATAATAATTTGCGTTCATTTATATGAGAATGATAAACGATTTATACAATGTGACGAGTGAACGTAATTAGGTTTGCAGGTAATTTGAATTTTGATTTGGTGAAAACCGCGGTAATAAACTCAGCATCATTGCTTCTATATAGTTATTTTGTTTACAGGTTGTTGTTGTGGCATATTATTATTATTATTATTATTATTTTTTATTTATATAATATTACAACTGACTTTATTCTAAGTCATCTTCAATATTTACATTTTGAGGGAAAACTTCGGAGAACAATTCATCTCAAGAAATGGCCCGGTAAGTTGGCCACCAAGATCATGCGATTTGACGCCTTTAGACTATTTTTTGTGGGGCTACGTCAAGTCTAAAGTCTACAGAAATAAGCCAGCAACTATTCCAGTTTTGGAAGACAACGTTTCCGAAGAAATTCGGGCTATTCCGGCCGAAATGCTCGAAAAAGTTGCCCAAAATTGGACTTTCCGAATGGACCACCTAAGACGCAGCCGTGGTCAACATTTAAATGAAATTATCTTCAAAAAGTAAATGTCATGGACCAATCTAACGTTTCAAATAAAGAACCGATGAGATTTTGCAAATTTTATGCGTTTTTTTTAAAAAAAAAGTTCTCAAGCTCTTAAAAAATCACCCGTTATATATATATATAAAAAATTCTCTTGTCACAGTGTTTGTCCTCGAACTCCTCCAAAACGGCTCAACCGATTTTAATGAAGTTTTGTATATATTAATATTCGGTAGGTCTGGGAATAGGTTTTTATCTATTTTTTATGCTCATAAGTGCAATTGTTTAATAAATATTAATAATTTATTAATTTTCAACCTCGGTCGATTACCATTTCAGTGTAATCTTCAAGTGAATTTATTAATTTGGATTTGAATTTTATTTATCACAGTAGCTGTGATTTTTTTTCCTGTCTTATTGAAAAGTAAGTGAAATTATTATTTCTGAGCGTAGTTCTCACGTTTATTCTTTTAGTATAACCTAAAAAATACTTAACACATATCACGAGCTCCCGTCAACAACGACTATTGTGTTAAACGTATTATATTTCATTTATTACTTATTAATAATTTGTACAATGCTAGCTAGACGCAGAGGAACTTCTTTAGGCCGTCAAACACGTAGAGCTGCACGCAAGCGAACCGATAGAGCCCAAAGAACAGAAGACCAAATCCAGCAAGATAATACTAATATGAGTGTGAACATGGCGCGATTGCGTCGATCTGAATCAGCAGATGGACGAACTGAACGAAATGAAGAAAGAAGATTAGAACAGAGACCAGCGCGCCGTTTTACAATCAGCAGACGCAGAGCAAATGATCAACAACGCCAACAGGTCCATCGATCATTTACATCTAATTCATTTCTGCGTCTAGCATTCGAGTATGAGCCCGATATTGAATATTATGCTCATTCGAAAGTGGTAATTGGTGCTATGGATAAGGAATGTTCTCATTGTCATGCTCTTAAGTTTAAAAACGAGCCAGCCGGGATGTGTTGTTCGTCAGGAAAGGTGCAATTACCAGTAATTGAGACACCACCTGACCATCAAATGGTTTACTTATCGGTACGGATCCAGATTCTAATCTGTTCCTAAAGTCAATTCGAACATGTTCCAATTCATGTTTCCAAATGACATCGTTCGGAGGCACAGAAATAGTTAACAATAATGCTATCAATGGTCAACAATTCAATTCAACATTCAAAATCAAAGGCCAAATTTATCACAAAGTGGGTTCATTGCTGACAATGCCAAACGAATCACCTAAATTTTTACAAATTTACTACATGGGTGGTGAGGATGCACGTTGTGGCTATAATCACCTTAATTCACTTTTTGCCAGGCGTATCATCGGCGACCTGGATGCTCTATTGAATGAGGACAATGAATTGTTAAAGATATTCAAATCACACATGCACAAATTACAAAGTGATAATCACGCTTTTCTAATCAATCCTGATAACACACCTGCTGGAGAGCACATTCGTAGATTTGATGCACCTGTTCTTGATGATGTTGCTGGAATCATGGTCGGCGATCGTACAGCTACGCGGGAAATCGTGATTCGTAGAAGAAATAATAATCTACAGTTCATTGCTGATACACACCGCTCATATGACGCTCTCCAATATCCGCTAATGTTCTGGAAAGGCCAAGACGGGTATTGCGTAAATATTAAACAACGAGATCCCGCAACAGGTGCTGGAACAATCAACAATGTTAGTTCGAAGGATTATTATGCGTATCGGTTGATGATCAGACGTGATCAGGACAACGTTATTCTACGATGCCGTGAGCTTTGTCCACAATTCATGGTCGACTTGTATGTGAAGATAGAGAGCGAACGACTACGATACTTGCGATTTAATCAACAAAAGCTACGTGCGGAAGAGTACATTCACCTGCGAGACGCTATTGTCAACAACGCCGATGCCGTCCAAATTGGTAATTCTGTCATTCTACCATCATCGTACATAGGCAGTCCACGTCATATGCAAGAATATATACAAGATGCCATGACTTACTATAGATGTTACTATTGCCTGGCCAAAGCGCAATACACCGTCGACATTACAGCACGTGTTTTCAGACAAAAATTGAAGTCTCTAATTGATTTCATTACAAAGTTACATGTATTTGGTCCCACACGTTGCTGGATGTATTCCGTTGAATGGCAAAAGCGCGGATTACCTCATGCACACATTTTGGTATGGTTAATCGATGAAATACGTCCTGAAGAATTCGACAGTATAATTTCTGCGGAAATTCCAGATCCGTCTACTGATCAAATGCTGTTTGATATTGTTACTGCAAATATGATTCATGGTCCATGTGGCAATCTGAATCGTTCATCGCCTTGCATGGCAGACGGGAAATGTACTAAAAATTTTCCAAAAAAATTCACTTACGATACGATCACAAATGTTGATGGATATCCAATATATCGTCGAAGAAATCCCGATAATGGAGGACAATCTTTTGTTTAAAAGATCAATAACATATAGACATCGACATTGATAACCGTTGGGTGGTCCCATATTCGCCTTTGCTGAGCAAAACATTCAATGCTCATATTAATGTCGAGTTCTGCTGTTCAGTGAAGAGCATCAAATACATTTGCAAGTATGTGAATAAAGGCAGTGATATGGCTGTATTTCGCGTTGAAAATACCAATGTCAATGCTCCTCCGGTGAATAACAACGATGAAATAACGCTTTACCAAATTGGCCGGGACGTCAGTTCCAATAAAGCTGTTTGTTGTATCTTTGGTTTCCCAATTCATGAACGAGATCCAGCAGTCATTCATTTAGCCGTCCATCTTGAAAACGGCCAGCGCGTATATTTCACGAGCGAGACATCAATTGATCGTGCGATAAATCCACCAAAAACTACACTCACCGAATTTTTTGAATTGTGTAATCGTGCGGATGCTTTTGGTGCTTTTGCACGAACATTATACTCTATTCAGAAGTACCACGTTATTTCACATGGGCACCAACAAAAAAATGGATGCCCCGTAAGCAAGGCACACCAATTGGTGCATGTCCCGGTTTATTCAAATCAAACATCTCCGGCTGTTGTTGGTGAATGTCACCGGCCCATTGTCATTTCAAGATATACGTAAAGTGAATGAGCAACAGTATCCAACATATAAAGATGCATGCCTTGCACTCGGTTTACTGGAAGATGACAACCAGTGGGAATGTATGCTTGCTGAAACAGGATTGAACTGTACAGCAAGACAAATTGGGTTGGCTACATGTTTTCCGGCTAGAGCAGAGACATTTTGGGATAATCACAAAGATTCAATGACTGATGATATATTGCATCAACATCGTACACGATGCAATGATCTAACGGTAGCATTCAGTGACACTATGTACAATGACGCATTGATTGCTATTGAGAAACTTTGCATTATTATTGCCAACTTACCTCTCAGTTATTTCGGTATGCATTCGCCAAATCGATATGCATCTGATTTAATTAACACTGAATTGAATCGTGAACTACAATACAATACTACGGAAATGGCAGCGATTGTTGCTCGCAATGTCCCACTAATGAATGACGAACAAAGAGCCATTTACGACCGTATCATGCTCGCAGTTGCGGCAGGACAAGGTGGTTTCTTTTTCTTGGATGCACCAGGTGGAACAGGCAAAACATTCCTTATTTCATCTGGCATTGCGGCAATTTTATTGAATGAAGCTAGAACAGCTCATTCAGTATTTAAGCTGCCACTAAATATTCAAAATAACCCAGATGCAGTGTGCAACATAAAAAAACAATCTTCCATGGCCACAGTACTGAAACAGTGTCAAATTATCATCTGGGATGAATGTACTATGGCGCACAAACATTCGCTTGAGGCGTTGAACAGGACATTGAAAGATATAAAAAATAACGACAATCTATTTGGCGGAACTTTGTTACTCCTTTCAGGTGATTTCAGACAAACACTTCCTGTCATTCCACGTTCAACATACGCTGATGAGATCAACGCGTGCTTAAAATCATCGCCACTGTGGCGTAATGTTGAAAAAGTACAACTGAAAGTAAATATGCGCGTTCAAATGCTTCAAGATCCATCTGCTGAAACATTCTCAAAACAACTATTAGAATCGGCGATGGAAAAGTTACTACAGATGAACCTGGATGCATAAAATTTTGACCGATTTCGGCACAATCATTGATTCGCAAAATGATCTCATTGTCCAAATATTTCCCGATGTTCACAGACAATACACAAATCATGAGTGGCTGGCAGAAAGAGCAATTTTAGCATCAAAAAATGTGATCGAATTGAATTTTAAGATACAAGATTTATTGCCAGGAGACTTGGTGTCATACAAATCTATTGATACAGTTTCCGATACCACCGAAGCTGCGAATTATCCAACAGAGTTTTTAAACTCATTGGAATTACCAGGAATGCCACCATATAATTTACAACTGAACGTTGGATCTCCGGTTATTTTGTTTCGTAATTTAAACCCAACACAGTTGTGCAACGGCACGCGATTAGTTATTAAAAAATTAATGACAAATGTTATTGAAGCCATCATTTTAAATTGCAAATTCCGAGGTGACAATATATTACTATACCGCGAATCCCTATTATACCCACAGATGTACCAATTCAATTTAAACGCCTTCAACTTCCAATTATATTGGCATTTGCAATGACTATCAATAAGTCTCAAGGCCAAACGATGTCTGTCTGTGGTTTAGATTTGAGCATATCATGTTTTTCACACGGACAATTATACGTGGCGTGCTCTCAAGTGGGCAAACCATCCAGTTGGTTTGTTTTTTTTATATTCCGTTATATATCTGCATAGGCAACTTGTTACGAGTTGATTATAATTGGGATTCTATTAGAAATATTTTTATTGGTAAAGTTCACATGCACAGATTTAGTTTCATTCAGTTTTATCCTCCATTTTTTCATCCAATTGTTGACTGAATTTGTCGATTTTTGCAATTAGTTAGTAGCAACTGCCAAAATCGCAGTATCATCAGCATATGTTGCTACAGTTGCTTCTTCCATTGGTGGTATATCCCGAGTATACAGGAGGTACAAGTCAGGGCCCAAAACGCTACCTTGTGGTACTCCAGCTGAAATTTTCTTTAGGCCCGAGTATTCGTCTTCATATTTTACACGGAAGTGTCTATCGGTTATGTATGATTTCAGAGTTTCATTGTTTGGGGAGGTCTCGCTTGAGCTTGAACTCCAATCCGCTGTGCCAAACTCGGTCAAATGCTTGCGCTACATCCAGGAAAACACTTGAACATATTTTTTTAGTTTCTAGTGTTCGCTCTATTATATCTGTGATTCTATGGACTTGTTCTATAGTCGAGTGGTTTTCTCTGAATCCAAACTGGTGGTCAGGAATGAGATGTCTGTCAACCATTATGGTTTTCATTCTCTTCAGGAGCAATTTTTCAAAAATCTTGGCTATGGTTGGGAGTATGGATATCGGTCTGAATGACTTTTTATCGTTAGATTGTTTGTTAGGTTTTAAGATCATGATTACCTCTGCCATCTTCCATTGCCTTGGAACGTATCTTAGCCTAAATACAGCGTTGATTATATGGATAAGTTTACGTATCGCTTTATTTGGTAATTCTTTAATGATTTGTCAGGTTATGATGTCGTACCCAGGAGATTTTTTCCTGATTAAATTTTGACCTTCCTCTTTTAGCTCCTGTAGAGATACACTTTGTATTTCAAGCACATCAGATCGTTTCAGTAGGTTAACATTTACATCCGCGGTTTGCCTGGGTAATGGTTGAAACGTTTCTTCTAGGTGTCTCGCAAACAAGTCAGCTTTTTGTTTAGCGATTCGAGCCCAGCTTCCATCCTCACTTCTAATTGGTGCCGTCGAATTTGTTGGTCTCTTAAGTACTTTCGTTGCTTTCCATAAGGAATATTCGGTATCTTTTTGGCTAGTAAGTGACGACAAATATGTACTTATTGATTCATTCTTAACTGTTCTGATCAGAGATTTCAACTTGTTAAATAGGTTATAACGGACGGTTTTATTTTCCTTGGTTCGATTTATTTGCCAAAACTTTCGAGCTTTTCGTTTCTTTGCCACAAGCTCTGTTACTTCAAGTGGATGGATTTTACAGTTGTTGTTATTTGCGTTTTCGAAAGATGTTCTTTGCCACGCAGCTTGTTGTATGTTTTCTAATAGCCTTTCTTTTTTATGTGCTAGTTCATATTTTTGGGTCGGAGCGTAAATGTCACATGGGTTGATTTATGCTCATTATAAGCGCGATTTTCCAATCAATCGTCCATTTAGTAACGTTGTTCATTGCTCGTTGAAGATTTTTCAATGCCCAGTGTCGTCAGCAAACGTACCGATGTATTTTGTTCGTTGTAGGTATGTCTGCAGTGTATAAAGAAGGTAAAGGAGGGGTCCTAATACGCTCCCCTGCGGAACTCCCGCTAGCATCGGATAAAGGCAGAACATGTTTCTTCATAGATGACTCTGAATTTGCGATCAGAGAGGTATGATTCAAGCATTTGGTGGTAACATTTTGTAACATCCAGAAATACAGCGCGGCAATATTTTTTTTCTTCTAACGCTTGCTCTATCGCCGTAGTAATTCGATGGACTTGATCTATTGTAGAGTGGTTACCACAAAGTAGTGGTAGCCGCAATATATTGCACACCTAAAAATCAAATCAAAGAGAATGCTTATATACTCACTTCTTCAAGCAGCTAGGTCAAAAATTCATAATCGGTGGTGACTTCAACGCTAAACATACCGACTGGGAATCAAGACTAACAACAACAAAAGGGAAAGAGCTATATCAAGCAATAATTAAAAACAACTGCAACTGGCATTCTACTGGAAAACACACTTATTGGACCAGCGATCAAAATAAAACACCAGACCTAATTGACTTCTTTATAACAAGAAAAATCCTGGTTGATTATATACAAGTGCTGGAAGGATTTGACTCCACATCTGACCAATCCTCTATTTTAATGATAATAAATGATACAATAATTACAAATGCCAATGTTAATAAATAAATATACTGATTGTAAAAATTTTAGGAAGGAATTAAGCAATAGCATCATTTTAAACACACAACTTTTATCAGAAGAAACATTAGAACAGGAGGTGAAAAAGCTCGTCAAAGATATACAGCAAGCAGTGTGGTAAATGCTACCCACTGGAAATTAAATCACTATAGTTATAGAGAAGAGAAGTAACCGAAGGGAATGGCAACGTACACCCAGCCTTCAAAAATAGATTAAATAATTTAACACAACGAATACGCAGAGAAATACGGGAATATAGAAATAAATCAATAAATTCAGATCTACAATCTCTTACCTACGATAAAGATACTAGATAGTGATTATTCATTATGGAAAGCAACCAAATATTTGAAAAGGCCAGTTACCGCACCAATAAGAACAAATAATGCTCACCTGGCTAAAACCAAAGAAGAAATCGCATAAAGTTTCGGGGATCATCGTGAACGTAAATTTCAGCCCAATTTAACAACACTTGATCAAAGGCGTATACTGATTGAAAACCATAAAACTATCCTAAGACAGGAAATTCCATTAACTAATGCGAAAGAAGTAAAGAACCATGTAGTACTTAAAAAATCACCAGGATTTGACTTGATAACTGCAGAGATTCTCAAACAACTAGCTAATTCAGACTCCGTTATGTCCCAATGATACCTAAACCAGGTAAGCCACCAAGTGAATTAATCTCGTACAGGTTAATATCTCTTCTTCCAATTATGTCAAAACTGTTTTAGAGACTATTATTAAAACGAATTAAGCCAGAAATTGTAAAATCAGAAGCTGTTCCGTCCCACAATTGATCAAGTACATAGAATAATTCATTTAATAGAAAAATCCTTAGATGAAAAAAAGTCATATTTCTGGGCATAGGGCAGGCATTTGACAAAGTCTGGATAGATGGTATTTAAGTCATTTGAGTATTGCGAACTGCTAAAGTCATACCTGAAAAGAAGATGCTTTCCAGTTAAACAGGAAGGAGTATACTCCAGCATAAAAGAAGCTAAAGCAGGAGTCCCGCAGGAAGTGCCTTAGAGCGCTTCCTTTTTTGCAGATGACACTGCAATTCTGGCTGTTGAGGACACAACCGGTGAAGTCACACCCAAATTACAAATAGCCATAAATAATATACAAGATTGGCCAGCTAACTGGATAATTAAAGTGAATGGATCGAAGTCTACTCACATTAACTTCACTAATAGTTATCCATTCATAATAAACTTATGCTTTATAAACAAGTGCTCAAGCCAGTCTGGACATTTGGTATTCAACTATGGGGATGTGCCAAAACCAGCAATCAACAGATAGTTCAACAATTTCAAAGTAAAGTTCTCAGAGCGATTGTAAACGCCCCTTGTAATAGTGACTTTCATTGAGATCTCGGAATAGACACAGTCATAAGGGAAATAAAGAAGTGTGCGCAAAACACCCTGACATCGAGGCTACTTCATCGAGAGGGTATCATAAGAAGACTCAAACGACTAAAACCTTTAGAGTTACTTGAATAGTCCGCATAATGCAAATCAACCAAAACAGCACTTTATGGAAAGAATACATAAAACTGCTCTGTTATTATATTGTCAAAGTCTAACGCTGTTAGTCAAAAATTACTAGTTTAAAAAATTTATGTTATCATAAATAAAAGTGTTCCTGGATTTCCGGCAGGCCTGTGACTCGATCAATCGAGAGAGTTTGTGGTCTGCCCTGGAATACCTAGGAATGCCAACAAAACTGATACGACTATGTAGGATGACAGTGACGCAGTCTCAATGCTGTGTTAAAGTTGAGAACAGGCTATCGACAATTTTTGTAGTTAACTCGGGTGTTCGGCAGGGAGATGCTCTGTCCCCGATACTCTTTAATCTCATGTTGGAGTACATCTTTCGTAAAACTGAAACACCGCAGCGTAACATCTTATATCGCCAGTCCAATCAGGTGCTTGCATATGCAGATGACATATGCGTGATTGGACTGAATAGCAACGGAGTGAAAGAAATACTTGATCCGCTTGTAGAGTTTTCAGCTTCAGTTGGACTTCAGATCAATGAATCCAAAACGAAACACCTGATCTCTGGTTTTAGGGACAATGGCACACCAGATTTTAGTAGTGGCCACCACACGTTTGAGGGAGTGAGGAGGTTCAAATATTTGGGTTCTCTTATCACTCACGATAACAGTAAGGGGCCAGTAATGGCCTTTAAAACTGTTTTAATTAATTAATTTTAATTAATAAAAAAAATTAAAAAAAAAAAAAAAAATTGGAAAGTACTAACAAACATTTCTTTTTTTTATATACAAGCACCATATTCACTTTTATAATAATACAATAAATATAATGTCACGATTCTTAATTATTATGATTATTATACTGTATCTGAAAATTCAATTTCGACTCATCCCGTCGCCTATGCAAAAACTCATCATTCCGCTTCTGAATGTTATCTATCATTTCTTGATTATTTTTCCACCAGTCTCTCTCCCAATCTGAAGAACCTCTGTTTGTTTCGATTTTAGCAAATTGGTCACTGTAATTGAAATAGAATATAACTGTCAATATTGCACTTCAATAACTATATACATATGTATATACGTAGATTTGCACAAACCTATTATATTTAGGTTTGGCCAAACCACTTTTTGCCACAGCGGCTAAAATAAACACTATAAAAACTAGTAATCCAAGTGTTATAAAAAAACATACACATGTTTTAGCGATAGTAAACGATTGTTGACGCGATTGTTGACGGTGCAGCATGACATTTGTTTGGGGTGTTGGTCTGGTCACTGGATACGAAATTGGATTGTATGACTGGATTTGGGGTGACGGTCTATGTGTTGGTAGAAAAATAGGCGATGTTATGGGTACAGAAATTACTTCGTCGTCGTTTGATCGTGGCGCTGATGGTGGTGCACCACTAAAATATGGTAATTTTGCTCCAGGTATCCCGGTTGCCACTTCATATGATGGTGGTGGTGTGTGTAACTATGTATATAGATACACAAATACAAAATATATATTACAGTGTAATAGAAATAGTTTATAATTTTAACAACAAAAACTACTTACGTCCATTTCTAGTTAATGCGTCTGCTGTACTAATACAACGCACGCACTGCAACTAAGAGAACAAGAAATAAAAACAAAACTAAACATCGACAAAATCAAATTAGCTACAAGTGTGCGTGTGATATCTCACATATTGTGTTAGAGAAGATTACATTTGTATTGGTATAGAATTTCCAATTCCCCTATATTGGAACGTATCAATATAGTGAATTAGCTGATATTTCGCCAAATTCTTGTTAGAAGTCAAATTATCGTGTTATAGTTCAATATATAAAAAAAAATCCAATTTAGCATTAAACCTCTAAATTAACCGTTATCACTTATTTCTATATTTTCGAACCAAGCAAGAATTATCTTCATGTTATGTAGATTAAAATTTCGAGTTCTGCTCAGTTCGTCTGTCTGTAATCTTATATTAATTCGTTTCGTGTTTAACCGATTTTCATGAAACAAAGAGCGACTAATACTTTATGTGGACACTAAAACATTAGTTTGTGGTGTTGGGCTACGTTAACGTCATCCCGCCGCATCTACCATGCATTAATTATCAAGTGCATTTTTCAGTACTCTGCAACATGCTGATTATGTAAAATCGGTTATTTGTAATACCGACAAATATACATATATAGTTATGGCTTGTTTTACGTTATCTCCGCTTATGTTCCTAAATTCTCGGATTTTAAAAATGACCAAAAAAATTGAAATAGTTTGTAGTACGAAGTTTAATCTGAATTATGATTTTATAAATTTATTCAAAATTGTACAATCGGAATTAGTTGAATGACCGTTTACCTATATGGGGCGACGAAAACCCAAATTTGTCATATGTCTAACGACGAATTTATCATTAAAACGATTACCAATTCGATGAGTGGTTATTGATTCATACTCGTATTTGCAGTCGTCCCATAAACAGTCGCAATTCCTGAAGGCGATCTTGATTAAGTCTGTTGCACCTGGTCAGTAGCGGCCCTCAGGTCTCTTACCAGAGTGGGCACTATTTTTATATTGGGTATGAAAATCTAAAAATGAAATATAATCGACGAACATACATCTTTCATTTTTAATATTGTACTCAGGGATGGTCATTTACACGTCATCTATTGTTTTCTACGTCAACGTATACAACGTCGATAATGTATACAATTCTTAGAGTGATATTATAAATTAATTTTAAAACTACGGTGACCAAATCGGTTTTGTCACATTCTCCTCAATGACGTTGATTCTATACAAATTTAGTAGAAATCGACTAAAAATAGTGTTGAATGCCCAAATGAAATCAAACAATCGTCACTACAATTTTTATTTTAGTAAAAAATCGTATACTAAACCTGCACAGAAATCCTTTACTGAGTTAGCTATAGTTCACAGTAAGCTAAAGGCACAATGAATTGGTCTCAAAGGAGCTGGGAAAATGCCAGCCATAGTGTTTTCCAGTATCTAGTCCTTTGCATGTATGGTTAAAAAAAAGGAACAACTTGATTGGTGACCTTGTGGTGATTATAGAAGATTAAAGACCGTCACCGTTCCTAACCGTTACCCTATACCCCACACACAACATCTCTCTATGAACTTAGCCTGTTGCTACAGAAGATATTGCTAAGACCGCAATTAACATTCCATTTGGCTTATTCTAATTCACGTGAATTCCTTTTGGTGGACGCAACTTCGCGTTATTTCAAAGGCTCATGAACAAAGTATAGTTAGAGGACTGGATTTCGTGTTGGCATACATAGATGGATGATGTTCTTGTAGCTTCAAAATCAGAAGAAGAGCACAAATCGCATTCGCAAGTACTGTTTAAAAGGCTTGCCGATTTTGATATCAATATCAAAACTTTTGGTGTTAATGCTCTTATCTTCTTAGATCACAAAATTACCCCTAAGGGAATATTCCTGTCTGATGAAGCAGTTGAAACTATATCGGAATTTCCAGTGCCTACATCCATTCGACAAATTCAACAATTTATTGGCATGGTTAATTATTAACATCGCTTTATACCAAACCTAGCTGAATTGTTATCGTCGATTCATATGCATCTAGTTTTGTTACTCAGAAAGACAAAAACTGCAAGAAATTTTGCTTGGTCAGAAAAGTATATTATGAAGCATTCGCTTATAGAATAAAAGTGCTTTTGCTCATCGGAAATTTTTTGTCGCATCCTTTAGAAGTTCTCAGTATTACTATACTGTTGCACGAACACCGCTGTCAGAGCCATGTTGCAGTAACTCAAAAATGAATGTATATAGGGAACCGCTAGCATATTTCTCCAAAAAGTTACTTACATTTGCACCTGACCTTCATAAGCTTCAAAATAAAACGGAGTTCACGACAAGCTCGTCATTTGGATTTTTTTTCGCAGTGTTTAGTATACCATAGGCTGTCACGCACAAACGATAATGAAACTGCTTCTACAAAACGCTAGATCTCAAATACCTGTAAATATTACTATAGATCAAGAATTAACGAAGCTTCTAGCCACACTTTGATTTTGACAATTTCTTAACATCCATGCTCTGAAAAACGATATATTTATTCCAAAATCGCTCGATAAACGTAAGTTCGTTTTTATCAGGATAGATAAAATTCGTACTAGGCTGACATCGACTTACGAAGGTCCACATAAGGTAATTTGATGATTCAGAAAATATATTGTAGTGGACTTCAATGGAAAAAACACATTCATATCTATCGATCGACCAGCTTTTAGAGTCTCGATCAATAATATCGCAAAACCAAAATGTCTTCAGTTTTCAATCAATTCAGTTAGCAATTGCATGGCAATACCCTCTAACACCTACAATCCTTTGAAAACGTAATAACACAATTTTAAATTTATGTAGACCAATTCGAACGTTTAGTGCAATAAATATTCTTTAATTAAATCTATTGTTTGTTTGTATTTCAACTCATATTTCCAAAGATATGGTATATTGGTGGGATTAACAATTTAATTTGAATAATTCTTTAGTTTCTTCGTATACGACAAAAAGAAATTTCATATCTGTTGAAATTGTGTTACTTGTTGACGTTGACAAAAAACTTTGCCAATTATAATCTACGTAACGTTTTACGTGTCGACAACCGCGTATATTACACGGCGTAATTTACCTCGCCAATCCTTGCTTGTTTTAAAGATTATTGCAAATTACTGTGGACTTCTCCAAGCACTCATATAGTAAAACACACGAAAAATTATCTGTCATGAGTGCTAGACAATTTTCCGTATTTTTACTATGTGACAGCTTGGCTAGGTCGTGGAAAATTCCAGTACGGCAATTTAAATTTTTTATTAAATTCAATAATTTAGAAATATTGATTTAAAAAAATTCTCTACAATACTAAATTTTAGACGACCTTGCTAAGCACTCACATAGTAAAACACAGGAAAAAATGTCTTTCATCAGTGCTAGATAGATTTTTGTGTGTTCTACTATGTGAGGTTGGCCAAGGTCAACAAAAATGTGGTATCGTAATTTTATTTTTGTATTAAATCCTATAATTTATAAATAATAATAAAAATTAAAACCAATTTATGTTTTTTAACAAATTTTAGTCAACCTAACCCAACGGGTGAAATCAGCTTTTTTCAGGTCCATACCTGATTTGCAAAATGCCGTTTTGCAAACTACTGCTGATTCATTTCTTCAACTACGCACCAATCGCGCAGAAGCTCAAGAAGGTGAACAGATTAAAAAGTTTCAAGAAATCTGAAGGTCACCGTTACTGCGTTACACTTATATAGCTCGATTTACTATATAGACGGAGGCCATATCAGCACCCTCATTGTGCACGATTTTTACGTATTTGATTCAAATTAGATTCCGGATGTGCGATGATCTCATTTGTTTCGAATAAATTTGACGATTACTTGATGGATTTATCAAGGGAACATAAATATTTACTATTTTATATATTTATTAACAATCAAATCGCTGCACAATTTACAATCAAACTTTATTATTTGCTTTTGGCAATTAGTAGAATAACGATGCAAATGAGAATGAAAATCATTATAATTGCGAACCAGCAACATTTTATTTTTCTGTTATCTCATTGAAACATGGTGGTATCGCTGTAATATTGATTGCTGCTTCGTACGACGGTGGCAACTAAAGAAATTATTGAAATCAAATTAATCGTTTGAGTAAGACGTAGTACAGTAAAATTTGTAAATTCTCAAACGGCAATAAGTATTTCATAAACAACGAATTATTTAATTTCTTTATTCCGTCCTGAATCCAAATTGACAATCAGGAACGTTTACCATTGGCTTGAGACAGTTTCAGAAGGGGTTTTTCAAACAGCTTTGATATGGTCGGGAGCAGTGAGATTGGTCTGTACGATGTTACTTCTACATCTGGTTTGCCTCGTTTCTTCAGCATAATTATTTAGGCCGTTTTGAAGCATTTGGGTACATACTTCAACCTCATACAGGCATTTAATAAGTATGTGATCATGATGATTGCTTTACGTGGTAGTTCCTTGAATAGACTCGGTGATATTTCATCATTTCCTAGTACCTTTTTTTGGTTAAGATTTTTGTCGATTTCTTCGGCAATTTTCATGGGCGTGACCCTTTTAAAATCCTGACTTGGTTGATAAACAGGTGAAATACTGTTGCAAGGTGTTGAGCAAAGAGTTACGCTTTTTCTTTGTCTTGTCGAACCCAACTACCTTGAGCATTTCTTATGGGTGGTATTCGCTTGCTACATGTCGTTTACGTCTTTATCCATTTCTGGACCTAGCCCGCTAGTAGTTGTCGAAGCAATCTTGTTTATAGTTTTTGATTAGCCTATTGACTTTGTTACTTATCCGATTGAAGGTTGTTTTGTCAATGGGATTTCTGGTGAGATGCCATATTCTGTTCCCTGCTCTCAGCAGGGTATATGACTTCCATGTTCGCTTTTTCCTTTAATTCTGGAGTAGCGAGGCTGGCGGCCTTTCGGGTGTATTCAATGAAATTCTTTGTTTGATGTTCCAATTCCTCATTACTTTTGATACTCACTTTTAATCCAACTAGCTCTTCTAACTTTTCTCTGAAGAGATTCCAATACGTAAATTTATTAGTAAGGTTTCGCTTTTTTTGTTTTTAGATTACTGACAACAATAGAGGAATGTGATCAGATGTTAAGCCGCTAATCACTTCGGCTCTAGTGTAACTGGATGAACTACCCTTAAAGAAATCAAGTAGATCTGGTATTTTACCTTCATCCGTTGGCCAATACGTTGGCCCTCGTGGAGACAGATATTCACATTTGTTTTCATGAATGGCATATATTTATAAACAGAGCATTTTCTTTTCCAGCAGAAATTATTCTGGAAGCTGTATGTTTTATATTGTAGTCCCCTCCAATAATAAATCTTGAACCTAGTTTATTGAAGACGTTATTAAATTGTAACTTCGTTGGTGTATGTTTTGGAGGGCAGTATGCTGCCGCAATATTTAGATCTGCGCCATTATATTGGATTAAGATAACCGTTGCTTGCATATAGCTTTTCCGAATATCCTCTTGATGATTATTTTTAATATTATTTTTAATTAATACAGCTGAACCACCTCTAGCTCTTTCACTAGGATGGGTTGTCCAGTAGGAGTTGAATCTATTTATTCTAATAAAACTTTTGCTAGAGAAGTGCATTTCTGAAATCAGCGCTTTATCTATATTATTTGTATGGAGAAATATTTCCAGTTCCATGGGCTCGTTGGTTGAGCCCATTGGCGTTCCAAGTTACAATGCGTAGGAATGAGTTAATCATTTTTGTGTATGCTGACTTTTTTACTTGGCGGAGAGAAATTAATTTCCAGTTTTTCCCTTTCTGCTAAGTGACCAAGTGTCTGTTGATTTTGACTGAGCATTTTAATGATTTCAATGTTATTAGTCTCGTTATTAACTTCTGGGTGTTTGTTGTTTTGGTTTAATTCACGAATTATTATGTACATCTGTAATTGTTTTCATTGCTTATCGTGAATAATTCATCTCGGTTAGATGTTGCAACATTGTGGAGATGGACTCCACATTATCCCCCTTCGAGTAAATGTTACGGGAAAAAAATTAATAATTTTTTTCTAAACTGAAAACTGAAACACATTTTGGTTTTGCGATATTATTGATCGAGACTCCAAAAGCTTAAGGTTTATGTCGATCAATAGAACACCACAAAATGTTTTCTGTATCGTCGAATTACCTTATGTGAGCCTTCGTAAGGCGATTAACTTAATTATCCAACGTTCTTGGAATAAATAATTCGCTTCTCAGAGGAGGTGGTGGCGCAGCTGGAACTAGACTGCGCATAGTATTTCGTACATATTTAATAACCTGATCGGAGTCTGTTAGTTGTTGATCTGGCACTTCCATAAAAAATCCACATGGTCATTTTGGTGGTTGTTCATAAACCAGTTCCGCCGGCGAACATTTAATATTATCTTTTGGTGTAGCTCTTATGAAAAGAATTTATCGGATCGCCTCTCGCTTTTAGTGATGCTTTTAGTTGGCGATGAAAACGTTCCACTCCATTAGATTGCGGGTGATTAGGATCTTTCCAAATTCGATGTGCGCCTAGCAGCTTCGTTAATTCTGAAATGAGATTGGAATTAGCTTATCCTTGATCTGTAGTTATGCTTGAAAGTACCCAAAATCTTTATATATCGTTTTCGTAAACGTTTAACCGCGAAGTTTATGGCGTGTAACCAAATACTGAATATTTCGATTCGGCTGATGGTTGTAACTTTTTGGAGAAATTAGTTTTGTGGGGTAGTTTTGTGACTTAGAAAGTTAAGAGTGCATTAATACCAAAAACGCATTTTGAAGTTTTGATATTGATATCAATATCGACGAAAGAAGCTACAAGAATATCATCAATGTATCCAAACACGAAGTCCAGTCCTCTAACTACCTCGTTTATGAACCTTTGAAATGTCTGAGCAGCGTTGCGTAAACCAAAAGGCATTCGGGAGAATTCAAATAAGCCAAACGGAATGGTGATTTCTGTCTTAGCAATATCTTCTGTAGCAACAATTTTAGAGAATATAGAATAACTGGTTAAGTTCATAGAGAAATGTTGTATGTGGGATATAGGGTAACGCTCAGGAACGGTGACGGTGTTTAATCTGCTATAATCACCACAAGGTCTCCAATCAAGTTGTTTCTTTTATTTAACCATATATGCAAAGGACTAGACACTGGAGAACACGATGGTTGACATTTTTCCAATTTCACCATGTATTACAGTTCCTTTGAGACAACACTGAATAGATTAGTTTCGTACCAACTGGGCATTCAACACTATTTTTTAAATTAATCATTGAAAGAATCAAACATCTGACTATAATGTAGTTTATTCGAATTCAACTCTAAACTTGCATAGAATTGACGTCATTGTGAAGAATGTGACAAAACCGAATCTTGAGTCCACAACTGCGAATCGCTTGCTATCGCTTTTTACTATTAAAACCAATTTTAACGTCGCTTTGCAGACAATGCTGATTAAAACGATTTTTTTTAAAGTGTATAGATTAAAATACATTGGAGGCGCAATTCTATAAACTTTAAAATTAATTTATAAAATCACTCTAGGAATTGTCTACATTATCGACGATGTCGTTGTTGACGTTGTCTACGAGTTGTCGACACGTCGACGTAGAAAATAATAGATGACGCGTAAATGCCCATCTCTAGTCGTCTCGCACCAATTAAAAATTTAAGCGAATTAATTGTACCCAAGTGGTATATCGTGTTTCGATTTTAAATGAATGTTTGGGTCAAATCCTAACAATTATAGAAGAAAATTGAATTAAATCTGAATAAGCAAAATTTAATATGCTCGGCTTGGTATATAGTGTAATTCAACCTTTAAATTTAATTTGCATCATTATGTATGTATTACATTTATAATGTTTAGTTGGATGGTATATTTGTAGTTTATGTTACAGACTTAATTTCGGGTTGACAGAAATTAATTCTGATAGTAATAAAACGGTTCGTCGATATCATAATTCAATTAATGAGTTTTATTTGTAGATTTAGAAAAAAAAAAGGATTTTGGTGACCAAATAAGACTGTGTTTTTAATGTGTAAGTATATAGGTGTTTGTCCGGGTATCGCACCGGCGATTTAGTGGCATTTGAGTGCTGGAGTAATCCTGGCGGATTAATTTTAATTTTTAAATTGCTACACTATATAAGCGTGTCTACGTATTTTGTTGACTCGATATTTCTCGCGTTGCGTTGTTATTTTAAATTGTATGCTAGTTTATATTGACTCATCATTTCAAACATTATGTTGTTATCTTAACTCTCCCCCCCTAAATGATCTCGTCCCGTAGGTCGAACGTTTAATCTAACTGGTTGGATTCCTTGCTGGTTGCCGGAATTCTCTTCCTGGTGGGTTGATTTGTTTATGAACAGCATTCCTCTTTGTCTCCTTTCTCTTGACCTGTTGACAAGAAACATGAAGACTAGGCATACAACGGCATGATGACTTGCATATGATACCAAAATCGATGAAGGCAGCTTCCTTGTGTTTGGTGAAGAGTAGTTGCAGCTGTTCAATGTTGTTTAAATACAAATTATGTAAGTACCTCGAATTGATGTTGATGATTTTCTCGCTAATGTGTTGGTTTGTAGTACTAATGGTAGAATTTGGGACGTTTTTACCTCCCTATTTGTAAACATTGAGTCGCTGATTTAATCGTTTCATTATGGTATTGTATCAAAAGAGTGGTTACAAAAAATGCTTCGGTTAAAGTTGATCAGATATATGGTATTATCGTTCAAGGCTTCGAGAATTTGGTTACTATTGAACTGATTTCGTCCGAATCAATCAATCACTGATCAGGTCTTTTCGCTGCGGATGATTCTATCTAACTATTATGAGCCTTCCATCCCCGTACATCAGGTGTTCCCGGATTTCCGGCAGGCCTATGACACAATCAATCGATAGAATTTGAGGTCTGTGCTGGTATATCTAGGCACAATGGCACACCAGACCTTAGTAGTGGCCACTACACGTTTGAAGGAGTGAGGAGGTTCTAATATTTGGGCTCTCTTCACACTCACGATAACAGTGTGGGTTAGGATATTAAAGTGCGGCTGGCAGCTGGTAGCAGTGCTCTGTATCCTCTAAGGCCGCTGTTAAAATCAAGTGCCATGAAGCTGAAGCTTACAAATCGTTGATCAGGCCCGTTGTTATGTTAAGATGTCAAAGTTGGGCGCTGACTGATGAGTACGTAGATGGCACATACCGAGCTCTGTACAATATCGAGATGAGAGATCTGATGAAGATTCCCGATTCTGTGCATGAAATAAGGTCTCAGCCAGTACACTGGCTCGGTCACGTTCTGCGTGCTGATCCGGAACGAATTGTGCAGCGATCTCCGAAAGAAGAGCCACCATATGGTAGGCGCAGTGGTCATTGCAGGCGACGATGGCTCCACGGTGTAGAGAATGACTTGGCTTCTGCAGGTTGTCTTAGACAGTATGAAGATCAACTTTAATTCTTTGTAGGTCTTCTAATGTTAATAATCTCTTTGATTGGATTATAACAGTTTTGGTGGAGGATAGCTCCATTTTGTAACTATATTACACCAGTCTACATCCCTGTCTAAGGCCAGTTTTTTTTTGTATAATTTGTCTTAAATTTCCAGCAAAGAATGCTACTTCTTGGACTTCATGGTGCATACTACTATACAGGTAAAAGACTCCCTGTCAGATGGTGTCCGAAACAACTGCGATGGAGGGAGGCCTACCTTAATAAGCTTAAAGTTCTGGAAATCAATTTTCACAGCCGTCAGCCGGCATCGGCTGCTTACTGCTTACAATGGAACCTAAAGAGATAGATGTGGTTCTGATCCAGGAAACTTGGGCCAGCGGTGAATGAGAAAAGAGATTCAGAACTTCTAACTACAAATGATTATACGAGGAAAATGAAGGTAAGATTCGGCTCTGCAATTCCGCTAAAAATAACCCGAATGTTCTTTTACTACACATTTAGAGTAACGCTGATGTCGTGGTGGCTATAGCATTGAGATGGACTTCGTCAAATCGTTGCCTAGTATCAGCTTATCTACCATATGAGGAAGAAAACATATCATCCAGTAATAATGGATGCTAATAAACGGGAAGCTAGAGTTATCCTATGGGGGCAGCGCATTCAAGTAAGTACAGATATAAACAGGTGTATGGTGAGTTACACCCTGATTTTATTCTGGGTACTAACCTACACAGATGTAATGTTGGACAGAAGCCAACATTGATTACTAAATACAGACAAGTATAAGTGCTACACATTACACTTGCCTGAGATTTCACTAAGGAAATGGTGACTGCGTTCGAAATGCAGAAGTTTTTTCATAAATGCTAGGAAACAAAAGTTGCTGTGGATTGGGACTGCTATAAAGAAGTCCTCAAAACATACCAATACGAGTTAAGAAGTGCCAAAATAAAACCTCGGAGGCTTCTATTATTATAAACAGTTTTTAAAGGACATTCGATTCTGAGGCTTGGTATTCATGCTGTCTTAAAACAATATCGAGGATTTTCATTAGATCTCTGATCTCGATATTGTACAGAGCTTGAATGTACCATCATGGTCGCGTTCCGATCCATAAATTACACGCAAAATTTTTTACTCAAATGTAAAGAGCTATGTATATGTCGTAGTGATCCGTCATTCCCCAACTTTCACATCCATACATAACAACGGGATTTATCAACGCTTTGTTCTTGGCACTTGATAGGTATGTTTAATTTAGATGTGGCCGTAGGGGATACAGGCAAGACTGGCATGCTGCCAGTCACACTTTAATATCTTTACCTACATTGTTATCGTGTATAAGAGAGCGTAATATTTGATCCTCCTAACTCCCTCAAACGTGTAGTGACAACTACTAAGATCTGGTGAGCCATACTGTACATATAACCAGGGATCATGTATTTTGTTTAAGACTCCTTAATCTGAAGCCCAACAGGAACTTAAAACTCTACAAGCGGAATGAGTATTTCCTTCACTCCATTGCTATTCAGCCCAATCACGCATATGTCATTTGCATATGCAAGCACTTGATTGGACTGCTGATATAAGTAAGATGTTGCGCTGAGGTTTTTCAGTTTTACAAAAGATGTACTCCGCCAAGAGATTAAAAAGGTATCGGAGATAGAGTGCAGAACACCAGTTAACTGCACGAATTCTTGATTCTCAACTTTAACCCAGCATTGAGACTGCATCACTATCATTCTATACAATCGTATTAATTTTGTTGGTAATCCCAGGTATTCAAGAGCAGACTACAAACTCTCTCGAGTGATTGGGTCATAGGCCTGCTTTAAATCCAGGAACACCTGATGTACACCCTTACTGTACACCATTTACTTAGGCTAATAAGCGTATTCTCTTTTCTAATAAAACAATTATAAAGGCAGATAGAAGTTCACAATAGAGGTTCAATCAAGCTGGATGAGCCGTCAAAATCCTAAGATAACACAGCTAACCACTAATATTGAATGAAGCGCTTGTAGAAATACTTGTAGAAATGAAGACATTTTCAGTGAATAGGAATCACCGGAATTTTGTACTAAACGAATGATTCGTATGATAATTCCAATTCATGCTCGAATTCTAGGATTCATTTGCTTCCATATTTAGAAGTGTTGAACACTTCAACTAAAACAGATTGTTATTTTGTAATTACAAGCATGATGGTCGAAATAAATGAATTTACACATTAAATATATATTTTTTAATTATTTATTTATTTATATTATTGCAACAATAACCGCCCAATCGCATATCACACATTGCGAGGTTTTATCGTTAAATTAATTCCACCTACCACATTGAATACACCGAGGGGCTCTAATTTAATATTTTCGGTTTGGTGCGGTGCCAAAGCAATGTGGAATTTGGCAAAAATTGCGGCTAAGCCTAGTTTAGATTGCAATAGTGCCAATCGCATTCCAATACAATTCCGTGGCCCATCCGAAAATGGAATATAACAGTATGGTGTTAAATTGGCCTTATTCTCGGGCGTGAATCGTTCCGGGTCATAATCATTTGGATTTTTGAAATATTTCGGGTCCATATGCAATCCTTGAATTGGTATTAAAACTGCATCACCTTTTCGAATAATCTTATCCGTTTTAGGAATTTGGTAATCACGTTCAGCAACCCGAAATACTTGTGGCACGGATGGATACATGCGCAATGCTTCATCAAAACATTGTCCTAAATATTTCATTTCCTGGACGGATTCAAATGATAATTTTCCATCATGCTTCTTTAGTACCTCATCAATTTCGTTTTGTAATTTTTTTTGGACCGCTGGCTGTTTAGCAATCTCAAATAGGGCCATTGATGTAGAAGAAGCGGTCGTATCGAAACCACCCACAAAGAATATGAAGACTTGGCCCATAACTTCGTTGACTGTTAAAATTTTATCTTTTTCTATAATTTGAATAAAGTTTGTGTTAGTAATTGGACCCAAGTGGACATAATTGCAATTTTGTATTCACCTGGAATCTCGTTTACCTCCCATTTTCCTTCATCAGTTACTTTAGCGCCATTACGAAGTAACACCAACAGTTGCATGAAGTCATGGCGCACAAGTTTATCCTTTTCACGAATTTGTAACGATTGTTCGGTCACCGTTCGCATAAAGTCCTCGATTTCCTGATCGAATATTTTAATTTTTAGAAATTTCATTACGTTTGGGCAGGCAAACGAAAAAAAAAATCGAAAGACCGATAATCCTTTTGGATCGAAAATTAACTTCCCGATTTCATGAAATTTCTCATCTGGATTATTTATACTGTCGATATCCACTCCAAACGCAACAGATGTGATAATATTTGTTGTGAAACGTGCCATTAGGTCACGTGCCTCAAATAGATGATTGTGTTTACCAACCTCTTCGATATGGTTTTGCAGGCGTTCGGCCATTTGTTCAATGATGGTTGAGTAAAATTTTAATTTACCACTTGTAAATGTTGGCGACAATCGACTACGCATCGTTTTCCATTTATCACCAACTATCGATAACATATGGGCTGATAGCGGGTCATCTTTTTCATTTATATACAGTCCACGATTTGTGAAACAATCAAAATCTTTGATTAAAATTTGATGTATCAATTCGGGATCCTTGAGCAACCAAACTGGCCGTGTGAATAAAAACGATCCACCAAATCGACCTTTAATCGAGTTGTAAATTTTCTCGGTGTTTTGCCCTATTGACTCGCGGGCCAGTGCCACATCCATTGAATTGCCGAAGAGAAATATTGGCTTAACGTATTCGACGCCAGCCCGGTCGAAATACGAATACAAATATTTTAAATATGTATATGCCGTTGCCAAGATCACTCCTAGTAAAATTAGGTAGTGATCCCGAAGTATTTCGAATAACCAAAACATTTTATGACTCTTTATAACTTGTTAGTATGCGTACGATTTCCAACTGATATATTAGGTTTTGATTTGGCCGCTTTATATAGTATTTCGTAATCATATAATGTGATGATTTGACAAAAATGTACATGATATTCCAAATTTTTTATAAAATATACTTTTCTTATCTTAAAAGGTTTTGAAATTTTATAGATTAAAATAATTATTTTGCATGGTTTAAATACTTCGCATTAAATTTTGCCAGGCGTAATGCAATTCATGAAACATAACTTGAGCAAAAGACTGATAAGAACCACAACAACAATGACATCAGAAGCAAAAAAACAAAATTAAATTTGAATGCTTGAAATCGGCCATGTATATAGTATAGATTACATTTTATTTTTTGTTCGGCTATAAATAAGAATTATGTATTTTTAACAACTGACAATAAGTTTAGTTCTTAAATCTCATTCCCAAAGGTTCGTAAAGAATAGGTATGCAAATATTCCACACACTAGGTAGGGTAGGGTACGGATAAACTTACATAATACATAGTAATTAAGAGAAAACGAAACAAGCACCAAGCCCCGATTATTTGGTTATTGCTTTCTACGGTTCGAAGGTCTACCTATCGTTCGTTTTATTCTCTATGTGCTACATATTTGTTTCTTAAATATAATAAAAATTGTTCAACACGGACAGATCGGTTCTATTTTGATCGAGATAATATTTTCTATATAAATATTTTTTATCTCGTTTTGTAGAAATTCTGTGGTTAATCATCACATTATACAAACTACATTTTTTTTAAATTTCAAGCGCAGCATATCCTACTCTGATGGATTTCAAATCACGACTAAAATTTATTATGATTTTTTTTTGTTTTCTCTCTTCTAGTACTTTTTTTTAACCAGAAAAAACTATTTCAAGTTATCTTTTATAATTCTATCGTGACTTCGTGAGGTACTTCCTTTCCCGCTATTTTAACTTTTTCAGCAGTTCTATAATTTTGTTAATTGGTTTAGATTTTAAATAGCCTAACAAAAAAATAATCACTTGATATCCGATTACGATGAAGTTCACCTAACCGGTTCTATGAAAGGTATAAAAAGAGTGACGCGATCGTACTTTAACTACTTATCCAAGAAAACAAAACATAATGCAGTGCTGGGATGTTCTATCATCACTGCGATAGACATTTGTGTCTCTTTTTTTACGAACAGAATTGTATTCTATTTCGCAATTTATATTGTGATCATAGCCTACTCGATTCTATTTCTATAAATTCATTCGATAAAATATCACCAATATTTTTATTTTCGATGGCAAGTGAAAAGAGGAAAAAGAGATAGTTTGCAAATTTATTCTAACAGGCTGAGATCGCAATAGACAAAACGTAATTCAAAAAACGCACAATTTTGTGCGTGAAAAAAGAGACATAAATGTCTATCGAAGCGAATCGAAGTGATGATAGAACATCCCAGCACAGAACCGTTAAATAGAAAATACGACGATGACTATTTCGTTGGATAGACATTTACTCGTTGTAGGATGCAGCCGCAGATTGTTAAAGTTATAATTGGTGTTGATCTGTGATGTACACAGTTGATCAACCCATGCGCGCGCGGATTAGTCTGTTGGAGCGTAGAGAATGCCAAAGCGTCTTATGACTTTATAAGGACCTTCGTATGGCGGAGTTCAACCTGTGCGTACCTTATCTATACCTTCACGAAAACAAAATCACAGTTCTCCAACGATTTCGGAACAAAAATGTCGTTTTGTTTGGATTGTCGTGTGGTTGTGTGTGTATATGGTTTTGCATGGTTGTACGAAGTTGGTCGATAACAGTGTCGTTGGTTGGTGGAGGTGAAAGAGGATTTTCAACGAAGAACTCACCGAGTAGTTTGATGGTTTGACCGTAAACCAGTTCAGCTGGTGAGCACTTCAGATCATCTTTCACTGTGGCTCGGATACCAAGTAAAACAATTGGGATTTCCAAACTCCAATTTATTGTGTTACCGCGGGCTTTTAGAGCTGTTTTAAGCTGTCGATGAAAGCGTTCGACCATGCCATTAGATTGTGGGTGATAGGAAGTAGTCCGAATTCGATGTGAGCCCACGAGTTTCGTTAACTCTGCGAATAGTTTGGGACTCGAATTGGCTTCCTTGATCGGTTGTAATGTTGATCGGTATACCAAATCTGGATATGTAGTGTTCTACAAATGTAGTGGCTATGGTTGCTGCAGAGATGTCTTTAATGCAGTACGCTTCGGGCCATCGGGTAAATCGATCGACACAAGTTAAAATGTATGTATACCCGTTAGATGGATGGAGGGGGTCCTACGATATCTAAATGGATATGCTCAAATTGACCAGGTGGAATATCGAATTGCCCATGTGGTGATTTTGTATGTCTCTGTACTTTACATTTTTGGCGAGATAAACAAGATTTTGCCCACCGGATGACGTCTTGATTTATCTTAGGCCAAAAGTATCGAGATGTTATCAATTTACGCGTGGCACGGACACTTGGGTGCGATATATTATCCAGATTATCGAAAATGGTTCGACGTAATGGCTCTGCAATATAAGGGCGATTGTTCCCTGTTGACGTTTCGCAGTAGATTTCTAATCCAGGTATCTTAAAAAGCTCTAGTTTCATTGTTGAACTATATAGTGTGACATACTGAACCAGAAAGTAAATTCTGAAGTTCAGGGTCTGCTTTTTGCGACCGGATGATTGTGTTATAGTCGAAGTGAGTCTCGACTGAGGCAGTTTCGTGATCTGTTGTGCGAGATAGATGTATCTGCGACCACATAGTTTTTGCCTTGAATGTGCAGAATATCCGTGGTAAATTGAGATATGAAATCCAGATGACGTGCTTGTCGTGGATTTCGTTCAGTTTTCGACTGAATTGCTTTTATCAGAGGTTTATGGTCGGTATAAATGGTGAAGTCCCGACCTTCGACAAAATATCTAAAATGTTTTATTGCAAGATATTTGCAAGTAATTCCCTGTCGAACGCAGAGTATTTCTTTTCGGTGTCCGATAATTTCTTTGAAAAGAATCCTGGTGGCTCCCAACATCCTTTATTATGCTGTTGCAGAACTGCTCCAACGGCAGTGTTTAATGCGTCAGCTGTAATACTGAATTTTGTGTTATTCAGTGGATCTGCTAGGAGAGCTATATTTTCCAATTCAGTTTTCAGCTGTAAGAATGCATTTTGGCATTGATCTGGACATGAAATATTGTTGGCTCTTTTGGGCATCTTGAGTAGTGCGGCCAAGTGTTCCTGAATTTGAGGTAGTAGTTTACCATGCCGACGAATTGCTGAATTCGCTTGATTGAACTCGGTGCTGGGAATTCTCTAATAGCATTAATTCGTTCTTGAGACGGCCGAATACCATTAGGTGTTATCTTGTGGCTGAGGAAATCAAGAGTGGTTGCGCCAAAGTCGTATTTTGCACTGTTGATATGAACCTCAAACTCGGTTAACTTATGGAAGAGTTGGTGCATGGAGAAGTTTTGTATGTGAGGTATCGGGTAACGATCTGGTATTGTTACCGCGTTTAACCTGCGATAGTCCCCACATGGTTTCCAATCAAGATCTTTTTTTCTCACCATGTGCAATGGACATGACACTGGGGATGCCGGAGGTTGGAAAATCCCTAATTCCACCATATGTTGGAACTCTGTGAACGCAGAGCCTTATGACGCACAGAATCTAGTCTGCGTGGTATTGACATTGGCAAGTGACCGGTAGTAACAATGTGATGTACTACGTTGTGTCGAACCGGTAATTTGTAATTCGGCTCTGCTGTTAAGGATGAAAATCTCTTAAGCAGAGTACCGTAGCCTTTGTCGATTGTAAAATGCATTGGAGTTGGTGTGTTAACTCGAATGGTTGAAGTATTGATCGATAGCTGAGTTGCTGGATCAATCAACCTTTTATTTTTTAGATCGACAAGTAAAGCAAACTTTGTAAGAAAGTCAGCGCCAATAATCAGACGATTCACTGATGCTAAAATGAATGCATGAGGGAAATTTCGCTTGAGTCCGATATTTACCTGGAGCAGTTTGCTTCCGTAAGTATTTATGGTGGTGCCATTGGCAGCTGACAAGACTTGACCTGTATTTTTAGATTTATGATCTCTAAAGTTGCGGAATCAATTAGAAATGTTATTTTATTTGTTGGGTCGTGAATAAATAAGCGGCTATTTAACGCTTGTTTCTTATGGTCTGCCGCCGTAACCGTAAAATTTATTGGTTTGGGGTAAGGTCGTCGCTGACTACTACCGATTTATTCGACCCAAAATTGCAGGGTTTTGCACACTTTTGAGCTTGAATGTCAAATTTTCGATGGTACCAACATACGTCTTGTTTGCCTGGGCGGTTTTTAGAAATATGGATCGGTTTCGCGATGGAAAACGTCTACACCACGAGAATGGCGTCAATTTGAATTAGTTAGGTTTGTTAGTATCACCTCCATTTGCTTCATACGTTCCTCCATGCTAAGACCAGTGGATTGTGACCATGTGCGTACATATGTACAAAATTGTACTTAAATTAAAAATAATAATGTTTTTATTAATCTTAATTAGGTTGTGTTTTGAAATAAGCAGTAATTGGAGCTTGAATGGTTTTTAACGCAATCTCGTTTTCAACTATCTTCTCTTCTGATTTTTCTAGATCATGAAACATTCCATTAGGGCCATTCTCACTGGCATAATCCTTTAGCCTTTTTAAACAAGCTTGAAGTTTAGTGAAGGTAAAAATGGTTGAAGGTGATTTTTTAGATAAACATCGCCATCAGACGACGAGCTTTAAATAATTTTTTCGTTTTGAGCAACTCTCCATACGGATCCGTCAATTTATGTAATTTATTTATTTTATTTACGTTGGCGCTACATCCCATGGAGAGATTTGGCTGCCTCAACGATGCTCCTCCAAACAGTCCACTGCAAGAGAACGCTAGGCACGATGACCGAGTGTTATCAGGTCCACCACGACGGAGGATGCTGATAAGTTTGCCGCGACTATTTTTGCCAAAACCTTGTAGCCTGTATTCAGCAAAGCTATACCGGGGTAATTGTTGCAGTTTAACCGGTCTCTTTTTTTATGAAGCGGACAGATAAGAGCTGTCTTCCACTCTTCTGGAATGTCTTCTGTAGACCAAATTATTGATATGAGCACAAACATGCATAGTAAAACAAATAATGGCCACCATATTTGAGTATTTCGTTGCAGATACCATTCTCACCAGGTCTCTTGTAATTTTTCATCTGTGCAGATATCACGTTGATCACTTCGTCATATGTTGGAGGGGCGGTGGAGTCATCTCGACGCTAATATCGCGTTGAAATAAGAGAGGTTGTTGCTCGGAAGGTGGTGCCGGTTTGTTTAGAATTGAGGAAAACTACCGCCGCCACTTCGGGGTTGTAGTGTCATTTATGTAATGTTTTGCAGTTTTTTTCGTCTACGTGTTTATTTATTGACTTCTCCGGTAAGCGAAATTAACTGTAGATTGTGACGCTCCTTGAAGGTTTTGAGCCAACCATTTTATGCGTTAATTCCATAAAATTTAATTGCTCACCTAATCTTAAACCCTTCTCTTGTAGTAACGAGCCAGATAAAGGTAAATTTTTAGATCGGCCCATTGAGAACCATTTAAATAAAAGTTCATCAAGTTCACCATATTTGGTGCAAGATGCCACCCGTTTTTGTTTTTAATAATCCAAAATCATCAATTATCTGTAGGATTTTCGATTTATTACCCCAAATTCTTTGCACTTGAGTTTTGCTATAATTTTGAATTTTTCAGCAAGTTTCCGATTCGATAATTTATCGCTTTCAGCACATTCTATTAATTAAAGCTATTTTTGCTGACAGGTCTACCGAACTAGACCAGTACAATCGCTTATTCATTTTTCAAGAAAATGTAACCTACATAGAAATTACCGCCCAAATAATCCATATTAATAAAAATAAATAACTCTATTCTCTTGGGTTGTCACCTAACATCTAACTGTGATTAAATTAAACTGATATAAATCTATGGCCACCCACGTATTTCAACACTATAAAAACATTAATTAACTACGTATATGTGTGTAAATTAAGACCTCCGTATAGCTGTAACACAATTCACAATTAAAGTTTCCCTAATCATAGGCGCCAAGATCCGTTAGGTCGTCTAGATGCTGGGCTCCCATATATTTCATTCTGATTGTCAAAAAAAATCGGATATCCCTAATATTATACCTTAAACAGCCGATGACTGCCATTATCACAATAATTTCAGCTTAAAAGACATGCAAAAGTCAGAAAGACTTCACCTTCAGTGCCTTACGGAATACTACACAAGTTCCCTTCCTGCAACTTCATCACGAAAGAAGACGATGGAAGAGCGTAATCGGTACATTATCAAGGAGATCATTAATGCTCATAATGGATGAGAGTTGTTGCTGGTCCACATGGAGTTGGCTTTGAGCCTTATTGATGTGTTTGCAACTGTTTTCTGATACATCCAAGAAAATGAGTTAAAAGAGAATCTTCAAGGCTTGAGTGCAGGGTTAAGTTGTACACTTATACACAAACAGCTGTTCTTTGGACTTTCATTAAAAGTTGCAGGTTGACCATGATATTTAAGGCTGGCCACTAAACAATAACCCCATATAATAACATAGGTACACTAGCTCCGCACCTTTCCTCAATTGCGTTTTTACAGTAGTAGATCGCTTAAGTAACTTTCGTTACTCTCTCTAAGATGTTTGGTGTCCAGCTTAATTTACCGTTATCGTACATTGACATGTCTGAGTGCAGACGTTAGAGGCAGGATCGTGAGATTATCCGAGTGATTTCTACTAGTAGATTTGTGAGTAGAGGCACACCGCAAAGTGAGATTTTATTCCTTTCTTTGAACTTTGGTTATAAATGATCTGTTACTAAATCTGAAACGGCAAGGCTTCAAAGTTGTTGCTTATATGGGGATGAATTTACTATCGAAATCTTCAAAAATATCCCTGTATGCCGAGAGAGTGCTTAAAATCGCGCTCGGCTTTATCTCTAAGTGGGGCAGCAGCTGTGGACTAAACGAAAAACCACAGAAAATATATTGGTAGTCTTTTCTAGGCACATCGACCTGCCCGTCAAGGCACAACATACAGGAGGAAGTAACGGAAGAAACTAACGACAGATAGTCTAACGCCAACTCGTGCGTAATAATTAAGCATAACTGCTCAAACTGAACCGGTTCAGATCCGGCCAGCTGATATTGTTTAAGCGGCACCATTATCAGTATAGTCATGGGAGCTATATTAGGACAATGTTTCATACATATGCATACTAGGCCTCCTCGCTTATGATAACCACCATACCTGGAGAAAGTCTGCGATGGGTATATAGTTAGAATTTTTCATATGCCTTTTCAGAAATAGCTTATAGACTTCTAAATAAGATAAATAAAATTCCGCCGAAGAACAAGGGTCCTCTGAGGTTTCAAAGCACTCAATGGTACGCTTCCCGATATCCTTTATTCTCCGGCACCTTCGCTACGATGGGAAGTTTGCTAGGAATTTTTCTCCACCACAGTTGGGCTCAGAGCACGTTTTCTCCACGCTGGCCGCCTATCGAATAGAGCAGCAGCATGAGGCTAAACACTTATATAGTTGAACTTCTAGCAGGCTCGTTTCAATCCTCCAACAGTTGCGTGATTCACCGGGAAATTATAAAAATAGCTCCAGTCCACCTTGCAGTTTCTGTCTTAATACTCTCGATCCGTTGTATTGTTGGCACTGCAATTTACCATTAGCTAACCAAATAAAAACTGGTTATTGAAAATGTTGGGCTTTACTTCCTCGTACTCTTCGACAGGACCTGGAAAACATCCCAACAAACTGCAATTTCGCTGGAAGCTTGAAATATACGGATGCCGGAGATTACCCAACTGGATCGCAGCGTCGCTGGGGTGAAGTCGCAAGTCTGAGGTGGACCTGAATCATTGTCGACCTCTATTTTCGTCGAGGATAAACTTTTAAAATTATAGAGAAGTAGTTTCATCATCTGAAAAATCGTTACATCCTTCTTTGTGACTTGAACACGGAAAGACTCCTATGGATGCATCACTATAAATTTTGTATTGTTTGTCAACTTTTTTATCTAAACTAATGACGTCAAAATAGAGTTTCACCGACAAATTTTTGTATCGAAACTCAAGATAATACAGCTAACAACGTATAATTAATCTACCGCTTTATATAATACAAATTTGTAATATTTAATTATTTTTAAAGTGTGCCACAGTTTGATATCATTTATGTTTAGTTGATAAGACTTTTTGTAAATAAACAAATAAAATAATTAAATGTGCCAGTGTATGTATAGGAATCACCGGAATTTCGTACCAAACGAACGATAATTCCAATTCATGATTCTTCAGTAGAATCGAAAGTATGACGTGTTATCTCGAATTATCCGATTCAACGATCCAGGCTATGAATCATAAAAATGAATTTACACATTAAATATACATATATTTATTTATACTTATTTATTTATTTATATTACAGCAACAGTAAGCGCCCAATCGCATATCACAGATTGCGCGGTTTTATCGTTAAATTAATTCCACCTATCACATGGAATACTCCGCGGGGCTCTAATTTAATATTTTCGGTTTGGCCCGGTGCCAAAGCAATGTTGAATTTGGCAAAAATTGCGGCTAAGCCTAGTTTAGCTTGCAATAGTGCCAATCTCATTCCAATACAATTCCGTGGCCCATCCGAAAATGGAATATAACAGTATGGTGTTAAATTGGCCTTATTCTCGGGCGTGAATCGTTCCGGGTCATAATCATTTGGATTTTTGAAATATTTCGGGTCCATATGCATTCCATAAATTGGAATTAAAACTGCATCACCTTTTCGAATTATTTTATCCGATTTAGGAATTTGGTAATCACGTTCAGCAACCCGAAATACTTGTGGTGCGGATGGATACATGCGCAATGCTTCATCAAAACATTGTCCTAAATATTTCATTTCTTGGACGGATTCAAATGATAATTTTCCATCATGCTTCTTTAGTACCTCATCGATTTCGTTTTGTAATTTTTTTTGTACCGCTGGATGTTTAGCAATCTCAAATAGGGCCATTGATGTAGAAGAAGCGGTCGTATCAAATCCACCCACGAAAAATATGAATATTTGGCCCATAACTTCGTTGACTGTTAAAATTTTATCTTTTTCTGAAATTTGAATAAAGTTTGTGTTAGTAATTGGACACAAGTGGACATAATTGCAATTTTGTATTCACCTGGAATCTCGTTTAACTCCCATTTTCCTTCATCTGTTACTTTAGCGCCATTACGAAGTAACACCAATAGTTGCATGAAGTCATGGCGCACAAATTTATCCTTTTCACGAATTTTTAATGATTGTTCGGTCACCGTTCGCATAAAGTCCTCGATTTCCTGATCGAATATTTTAATTTTTAGAAATTTCATTACGTTTGGGCAGGCAAACGAAAAAAAAAATCGCAAGATGGACCATCCTTTTGGATCGAAAATTAACTTCCCGATTTCATGAAATTTCTCATCAGGATTATTTATACTATCGATATCGACTCCAAACGCAACAGATGTGATAATATTTGTTGTGAAACGTGCCATTAAATCGCGTGCCTCAAATAAATGACCGCGTTTACCAACCTCTTCGATATGGTTTTGCAGGCGTTCGGCCATTTGTTCAATGATTGTAGAGTAAAATTTTAATTTACCACTCGTAAATGTTGGCGATAATCGACTTCGCATCGTTTTCCATTTATCACCAACCATCGATAACATATGGGATGACAGCGGGTCATCTTTTTCATTTATATATAGTCCACGATTTGTGAAACAATCAAAATCTTTGATTAAAATTTGATGTATCAATTCAGGGCACTTGGGCATCCAAATTGGCCGTGTGAACGAAAAGGTTCCTCCAAATCGACCTTTGATCGAATTGTAGTTGTTTTTGATGTTTTGCACAATTGACTCGCGACCCAGTACAATATCCATTGAATTTCCGAACAAAAATGTTGGCTTAACATATTCGACGCCAGCCCGGTCGAAATATGAATACAAATATTTTAAATATGTATATGCCGTTGCCAAGATCACTCCAAGTAAAATTAGGTAGTGATCCCTAAGTATTTCGAATAACCAAAACATTATAACTTTTTATAACTTGAGTATGCGTACGATTTTGAACTGATACATGTGTTGTGGTTTTGGCCGATTTATATAGTATTCCATTATCAAATAATGTGATGATTTGACAAAAATTTACATGATATGACAAATTTTTTGGAATTACACTGCTCGTATCTGATAAGATTTAGAAATTTGACTGCGCAGAATGAAAATAATTATTTTTCTTCAATATTTTACTTAATCAGACGTTAGGTACTTGACCAACGACTGATTAGAACTACATAACAAAAATGACGTCGAAGAAAAAAAGAAACAAAATAAAATTTGAATGCTTGAAATCGGCATTATCATTAAGTACATTCACATTTAGTTGTTGTTCGGCCAGATAAAAGTTATGTTTTTTTTAAACACTGATATAATGACTCTAATTCTTAAATAATAATAATAAACATTGTCTAAAGGCCATTACTGGCCCGTTACTGAGTGGTCTCGTCTAAAACCAGAGATCAGGTATTTCGTTTTGGACTCATTGATCTGAAGTCCAACTGAAGCTGAAAACTCTACAAGCGGATCAAGTATTTCTTTCACTCAGTTGCTATTCAGTCCAATCACGCATATGTCATCTGCATATGCAAGCACCTGATTGGACTGGCGATATAAGATGTTCCGCTGAGATGTTTCAGTTTTACGATAGAAGTACTCCAACATGAGATTAAAGAGTGATAGCCTGATAGCCTGTTCTCAACTTTAACACAGCATTGATACTGTGTCACTGTCATCTTATACAGTCCGCTAGAGGAGTAATTCTCTCCAATACAATGTATGACAGTAACTTGTATGCTGTGCAAAGGAGAGCTATACCGCGATAATTATCACACTTCAAGCGGTCTCCCTTCTTGAATATGGGGCATATCGCGGCTACTTTTCATTCGTCAGGCATTTCTTCGATTCGCCATACTAATCGAATAAGGTCGAAAAGACAGTTCCACAAAGTATCCCCTCCGAATATCAAGAGCTCCGAATTAATGCAGTCCACTCCAGGTGAGCGATTTCGTTTCAATCTCTGCATGGCCTTAGTGAATTCCTAATGGAATGGCTCCTCAATGCAAATCTCCGCAGTCTGTATTTGAGGTGGCTCAACAACAGTCTGTGACGCATGATGAGCATCAATCAGGTCTGTAAAGTGTTCACTCCATGCGTCAAGTACTGAGTCGATGTTGACACGGAGGTTTCCATCCCGGTCCCGAATGGCGGTTGACGTAGTCCTGACAGTATGGTGCGGTCCAGTAATTTGTAGCAGCTCGAATATTCGACTCACCGATATTCAATTCTGCCACAAACAAAACAATTAGTGAAATTCAAATATAAATCAACTTATTTGAATTAAGCATTCACTAACCCCATCACACATCCAATAGCCGAACCACTACTATAAAACAATTATAGTAAAGTGCAATGTTCACCGTCGCCGGCGCATGTGTTCCTTCAACACAAAACGAAGACGAAGGCGACGTCATACACAATACAAAAAACAAGCGGAGCAACAACACGTTGCCACAACATATAAAATAAAATAAAATACTTCTTCTCCATTTTGTTTGTGGTGTGGTAAAAATTAAAAACAAATTACAAAAATATATAAATAGAAATTAATTTTAATAATAATAATTTATGTGTAAATACAATTAAATAATAACTGAATAAATAAATCAAAATAAATTATAACCAACAAAACAAAATTATAAAACATAAAATAAATAAATTGTGAATAAATAAATTTGTGAACATATTTTGATTAAAAACAATAAAACAGTTAAATTGGTGATCCCGATAGCGGTTTTTATCGCATAATACACATCATTTATAATAAAGTGACAAATAAAAAACTATCTGAAAACCACGTTACGCTACCACGTAGGCAGATAATTATAATAAGTTATTTACCACCACAAAAAGTTACATAAATACACGTGTGTAGGGACACATAATCCCTCCCACGCAACGCGGGATATCGGAAATACACGTGTGTAGGGACCAACCCCTGCCACGCAACGCGGGATAAATCGGTGAAGCGAACCACCCTCACCGCCACGAGGAAGACAACGCAGCTGCAGCAGAAACAACAACTATAGCAACAAAAAAAAAAACACAAAGTTCTGGTAACAAGTTTTTTTTATTTTTTTTATATTTTTTTTACTTTTTCTTGTCAAACAAATTTTAACGTAAATTTTGTTTTAACGTAGAATCATTTTTTTAACGTAAATTACTTTTTTTTCTCTTTTGTAAAATTTTATATATATATTTTTGTTTTTCCACCACCACATCGTTACCCATTAATAATTTTTACACACATTTGGTCGTTCCTCGCTGCACGCCCTCCCGCCATCACCGTTGTGGTCGAAATAAAAAAAAAATAATAAAAACGGTTTTTCTCAAAACCACTACCACAGCGGCGATACAAATCCGTCGCAAACATTTTTCTTGCATTTCTTTTTTATTTTATATATTTTTTTATACGGTAACCATTCCGCTTTAAAATTTTTCACACATTTTAAAATTTTAAACGAGCCCCCCCAATATAAGGTAGGACGAAAGGAACTCCATATTCGGGGGTTTCTCACAGTATCGTATAGTTTCATTTTTTTTTTTGTATTGGTGTGTTTTTAACAAAAGAACAAAATGCATGATGTCATACACATCAACCAACCAAGCGGCAGTCAAGTCAATGTACCATACCGGCGACAACCACAAAATGAACGCAGTGGAGACAGAACTCCCCGTTCAACAACACAAGCACCAAACACACTCGAAGCAAGACTGGCGAGAATCGAGTCTAGACTCGACGAACTTTTTCGAGGTCGAAGCCGTTCGCGTGGGCGACGAGCTCCCTCCACAAAAAGAATCCGCAGTCCCAGCAACAACACATACCGACACGGTAATTGCTGGTTTCACGCAAAGTTTGGTAGAGCCGCGCGAAAATGCACGCCACCGTGCAACTTCATCACGTCGCAACCATCGACGTCCGCGGCCGCCGTAAGAATGGACATTGACGAACAAAAAAACTACTAGAGTCACGGGTTGAGAGCAACATGCCTCCCCTGACCACAAACACACCCTATACGTCACGTTTGTTTGTGTACGATAGACACAACAAACTCACCTACCTAGTCGACACTGGCGCTGATCTTTCGGTTATTCCAGCAATGAATTTCAGAATGAAATACTCATTAGCCAATCGAAATTCAGATCTAGTCTTATCGGCTGCCAATGGTTCAATCATCGACACGTACGGCACAAAATTGCTTAACGTGGATATCGGACTCAAACGAACCTTCACGCATGCTTTCATTCTAGCTGCAGTGAACCGTCCGATCATTGGCGCCGATTTTCTAAGCAAATTCGGACTTCTTGTCGATGTCAAACACAAACGGCTGATTGACCCAGCTACAAAGCTGTCAATAAACGCCACAATGGTTCGTGTTAACACACCAACACCGATCCATTTTAACATCGACAACGGCTACGGCACTCTGCTCAAAAAGTACCCACTACTTACAGCAGAGCCGAACTACAAAATGCCAGTCCGACACAACGTGGTTCATCACATCGTCACGGAAGGCCATCTTCCCGTGTCGAGACCACGCAGACTAGATTCGGTGCGTCACAAAGCTGCACAAGCAGAATTTCAACATATGGTGGAATTAGGGATTTGTCGAACATCGACATCTTCCGTCTCTTGTCCACTACACATGGTCAAGAAGAAAGATCAAGACTGGAGGCCATGTGGGGACTATCGGCGTTTAAACACGGTTACGATACCGGATCGCTACCCGATACCCCACATTCAAAACTTCACCATGCACTTGCATGGCTGCAAAGTTTTCTCCAAACTTGATCTCATCAGAGGTTATCACCACATTCCCGTGGCACCTGAAGACGTTTTCAAAACGGCAATCACAACACCATTTGGCCTCTTCGAATACACCCGAATGCCATTTGGATTACGCAATGCCGCACAAACGTTTCAGCGCTTCATGAACGAAGTCGTTCGAGATCTCGACTTCGTTTTCGTCTACATAGACGACATTCTTGTGGCATCTCAAACTGAGGAACAACACAAACTCCATCTGGAAACACTTTTCCAACGACTTGTCGAGTTTGATGTTCACATCAAGAGCTCAAAATGCGTCTTCGGCGCATCCACTCTTGATTTCCTCAGCCACAAGATTACCGCTAATGGCATCCTTCCTTCACAAGAACGAATCAATGCCATTAAAGAATTCCCAGCTCCAACCTCAATCAAGAGAATTCAGCGATTCATCGGCATGGTCAACTACTACCACCGATTCATACCAAAGCTCGCTGAAATACTCAACCCAATTCACAGCCACCTGGCAGTACTACTACGTAAGCCCAAAACCGCCAAGAACTTCTCTTGGCCTGACGAATGTCAACACGCATTCACGTCACTAAAGGCTGAATTGGCACGCACAACACTATTGTCTCATCCACTGAGCGACTCAAAGCTCAGCATAACTACTGATGCATCAAACACTGCTGTCGGAGCAGTCATGCAACAGTACAACGACAAGTGTTGGGAGCCCCTGGGATTCTTCTCAAAGAAGCTCTCGGATGCCGAAAAGAAATACTCTGCATTCGATCGGGAATTACTCGCAATATATCTAGCAATAAAACACTTCAGATATTTTGTTGAGGGTCGGGACTTCACAATTTACACCGACCACAAGCCTCTCACTCGAGCAATTCAGTCTAAAACTGAACGCAATCCAAGGCAAGCACGCCACTTGGATTACATTAGTCAATTTACCACGGACATCCAGCATGTTCAAGGTACCGAAAACGTTGTCGCGGATACACTTTCGCGCACAACAACAAACGAAACGGCCACAGTCGAGACTCACTTCGACTGCAACAAGATCGCACAAGCGCAAAAAGCAGACTTGGAACTTCAGAATTTACTTTCTGGTTCCGCTTGTCACGCCAGTTCATCACTGAAACTGGAGCTTTTCAAACTACCTGGCCTCGAAATCTACTGCGAAACATCTACGGGTGCAAATCGCCCGTACATCGCAGAGCAACTACGTCGAACCATCTTCGACACACTACACGGTATCTCACATCCTGGTGTCCGCGCAACTCGTAAATTGATTACTGCTCGATACTTTTGGCCAAGCATCAACAAAGACCCAAAGTGACCCAAAATCGAAAGTCCAGCGACACACAAAATCGCCTCTTGGACAATTCGCAATTCCACCTGGTCGATTTGAGCATATTCATTTGGATGTCGTAGGACCACTTCCTCCATCCAATGGATACTCATATTTACTCACCTGTGTCGATCGTTTCACTCGATGGCCAGAAGCGTACTGCATGAGCGACATGTCTGCAGCAACCATTGCCACCACATTCGTGCAAAACTACGTATCACGATTTGGCGTTCCACTTGACATCACCACTGATCAAGGAACTCAATTCGAGTCGAAGCTTTTCTCGGAGTTAACGAAACTCCTCGGCTCGCATCGTATACGTACAACGGCTTACCATCCGCAAGCCAATGGCATGGTCGAACGTTTCCACCGCCAGCTCAAAGCTGCTCTCAAGGCCCGAGGCAACACAATTCACTGGAGCTCCGAAGTACCAATCGTTCTACTTGGTATTCGAGCAACGGTCAAAGAAGATTTGAAGTGCTCACCAGCTGAAATGGTTTACGGTCAAACCATCAAGCTACCCGGTGAGTTCTTCGTCGAACATCCTCTACCGTCTCCATCCACAACCGACACAGTCATCGACCAACTCCGCACCACCATGCAAAATCTTATCCCCACGGCAACAAGACCAACGAATGAAAGCAACATATTCGTTCCAAAATCGCTCAACAATTGCGATTACGTCTTTGTCCGGGTTGATAAGGTTCGAACTGGATTACAATCTCCATACGATGGGCCATACAGAGTTATACGCCGCTTACGCAAGCAATTCATTGTCTCAATCAAAGACAAACACCACTCAATCTCAATCGACAGATTGAAACCGGCGTACGGTATTCTCAACACAGCTGATCAAATATCAGCCAGCAAACGATATAAAACCGTCCGGTTCAACGTATAACGTCTCAAAACCCATGGTTTCTCATCTGGAGAGGGGGTACTGTAGCAGCTCGAATATTCGACTCACCGATATTCGATTCTGCCACAAACAAAACAATTAGTGAAATTCAAATATAAATCAACTTATTTGAATTAAGCATTCACTAACCCCATCACACATCCAATAGCCGAACCACTACTATAAAACAATTATAGTAAAGTGCAATGTTCACCGTCGCCGGCGCATGTGTTCCTCAACACAAAACGAAGACGAAGGCGACGTCATACACAATACAAAAAACAAGCGGAGCAACAACACGTTGCCACAACATATAAAATAAAATACTTCTTCTCCATTTTGTTTGTGGTGTGGTAAAAATTAAAAACAAATTACAAAAATATATAAATAGAAATTAATTTTAATAATAATAATTTATGTGTAAATACAATTAAATAATAACTGAATAAATAAATCAAAATAAATTATAACCAACAAAACAAAATTATAAAACATAAAATAAATAAATTGTGAATAAATAAATTTGTGAACATATTTTGATTAAAAACAATAAAACAGTTAAAAATTCCTTTAAAGAAATTACGCGAACGGCGCTCATTGCTGAGAGGTTGTAATTTCAGAACCCCGGCCTTCCACCATTCCCGCTTCTTCCGTCTACAAATGCTGTATACCAAAGGAGCCACTCTAATTCTTAAATCTCTCTCTATGCCCATTTTCGTATATTTTAGGCCAACCAATTAAACACAAGCCTCCAGTAGCCCAATATAAATTGGTAATTCAGTTGGACTAAATTAATTAACACAAACCTCGTCCGTAGCTGCACCACATTTAAAGTTTCTCTACTCATCGAACCATTCTGCGCTTTCCTCTATCCGTTGAATATCATTAATGTCGATTACACCAAGATTTGTGCAAAATAGGTGGAGTGTTGTTTCTTCATCCTCTTCATCTTTGAAGCTAAGACGGTAATCAGTACTTCATGAAATATTCCACATCCTTTTTGAACCATCCGTGAAGAAGTTGATCACTTCATCGTTCATAACTCTCACTCAACTAATCCTCTTTTGAAGAAAACTCAGTTTGGAACATTACCTCGAATGAAGGCGATGGGATAGCGTAGTCTATAGTATCAAGGATATCGTTGATGCACAAAATAGGTGAGAAACCTATATTGTTACAGGTTCCCATGGATATGAATTTGAGCCTTATAGCTGTTCTCGCAACCGTTTAGAGGTCCATAGAACACTGAAACATAGAGCCGAAAACATGCGATGTGGAATTCTATATAGCCCCACATTTTCTCAATATCGTTTTTACAGAAGTAAAGCGAAAAGTGGCTTTCTTTACTCTCTCTCTAAGGTGTTTGGTTTCCAGCTTAGTTGGCCGTTCAAAATAAGTCCAAGGTATTTCGCTTTATTCGTAAAGGTCAAGTTGGTACTATTTAGGGTTGGCGGGTTGCATGCGCTTTCTCAGTTTACAGGGGTATTTACCCAAAGCTGCAATAGCAACATCATCTGTGTAAGAAACACAGTGAAGGTTTACTAACAAAGCATTAATGACCAAGGCATGAAACCATCGAGGTTGGTTTGTCACTTTTCCTTCCACTTTTTTAATGTTTAACTTCTCTTTTTCTTAACGTTAGAAACTTTACTCCGATCTAAAGAATCGACCACATACTTGGTCTAAACTATTCGAAAATTATGGATGAGACTAGTTGGGTTTTACAATTGGTAAAAATAATAAAAAAAATCTTAATTCTATAAAAATAGTTAAATCCATCATTATCATAGTTCAGTTCACCATAGGCTCAAATTTACAAAACACCTCAAGTTCCAATCTTTTTCAATAAAAGAAATTCAAATGAAAAATATAACAAAATTTAACAGTGTAAGGTTTTGTTATTTTTTCTAGTATTATCTTCACAGTCATGGAATCAGTGGTATTTCAGACAAGTTGACACTTTCCAATGGTTGAATAATAATTATCAATAATTTTACAATTTGTGTTCAAACCGTGATCAGAAATTTTAGATAGGCATCTCTTTGTCTTGGGCCAACATATTTGAAATGCTTTCTATTAAGTAAAATGTAAAAGTGGATCGCACGATCAATTTTAGATAAACATCATTGAGATCGGTGCAACAAAAATTTAAAATGACCTTTCTTGCACAGTAGTTTATATATTATATACAATTATGGATGACGCTATACAATTTTAATCGTTAATACTTGCAAAAAATTATAAAATGACCGCATATATATACGAATATTAAATGACCTTGAAGATTTTGTATTGTTCACATGTCATTCAAAGTCACTTGAATTCAATTTGATCGTTTAAAGATAACTCGATATTAAATAATAATTTTTCATGAATTTATCATGGAACAAGAATTCGTGGCGCTTTGAAGACAGTAGTCTTGAGCAAACAGAATTAAAAAGATATTTTGAACTGATTCAGTGGTACACATTTTTTTAAAAGAATTATGTGGAATCAATAATGAAAAAAATATTTTGAATAGTGATTTAATATTATTTGATTTAATTATATTTTATAACGACATAATATTGATGTACAATTTTATAAATTTCAGATGCGGGTGCTTGAGGTAACAATTTAAAGGGCCCTCAAAGCACAGACAATATTAATAATTTTGAATTATTTAGGTCGAACTCAGGTCGACGTGGAAGCCGAAATAAAAGGCAATATGTTAAAGTTAAAGACAAAAACAAGTCAAGACGATGTCGACGTCAGACTCAAAGCAAAGCCAAAGTCGAAATCAAAAAGTAACTAAATGTTGAAGTCACTGACTAAAACAAGTTGTAGTAATGATCTGGATAAAAACAAATTGAAGTAAACATATCAAAGTCGAAGGCAAAATCAAATTGAAACTCAAAGTCAAAGTTGATCGCAAAAGCGAAATAATAAGTCTAAGCTAACTTTAAATTAAAAGTCGAAGTCACATCAAGGTCGCAGAAAAAAACAAATAGACAGTTAAAGTTATAAAGTCTAAACAAATTCGAGGTGAAATTCTATGCAGCCAGTTTGAGATATCCTAGAATTCAATATTCAATATTCATCAAGGGAGTTTTTGAATGTTACACCAATACATTTACAAAGCGCAAACATTCAGATAGGTTTAGCGAAAACTTAATCACACGCATCAATAGTTTGTTTGTGTTCAGAGACAATTGAAATAAGGGACAGTTTATATCTCTCAAAAATCGAAAAATGTCCGGCCACAACATAAAGAGTATAAATCAAATTTACAAAATTTCTTATTTCCATAAAACTATACAGATTGTACAAAGGTTTTTAATTTTTTTAACAGAGTAAAATGACTATGGAATTAAATTGTAAATTGCATTTGATTGAGCCATTTGTGTAGTGATGGGAAATTTTAAATTCTCCAATAGCTATCGATTGTATGTTTATTGTCCACGGACAACCCAATCACTCGGGAGCAGTATATAAAATATGCCAATTGGAAAAAATATGTACAATGTTCAATTATTATTGTAAACTAGTGGTTTCTTGTATGTAAAGGTTTTATGTGCAATAAAGCAATCAGTTGCAATACTTGCTTTATCCATAACATTAAAGTTGGAAGATCATATTATCATACGGTCTTTGTCAAAACATTCAACGCAAAACACTAAACTTCTCCAGAAACTATCCAGAGGTAATCAAACAAGTGGTACGACTAATTCTTCACTAGCATGTATAGAGAGTCTTTATCTAGCGTTACAAAACCAACGTTAAAATACAAGTAGTGCAGGATAAACTTAAAAAGCACCGATGATTGAGTTGCACAACTAAGACGATCGCCCTTTGTCACTCGAAAGCATTAGTCTGTACCAGAAGAATATGACGTCATATCATGTACTTTGTTTTAAAAACTTCGGCAGAATCACCATGTCCAACACAAGAGATGGGATGTGTGAAGTTAGCATTGGAATCCTGTTGGTTAAATTATTTTAACCGTATACAATCGAAATTAGAACAAAACCGCTAACAGAAGTTCGGCCGGAAAAGTCAAATTAAAAGGCAGGTGCAATCCAGACACCCCCACAACCCCCCCCCCCCCCCCCGTCTCCCCATCGTCATAAACTTTAAATTTATGATTTTTTTTTGGTTGATTACGTTTATTTTGTTGTTGGTAACGATTGCGGTTGTTGGAACAGAATACAAAAGAACTGAATTGTCAAAACGTGAAACACAGAGTTAGGGTAAGCAGTAAAATCACAGTTAAGAAACTCGAGTACTCGACTACCCGGGTATAATATTATAAGCAGGGATGGGCGAGGTAGATCACGCCATGTAATCTAGATTGTAAAAGATTACTTGGCAATATTTTGTGCCATCGTCGACAATTAAGATAACATCAACAACCTACGATAATTAACGTTTTGTGCTTGAATGAACCAGTTCACAGTAGTATAGTACAAAAAATTATTCGATAATTTTAGCTTTAATTATAAATAAATAAAATAGAATAAGTTCAAAGGGCATTGCTTTTCAACTTGTCGTAGCCACCAACAATTACTTCTAATCAGTGATGTAGTTATGTCGATTTATCTCTCCGCATGCTTTGTAAAACCAGATTCGACAAATAAATAATCGTAATTGCTCATACGAGCCATTTGGCAAAATACGTATTTCGTTCCTGTTATATACAGAGATAAACCAATCTCACTGGTTTCAATCCCATGGTATTGACCAATAGCTTTGCCTCGGTTAATATTAGAAACTAAATGCATCAAAGATGTTTCCCAGTAAATCCTTTACACTTGCATAATCTTTCAGGTAACACTTACACCAATCCCAGTGATACATCTAGAAATTGTCGCCTACATCAAATGTCCTCAATCTTTTCCATCCCGAATGTTGAAAGCAATATTACTATTGATGGTTGCGTGAATAGGTCATCGAAGGGGAGCCACTTTGATGTTATAGGCAGGACACTTTGCGCCAAACCGTTAATTTCAATTATAAGCATTATAGATGTAAGTTGAATGCAACTCATTGCATAAATTCAAACACAATTTCTAATTGTTTCAAATTTTGCTTAAATCAATTAAGATTGCGTAACAAATCTACATTGAAATACTCTTTAAATTATAATTAAAATTTAATTCAAGCCCATACTAGAATTTTAGCTGGAATTCATTTAAAAAAATTCACGCAACATTGTTCAAAAGCTATTCAAATAGCAATACGATTAAATATAATTTGAAATCCACTCAAATTTTGTTCATATTCAGTTGAAATATTAATTTATATATTCACTCGTTTTATTTAACTAAAGGTTTTGTTTCAAATATACTTGAATATCGCTATCTAAAGTGCAATTGAAAATTGACATAAATTCTAATATCTTAAAAATATAACTCAAAATTTATACGCCAACTCATATAAAACAAAATATTTTTTTCAACTCAATGATTTTTACCCAATTTAAAATGTACTCAAATTTTGTTCAACATTTTTTTTATTTCCACTCATACGATTCATCTAAAAAACCATTACTGGTGTTGGCTTAAATTCATATTGGAATTCTATTCTATTCTGGAATCTCACTAAACCAAATCCACTCCAAAAATATATACTTCGAAGTTTATGCAAACTCAAATATATAATTTAACTCAACTCCAAAAAATTCACTCAAAATATATAATTTAACATTTATACTAAAATTCAAATATGAATAAAAAATAAAATTTTTAAAAACCGGGCATTTTTACTCCCACCTTCGATTTCAAGCAGCCTTATATGCATCGAGTCCTTGACACGGTACCTAACGCCGTTGGCTAGGGGATGGTCATAGATTTCCTAATATATTTTCATATATTTTGAAGCTCAATTTAAAAGTTCGGTATTGCTAACATCAAGCTTTATTCTAGATCTGACAAATTCATAAGATTATTATTTGTAGTATTGATCTTTCCAATCCATTACAGTTTCAATACGATTTCTAAATTAGTTTATTTCTAACTCTTTCCAAATTCTAAATTTATTTAAGGAACTCCTCAAAACTTGTATGCTTGAATGAGAGGAGAACGAAAGGAGGAACGAATTAAATTAATTGTGTAGTTTTGTACAAATAGTTTTGTAGTTTACAAAATTCTTTTAAGAGTTGGAATTATTTTGTAATCAAGCTTGTTTTTAGTTTGAACCGATGATACTTACTTTTAGAATTGTATGGTCAAGCCAAAGTAGGAGGAGGAAACATAGGTCATACGCGAAACGGTTACATATGACAGAATTTGAACTTAGTTATATTGGGTTTCTTTTGGCGGCCTGTTATTAGCATCTATAATATACAAAATATTCATTGATATTTTTAAGATTGGCTGCTTGTCCGCTTTGTAAATCAGGAATACGTGAGGTAGATTACGGCATTTAATTTACGCAGTTGTCGATGCGTAGAGTATACCGTACATTACTGAGCAATATTTTTCGACAGTTAAGACAACATCGACAAACTACAACATTTTGGCTTATTGGAATTGATTGTTCACATTTCGCGGTTTTATTAATTTATAAAACAGTGATTCAGTTAAGCCGAATGACCAATAGTTGTGAAATCTAAACAATGTATAACAGATTAACAGACAAAACTAATTGTGAATATTCAGATTACAGTGTGCCTTATTCTAAATTTCTTACAGATAGATTATGAAAATATTTTAATTCGAACATCTTTTCTAACTCATTGAAAAAGATTCTAAAACTATCCCACCCGAATGGCATTAAACATCAAAAATTTGAGATTCATTAGAAAAAAACGTCGGATACACCACAATGCCAAGTTGACGGATCCAGAGAAAGAATTCCAACTTAAGGTGGTAATACCACCGGAATGATAAACCATTTAAAGCAACTATAAAAGGCCAACCAGTTCTGCTATGGTCTAAAAACACGTTATGAAATTTTTTGAAGAGACGAAAGTAGATACCAAAAAGTACCTAAACTTCCAATTCAAAACAGTCGAAACTCAATTGGTTTTGGATTTGGTTCCAATTGTTGAACACTGCACATCGGAGAAAACGGAGGAGTAGGTGTTTTAACGACAACAACAGTTTATAATGGATTTTACTAGAGATATTATTGCATTGTCAAATGATGGAGCCAGTGTTATAGTAAAATATGATAGAATCACTTCAGCAGAAAGTCAATGTTACTATAACCACGCAATAAATTTAGCAGGCGTAAAAATGTTTTATACGAAAAAACCAATGATTTCTGAGGATGAGAATAGGTTTTCTGATGATGATGATGAATTAAATAGTCACATTGCCGTTGATGACAAATGAACTTTTCGTTTCGAATCAGAGTTAGTAGATTATAAGGCTGCGTTGGATGATATGAGGACACTAGTAAATATGTTTTGCAAATCGTCGATATGTTCTGAATTATTACTGAAAGGTATACCAGTATTTACAGTAATCATAATCATTTTAGAACCAGTGAAATTGGTAGTTACTGAACTAAGTATAAATTTATTGACGGTTGAAGCCTTACTATTTATTTTTTAAAAACTAAAATTAGTTAAAAATCCTGTGGCCAGAAATTAGAGTTTGCCAGAAATTATTAAAAGAAAATATTGATGAACGGAAACATAAAGTTATAGTGTCAGTACTAATGTTCCTCAATCGTACATATCCAACATCAAATACATTTTTTAACTACGCCACAAAGAATAAAATACATATAATATGTATGTATGAAGGTCTTTCCCCTCATAATAATCAGGATTATGAGAAAGAAGAAGAACAAAATGAATATTACCGAGCAAATAGCGCAATACGTAAAGCTGCGACGTTTTGATCAGGAGGTACCTGGTTCGAATTTCAACAGAGGCGGGATGCAAAAAGGGATTTTTCATATCCCGATTACGATCGGTGATGAATTTGAAAACATCTATGACCCTCTGTTGGACTGTAGAACTCATGGGCCGACGTTCATGTTAGTACAGGCTAGCATCGAGCCATGTAGTGTACAAAATAGGGATACTGTTCAGCTTTCAAAGGACAATCATTCCACTAGCCGAACAGTCTCTAATTAATGTATGTATATACGTGTTGGTAATTGATATTAAAAACAAAAATATTATGATAAATTGCAGAAGTGTAGCTGGTATATTAGTTCCCAAACTAAACAACCTTAAACGCGATAATTTTTTGGAAATAACATTTTTTGAACCAAAAAACCAATTAAATTCAATTTAAAAATTTTGAAATATTTATTTATCTTTAGTTAAATTTAATTAAATGAATTCAATAGAAATAGTGAAGTAAAATTCAAAGTTTGTTACTTAAAATTTTATTAGCCGGGTATCCGGATACCCGGGTAATTGAAATATTCCAATTAAGTCGCTGTATGTACAATTCAAATTTAAAGTTGTTCGCAACTTCACTTCATATTCGTACAATATAGCGGTGAATTTAAACTTTACACCTATGCAGCACATTCTTTATTTATTTATTAATTTTTTTTCGGTATCTCGTTTTTGTACACGGCACAGTGTGTAGCACCAACACTGCATTCCAACAAAGGTTTTAAAGATCTTTTCAATTTAATCATCGAGTTCGATCGGGAAAAGAAAAATTCTCTTTGTATCCTGCCTCTGTTGGGATTCAAACCTGATACCCGCCACGGCTTCCACCACCACGCATTAATTTGTATTAAACCGTTCCAAATAATTTCTACTTTTATTTTCCTTTTAAATCATAAACGTAATTTACAATATTGATTTCTTTAATAAATAAATAAATAAAAATACATAAAATTTGATTTGCTAACTTTAATTTTCAAGATTTTTCATTTAGAACTCAATTCTATTATGTTTTCGCTTCATCAAAATTTCGTGCCATCTACCCTTGTGTCAATTTCTGAGGCGTTTTCACGTCATAGTCTCAGTTTATAATTAACTTGCCATCTAATCTATTGACGTCTATTTAGACGTCAATGTAAAGTATAAAAAAATATATGTTGATGAATTGGAAAGGTGGGAATCGCCCCAAGATTCAGAATAAAACGTTAATAACGTTATCTTATTTCTAAGAACAAGATTTTTATTTGTAATTCAATTTTAGGTAACACAATATTTATATTCCTAAAGGTCGGCGACAGGCTGCGATTTTTTTTTTTTTTTTTTAAACTGCCAATGGCTTAATTCTTAAATCTTTCTTTATACGAAACTAACAAGAATTGTGCAAAGCTTACAATCTAAAAAATGTATCATCTAAGCCGTTAACCTATGTTAAATACTTATTATTATAGTATGCATGAATAATAATTAATTAATTTAAATGTGTGTTAGCTTAAATATGTAGTTAAATTTAATTTATCAATACATTAGATCTAGTGGATCTACTCTGCGGAGCCGTCTATATTTCGGTTGCCATTCATTGGGGTGAGTTTCCAGTTTCGGAAGGTACTTCAAACTGTGTGCTTTGATCATATCTTTGACCGTTTTAATCCCAAGGTCTCTATGGATGTTGCCATTTCGGATATACTACGTAGCATTTGTAATACAGCGAATGTTTGTGATCGCGTAAAAGATCTATATTTGATGCGCTTGTACAGCTCCATAGCTGAATTCCATTTGTCCATATAGGAATTAGGATCATTTTGTATATAGTAGAACCTTGCATTCTAGGGAACGTTTTGATTTTCTTCCAATCAGCCAGTACATGTACACACTTATTCAACGTAAATGTTATGTGTGGTGATTCGCTTTTATCCGCCACGTTCTTTGCCAATTCTCAATTTTGTATAAGTGATCTTGCAATTCTGTTGATGCAGTTTGAGGATTTTTGTGTGAAAACATAATAGCAGTGTCATCTGCAAATGTTGATGTGTTAACCTTATCAGTTGTTTGTAGATCGGCAGTATACAGCAAATACAATACTGGCCCTAGTACGCTGCCTTGTGGAACTCCTGCCTTTATATCATTTAGTTTAGTAACGGCTGAATTGTGTTTAATTTGGTATTTTATTTGAAGCAAGTAGCTTTCAAGGACTGCATAAAATTTTTTTTTATATATAAAGCCCTCATGCCATACCTGCTATTGCCATACTAGCAAAACTTCCGAACAATACTTCTTTTCTTCTAATGCAAATTTAGTTGTGTTAACAACTCTGTGCACCTGCTTTACAGTGCCATGTTGGTCTCGAAACCCAAATTGGTGGTCTGGTATAATCTGTTCTTCACATAATATTGGTTTTAATTTTTGAAATACCATTTTTTCAAAAAGTTTAGAAATCATCGGAAGTATGCTTGTTGGCCTGTACGGTGCGACTTCTGTTTCGTCTTTTCCAGGCTGTGGAATCATTGTAATTTGCGATATTTTCCATTTTTTATGGAAATACCCACATCTCATAATCGCATTGAAGATATAAGTTATGAGTTTTATACATTTATCAGGTAATTCCTGGAGCTTTCTTTGGGTTTATACAATTTTTAACTTTTTTTTTTTTTTAACATTTTCCCAATTAAATTTTAAAGGAATTAGTTTCGAAGGGGCCTCCGTAAACTGTGGTAGCTCATTGTTGTTCGTTTTTTCATTTGGTATGAAAATTTTTTTCATATGTGGTTAGAGAAAGTAACCTTTTCTACGTCACTTCTGGCGCAATGTCCATCTGGTTGCCTAATTGGTGGACTCGATAATGTTGGCCTCTTTAGTTTTTTTGTTACCTTCCATAGTGAATAATCTGTCTTTTCGGTCGCCGAGAGTACAGTAAAGTAACCCTGGATTTCTGAGTCTTCTTCTTCTCTCAATGCTTGTTTAAGGGCTTAAATTGCTGTTGGCTGTTTTTCTTGGATTAACCGCAGTATGTCGGGATGGCCTCTTTAGCTGCTATTTCCAATATATGTATGTGTTAAATCATTCGTCGCCGCATCAATATCTTCCGGAGTGCAAAGTTGGATATCCAATTGGCAATTTTGTTCGACTATATTTCTATTATATTTCTATATAGAGCCCAATTAGTTAATTTATTTGTTAGACGTTGAGGTGGTGCTGCTTTTAAAGCTCTGGTACTCAGAGTTATTATTATCTGTGAGTGATCGGATGATAAGTCATAGCAATCTTCTACCTGAGCATTGGTGCGTTCAATTCCTTTTGTTATACAGAAATTCATTAAATCAGGTATTTTATTTCTATCTGATGGCCAGTAAGTTGGGTGTCCAGAAGATAAATAATCTAGATTTTTTTCATTCATTGCTTCATATAGTTGCTTTCCGTTAGGTGTTGTTAATCTTGAACCCCATTGCAGATGCTTAGCATTGTAGTCGCCCCCTGCAAGATATTTAATGCCCAGCTGATTAAAATAATCAATTAATTGCTGCTTTTTGATTGCGTGTTTTGGTGGGCAGTAAACAGCCGATATTACACAATTCGCAGACCATTCTTCTAAGCAGATATTAGTTGCTTGGATGTGATCTTCATCATATTTGTTGAGTTCATAATGCTTTATTCTTCGTTTGATCAAGACCGCAGTGCCGCCGTGTGCTCTTCCATCTGGATGTTGTGGTGTCATAAACTGAATTTCCGTTGATTTTAAAAAAAGTATTTTTTGTAAAGTGTGTTTCTGATATAAGCATGATGTCTATATTTTGATCGACAAGAAAGGTCCGAACCTCAGCTTTGTGCGGTGAAAGACCAAAGCTCATTTGTCTTTCCATCATCATCATGAAACTTTGGATCGTTTCGGTCAGTTTGTTTATGGTTCCATGAATATTTAATTCTTTTTCGATGAAATGAACTTTCGTTTTTGGAGCTGTACCTTTTAGGATGTTGGCATAGAAAACTCCTGGTTGGCGCAAACTGCTTGTAACATTCTCCAGGTCATTTTGTGTGGTTGAGTGAGCATTCGCTTGTTGGGCAATTGTACTTCTTGGTGTCATATCTCTTTGATTGTAACGTGACTTAAACATTCGTTGCTCAGATCGCAATTTTGGATTGGTCTTACGCTTCCAATCCAGATATACTGGGCAACCTCTGCACTTTGCTGTGTGATTTTTACCGCAATTACTACAGCGTTTTACTGATGGATCATTTTTTGTCTTATTGCATTTCTTTGAATCATGAAGTTCGTTTTTGTGTGGCAGTATTCTAGGCACTTGTTGCATTGTACTGGTCCGGTTCATTTTTAGGGTTCTTCTACAGTGATTTTGCGATGCAGTAAATATTGTTATATATACTGTGGTTTCCTTTATTTTTCTCATCTGGCTCTAATTCTATACGAAACATCGGTTGAGGAACCTTCTCCCGATTTAAAATGTTTGCTGCTCTCCATTCCTTTCAAAACAACAATCAACTCCTTTTGACATTGAGCTGGTAAGTGTAATATCGCTTTCCGGTTTGATTGAAATGGTTTACAAGAGCGCTCTGAAACCATCAACTTCCAAAGTTTGGATTTTCGTTTCTTTGATATTGCCTCTTTTAAGCAGGGCAATATAAAATGTTGAGTCAGTTAACTTGTCGATTATATTAACGAGTTCATTATTTGACGCCTCTCTTAAATAAATTGGTGGCGGCTTTTCGGTCATTTTAGCTATTGTGTCATCTTCCTCCAAGCTAGAAAATCTATTTCCGAGAGGTATTTCATCAGCACTATGTTGTAACCTAGACACTTTAGTTTTACTAGCTACGAGTAATTGCGTTGATTTCGGACTTATTTTTGTTTTGGTCTGAACAGTGATATATCTCTCCATTCCGGTTTGCACCAAATTTTCTTTATTTAAGTGACCTATCTCACTAGTTAAATTAATGTCGTTATTCATGTTCATTGCACTGAATTTATTTGCTGTTGAAGCATTTATTTTTTTACTGCGGATTTCCATAGTAAACTCGCGTGGCTTCATGTTATCGACAAAAATTAATAAAGTATAACTTTGAGTCCTGCAGATGGCGCACTAAACTTTTATTTACAAGAATTTTTACGTTACCTGTTAATTGAAAGTTATTTCAGCCGGATGTTGTCAATTTGGTTTTGTTTATTTCATTTTTTGTCTTTTTAGATTTGTTTACATTATTTTTCAAAATTTCGTTAAAAAAAATGGTAACATTGCGTTTATTTGCCAGTGGTGTCATCTACCTAAAATAACCTAACTGCGATAAACTGCTATATCTTGATACGCAAATCTGCAGCGGTTTTCCTTGTGGTATTACAAGTTATTTGCTATTTGTACTAATAGATGCTTAATTTATGATGTAAAAAATATTTAGGGGGTGATGGGAAGTAGGATAGATCATACGGTTGATATCATGACCCAAGAGGTAGGCTTCAATGCGTTTTTGGTATAGGGGTATCCCCAACTAAATCAGGCCTATTCCCCTTTTGTAAAATGAAGCTATATGGCTAATCGTGTGATGAGCAGGGTTGGGCATTTACGCGTCATCTTTTATTTTCTACGTCGACGTGTCGACAACTCGTAGACAACGTAGATATCGTAGACTACATAGACTTTTCGTAATAGTAGGTATGGCGTTACTTAAGCCAGATATTTTGCTGAAAATGCAGTGGAGCCACCAAATATTAGTGTAAATTTAGTATACAGTGCGCTGTATTACCTATAAATGTGAACTGTATTAAAACAAATGTCGTTTAGAATTTATCAAAGACGCGTAAACCGAATTATCGAAGATAGTATTCAGCACACATAGTTCCAAAACTACTATTCAGCACACATAGTTCCAAAACTATATTTTCGTACTGAGTACGAAAACCAATTGCGAACAATTGTTATCGATCACTTTTAATCCATTATCAACGACCGCCGAGCAGTCTTCTATTTGTAATTTCAATATGCCAAAATATCGTATATTGTTGACGTTGTCTTAATTGTCAACGTTGATAAAAAATATTGCCAAGTAATCTACGTAATTACATGGCGTCATCTACCCCGCCAATCCCTGGTGGTGACATTTATCGTGTCTCAAATGAGACCTTCCGGGCTACCCATTGTAACGTGTTGCACCAATCCTGTTGGTAGTCAGACGAACGGCTAATTCTAACGTAACCGATTCAATGTTTGAAGTGGTATTTTCTATAGATGTGGTGGAAGTTGTGTTGGTGGGTATAGCCATCTGAATTGGCATAAATCCGGCAACGGCCATGGTCATGGCACCATAGCCGAAGGCAAGCAAGGGATGGGAACGGGGTGGGAGAACGGCTCATGAATTAGGTTGAATTGGTACTGGGGTGGTTGCTCTCGGAGGGGTTGGGATTAGCGGTGTTTGTCAAGGATTTGGAAGGCTGGGCTATTCGACTATGTTAAGCCCTTCTTCGGTTTTTTCACCAAGTGACTTACTAGAGTCCGATTCATCAAGTGCATAGATTTCATTAGCCGCGTGCCTTAATTCAATACGTAGTGGGAACAATGTCTCCCCTTCTATATGAGGTATACCAAATTAACTTAAATCCTGCCTTAGTGAGTCATTCCAGGTGTAACAGGGGCGTCCAGGTTTTTGTGACCGGCAATGTAGGAGGAAGCTGCTCTTAGAAGGTGGGTGGGACTCCTACGATGGATGTGTTCCCATTAATTAATTCGGTGTATCTTGATTCTTTTGGTAATAGTCTTAACATGTAAGGTATCCTTGATTTTGGTAAAAACTCGTATTTCTTTAGCCGGCGTCAGTTTGCTTGGGTACTTGATTTTTATGAATGAATCTCTGCATATGATGAGTTATTCCGAGCGCCTGATGACACCGAGTACGAATGGTGAGATGCCGACTTAACCTGGAGGTTAAATAAGTACCCAAATATCGCATCGTATCAACACGGTTGAATAAGTGACACCATAGACAACACTATACAAATGATGGGTGGTGGTACAAATGATGCTGAGGGATAACGGATCAAAGCGGTACATTTATGGGGGTTTAATTTTAAGGCACCTATTAATTCATCCAGAATGGGTTCTAATGCTTTGATGTCTCGTGCGATGAGTATAATGTCATCTGCATAGGCGAGTATGAGAAGAAGTTGCAACTCAACACGTTGATCTAGTTTCACTCAGGGAATTGGTCTGACACAGTTAGTAAAACCTCATTCAGGATGAAAATAAATAACCGGGGAGATATGGGGCATCCCTGTTTAACTCCATTGCTTTTCTTGTCTTTTTCAGTACAAATATTGAACCATTTAACATTATAAACTAATTACCATTTATTACAGTGTCTAATAATAATAAATTGATCTAAATTACAGGATCTCTGTCATTTAAACTTAATTGTAAATTAATTAATTAAAGGTTGGTATGCTGCTAGAATAAAATAAATCGTAACTAATTTGAGTTGAATTTTCAGGTGCTATTCATAAGTCTGATCCAGCAAACTAATAAATTTTATTTCAGAGCCGAGGATGCTGAAAAAAATTCTAAAAGTAGATTAGAACTGTATTGTCCTGTGTTACTAACTATTGGCTATACCACGTGTGTGTAACCAAGTCAATTTCTATCATACTAACCGAACCTATCCAAATCCTCTTTATGTTATGTGTAAACGAGTGTTCGGTGAGGCCCGGCCATCTCGAGGAGATCCTGCTTAATGCTTGGTCGAACATTAAAATCAAATCAAATCAATAAATAATTATTGTCCCGGATCTCGGATCAGCAAATTAGCATTAAATTTATTACTTACCTTTAAATAAACATTCGAATATGTATTTCGACTCTATTCCTAAACCTGAATAAAATATATGTTCTGAAATAACCTGTTGTCTATTCGATTATACTCGTTCGTAAACATATATATGTACATATAAATGTAGGTAGAGCCGAAGCTTATCAACAAAATGAAAAAGTTTATTTTCTTAAGTTACACAAAAGAAAATCAATTATTCGTTATATTTTTAGATTTCCATTTCAATAATTTATACTTTTGGTATATGATATGTTTGTATATATGTATGTATACATATACATATCCTAAAGGTTTTTGATCCCCCTCAACAAAAAAAAATTTTTTTAAAAACTTTCAGGAACAAAAAATTAAATCATTAAATTAAATCCTTTTTTGTTCCCTTAGCTGGTAGCTACTGTACGTACCTACATACATACATATTTATTATCATGACATTTTAGAAAGAATTCTAATTGGGCACCCAAAACAATAAAATAATCGGAACAATGAAGTAAAATGAATAAAAAGTTTCAATTAATCGAAAAAAGCTCGATAAACAAAAAAAAAACAAAAACTTCAATCAATTAATTTTTAAATTTAGGTGGATATATTTTTTTGTTAGTATAGAATGTAGTATGTATCTGTGTGTGTGGGTGCTTTTGAATTTATTCCTAAAACAAAGCGCAAATGAAAAATTGAATTTTTATTTTATTTTATTTTTTTGATTTTTCAATTAAAGCTTTTCAAATATTTCATGATTTTGTAAATTATATCATATATAGTTTTAGAAAAAACAAAAGCAAACAGTAAAAAGCTTTTCAGCATAAATTTATTTTTTTTTTTAATTTTCCAAGCGAACTTTTTTTTTTATTAACAATATTGTATGAATAGAGTTTGTATGCGTTTATAGCTGCTGTATTAAAATAAATGACGGGAAATGTGATATTATATTTTGTGTATGGTATACGAGAACATACAGCTTGCGAGTCGGATCCATGTTGACACTATTTTGTGTAATTTAGACTTACTCGTAATGAAACTATATACAACTATTTTGTTTTTGTTTTTTTTAACTTGGTTTATTTGTTTTGTTTGTTTATAATTTATTACAATTTATTTATCTTCTTTTTTATTTTATACAATTTTTATTTTGTTTTTGATTATTTATTTAGTTTATTTTATTAGTGAACCGGAAATTCTTAAGTATTTTCGAAATTATATGATTTTTTCCGAGATTCGTTTATTTTATTTAGAAATTTATTTTACAATTAATTTTTTTTTTATAAAGCACAGCATTTTTATGTTTACATGAATAAAAGTTTTTTTTTTTTTGTTATTTCGTTTGTTATAATAATACATTTTTTTTACTGTAATTTATAAATGAAATTAAAATTTGGCGTTTCTTATTTCTTTTGTCATTCTTCTTTTTTCTTTTTTTTTTTTTTGTCTTCTAAAAATTAATTTAAATTTTACAATTAACTGTACAGTTTTAATATATATATATATATATTTTTATAATACAAATAATTGAGCTTTATATATATATATATATGTATATATAATAAGTATATAACTGAGCATTATTTTATTAAAGAATTGCTTTATTAAAAAATAAATAAAAATTTTTTTAACGTAAATATCTTTTATTTAATTTTTTGTAAATGAAAATAGAAATTTAACGAAAATTTAAAATCTAATAAATAAGACACAGCCCTGATTTTTTTTTTTAAACTTTACTTTACTTTTTATATTTTATCTAAATTAAATAGTTTTTAATTAATTTGTTTTCATCTAATATAGTAATGGAAATTAATTAAAATTATAATTAATAAAATATTTAGTTGTGATACTATTAGACTATTTGCGGAATGGTTTTTGCTGTTCGGATGATTTAGATGATTGTGCCGTGAGTCATGGGAATTCTTGAGGGATGGTATAGATGAACGGCGTGTTGGAGCCAAGTAGTCACCATTGTAATCTGGAATAAATATATAAAAGTAGGTGTTTCAATTATATTTTGTGTGATGTGTAGTGGATGTTTCGCTTCTCAAATTGGGCACTGTGGTTTATAAAATCTTGTGGATCAAATTAATCTTCGCAATGAAATGGGGATACTTAAACAAAGAATGTTGTTTTTTCGCAATAGCGAGATTGTCTTATGTGCGTGAAGTTGATCATATACCTCCACTAAACCTTACAATTCCTTTATTCAGTTGAATTTTTTTATTCTACATCTATAAAATAGGTTATTATCGAATGCTTTCCATAAATGTGTTCATCAAATCAAAAGTATGATAATCTTAACAAATTATTATATCCTTATCTGGTTTTCAGACTGTCTTAGACAATCTAAAGAAGCCATGTTGTTCTCTATAACGTGGAGCCATTGTCGCCTGCAGCGGCCTCTGTGCCTACCATATGGTGGCTTTCCTTTTAGAAATCGCTGCACAATTCAGGGATCTTCATCAGATCTCTGATCTCGATATTGTACAGAGCTCGGTAGGTACCATCTACTTCACGTATTGGGCCATAAATCACTCGCTTGATTTTTCTCTCAAATATTAGGAGCCTTCTCTCGTACTCATCTGTCAGCACCCAACTTTCACATCGATACATAACAACGGGCCTGATCAACGATTTGTAAAGCTTCAGCCTCACGGTACTTTATAGGTGAAAGCAGTGTCCTTAGAGGATACAAAGCACGACTATACCAAGTCGACTATAGCAAGTCGGTAAAGTATCCTATCTATGCATCGAGTACTGAATCGATGTTGACACACAGTTTTCCATCCCGGTCCCGAATGACGGTTAATGCAGCCCTGAAAGTATGGTGCTATCCAGTAATTTCTTTAAAGAAATTACGCGCTCATTGCTGAGTTGTTGTACTTTCAGAACCTCGACCTTCCACCATTTACGCTTCTTCCGTCTACAAATTCGCTTAGCTGCCCTCCGCGCAAGAGTAGATTTGTTTTTCCTCGCGATCGTTAGACAATGTTGCATTTCACTATGGGCTATATTTTGTTGCTCGACTGCAAGACGACACTCATTATCAAACCAATCATTCTTGGGTCTGACTTTCACTATACCTAAAGTCTGTTGAGTAACACTGACAACCGAAGTTTTCAGTACCTCATAAACAAAGTTCACAAAGTGAAACTATGGCAATTAGGTTTCTCAATGTTTCTGGTCAATTTGGCTGCGGGAAGTTTTGCGGGGATGGATCCATGTTTCTAAATGTATTTGTTTGTGTGGTAAGAAGGTGCTTGCACTAAAGTCGTGAGCAATTGCAAAGTACGACATTCCCTGACCATTATCGGTCGCATTTTCGTATCGGGATTACGCATGTTTTCATACAAGTCGGCCTGATTTCTGCCAGCTCTAGCATTAAAGTCCCCAATTACCATTCAAATATCGTGTTCAGGTATAGATCAGATCGTCCAAGTAATTGTAAAATGTGTCTTTATCTTGGGGCTGACTAATTTCTATGGGCGCGTAAATTATCGACAGGTTGGCTAACTTCAGGCGCAAGCGAAGCTTACACAATCGGTTATTGACTACTTGAAAATCCAAAACAGCCTTCATTACCTGTGGCCCAAGAAGAAATCCTGCTCCTAGATTCCCAAGGTCATCTCCACTGTTGACTTTTTTAACGGATGGGGTCGTCAGCCCGGCGATGCAACCGTTTAGTCGCCTCCAACCACAATCAAAGGAAATCTTGTAAAATATGTTCGTGCAATTTACGTTTACGAAACATGTGAGTACCCCCAGACCACAGGGGCCCTATCCGTATCAAAATATATTCAAATTAAAATTAGTGTTTTACAAACAACATAAATGCCACTAAAAACCATTTTCACATTCACCCACTAAATGAATATTGATCTAATTTCGAAGGAATTGGAGTACTACAACATTTTGGGGGATCAGAGTACTGGGGACTCCATCACTCCAAATTATGTAATTGTTACCAAATTTACAATACTTAGTTATAAATTAACGTTGATATTGAACATTGGCCTCATTTTTGAAATGTTTGAAAATCTGCATTGTTTGGTTTACTAGTTTATACGGAGCTTAATTCCCCGATTATTTGCAATTTAAGTGTCTGAGAAAATAATTAGCTTGAGAATAAGTTCTAAAAGTTCATTAGTTCAAAAACCAATCCTCTAATAATTTGTTAAATATTTTAATAGTGATTTTGTAGACGATGGCAACTGTACGTCACCGAAAAGTGAGGTCTTCATCCATACCCCCTTAACAATACGCAGCTAAAAAGGTCGACTATAGGTTAAAGATATTCGAGTGTCGTGTTTACTCACTTTAATTTTCGAAAATTGGTTTAAACTTGGATGACGGATAAAAATGAAGATGTAATGAGGATTTACAAGTGGATTATATTTGTTTTAATATACATATGTGCCAATGCCGGTGTGAAACGATTCTCGAAATTCAAAACAATTTTTTCACGCCTAATTAGTCTATTAGTATTTACGATTGTCTTTTCCAGATTTGGTATATGATCTGTTGTTGCCCTGGGGTGTATTTTGATTTTTTAAAAGTGGCTTAGTTAAGTGGATGATTTAATGCAGCTTTCAAATGTGAACTGTTTGTCTTGGCTTCAAGTGTTTCTCGTGAACTTCCACTATTAATGACGACATTGAAGGGTTGTAGAAACACGAAACAATAGCGGAAGACTCTACAATATTTACCACAACCAATCATCCATAAATGAGAACCATTTTATTGAGCATTTTATTCTGAAGAACAGGCTATGTGTAAGAACAAATGATTCCATGCAAATCTACAAATCTTATTGCTCGATGCGTATTTATTTCACTTGTGGCCATTTAAAACATGTTGACAAAATTGCGAGATCCAACTACCTATATTCATCTATCTTCATCACTGCGTACAAAAGCCAAACAGTTCAGTGACAAAATTGAGTGGAGACTGGCCATTGAATGACATTCTGATGCCTTAAAAACTTCGATTATCAAAGTTATGTCTACATGTAGCATGGAATTGAGGAACTTCAGACATTACTCCTGATAAACCTCAGGAATATCGGAAAGTGGGTATTATTTCCCAAAAAGATGTGTTTTAATTTCGTGTACAGCAGATCTCCAGAAAGACCAAATTGATGAAATGGTGTCTTCTGTCGTAGTGTTACACAAATTATTCATGCAGTAATTGTGGTAGCTGACAGTGGATTGGGATTGGGCACCTCCCATGAACTACTATACTTACTGGCAATCATTAAGATGAAATATATGTAAAACGAATTTGTGGGCAAACACAAAACAAAACATACCTTTGTATTTTCTCTAATTTGGAATTAGTTGCGAACCTCTTATCTGCTACCTTTCTTGGTGAATTTAGACATGCTTGTGCTACTGGAGGTTTGTGAAACGAGATGGTTTATGACAACGGATCAACCTTTGTATGGCAAGTTCTGAATTATTTCAATTATACCGCCGATGTGTTTTCGATTTTGTTTTTGTGTTTCATATTTAGGCTGGGTGTCAATTAGTTAAAACAAATTAGTTATAATTTAAAATTTGCCAGGAAAATCAAATTTCTCGATCTATTTGATCACTGTGTGGTGAACTTAGGGTGTTCTGTGAATAATTAATTTTTAATTATTTAACACATGGCCTTACCACATGAAGGGAAACATAAAAAGTAAAATAAATAACCGTACAAAAACCGTGTGCTTTGAATTACACGAACTGTAATTGCATCGTTCCGGTGAATAACGTCTTTCAAAACAGTGATGCAGCTGTGTCGTGCACTATGTGAGACGAAAATGTGTCATACGTATTGAACAACAGGATTTAAAAAATAGAATATTTGAAATATTACATTACAAACGAGTGAGGTACTAAACAATACATGATACAAAATAGAATATGATCCAAAACTTATTGGATATGTTGGATATAAGGCCAACAGGGACGGAACTAGGCCATTCCTTGAACGGTTATGATAAATTCAACATATTGGATGGAAATCGAATTCTAAAAGGATTTTTAGATGAGGTTCTGGTTGGTTATTTTGACATTAGATAATGTTTTTCAAACCATTATGGGAGATAACGGACTATTTTATATCAGGATTAGAAGCTGCATTACTGGTAAACGATTAACCGGTTTTATCGTCCAATTTAGCTTACCGCAATACAGATAAAAAAATTAGAATTTACCGGCAAAATTCAAACATTTCTGATGAAAAATATGGTTTTGTTGTTAAATACTTAAACACACACACATCAGATGATCAACCCATTGCCAACAAAATATTTCGTCCTGGTGTGGCAATATTGATTCAAATATTTAAATAGTCGACAAACAGTGACCAATATTTCGACGGTTTGCAACTAAAAATGATAAAATACAGCAGATGTCTCAGAATAGTTCTGAACAGAACTATTTTTTAAAATACGATATCCGAATTTCTATCGATACCTGTGGAATAATTAGGTTCGAAGGATATTACTGATGTGTATTGATCTTGCGCTCGAGCTTCAAGGACAAAGACGTGGAAAGTATTTAACGTCAGTGTTCAACCACGTTTTAACAATAAAGCCGCCACCGTTGAATCTGACCGAGCTTTTTCAGCTGCGAGTGCAATATGCACTAAAATAAGAACAAGTCTGATTGATTCCACTTTAGATACAATTTGTAGGTTAAGAGCATATTTCAGTGCCCAATAATGTATTGAGTGTTTAAAAAAAATTAGTGTTTTCTTTATGTTACATTAATTTAGTATTTTGGATTTATTATTGAATTGTTATAATTATATTTTCGTGTTTTCTTGATAAATGAATTAAAATTTTATGATTTACACTATAACTATATTGTAAATTACATTGTAAAATTATTGTTAGTTATTTCTTCGTAGGTTGTTTTCCTCCCACCATTACTAATATGCTATACATGATTTTTTATATTTAAAAACAGGTTTACCGGTAATTTTCCGGTAAACCGGGTTTGCAGATCCTAGTTCACGATACACTAATTGTGGATTACGTATTAAGTAGATTAGTAAACAGTATATTAGTGGAAAATGTCCACTTTAATCACTATTCAGGTTTGTTTGCTAATTTCTAATATTGTGAATTGAATTGAAGAACACGAATTGCTGGCGAATATGACTACTCGGCCTGCTGAATGCCGTAATGTCCAGCAGGCACGACATCGAAACCATAGTTATAGTTTCATAGTAGAACATGTATGTACATATGTATAAGTGACGCTTATTTATCTCATAATTGACGAAAGCAAAAATATCATTGCTTCAGCTTTAAATATTTGTATATACCAAAATATAATTTAATAATTGTATCAATTTAAAAATGAACATCATCAAGTTAAATATCATATATATTGCTTATTAAAAATTGTATAATTTCGAAATAAAATGACAATTTCGGTTTCTAATTTAAGAGAATGGCACAAAATAATTGGCATCATAACAATAACATTAAAATTTAAATATTTCCATCAACAAAATGTTGAGCATTTTAAATTTTCTATTCCAAATAAAATTTAAACAGTGCCGAGGAGAAGTTACAATTTTTCACTTTAACAATTATTGTAGTTAAGTTTATCTTATTGTTATATCGATTATGTTTATATAAATTCCACTTGTTCACACCTCTGAATTTTTATTCATTTTTTTTTTTAGAAAATAATTTGTCTATAAACTCAAATTGATTCAATTAAATTTTGTACTTGTTGTGTATTCTGCTAAAATCCAATCCACAATGAAAAATTATTTTTAGTATTGTTGGTGTTGTTGTATTTTACGCCGAAACAATGACACAATATAAATCATAATGAATTCAATTAATTCATCAACAAAAAACATAAAAATCCAATTTAACATTCCACTCTTCTGTAAGATTATTGCGAGCAAAAGTTTTTTTTTTTTTTAAATTTTATTTCCCGCCTAAACAAACAAAAGGAACAATGAATGTCACTTGCCCAAACCACTGAATTATGCTATCAATAAAATTAAAAAGTTTTAATACGCGTGGCCATCACTCTCACACGTATATAATATATATACTTACCATCTTTCCATTCCTCCATGCCAAAGTCTCCAATCATTTGCATATCATGATTTTTATGATGATTTGTTCGCCGTCCTAATTATCATAATACACAGAATATACAAAGATCATTAAAATATTGTGCATATATGTACATACATATATCGGGAATGTTTTAGGTTTATAAGAAAAAGCTGCCATATATACCTTTACTTCGATTCGATTGTGTTGACTCCGTTGGGAGTACTGTGGTTGGTGCTGGAATTTCTGTAAAAAAAACAAAACAAACAACAAAAAATAAAAATCTGGTTTTGAATGATTAAAATCAATTTTCGTAAAAGCTCCATCACGTCCCACTATATACATACCGTCTAATTTAATGAATCCATCCGTTTCCCCTAACGAGTTTTTGGCCACGCATCGATACGAACCATAATCATTGATTCCAATGTTATGAATTTTTAATTGCATAAATTTACTGTATCCACTGCTAGTCGATAATGTTTCGTATTTCTCTCCTGCGCGTGAAGTGTCTATCATTAATTCACATTTTTTTGGAAGTTTATTTATAGTACATATAGTTGTAGTAGGTGCGGTGCGGTTTATTGTGCATATAATGTATAATTTATGATTTTGTTTTGTTTTTCAACATAATTTGCATAAAACTTTAACGTACTATAATTTTCTATGTATATACTCGTATGATTCAATTTATGGGTTTTTACATATCCGACCCCAAAAATTCCGTTTAAATTACGGAAGGAATAGACTAAAACATTTCGATTTTGCTGTTGTGAAAAAATTTATGAACTTTTATACGGGAGGACACACAACATAACAATTTTTTATATAATCGTAAATTTTTATGTTGACCTCAAAAATTATGTTGTTAAAGTTGTATGCAAAAAAAGAAATTTAAATTATCTCGATAAAAATAAAATAAAAGTTTAGTTTTTATACCAGATATTATCATATCCCCTCTTTCGGTTGTCCAATAGTTTATCGATTGTGGATACGCTTCCGTATGACACTCCAATATGACATCTTGACCTACATAGGCACCTTCTAGTTGGTTTGGGATTGATAGCATTGGTGGGACTATAATTTTAAATAATACATTTTATTAATAAATAACGCCTTAAAAGGGTGTAGATCGATAGTTCATATTACATTGAACTCGAAGGTGAACACGTTTGCTAATCGATGGGGGCACCCCATTCGATGCGACACACAAATACGCCGCCATATGTAACCGACTAACTTTTGTTATTGATAATATTTCACCATCTACAACATTTACACTATCCCCACCGATCACCATTTCGTTACCATCTTCACGGCGCCACATTACATATGGTTCGGGATATCCTTTTGCCTTACACGTCAACGTTACGTTTGTACCCTCGCGCACTACCATATCACTACTAGTGTGCGATTCAATTATGCCAGGCGGTACGACCACTTGTAAATAACCTTTCCTTGATCTCATCGGATCCGTATTTACCTGACACATATACCAGCCACGATCATTTTCCTCAACTTCTCGTATATGCAAATACCATGACCGGTGATCGTTATACGATAAACTAATACGATTGTTTTGTGTGATTACGTTGTGATGGATCGAGAGTATGGTTTGGGTATCGACTCGTACCCACGCTACCTGAAAATTGATAAATTGATTATTTTAAAATTTAAAGTATCTCAAAATAAAGTACAAAATATGAGTATACGAATAAGCAGTAAACGCCTCAATCATCGCTGCAAAAGTATTTGCAAAAGAAGTACTCAGTTAGGAAAGATGGTAGATGTACAATGCTGCCAAAAGTGCTTAATTCAAATGTATAACAGGCTTATAGCCCAATCAAGAGATTTTGCTTTCATATTTTCCGATTCAATGATATATAATTTTGAAAAATTTCGATTAAAGCGGGTTATCTTGAATCAATTATTCACATATATTCAGAACTATGGGGTGGAAACGGGGACTTAAGTTAAATTGCATACAAACAGCTCGTTAGTTACCAGAACCACTACCAGCTCGTACTGGTCAGAGTGGTAGATGCTCCATGACCAGTAAATCAAACAATGAGTACAACAAATTCCGGTGATTGTACCCCAGGTGTTAACCCAGCTAAGCAGCTGACAAATCCATCCTCCAACGAATTCTGGAGTGAACTTATCATTGTTTAAAAGCCCTTTTAAGCAATCCAACGCATTTGGACAAATCCCAAGGTGGCAAGATTACGAACACCTTGGAAAGGGATAACGCAGAACTGCGCAATAAGATTTACGAAATCGAAAAGTTAATTTTAAATCTAAACAAAAATCTCAAAAAGTTACAGCGAGAAAACAAGGAGTGAAAGATGTGAAATGTAGTAATATCTGAGAAAGAAATCAATAAGGCACAGCAAGAAAGTGATTCCAATGATCATATAGAGGTTATGTATGAAACAGACGAGGAAGAACTCAACAGAGAAACGGGATGGATTCTGAACCGTAACAAAAAAAAAAAAGAAACGCAAGATGAATAAATCACCACAAGTTTCACCTGAACTGAAACAATCAATTGAGCAACTTCCAACAAGAAGTAGGAATGTGCAACAGAAGGAAAAAGCTCAGGTTTCATCGAAACAGAAATAATCAAGTAAACTCTCAGCCGGAAGTAAGAATACCACCTCCAGTATAATATCTAATTGCAATAATAACTATTATTGTATAGAAGTGTATTAGAAATATCATGGACAGCAACCGGATAAAATTTCAAGCTACAGGAGCTCGTAATGAAGAAAATACAACATGCTGTTCCTATACGAAGATAAGCAGACAAGGCAAACCAAAGTCATTGTTAAGAAACTACATGCTTCATGCAAACCAGAAGAGATAAAAGAGTATCTTTTGGAGAACCGATTAAAAATATTTTCAAAAATATTTATTATTAAAAATATTTATGCAATCAGCGAAATACTCCATATGAAAGTGCAAATAGGAGCAGTTTAAAAATCTAAACTGATTCCCTAGTGCAAAAAGTGTCAGTCTACGGACACACGCAAAACTTTTGTAATAAGGAGCCCAGATGTGTCGACTGTGGCGAGGCACATCCAGCCAACTACAGAGGTTGCATTGTTATAAAAGAGTTGCAAAAAATTCGCAACAAAATAAGCGAAATTTCAATAAGTACCAGGCCAGAAATCAACTCAGCCAACAAGTATATCCACAAAGTTAGGGATCACACCAAACATTAAACAATCTATCAAGAACTAATCCTAATGTAACATTTGCTGATGCACTCACTACTGGAAGTTCGAGAAGACAACGTTTTGTTTCAGTTAATGATTCAAATAATAACCAAACTAATAAAATACTACAAGATATTATTAATCGACTTAGTTTACCAGAAGAGAAGCAAGGAAGAGCCCTCATATCAATCTTGCAAAGGCTTACTCTACTCGAAAAAAGTCGAACAACATCAGAGTTAGCCTCACTTTGCTAATTAAACAGGGCACATCATCTAAGAATTCGTGCATGGAACTGCAATAGTATATTGCAACGAATATCTAAAATACACCTTACTACTCAAAGTCATATAAAAATCCGTGGCTCAAGTTCACTCAGCAATACATCCTAATAATAATGCACGAGGGGGCACGGTCGTGATTATAAAAAAAGATATTAAATACGATCTCCAACAAAAACTTTAAAGTGATGAAATACAGCAATTAGCGTTAGCATTAATACGCGCAGTCTCAAAAGTCAAAATAGTGGTAGCCGCAATATATTTCCCACCTAGATATAACAGCAAAGAGAATGCTTATACTCACTTCTGCAAGCAGGTAGGTGAAAAATTTATAAGCGGGGGTGACTTCAACGCTAAACACACAGACTGGCGATTAAGACTAACAACAACAAAAGGGAAAGAGCTTCATCAATCAATAATTAAATACAACTGCAACTGGCATTCCACTGGAAAACTAACTTATTGGCCCAACGATCAAAATAAAACACCAGAGCTAATGGACTTCTTTATAACAAGAAAAATATTAATGATAATAAATGATACAATAATTACAAATGATAAACAGCCAATGTTAACAAATAAATATACTGATTGGAAAATTTTTAGGAATGAACTAAACATTAAACAATAGCATCATTTTAAACACAAAACTTTCATCAGAAGAAACATTAGAACAGGAGGTGGTAAAGCTCGTCAAAGATATACAGCAAGCAGCGTGGAAAAGTACTAAAACAACAAACAGAAAAATAGCTGGCAAATGCTACCCAATGAAAATAAAATTATGTACTAGTTATAGAGAAGAGAAGTACCCGACGGGAATGGCAACGTACTCGAGCGTACCTTTCAGCCCGATTTCACAACACTTAATCAACGGGACATACTGATTGAAAACCATACAACTATCCTGAGACAGGAAATCCCATTAACTAATGCTAAAGAAGTGAAACAGGAAATAAAGAACCATGTAGTACTGAAACACCAGGATATGACTTGATAACTGGAGATATTCTCAAACAACTACCTAATACAGCTATTAAAAAATATCGGACATGATTAATGCTTCCTTCAGACTCCGTTATGTCTCTTTATCTTGGAAATTTACGGAAGTAACAATATGATACCAAAACAAGGTAAGCCACCAAGTGAATTAACCTCATACAGGCCAATATCACTTCTTCCAATTATGTCTCAATACTGAGATTATTGTTAAAACGAATTAAACCAGAAATTGTTAAAATCAGGAGCTGTTCCGTCCTATCAGTTTCGATTTAGAGAGAAACACTCCACAATCGATCAAGTCCATAGAATAACAGATTCTATAGAAAAATCCTTAGAGGGAAAAAAGATTTGTTCAGCCATATTTTTGGACATAGCGCAGGCATTTGACAAAGTCAAAGGAAAGATGATTTAATATTTAAATTGGAGAAAACTCTGCCATTTGAGTATTGCGAACTGCTAAAGTCATACCTATGAAAAGAAGATACTTTAGAGTTAAACAGGAAGGAGTCTATTCCAGCATAAAATAAGCTAAAGCAGGAGTCCCGCAGAGGAGTGTCTTAGGGCCACTCCTTTTCAAACTGTTTACAAGCAACTTACCGCAGACGGACAATACAAAAAGTCACATTCAAACTACAAATAGTCATAAATAATATACAAGATTGGCTAGCTAAGTGGAGAATTAAAGGGAATGAATATTACTCACATTAGCTTCACTAATAGACCAATAGAACCACTATTACCTATGACTCTCAGTAATATAGAAAAATGTATTGGTTAATTGGTAGAAACTCTCAGTTATCCATTCATAATAAACTTATGCTTTATAAACAAGTGCTCAATCTGGTCTGGACACCCGTTATTCAACTATGGGGATGCACCAAAACCAGCCATCAAGAGATGGTTCAACGATTTCAAAATAAAGTTCTCAGAGTGATTCTAAAAGCCCCTTGGTGTACTCGTAATAATGATCTTCATAGAGATCTCGGATTAGACACAGTCGTAAATGAATTAAAAAAGTGTGCTCAAAACAACCAGGAGAAGCTCCATCATCACCCTAATCACACTCCATATGATGTCCGATCACAAGTAATTTGTGATCGATATTTTTCGTGATGAATCAATTTTTGCTTGAAGCAAACCGCAAAGACTGTATGTATCGTTTTTTGGTGGTTTAAATTTCAAATTCATATATAGACTTGAATATTTCAACATATTTTCTAATTGGAACAGTTATTTGTTGAGGATCGTAATAGAATTTATGATTCTTGGAAATGGTTAAATTTCCCTATAGAATGCAGATACAATTTGACAGTACCTATCTCTTTTTGTATAATTTGACTATACTATCAATTATCGCGTAGGAACTTTTGTTTCAGGGAGGATTATCCTTGATTATTTAAGCAAAACGTAAGACCAGGAGCTCCGAATGAATTTGTTGGTTTCGCCTAATGTTTTTGTAAAACAAGTTTTACAAACTATTTTTTTTTCTTTCTTTTTATCTACAGACAGATTCGCGACGAATAAAACACGAAGGCAATAGTCTCCAACCTTCAAATAGTGGTTCAATACTTTCTGGTGTACATCAGGGGTTATAACTGTATCTCATTTATTTCGATAAATTCCAAAAGTAACAGATTCCGATCAGGTAAAATTTTTCATATTCCATTTCACGTACAATACCAATACTCTCTAACGGTCTTTTGGGTACAGATTTTATTTGCACTTGTGTTTCTGGCTTGACGACTTCCAGATTTTGGCCTTTTACTGATTGAGGAAGATTCCGAGAACAAATCACCGGAAAATTGTACGAGGCATTCAAAAATAAATAATTATACCATTCGTATATTAGTACTGTGGTTTAAATCATCTGCCTTAAATTAATTGTGGTATATACTTGAACTCAAACTATCTTTTTTACGTGATTTAATATGAAAAGTTCGCATTGTGCTCTTCACTTACTGTTAATAAATGATAGAATTATTTGATGGTGATTATGCAAAGTATAAATTAAATTTATAAATAAAATGTTGGTTAAACCTCGTTATTACTTTGAACTCCTAGTGTTCTAATGAGATCAAAAGAATTCGAAAAAAAATCGTAAATTCTATCTTTAAGATAAATATATTGTGAAATTGATAATTGTGTATTTAAAGAAATGACGATTGCTGTGGCAGCTAAATTATGAATGCACTACAACATTCTGCACATTTAATAAAACTTACAATTGTGCCGTTACTTGTAATCACTCTTGATACATCATCTTGAAGACTATATACCATTTAAATATTCAAATGGTCGTATATAAGTAAGCAGCTGCGTATTTTCGATTACTCCAGAAAATTGTGCTCATAATATGTGAACACAATGTGTTTGAAACATTATACAACGAAGAGCATTACTATTCCTCTTGTTAGACGGAGAAAACCCATTTTCTTTCTTTTTCTTGCAAAACGGAATTATGACTTTCATTTTGAAAAGCACACTATTGTTCGTTTACTCGATACAGTCATGTGCAAAAGTATGTGGACATTTCAATACTCATGCTAAATCTTTATAATTTTAAAAAACATTAAAGAGCAACAGTAAAATGTTCGTTTGTACATGTCGTTCAGCATGTTTTGCTCGTATAGTTTTTACAAACAATTAAAAAATTGGTGCAACAGTTAATCAAAATCTATGAAATTTTTAAAAAGATTGCATTCATTATAGCTGTGCTTAAATATTTGGAATTTCATATACTGTTATTAGTTAACTAGTTAACTAGTTAATTAGTCGATAATTTCCAGCCGAAGATTATAAAAATTGGTAATGCAGATAATAATATTAATATGACAGCCGATAAAAAATTTATATAGCCGAAAGATCTCAGCCGATGGTTTCCAGCCGATAGTTTCCAACCGACATATATCGATAAAGAAGATTTTTAATTCTTGGATACAAATAATAAGGTAAATTAGATTTTGATACAATTGTAAGACAATTTATAGTAATACCACAGATAATGACATGTCATTATCTGTAATAATACTATAAGCAAAAGTTCCATTTCCCAGGGGATCCTGGGAAATTTAGATTTTCCAAAATCATATCTAAACAATTGAATCTTTTTTTAAAATTCAGCCGCTAGAGTGTTTATTATTATTTATTTGAACACTTAAAATTAAAGTAAAATATAAACATATATAAGCTTGTCTTACTTATTCAAATCAATAATAAATTAACCATGTATAATAACAGCTCAAATCACAGATAATCTTCAACAGATGCTGCCAAATGAGTTTTAAGTAATTTTTTAAATTTGAAAACATTTTCAGAAGTTTTTATTGAGGTTGATAGTTAATTATAGACATGGAGTCCAATGAAAGTCATTAGAAAATTCGTTCTACGAGTAGTGTATCTATGACTTACATACTGAAATTGAATATTAGATAGGGTAGATGTTACGTACAGATACTTGTACATATGTAAAGATACTTGAAGTTCAAATAATACATTTATTGGAAGAACACCAACGGCAACATTCCTATTTAACTCAACGGAAGGAAATAAATGTGGAAGTTTAAAACTAGATTTGCAACTTCAATTTTGCATAATTTGCAATTTGTTTAATTTGGATTTTACTGCAGTTCCAAAAGTTGAGATGGCATAGTAGAAACGTGAATGAATAAATGAAAAGTAAATCGTTTTTAAGATATGCGTTGGAACAAAGGGAACATAGATTAACTGCTATACATAGATTAACTGCTATTTTGTAGTAATTAAAATACTCCAAGAGTGTCTGAAAACAATTTTGCATATTAGGTAACGCCTGCGAACAATCACTGGAGTTATAAAAAATTGCACTATCGTCAGCAAATATTCTGATTTGACCAACCAGCGGTAATTGGGCTAAATCATTTATTAAAATCAAAAATAATAATGGCCCAAGAACATTGAATTGCGGTACACCACAGTTGATGGTTAAGGTGCTGCTTGCAACATCATTCATTACCACAAATTGAGTGCGGGTTTGAAGATAACTAGCTAGAACTTTATACGATAATCCCCTAAAACCATAACTATATATAGCTTATCTAGAAGCAATCGATGATCACTAGAGTCAAATGCTTTGTGTAGGTCCAAAAATAGACTACACACATATTCCTGATTGTCAAGTGCCCTATAGATTAAATCGGTAATTGAAACTAATGCAGTGTCAGTAGCATTAGAGTTTCCAGATTTTAAAATTGGTGATACTTTTGCAATTTTCAGGCAATTCGGATAAATCCCGGTTACGAACACTACATTAAATATATCTACCCAATAGGTGTGAAAAACTACTATAGCATTACGCTTCACAACAATGTTAGTAATGTTATCATACCCACAGCCCTTATTATTATCTAAATTACTATTAATACTAAGAACTTCAGACTGAACTGGACACAAAAAACTGGAATTTAATCACAGAGGTCGCAGATGTATCAACATTTACGAAGAATTTATTAAATGCATCAACAATACTATTCGGCTCTTTATATTCAATATCATTAAATACAATAGATTGGACATTAGCACTGGTGTCATACTTCATAAACTGATTGATTATCTTCCAAACTTATATTTGGTTTAACTTATTAAATAAATTTGCGAAATAAATTTGTTGGCATGATATTTGAACGATTTGATTTTTTTGCTAAGGAATTCCAACCTGCCTTTTAACACATGATTGTTTGTGTTTTGCTTGATTCGTTTAAGAATGCGATTTTTTTGTTTGATTAGATTCCAGAGATTTATACATGGGCAATTGTTAGAATTTTTTATTTTCACTTTACTCTGTTTGGTTTTGGAATATTTATCAATCAGTTCATCATATTTTTTAAACATCATTAGTAAAGTCAACTCTGGATTCCAAATATCAATTATCGTATATTTTAAAAATTCATCAAAAAGCCGATTAACTTTACTAAAATTGATAATTTTCTTTTCTAAATTTCTTGTTACGTATTTGGATTTATATATGAATTTAGAGAAAACGAAACTATGATCACTGATGTTTGATTCAATTGTTGAGTTCAATACACGGTCAATGTTATGGAAACTGCAAATAGCGTGATCTAAAATATTCCCACTCGCAGGTCGAGTAGCAAAAGTATTCGTAACAATCATGCCATGGCTGAATAACGTAGAACTAAGTGTAGAGACTTGACTTCAGTCCTTAACTTGAGTCCAGTGTAATGTCTGGAGACGGCTTGATTTGAAGGATTTTTCCAATAGCTATGGCTATAAAATTATTTTAGTTCAAGTTTCATGATGGTATCCTGGAAAATTTATATTTTCCAAAATCATATGTAATAAGACTTCATCCTCTAGAGTGTTATGTTTGGAGACGGCTTGATTTGAAGTGTTTTTCCAATAGCTATGACTAGAAAAGTATTTTAGTCCAAGATTCATGTGGGGATCCTATAGAAATTTAGATTTTTAAAAATCATATGTAGGTTAGGTTAGGTTGAGTGGCTGCTACATCATACTTAGACCGATGACGGTCCATTGTGATAACTGATCTTATGTAAATAATTGAAATTTTTAGTGTTATGCCTGGAAACGGATTGATTTGAAGTGTTTTTCCAATAGCTAGACTAGAAACCTATTTTAGTCCATGTTTCATGTTGGGACCGTGGGAAATTTTGATTTTCCAAAATCATATATAAATAATTGAAAATTTATTAAAATTCATAAAATAATAAGGCTGAATTTTGAATTATTTACATTACATATTTGTTTGGAAAATCTAAATTTCCCATGATCCCCACAAGAAACTTTTTCTACCGGTCTTAATAAAAAATATTTCACAAATGTATCTAAATGAATCCTACCTCTTTTGTACAAGAGTTAAAGATCCTCTTTATCGACCTCTTGACTATTGGAGGAAAGTTTTATTCAAGAAGAACAAAACACAGAAAAATCGCTTGTGAAAATAGATACATATACCAGTGGGAAACCAATATTCAGAGGTTGTATTTCGTACAACGGTGTACCTAGGAAATTTGGTTCTGTTGACCGACAAATAGTTAACATGTTGTTGTACCTTGACATTTTAAATGATCACAAACAGCAGTGTGGTGATCTGAAATCGAAATTCGTGAGGTTTGGGTTAATTTAACTGGGGAATATTTAAAGAAACTGGAAAATACAAAATTTTATGTTTAATTCGAAGGGAGATCATCTGCATTTGGCTTATAGTTCAACTAGTATATTCAAGTTCTTACTTCAGGTCCCCCAACATGTTGTCATCACTAATCGGTATCACATTATATGATACATGATGCCATCATGGCCTGAATGAAAGTCGACATCGAAAATTCAAATTACATAAATAAACTTAATTTTTCAAATAAATTATATTTAATTTACTTTAAATTATTAAATTAAAAATTTAATGGATTTTTTTATTATAGTTGAAAACTATGTGAATGCTATGTGATATAAATATATGATGGCTGAATATATGATCCAAATATGCCGATGAAAAAATTGACGTTTATGCCATCAGTGTTGCCATGCAATTTTTATCTATCAATGTCATTTAGAACTCAACTTGTTGATTTAGAACTCAACTTGTTGATTTTGCTCAACATGTTGCCCAGTTGGCGGAACAAATCTAGTTCATCTAGTTAATGTAAAGAAAATAGGCATAGCACTAATTAATTACGTTTTGTCTTGATAATCTGCCTAACAGTCGATTACTGTGAGTGGATTGACTCGAAAAGTACTTATCCGATTCTCATGAAGCAACTACCTATGAAAATACTGTGATATCGAGATAGAACAGCGATTTTTACTATGTAATAATTAAATGATAATCACCGATCGAGATATAGGTATAAAACCGCTCTTAAAGTAGACATTAAATATTCGGGTGAGCTAAGAGCGTTGACAAAGATCAAAAATTCGACATCGAATTTTCAGCAAGATAATAATACTTATCTTACCATTCAACTGGAATGTAATATAATTCAACAACCGATTAAGCCGCTAAGTTTGTATAGGACACGCGAGTTTCGGTTTCTAAAACAAATCGATTGGTTTGGCCAAAAATTCCGTTTATTGCTTTTTTCAGCTTATACCACATTTATTATGTTAGATAATTGATGGTAACATTATTAGCAAAATATATATTATGCCTCCATCACAAACGATAAAAACCAAGTGAGAAAATTATAAATTCAAATCATGTGAGCGTGTGGTTAGGGTATATGTACATGTACGAGTATATATGCGCTAGTAGCATGATATATTTGTAGAAAAGGGTAACATAACCAATTTGTTGATGATCGCGTATCGCGCGCGCTTTTCATATCATTTTTTCGTTGTTTTCCAAATTTTTTATTTTTTTATTTATTTTTTTATCGCACACAATTTATCATATTACATAAAAAAAAAATTAAAATGTATAAAAGAAAACAAACTAAAAGGAAAGAAAATGGGTAGAGAATTATTGTGTTCAATAGCCATGCCGTGCCAACCATAAATATGTGTATTGTAAAATATAAATTATTTGCGTTGCTTATTTTTATGGTTCGAAGAATATTTTTTGTTCGTAAAAGATTATAGACGAAATAATGATAATAATAATACAGTATATAGTGAAGTGGTGGTAACAATATTGCCGCGCTCGTACACGTATATATTCAAATACATAATATCGAATCGAATATAACAAGACCGATTTTCCGATGTGCGTACATAATACATACAATCAGTAGAATGAGTACAGTAGAATCACAAAAAAATTGATTTTAAATTTATTCAATTAAATTATGTATTGATACGATTTTGAAATATACTCCGCATGTATATTATATACGAGAGCAACATATATATGTATATACAAGCTGGGTCCCTTGGGAATGGAGATTTTACTTTTCGTTTTTCTTTTTCTTTTGGGAAGATATAAATCAAATTTAAAATATGCCAATTATATACATACATATACATATATAAACATGTATACAAAATGAAAATATCTTACCTTATATCCTTTTAAATTATCAACAATACATGCTAGTAATGCATCACGTCCTATTGTTACCGTTATATTTGGTATTGGTTCGGCAAATCTTGGTAGGGTTGTTTCTGTAAATAAAAATTAGAAAAACATTGGATGTAAAAGTGGCTAATTAGGAAGGCTAGTCTGCGGCATACTGGTTTCATGTTAGGTAGCCATTAAAAACAAAATAATTACACGAAAACAGGATTCATGTGAGAAGAAACACCTTAACACTGATTTTAAACGTTAATTTGGTTGCAAAAAAAATTATGAACCAGATTGTTTTTAAATATAATTACACAACTTTGCGTTGTTAAATAACTCACAGATATAGAGCAGACATAAGCGACAAAAATAAAAATAGATTTATGGATACTTCCTTCAAAGATTTTAACTTGAAAGTTTCTAGTGATTCAAACATGGATGGAAGATCTAACAACTGAAGTCCATAGAAGATCAGAGAACCTGATGTAATAGTGGGCAGAAATAAAGCACAAGCAGTGCTTCACAGGTAGCATTAAGAAAATACCAACAGGAAGCTATACAGTAACATGTGACAGGAGACGATAGCTAGAGTGTGCAAAACGCATGCAAAAGGATGGCACTCATGGCTAGAGAATTTTTTGGAATACCACTTACCAAGAAACAGATCTACATAATTGGCCAGGCTATCATTGAGAAAATAAAAAAGCAGAGGGTTAAGATGACTACGCATAGGGTAATGGGAGGTCAGTAAGGATCTCAAACTTTTGGAAGATGCTAAAGGGAAATGTGGCCTTTTTCCCAAAATTTGCGGAGCTCTAAGCGCAGCGTGCCCTTCATATAATAGAGTGATGAAGAAAGTAAAAAGGACATCACCGGCGCCTTTTGGCTTGTCGATGGCAGTAGGGTAGGCTAACGGCTCTCAGAAGCTGAATTAAAAATCCGAATCTCGAGTGGGCCTTCAACCAGTTGGAGAAGGTGCAAATAAACACCTCCTAGACCATAGGAGATGAAGAATAAATTGAGTGTGTTCAAATGAGCCTCCATCATGCGATAGCTGCATAGTGGGAGGTGCTACGAAAATTGGGCAAGATACCTTAGTGACAAACAATGCTACGAACTTAGTGAAAGGCTGGTGGATTTCCTTTGAAGTCTCTTTCTCAGATCATAGACAAATAACATTTAATGTGCATGCGGTGCCAAAAGCAATACAGATATACAGAGGGAGTAAAAGAACGAGTTTATAAGGTTATAGGATAATAATCTCGGAGTCGGTATTTATGACATTGGAGAAGCATTGGCGATGAAGGAGGTTCCTATGTGTGCTTTTATAGACATATAGAATGTATGACAAGCTCTCTTCAACGTAAAGGGGCGGATAACAGAATCATGGATAAATTAAATGAGAAATATCTACCAGCTTAGGAAACGAAACCTATAAAATAGGTGCTACCAAAGTTTGCCAACAAGGAAGAGTACTATCACCTCTGTTACGGTCACTAGTAGTGGATGAACTACTAACAGATGTAGGTCAGTTTTATTACAAAATGATAGGATATGCCAACGACATATCCATAATGGTTAGGGATAAGTACGGTTTCACTGTGCAAGAATTGATGCAAAATGCCCTGAAATTGGTGAAGGAATGAGGGTACTTAGAATTAGCTCAAACAAAATAACAATCATTCCTTTCACCAGGAGGAGAAAACTCATCATTCCACAGTTGGTGAAAGATTGAATAGAACTAGCGTTATGTTGGATAAAAATCTAACCTAGGAAATCCTATGAAATAATAAAAGCGAAGTAACAAAAATGGTATGGGCTAGTAGGTAAATGGTTCGTCTTGGCCAAAAGACAAACAGCGGGTTTGTCCAGGAATAACCTATGCTGCGATGAGGGTATATGATGGAAGAAAACTGTAAAAACAGCAATGGCAAAACTGTCTATAGCCTCAAGAGTTTAGCTTGACATGGAATCACAAGCGCTATGAGAACTATCCCGATGGTCGCTAAGGAGGCTCTGCTGAGCCAGAGCTCGTTACATATAACCATATAGGACGAAGCTCTGAATCAAGCCGCTTGCTATCACGCAACGAATTTAACCATCCTTTTTTGCCTGTTTTGGAAAATGTAGTATTAAATATCTGGGAAATTTACGGCCCAAAACACGAAATAGATGGTACATACCGAGCTCTGTACAATGTCGAGATCAGAGATCTGATGATGATCCCCGATATTATACATGAAATAAGATCGCAGGCTCTCTGGCTCGGTCAAGTTCTCCGTGCTGATCCGGAACGAATTGTGCAACGATCTCTGAAAGGAGAGCCACTATATGGTAGGCACAGAGGTCGTTGCAGACGACGATGGCTCCACGGTGTAGAGAACGACATGCTAAGGATCGAAACCGTTGGAGCCAAATAGTTGACTCAGTAAGGGGCCAATAATGGCTTTTTGAATACTGATTATTATTAGTATTAAATATCCAAATACATATATACAGTTTACTAGTGCATCTGGCTCGTTCAAAATGATAAAACATTTAAACCAAAATAAATTAGTAGGTCAGGATAATTTTACGAAATTTTGTTTTTTTCATTAGCAATAAGTCAGTCACGAACAATTGTCGAATAAAGACGTGTTTGTTTTTTGTAAATTTTTACATTTAATTTAATGTCATATTCTTTGGTCTTTATGAAAAAAGGGCAACTTTATTTTCATGAAAAAAACATGAAAAAAATGCTCTTTTTTCGTAGATGTATTGAAAAAAAATATAACAAAAATGTAACAAACAAGCCCCGTCAAAACGTAATTCACATATGAAATTGGAAAAGGCGCCTTGGTTTTGTTGATATTTACGTTTAATATTTCTATGTATGCGTGAACTTTTATTGAAATCTATGAAAAAATCGCGATTTTTGAAAAGTGAACTGGGGCAAGAAAAAAATGCTCTCTGGTTTCTCCAAAGAACATGTAATGTCAAAGTAGCACGTGTTTTCAGTTGTCAGAGCACTTTTTTAGCTGTCAGAGCACTTTTTTTTGCCCTCAAGGTTATTTTTTTTTTACGAAAGAATATGGCATAAGATTTTGCGTATGAAAATACTACTAAAAGTTATTAAAAATAAATTGACAGTTTTGTTTTAGTGTGAAAATTAGAATGTGATTTTATATAGTTTAGTAGAAAAATGTGTGATTAGATGACTAGATTAAAGTAGAGTGGATACGATAAAAATAATATAAGAGACATAAAAAGTATAAATCTGGGGAATATCTAAGATAGATATAGGAGCGTAAGTAGTAGCGTTTTTGGTTGTGAAGATAGGATAATTCAGTAAATTTTTGTGTATTAAATTATAAAAAGTGTAGTTAAACAGCAAATAAAAAAAAGTTTGTACACTCTTGCGGAAAATTGAATTCTAATTGGGGATATACAGTCGATCAGACAAGACACACATAGTCTCAATTGCGACACGAATATTACGCTCCAGATGATTCGCTGAACAAAGTAAATTAAAATTAAATTTTTGTCTTTTTTAAAATAATGTGATAATATGTTTATTTTAGAATAATCGTTGTTATAAAGATATGAATTCTTATTGGAATCAGAAGGTAAAAATATAATAAATTGCCCGACGAAAAAGTTTATGATAGAAGGAATATCCTAAACTGAAGTACTCTACAGTAATACTCTACAGTAATAAATTAGAAAGAAAATGTTGGTGTTCCATTTTATAAAAAATCTGAAGTGTTAAAACTGCATGAAAAGCCGATAAAAGGCCAATATTACGGCCATCCGTCATCAATTGTAAATTCCAAAATAAAATGGAAGCCTAGTAACCTAATCAGAATAAAACTTAAAAATACCGCCCCTAAATCAGAAGAGAAAAACTCGAAACGACATACTGTCTTTCATGACGAGAAAAAAACCTTGGGCTAAGTTTATTACTATTTTCATGATCTAGGAGTTAACAGTGATTTAGAAAGGAAGACATTTTTATGACAAAATTTTGTATGACCCACCAACATTTTTTGTTGAACTAGGAGTTAGCTTAATTTACTATCGTTGTAGCGTGACGTGGACTCAATTTTGATAAATTGTCCTATTTTTTGTAGAATTTGAATTATGTTGAACATAAAGATTTTAGCTAGTCCAGACTAGCCCAAACTATTCTGTTAAGTTCATCAGAATTGAATCCCATTGACCAATAGCAAATGTATTCGAGAACTTATTAATTCTAGTAAAAACTTCACACCCATTGTTTTAAACTTTCAGAAATTTAAGTAATATTGCCAAAGTTTGGGAAACTTAAATTCTAATTACCTATAGCCAAATTGATTAATATCAAATTTTAAAAATTCAAAATATCAGAATTTCTGAACACCGCACGGAAAAACTAAGGGATCGTGAATCTATTAAGTAGAGTTTGACAAGCACACTCTACACTTATTCACTCTACGAAACTATTTGTTTAGTTGTGAAATGCATTAAAATTACTATTTACTATAATCCAACCGATAGATATGCTGAATTTTCAATATTACATTGCCATATTGATTTCTAAATTTTAAGCGGTTAATTATTAATGATTAAAATTTAAATTAAATCTAACACAGTTACACACATGCACACATAAGTATATACGTATATTTTTATAAACAACTAAATTATTATACATAAACGATTAAAATTAACTCAATTACCAAAGTCATAAAAATTATGTAAATCATTCCACAAACAAAATTACCATTTTAACACAAATCTACCCACATTTGGGTACACACAACATTACCTGAGGCTAAAATCGATTATCTACATACATACATTCATATACGAGTAAATACATGCATATGTGTATAGTGTATGTATAACAAAACTCTGTACCAATTAAAAATAAATTTCCTAATAAACGAAAAATGAATTCAAAATTTGTTGTAGTTTTAAGGTTAATGATGATGATGATGATGATGATGCAGTGAGAAACAGCCATACTAGACGAATGAATATGAACATTTCATTATGCAATTTTCCCATTTTTATTTTTTTTTATTTTTTTGTAATTTTCGTTTATTCTCTCGTTCATGATTTTTCGTTTGGTTTTGAAAATGAATAATGCAGATAACTCAAAACTGTACTACTGAAAAAAATACAAGTAGAAATGTAAATCGTGACCTAAAATCTCATCTTTCATCTTTATCTACATATACACTTGTGTATTGTATACACATAATGATGGTTCCAATAAATTTGAATATAAATTTTTAAATAAAACCTATAGATAATATAAATTTGGAATTCGAATTAAAATGCAAAAGCTGCACACCTTGTGTATATATGCATCAATCTTATATTCCATTCATCTTATATATGGTTAAAACTCAGATTCAGTCGCACATGCAAAACCGATAAATTTTATTCTCACCTTCGTTTAATGGTCCATCACCAGATCGTGATTGTGGTTGAAATTGTGTTTGATACGTTGATGTTTTTTGTTGTTGTTCTTGCTGTAATTGCGGTGGTGGTTTCGTTTGTAATTTACCTGCAAATAAATATTAAAAAAGAAAAACAATGGTAAGCGGTAAATCAAACATAATTAAACACCTCATCCTGGAATCGTTTTGCAAAAAAACATGTATTATTTTTTTATTTGTATGTATAATATGTGTATGTTAGAATGAAAATTGTAAGATAATTTTCCAACCTTATACCGTTATAAAAATTGAATAAAAATAGCATTTTTGATTACCTCATTAAATTCGTGATTTACAAATAAAATACACGAGCGAAGAATGAAAGAAAAGCAATATTTTTTTTCCGCATTTTCACAAAAGATCCATATCTCATCATAAAAAAAAGCACAAGAACGCGATAGAATGAGTGAAAGAGCGAGACGAGGAACGGAAATGAATAATAAAAAGGAAAAATTCTAAATCTAACAAAAAATTCGAATATTTTTATTTTTATTTTTGCTTCGAAGATATATATTACAAAAACAACATAAAATAATATCTTAGATCCATTTTAAAATAAATTGTTATAAATATTTCATGAAATTTACAACAACAATAAAATCAAAAATATGTTACATTTGTAAAGAAGAATAATTACATCAATAACAGGAAGGAAAATCGTATACATACATTATGTACATACACACATATACATAACATATAAGAGGTACAGGAACGATACCAAAAATTTCTTACATTTCAGCACTCATAAAATTGGGATCAAAGATGTTTTGTTTATGCGACAGATTACATACACTTAGCATATTTGAATCGGATATATGTATTTGTCATGTTCATGTATATGTTATCTGTTCATTTTGATTGTTTCTCCTTCAATTAGCTTTGCTTTAATTTATGATTACGTATTATACATACATAGGTATGTACATAATTTAAGATTCGTGCGAGAATAATTTGTAACGAAAATTCTATGTATGTATGTCAATCATCATATTGTGTGTGTTTATATACATAATGTATATACCAAAGATATACTCAGATTTTTATTAGACGTACTTTGTCGAAACAATTGAATGTAATTTGATAAGAATTATACTCAGTCTTCAAAGTCAAATGGAATTGAAATAATACAAGATACGACCGTATAGAAATTTGAAACACGAGAATTCTGAATAATTCTAATAATTTTCTGAAATTATATAAAAAAAACTTATTCGGAACTTCTTCATTGGTTCATTGAAGCACTCACTTATATAAGGGTTCTAAAATGAAGCAATAAGTTTTAGATAGTCACAGTAGCCCTAGGTTAAGTTAGGTTAGGTTAGGTGACCGCTTTTTACAGCACCGGTGACGGTCCGTTGTGATACCTCACATTCACACACTGAAAACTCAACCCATTCATCCTCATTCACACAAGTACAGTACCTGCACAATGCATAGCTCCATGTCACCCTGTACAGGGATGACATGGAAGGTGGGTCGGCTCATCAGTTCTACATTCCAACGGTCATAGAGTTTTTAATCACCTCCCGTAATTGGGCGATGAAAAAACTCCCTTTTTTTGTATCCCGCCTTTGTTGGGATTCGAACCCGGTACATCCCGATCCAAACGTCGCAGCTTTAACCACTGCGCACAGGTAGCCTTAGATCACATACATTTTAAATAGAAAGTTCACGGTTAGACAATATAAAATCCAATAAATCTGGCAAATTGAATAATTTTCACAAAAATTGATTAAAGCCATCGACTTTGCCTATTCAGGAAACTCACAAAAATTACAAATTTTGCTATCTTCCTGGCCTATCTTAGATGTTTTTGTAATTTTGACTGGTAGCTATTGCGGTATTGGTTTATTGCATCTGTTTTGGAATGTAGATCGCGAATCGCGATGTATGGTCGTATTGCGAACATACCAAGCTGCATTTACGATTCATCGAAATATTCTTGACTGCATTCGTTGAAGTTTTATCATGATGAAAGCGCAAGCAGGGCCCCAAAATTGAACAGGTCCAGATTGGTTTATGTACCATTTTATATAACAAAACTTTATTGTCTAGACTTAAGTTTGAATCATTAATATAAGAAAACAATGTTATTCTATGTTCTTTATGTTGCGTTAGTCCGTTGACGTTTAATAGAATTGTTGAATGAGCTTATCGTTTTATAAATTCGATGGTCGTTTGGCAAAGATTGGATTTTTGTATAATTGGTGATTTTAATTGAGTGAAATATGTAATCTATTTTGTACATCAACAGAAATTTGTTTCATTGGGATTTATTTTGCAATATAGAAACAAGATAATCATTTTAATAGTTCAGAGTATCATTTCTCCAATATTTCTGACATATTTTTTATCGTGAAAGCGAAAAAATACCCTAAACAAATTTCGGGCATAACTGCACTTGAATGCGAATTTAGGTCGTTCCATTGATACTTGGGGCTTATTTCACGACACATTACTATTTGTAAATATAGGCTTTTTAACGGCAATTTAATGATTGACGATATGTAAGACTTTCTACCGATGCCTTTCTTCCGATTTTCAGGTTTACATGGTACAATTTTTTTTTGTATAGTTATAGAGAGTACTTTTCGAATGCCAAAAATATTGGTATATAAACCACTAGAAACAACTTAAAAATCAATGAAGTATTTTCCAATTAGAAGAGTCGCGGTGCAAATCTTGCTCAATTTTTTCAGAAGCCATTAATATTGGAATTAGCATTAATATTTTATTCTTTTGGTGTCTGCAATCTTTGGAAGTCGCGAACATTTATTTTTAAATTAGTTTCCTGTCGCTTAAAAAAGGTGTTTTTTAAGCCTGATACTTGAAATTGTAAAAATTAAAACAAAAAAATAAATGTTTATGAAAAATATACTCTAGCAGATCTCAGCATACTCTGGCAAATCAACATGAATAGTCACGCTTAAATACGCTTGAACAACGCTACGAAATTATTAAAATTTACTTTGAAAATCTGTCGTCGATTCGCGCAACTTAAAGATGATTTCGTGATTTTTATGGCGCACATAATCGTCCATCTGAGCAAGCCATCCGTTGAACTGTGGATAGATTTCGTACCATAGACTCTCTAGAGGATTCAATAACATCAACACGTCGAAGGAATTGCGTACTGAAAAGTACATTATCAACGTCGTCCTTTCGCCGTTTGGGCTCTAGAGCTGTTGGCAAATGTTTTTCGTCAAATTGAGTTCTGCGATGAGGCTCATGTTTGGCTTAACTGGTTTGTTAATAAACAAAATTGCCGCATATGGAGTGAGACCAATCAATTCATCAACAATTGACCCCTTGAAGCCCAGCATTGTTCGTGACATTCGGCCAGCAGTGCTCGAAAAAGTGGCCCAAAATTGGACGTCCCGAATGCGTATCGTCAGGAACAGCCGCAGTACCCATATGAAAAAAATGTTTGATTACAATTTAATTTTTTGTGTTATTTTTTACAATTTCAAGTTCTATATCAGGCTTAAAAAAACACCCTTTAGTAAGGCTATTGTAGAAATACTAGCTGCCTTACCTGGTATACTATTATCCCATGATAGCGGCCTAATTTCCTACCGATTTCTCAAAATGAAAGCTCCTCTTTGACAAAAGCTTCAATCTAGACTCTTTCCTCATCATTTATTTTTAAATGTTTTTTTTAATATTACCTGACTATACGACAGACTAATTAAAACTAGAATCTTGAAATTTGTATTAATTTATTAGACTTAAATGAGAACAACAAACCAAATCTACTATGGTAATACGAGTAATACGAGTACATATATTTACTTATATGAAACATAGTAAAATTTGATAGTTCTTAATTAATTTGACAGTACTGATTGAATTGAACATTTTTATTTATAATTAACGGTATACTTCGTAATCAGCCACCGTATTGTATTGATTTTTCAAAAAAAATTAATTTAGATATTTAGAAAAATCTAAATATCAATATAGGTATGAAATAGGTGGTATATAGGTATGATACAGACTGTATAACGACCGTGAGACATCTATCGACTGTTGTTACACTCTCGGGCACCAACGAGCTAATCGCACTAATTAGTAAAACAAAATTAAAAACAAAGGATAAAAATAACATAGAAATGGTAAAAAGAAGAAATTTATTATCAAAACTATCAAAACGAGGCCCTACTATTGAATTTGATCGAATTCGTTCATTATCGCTTGTAGTTGAAGTTTGAAACTTTTTCGTTTTAGCATAGACAAAACAATATAAAGATTTCTTATATTTCTATTTGAGCGTAACAGACACTGCGTATGAGCGAGAACAGATATTTTCAATGTCATCGTTGTGTTGTGTATTCCATAGTGTATACAGTGTATGAATGCACCATATTCTATCACCAACACAACTCCTCTGTTATTGTACAAATGAGAAATTTAGTATTACTGTCTATCGTTTTAGTACTATTTATTTCAACGAGTACCATTTTAGTACTAAAGAGTTCGCGAGGTCGGTTATATACCCTAGCCATTTACTACATTCGAGCTCTTAACCAATAAAATCACCAAAAAAGTTCACCCATAATCAAAAAAATTCAGTCATTTCCCCACTTTCAAGATAAAATATTTTTATCTTACGATCGGATGTAAATAGCTAAGGTAATACGTAAATGTAAATTCCAACCTCGCAAACTCACCTTTAGTCTATAAAATTTTTATCATACCATTTTACAATTATTATCATACTGACGTTGACCACCATTTATCCATCGTTGGGGCAGGTCAATAGTTTATTATCATTTTATTAGTCTTATCCTTTTTTTAGTAGAATAATAAAACTATATCTTTACATTTCTTTTAAAATTCACAGGTTTAGATTAAAATTACTAAAGTTTAGCTCTCTGTGAGTGATTCGTGAAGAAATGAGATGCATTATAGTAGTGTGCTACCAGACCAGTTGGTGAATAACTCAACAATAAAACCTATACTTAAGTGGACGGGAGTAAAGGCCATTAAAATCTGCATAAGTTAGACTGGCTCCAGGACACGACCGGTAAAATAATCAGAAAATTACCAGCTAAATGCATAAAACGAATAACATATACATATTTTCTATTTCGATGATGCGAACTGGTTAAACTTCTAAACAATGGAAGATACCTCAAATCATGATTCATAAACCTGGAAAAAATTTAAAAAAAATTTCATCAGATCGTCTAATGTTAAAAAATGTTATTAAAGAAACTGAACGGCATCTTATTTCAGATCATCAATTTGGATTATAGAGCAAGAGCACAGACTTGCAAATGAAATATTGTACTGCTGTTTTCTGCTGTGAACCAGAATAAATCAGCGCACGTTACATTCACGCTGAATAAATGCATCTATATAACGGTGATATTAAACAAACTTACTTTCATGCAACAATGTTACTCTCATGCAAATCCAAATTTTCATTGGAAAATAAGGTACTACTATACAAAGCGATATTAATGCCCATATGGACACAATGTGTCCAACTATGGTGTTCCACCAGCGCTTTAAATATAGAGCTTCTACTACGAACTCAAGGAAAAATTCTTTGCTAACATACATGCTGGCCTGGGTATAAAAACCGTTAAAGAAATGACCAGAGAAAATCATAGTGATATGGCAAGTAATTTTGAAACTGACACACAAATCGATGGAATGCGATCGCATTCTGGAAGAGTGATATACAAGGTTTAATGGTTTGAGAGTAATTGGTCTTGCGCTGAATGAAATGAATAAGATTTAAAAGAGGAGCAAAAATAACAATCCAAGAAAAACGATATAGCGATAGTCAAGGAATCAAATAATTATTATAAAATAATTGTTTGTATTTTTATGAATTAAATATATTATCTGCCAACCCTTGTTTCGAGCATATTCGATCCAAATTGACAGTTAAGATGATAACTATACTATAGCTGATTTATGGACCATTATTATTTTACATATGTGCAAATATTATTTATGTACTTTATAATTCGTTTATGCGATAATAAAAAAACAATTGTTTGATGAATTGTTTTCGACCGTATTTACTCTTTGTCAACCTTTCATTGTAACTACATATATAAACCATAAAATCTGAATGTTATTTCAAGACGTTTCGCTAAATTATTTTTTATTTACAAACGTATGATCTCACCCACCGTGTTAATTTTGTCATTTTTGTGTCTACGATGTTTATAAATCTCCATCTCTTCTAATTACACGCTTCTTTATTTTGGTTATAATTTGGAGGTGTTTGTCGAGTATGCAATTTTAAGGTTGTATATTATATTCGACACCACCCGCTTTCCTCAAAATTCACAGAAACACTTACGTGCATTGATAATGGTTTTATTGATCGCGTCATAATTTTATTTACCGCGTTATAGGTATGTATATGGCTAATATTTAAATAAAATAAAATAATTTAATTGATTTTTATTTCTTTAAAATCGTAAAAAATCACTACTAAATTTAATGTTTATGTATGTAATACCTATAAACGTATGTTTGTATATATTGTAATACTGTAAATTGAGCTCTTATCAAATGCGGAAATAAGTTAGAAATCAACACAAAAACCTATATACATTTTTTATGTTCAACCTTCTCTCTAAACCTTAATGTGAGCAACTTTTTTTTTGTTTTCTTAGAACACAGCAAAAACGTATCAAAAATCAATTATGTTACAAGTTATACATAGAACGTGATACATATTTTATGATTGTTAACTTTAGTCTTCTAGAAACATTAAAGATTCTAAATATTATATTAATACATTTATAACATACGTACATATTTATATATAGGAAAGAAACTGAAAATGTCAACTGATTTTATAGTCAATCCTTATGTCAAATTATTGGTATACTCGACATATTTAAATCATAGACTAAATTATAAATTATGGCAGTCAACTGATCAAACACCTAAATAAGTTGAAGATCAAAATGCTATTTTGGGAAGAGTTGAGAAAATCAAGGTTTTTGGTATCTTGGAGATTGTCTTTGGAAGCCGACCATACCTACAGATTTTTGAAACAACATGGTTTTCAAGGCTTGTTAAAGTTTATTACCTGGCTCACAAAGGTAAAAAAGAAAAGCCTTATATTCTAGTCCGCCTGCTTGTGACCTTTTATTAACTTACCGAGCCTTGGAGTTAGTATATATTGTAAAATGCAAGATGATCATTGTGCTACCAAACTAATCAATCAGAGGCAGTCGCATTTAGGATCAACAAAATGTTTCAACAATTAAGAACATTTTAAATAATACTACTCAGCAGTCAGCAGCATATTAGATACAAATAATTGTATAATAATTATATAAAAATAATTGAGACCAAACAATTTTATTTTGTAGCTGCAGACACAAACAATATGATCCTATTGAATATTACGTCAATTACTAAATTTCAACCGAAATTGTTTGAGGTGGATAGTAAAAAATATTTTCAAATCAACAAATATTATCAGTGCCAGCCTTGTGCTGTCTGTTATCAATTTGACAAATTTGTTATGTGAGTGGTGAACAGCTTGGCGGAATGGATTTATAAATAATAAAAATTGGCAGGATATTTGTAACGGAATGGGAGATGTGCTCCTATAGGTACGCATGATAGACTAGAATATAGTGGATTATTTATCGACGAGTAATAACAAAATTAACGTCTTTTTAATTCGGTGCAGTTCCAACATATTATACAAAGAATGTCGTAATCGATCAGACAATTGTTTTGATTGAATTCGAATTAATTAATCTTATTTAACAGTCGCCTTGTTGTTTACTTATTTATATTTTACAAGCTATAAAAGCGGATTGCAGTATTTGGATTACATTATTAACGTAAACCAAGTCAAACCACAATAATGTTAAAATTTTGTTTAATTTTTGTGATTTTATTCAAATTTGGATTATTTGCCAAATTTCGTAAGTTTTTTAATTTAAATAATTTTATTTGTGTTGTTATACCGTATCGTATCATTTTTAGCATTTGATCTGCCAAATTGTAATTACGGAGACGTGGAATGTATTAAAGATGCGTTAAACGAAATTCTGCCACGAATCAAAAATGGATTACCTGCCTTGAATATAATACCATTAAACCCAATTCAATTTGATCGCATAGATTTCAATCAAGAAACTGAAGGGGTTACCCTCAACGGAACTAGTTGGGATTTAAAAATATATGGAATTCCCGATTTTCGTGTTACCAAAGTGATTGGTTTTGATGAAAATCCAGCCGAATCGGAATTTGAAGTGCACGGCGAATTGGAACGAATTCAAATGGTTTGTGATTATAACGCGAATGGACGTGTACTTATTTTACCAGTTGATATCACGGGCATTTTTAATATTACGGGCCTAGAAACAACAGTAAAAACTAAATTCTATTCCACTACCGTGCAGCGCGACAATCAAACGTACCTTCAATTGAAAAATTTTACCGTTCAGCCTACAACGGAGAAGGTACACATACAGTTGTTGTACAATAACGATGAGATATTTGGGTTTACGCTACAACCGTTCTTGAATGATGATTGGGGAGTTATTTACAATTTGCTTATGGGTGAATTCCAACGAATCCGTAGTTTGATATTTGACCAAATAAATATTGTTCTATCGCAAGTGAAGTACAGTGATTTCTTTAACAAAGCCTAGTTGACCAGTTTATATATTATGCTGTATCACATACACACCTCTACAATCTATTATTTTGTATCTTGAAAGCAATTTTAAACTTAAAGATTTAACAAAATTTTGTAACTGAATGTATAGAAAATATTCCCGAAAATATATTTGATATGCATAAATTAAAATCGGAATTTATCATTTTCATCAATCTTTTTCTCAATTTTCTCATGTTGTCTGCTTTCATTCATTCGTTTTTTTGAATGTATAGGTAAAAGATATAAATGAAACATATGAATATGTTGTCATCCTTTCGTTCGATTTAAAATCGATCACTTCCAATCAAATCAACTAAAATGACCAAAAAAAACACTCCTTTTGCTCTTCCCGAGTTATTATATTTTCAACTTGATAGTATGTATTAATTTTGGATCCTAGGATTTAAATCCATACTCGTGTACCCGACTTAATAGGGTGTCTAAATAGTCTTGAAAAAAGAAAACATAAACATCAATCGAAAGGAAAACAATTGTAATGTTACAACTTACAACATACGTAGTAAAACTTTACCAAAATTAAATAGAATCGTACCAAAAGAACTGTTATATTCATAGTGTTCCATTTATAATCTAAAATCCAAAGTTTACGTTGGGATTGAACTGAAATTATTTTGTGATCTGTTCAAAACAAAATCATGCAGCATTTATTGGAACATCCTTTATGTATTTAATTATTTTATGCATAAAAATATAATTCAAAAGGAAACACAACCAAATTGTTTACTGTTGTCTCTGTTCGTCTTTTCACATCTTTTGTAAGGAAAAGAAGTTGTTTTCGTCTATTTCAGTTCCTCTAGATAAAGTTTAATTTTTCACCTTAGGGCTCTGTATATATAGGTTGCTCTGTGCTATACCTTACGGAATCTTGGATATGTTTATGAACTCCAGCTTAGCTTTTGCGCTGCAAAAACTCTCAAATAATTTTATAACAATATGCGTGATTGATTATCAAAATTCTAATAATCAAATTATAAGAATAAATATTGAATGAAAATAGTTATTATTGCAAATTTAAATATTGTGTTAGCCACCTTCACACATTTGGAGTTTAATGAGCAACAAGTATGTGTATACATACAAATAAAAGCTCACAATTTGCGGGAATAGCGTAAAATTCGCATCTTGTACAAAAATTATAATTTACCACAAGCTTGGAATGCATTTAGTATAGATCGTGAAATGCGAATTGAACAGTGCTAAATTACGAACCAATCAGAAGCAGTCTCATGAATATGTTGTCATTATGGATCAACAATGTTTAAACTATTAGGAACATTTTGTGTAATACAATCTATCGTAAATTGTATACTCGTAGATGTTGAGTTGTTATTTAAAAATAATTGTAACCAAACATTTTCATTTTCTAGCTGCAGACAAAAAATTGGTTGGTTTTGTTAAATATAGAAATTCTAAGTTCATGGTGATATCTCGCGCTCTGGTATTTTGACCGATTACGATATAAACGGTCTAATATTACTCGAACAACTAGCCATAATGGGCAATGGAAAATTAAATGTGCCTTTTGAATATTATGTGAATTATTAGATTCCAACCGAAAATGCTTGAGGTGGATGGTAAAAATTATTTACAAATCAACAAAATAAATTATCAGTGTCAGTCGAGTAATGCGCTGCCTGTCATCAATTTGACAAATTTGTTTAGGGTGATGAACTGCTTGAAGGAAATGAATTTATAAATAATGAAAATTGGCGGGATGTTTGTAACGGAATTAGAGATGTGCTCCAAAGTGCACATGGTAAACCAGAATATCGTGGATTATTTATTTACGAAGCTTAAAACAACAAATAACGTTTTCCTTGAATTTGATGCAATTCCTCTGATTACATAAAAAATGTCGTAATCGAACAGACAATGGTTTTGATTGCATTCGAATTCATTAATCTTATTTAAAGTCGCTTTGTTGTTGTTTATTAATTTCTATTTTACAAGTTATATAAGTGGATTGCAGCATTTGGATTACATTATTAACGTAAACCAAGTCAAACCACAATAATGTTAAAATTTTGTTTAACTTTTGTGATTTTATTCAAATTCGGATTATTTGCAAAATTTCGTAAGTGTTTTCATTTAAATAATTATATTTGTGTTGTTATACCGTGTCGTATTCTTTTTAGCATCTGATCTGCCAAATTGTAATTACGGGGACGTAGAATGTATTAAAGATGCGTTAAATGAAATTCTGCCACGAGTTAAAAATGGATTACCTGCCTTGAATATAATACCATTAAACCCGATTCAACTTGAACGAATAGATTTGAGTCAAGAAACTGGAGCGGTTACCCTCAACGGAACTAGTTTAAATTTAAAAATATATGGAATTCCCGATTTTCGTGTTACCAAAGTGGTTGGATTTGATGAAAATCCGGCCGAATCGGAATTTGAAGTGCACGGCGAATTGGAACGAATCATGGTGGTTTTAGATTATAATGTGACCGGACGTTTACTTATTTTACCAGTTAATAGTATGGGCACTTTTAATATTACGGGTTTAGAAACAACAGTAAAAATTAAATTCTATCCAACTACTGTGAAGCGTAACAATAAAGTGTATCTCCAATTGAAAAAGTTTAGTTTTTTCCCTAAAACGAATAAGGTACACATACAGTTAACGAACAATAACAAAGATATGTTTGGGCATACGCTACAAACGTTCATGAATGAGAATTGGGGCGATATTCATAATTCGCTTGAGGGTGAATTTCAACGAATCGGTGGTGATGTGATGGTCGGCCTAATAAATAATGTTCTAATGAAAGTGAAGTACAGTGATTTTTTTAAAAAAGCTTAACTGACTAGTTTATATATTGTGCTGTACCATATACACACGTGCCATAATATATTATTTTGTGTCTCCAAAACAATTTTATATAAGTTTTACTTCAATATTTAATAAAATTTTGTAACTAAATATATAGAAAATATAATTGAAATGAATAAATTAAAATCAGATTTTATCATTTTCAACAACTCAATCTTAATTTTCTCATGGTTTCATTCATTCCAATTACCTTCGATTTATACAATATTGTATATTATCAGAGCCACCTATATATACAGAGCCGTAAGGATCAGCCATGTTTTTTGTCGAGCTTTTTCTAGAGGAACTACTTTTTGCATTATCCCATAAGAATCAATGTAAAAATGACCATTTTCGAATTACTTTTCATCAATGAAAAGATAAATCGTTCATTTCGATAAACACTTTGTGGAATTGATTCTATATTGAAGCAGCACATATCTGAAAGTCAGAACCTTAAACCTTTTATTAATTTAATAAACATTAAATCAAAATTAAATATGAATTTATCATATTTATGTAAACATGAATTTATTTGAATGTGTAGGTAAAATGAATAAATAAAACATATATTGTCATCCTTTCGATCGATGATTTTGTCTCTTTTTTAAGAATTAAATCTCACATTTTTTTTTTAATTTCGCTTTTGCGATCGCAGCATGCTCGTATAAAGCATTATTCTATTTCCTTTTATACATTTGAAAATGTATCACCACATATTTCTATTTCATTACCTTGTAGCGAAATCGGAAAAGGGATAGAGTGCAAAATTATTCCAATAGGCTGAGATCGCAATAGAAAAAAATCAAAATTGAATTCACGAAATAGCGTAAAATTTAAAAAGAGAACATAAACATCGATCGATAGAAAAAAAATTGTGATATTGACAACTTACAACATGTCATAGGGGGTTCCAATAACAGCTGCACAATTTATTTAGAACCATAATTATGCACAAATGCGTAACAAAACTTTACCAAAATAAAATAGAACCGTGCCAGAAGAACTGTGATAGTCATGGTGTTCCATTTGTAATCTAAAATCCAAAATTTACGTTGAAATTGAAGTGAAATTAGTTTGAGATTTATTCAAACAAAATCATGCAGCTTTTATTGAAATACCCTTTAAATATTTTATTTTATTCACAAAAATATAATTCAAAAGGAAACATAACCACACTTTTACTATTTTCTCTTTTCCTCTTGCAGTTTAATTTTATTGCGTTGGTATTTGTGTGTATTTATATCAATTCAATGGAGAAATGCTTTTTTTTCTATAAATTTTATTAATAAATATATCAAAAATTAAACAACTTCATTGATCAAGCTTTGAATCAATTATAAAATGATAATTGTAGATTCTATTTCAATGTTAAAATACTTAATCCATCGACATTTTCATTGAAAAATATCGCACCGAAAAAAATTGAATTTTTCATATGTTTTGAAAAAATGTTTTTTTCGTCAATTTTAGTTCCTCTAGAAAAAGCTCAATTTTTAACCTTAGGGCTCTGTATATATAGGTGGCTCTGATATTATTCTATTACCTTACAAAGCTAAAAAATAAAAGCTATATATTCTAGTTATCTTCATCTGCGATGTTTCATAAATTTACAAAATGCAAACCAAAAAAGCGAAAATAATCAATTTTTTAGAATAAATATTGAATTCACACTAGCTATTATCGAATTTAAATATTGTCTTAGCCACTTCATAAAAATTTTGATTTCAATAGGCAACAAGAATGTATGAACATGCATACAAATAAAACCTCACTGGCAACTTACATAAATAGCATAGAATTCGAACCTTGAACAAAAATAATAATTTACCACAAGCATGGATTGTATTTAGTATAAATCGTAAAATGCAAGATGAACAGTGCTGCTATACGAATGAATCAGAAGCAGTCGCATTTAGGATTAACAAAATGTTTAAAACAATATTAGGAACATTTTGTAACGGGTGATCCAATAAGAGCTTCCGGAAGTTTTTTTTTAAATAAAACGCATTAAAATCAATTTAATAATCAAAAATTGTAGTTGTGACGTAAGTTCGGTTTCCGACATTTAATGTTTGAAAATAATTTCTATTAAATGTTGTCCGCGGCTGGCTCTTAGATGATCCATTCTATGGGTCTAATTTTCGAGCGTTAGGTGATCCATTCTATGAGTCTAATTTACGTTTGGATATTCCGTTATTTATGCGTGTTATGTTCGCTTCTAATGCTGGAATCGATTGTGGTTTATCGATATAAACAAGTGATTTCAGATACCCCCATAAAAAGTAATCTAACGGCGTCAGATCACAAGATCTTGAAGGCCAATTCACGGGTCTCTTTCTTGAAATGATGGTCTCATCAAATTTTTTTTTTCATTAAATTGATGGTTTGGCCTGCTATGTGGCACTTTGCACCATCCTGTTGAAACCACAGAGCATTTCGTTGAATTTTTTGCAATATAAATTCATTGATCATTGCTCTGTAGTTTGCGCCATTGACGTTTACACGCTGTCCTTCCGCATTTTTAAAGAAATACGGTCCGATGATGCCACCTGCCCATAACCCGCACCAAACAGTGGATTTTTCAGGTTGCATTGGAAGCTCTTGAATCTCTTCTGGCCCAAATACGACAATTTTGTTTGTTGATGTATCAATTCAGCCAAAATGAGCTTCATCGCTGACAGTGTTCCCAACTATTATTTTTGGTGGGTGCTAAATTGATGTCAAGATAGTGCTAGATTGACAGTATATAGTGCTAAATAATTTCAATTCGTAAACTTAGGCCCTGGTTCATTCACAAAATGTATAAATTCTATATCCCTAATTTCACTGAAATAGTTTATGGATAAAACGTTACTATGTACTTATCTTCCCATGTTTAACGCACATTTTCCAAAAATAAGTGAAGCTACTTATTTCTAAATTGCTCGAATCCTTTCACAAAATTTTTGAATTATTTTTGATAATTTTATTAGATTCCTATTGCCATGTTTAAAAATTGTTAGAAAGTAATTAAAAATTGAATATTTTGCAATTAGAATAAGACTTCATTCGGAATGAATATAACTATTTTCACAATGCGAATGTAGAAAGAGTTTCTTCGCTTATAACTAGCCACTAGCGGCTATAATATATATATATACCTCCTTCGTACCATAAAACTATTTTTTGAGCTGATTTATAAACTTTTCGCTATCACTATTTTGAACCCCAAACAGTTGAAAAACCGTTTTAAAAATTGTTTGAAATGTCCATATAGCAGAGCTTTCACTAATTAATAAACTTTTCGTAATAAATTTTAGATTTTAAATTTTTAATCACACGCCAAGGTAAAACTTTAATGAAAGTTCTTTAATTAAAGAAGCCAATGATTACAAATATCAAAATTTTAATTTCCTATTGGAAGGACAAATAAATGCTTTCACAAAGCTCCGTTTGTCATAAAAGAAGTTTTATATCAGATCGGAAGCAAATATTTGTTTTTTAATTATAAAAACATTATAAAGAATTACAAAAATCAAGAATTTAATGTCCAATTCGAATGACAATACGTGAAGATTATTTTGTAAAAGCTCAACTTTTCATAAAATAGCTTTTAAAGGAAATGAGGAGTAAATAAAATATTTTCACTTCTGTTTTTATTAAAGAACCAGATAAGTGATTACAAATATCAAAATGGGTGTACTTCTATGGAAAAATATTGTAAAACTTTTTTTCAAAAAGCTTAAATTGTCAGACTGCAATCTATTTAACAAATTATTTTTATTTACTTTTTAATAAAAGAAGCTTTTAATTAAAAAAATTATTTTGTAATTAAAAAAGCTCATATTTTCACAATAGAACGTGCATGTTGGATCGGAATCAATTATGCTTTAATTAAAATTTCCAATAAGAGCACACTGTGAAACCTATATTCTTAAAAAGCTTAGATTTTCATAAAAAAAACTTTTATGTCGAATTGGAAGCAATTAAAATAAAATAAATACACTTATCATTTAATTTAGAGAAACTGATAATTACAAAACAGAAACATTGCAAAATATTTCTTTAAAAAGTGCTTTTTTAATAAATGAGCTTTTACGTTGGATCGTTGAATAAAAAATGCACACGTGTTATTTAATTACAAAAGGAGATGACCAACAAATATTAAATTATTAATTTCCAATTGTGAAACTTTTTAACAAAAAGCTCATCTTTTTTAAATGAAGATTTTATTGGATTGTAGTCAGTTGGAATATTAACAATTTGTGCTTTAACTAAATAATTCGATGGTCGCAAATTTAAAATATAAGTTTTCGAAGTGAAAGGGCCACTTTTTTTCAAAATGCTCTGCTTTTAATAAATATTTTTTATGTTGCAGCGGAATCAGTTAGAATAATTACGGTTGTTCTTTAATTGAGAAGCAAATCATTATGATTAATAAACATTTAATTTTCAATTTGGAGGGCAGACATGAAACTTTTTTCAAAAAGCTCATTGTTTCATATGATACCTTTTATGTTGAATCGGAAACAAATATGTATTTGTTTTCTTTAAATAAACAGATAAATGAAAAATCTAAAAAGTGATTTCCAATTCGAAAAACAAGGTTAATTTTTCAAGAAATAGCTTTTATGTCAGATCATAGTGAAATAAAATATTTACACTCGCTTTTTAATTATAGAAGCACATGATTACAAATACCTAAACTTTTAGGATAATTATAAAACCTTTCTTAAAAAGTTCATCTTATCATATGTAAAACGTTCCACGACAATTGAAAACTTAAAAAAAAAAAAGAAAAAAAGCTCAACTTTTCATGAAATGAGATTTTTGTCATCAAATAAAATATTTACAACAAATATTAAAGTCGCAGTTAGTTATAAATATCAAAAATTTAATTTTCAGTTGGTAGGACCAACAGAAAGTGGTCAAACATTTTATCAAAAAGCTATTAATAAAATAACTTTAATGTTAGATCGGAATCAATTAAAATATTTACACTTGTCGTTTAAAGGGACCAAATAATTTACAAATATCAATAATGTAATTTCCAACTGTCAAAGTTATTTTAATTTTTCATAATAGAACTTTGATGTCGGATACGGATCAGAATCTATTAAAATGCTTTATTCAACTCTATTCAAATATTTTAGTCAACATATATCGGAAAGTTATAACTGATATTGATCCGAAGTTTGAACCATTTACTCGGCGAAAAACAAGGTAGAAGAAAGCGAAAATTGAATTGGCGCTCGTTATGTTGATATTTAAGATAACCTACCACCTTCGCTCGTATCCCTATTGAAAATCCCTATTGAATGATGAATTATACATTACTTATGAACGTTAAGTTTAACTGTACTCGAACATTTGTTGAAAATGTAGAAAAATGTAATAGATTTTTGGTGGGCCTATAAATTTTATAAAAATTTTTGAAAGTGCTAGAATTAGTGCTAAAAAGATTTATATTGTGTCAAATTGCAATTGGGTGCAAAACAGATTTTTATGGGGCTAAAATAAATTGGATAGTGCTAAACCTGGCACTGAAAGAGCTAAATTAGCAACCCTGACCGCTGAACAGAATTTTTCGATAAAAAAGAACCGATCTTTTCACTGAATACTGATTTTTGAAATAAATTTCCACAATTTGTAAACGTTGTTCTCCCGTAATTCTATTCATAGTGAAATGTCAATGAATACTGAACACAAATGTCATATGAACATGACTGTTGTCACGCATGAATCCCAATGAGAATCCGAATTGGAAAAAGTACTTCCTATTGGATCACTCTTTATAATACTAATCAGCTGTGCTTAGCAGCAATATACCGTAAGTTGTAGCGTTGAGTTGTTATATAAAAATAATTGTAACCAAACATTTTCATTTTCTAGCTGCGAACTTTCCACAATCTAGATATAATGAGATAAGGTGATTGGATATAAACGGGCTATCGAACATAGAGTGCCGCTAGCATAAAATGGTTATATGTATCAAGCCGAGGTGCTTCAAAACGGAATTAGACCAATCACATATAAAATCACGTTAAAAAGTATAAAAAGTATTGATGCTTTTGGCATCAATTCGTTTCATATACAAAATTTGGCAAAGATATATATAGTTAATATTCCCATAATAATGGGTAATGGAAAAGTGATAATTAGCTTAATAAACAATATATTTGGTTGATTATTTATCGACGAATAAGCTTAAAAAAACAATTAACGTTTTTCTTAAATTTGATGCATGGCCTCCGATTATATAAAGAATGTCGTAATCGATAATATCATATGTGTTTAATCTTATTTAACAGCCGCTTTGTTGTTCTTGTCTATTTATTTATATTTAACAAGTTATAAAAGCGAAATGTCGCTTTTCGAATGCGTTATTTGCGTAAATCAATTCAAACCACAATAATGTTAAAATTTTGTTTAGTTTTTGTGATTTTGTTCGAATTTAGATTATCTGCAAAATTTCGTAAGTTTTTTAATTTAAATAATTATGTATATTTGTGTTGTTATACCGTGTCGTATCATTTTTAGCATCTGATCTGCCAAACTGTAATTACGGGGACGTCGATTGTATTAAAGATTCGTTAAACGAAATTCTGCCACGAGTAAAAAATGGATTACCCGGCTTGAATATAATACCAATAAACCCGATTCAACTGGAACGACTAGATTTGAGTCAAGAAACCGGAGCAGTTACGATCAACGCAACTTGTATGAATTTAAAAATATATGGAATTCCCGATTTTCGTGTTACCAAAGTGATTGGATTTGATGAAAATCCGGCCGAATCGGAATTTGAAGTGCACGGTGAATTGGAACGAATCCAAATGGTTTGTGATTATAACGTGAATGGACGTGTACTTATTTTACCAGTTGATAGCACGGGCATTTTTAATATTACGGGCCTGGAAACAATAGTAAAAATTAAATTCTATCCAACTACTGTGCAGCGCAACAATAAAGTGTATCTCCAATTGAAAAAGTTTAGCTTTCGGCCAAAAACGAAGATGACACACATACAATTGACGTACAACAACGATGAGATATTTGGGAATACGCTACAAACATTTTTGAATGATAATTGGGGAGTTATTCATAATTCGCTTGCGGGTGAATTCCAGGGAATCGGTAGTAGTGTTATGGTCGGCCTAATAAATAATGTTCTAATGAAAGTGAAGTACAGTGATTTCTTTAAAAATGTCTAAGTGGCAGTTTATTTATTATATGTTTTATCACACCCACAATCTATTATTTTGTGCCTCCAAAACAATTTTATTAAAACTTTAATATTTATTCAAATTTTATAGAAAATCTTCCCGAAAATATATTTGAGATGAATAATTTAAAATTAGAATTTATCATTTTCATCAATCTTTTTCTCAATATTCTCATGTTATCGGTTTTCGTCCATTCGTAAATGAAACACCCACCCACCCAAGCCATATACCATTACATTCGGGGCTCATTCCAATTACGTTCAGAAACTTTATATATTTATACAAGAATAATTTTTTTTGCTACCATTCGAAGGAAATTTAAAGAAGAAGTTTATTTTTTTATTTTTTTATTGATGAGATCATCAATAAGACTACGAGATAAATATCTTGTTGCATAACATATTATGTTATGTTTTGATCCAACCTACAAAGCAATGACCACATCAGACTGTGCAATTAATTAATTTATGACATCAACTGATATTTTTCTATTCAATTAATTGAGTTGATGGCTCAAATTTAATTAAATTAAAACTATAGCTATATACATATACTTATGTACCTTCCCAAACAAAACATTTTCGTATTTATGACAATGAGTTAAACCTTTTTCGAAATTCAAAGTTGATATGATTAAACACTAAACGTAATATACGGATATGTATTACATAAGCTAAAAGACGTGATCCATGTTTTGTGTTATAAACTTATATATGCTTTTAGTCTTCCATTGGTTAACCGTCTCTAGTTTTTTTATTTATTAGGAAATGTTATATATTTTAATTCAATAAAATATTAAATTACGGTGTGTATAACTTCTGCTATCCACGTTTTGAAATATGTACATAATACGGTAATGTTTTTTGAAAATATCTAAGGCAATTTTTGTTCGGTATTCATGTATTCGACCTTTTTCAAACTTTTACGGATTTGCAATATATTTTAAAAATATTTTTGTAAAACCATTGAAACATCGAAAAACTGAAATGGTTATTTGTTAAATTGTTCACCTTGAAATAATATACTAACAATGAATGTTTATTGTGACGCATGACGATCTTATCGTCTAAAACGGCCTATCTCACAAATTAAATCGTATTCCACTACCAATTATCATTAATCGAAATGGACAAATTGAACTGTAACTGAAATTCTTTCAGGGTACCCATCGTGATTGTCAAGTGGCATTCATGTTAAGAGTTGATTTGAAAGATTCACAAGGATACCAGTGATACTCAAAATAGAACAGTTTCCCATAAAAACAACATCTGTCATGACTAAATTATCCTTAAAGCCCTTATAATTGTGAGGTAAAAGGAAAGCGTAAACCAGATTTCTATTCAAACCCGATAAAGTTTCATTAAAATCGCAATTATATTTTTAACTGTCTCACCCTTTATATCCCTGAGTATAACAAGAAATGATATTTTAAATTATTAAAAAAATAGGGATATGTATTTGTATTTTAATGCTTCGTTCAAATTCCACGATTAATAATGGAATGTAATGTTGGCTAAGTGGCCTTCTACGAACCCTCTTACAAACGAATACTCTTCTAAGGAAATATTTCATTAAGTATTCATAGATAAGATTGTCAATTTCTCCATTGTGTCACAGTTTGAAAAGTAAAAGTAAATATTTAGATAGCATCGTCACACGTAAAAGTAAATAATCAAATAGCATCGTTCAGTAACACATTCTATTCACTATAACGGTGATACCAACTTCGTTTTCAAGAAAAATATCGCCCAAGCGGGGGTTTAAGGAAAATCGCAATGGTTTCCAACAATCGTTATTGTATATACTGTTGTGTCACGCTGAATTTTGCGTCATTCAGCGGATGTGCTAACCGTGTTATTCTATAGCCAATTCACTCTTGAATATCGAGAATACGTGTTGTCACTTTTGGGGCCAATAGAAGTTCTTTGGGATCTTGGGCTTCTTTAGTAGAGTGGCGAAGTGAGAATGAATCAATGTGAGTATTTCAGCGATCTTCGGATTAACTCGATGGTAGTAATTTACCATGATGATGAAGCGATAAATACCCTTGATTGTTGTGGAAGCTGGAAAATCTCTAGGGGCATTAATTCGTTCCAGGGAAGGCAGAATAAATCAGGAAATCAAGAGTGGATGCGTATATTTGACACGCATTTTGAGCTCTTGATGTGGACATCGAACTCGACGAGTCGTTGTAAGAGCGTTTTCAAGCAAAGTTTGTGTTATTCGTTATTTTTCGATGCCACAAAAATGGTGTCATTGTAGATGAAAACGAATTAGATTCGATCGATTTCGTTCACGAAACGTTTGTGCAGGATTTCGTAATCCAAATGACATTCGGGGGTATTTGAAGAGGCCAAATGGTGTTATGATTGCTGTTTTCCAATCGTCTTCAGGTGCGACGGGAATGTGATGTTATCCTCTTCTTAAGATCGAGTTTGGAGAAATTTTTTAATTTTATTTATTTAATTACCCATAGTCTCTTGTAATTCGGCTTTTCTGTTAAGAGTGACAACTTCGTTGTATAGTCGTTGTCGATTGTGAGATTGTATTGCCACGTGCCACAGTTGGCACGCGAATAGGTTCGCCTGATCTGTGCCAATCAGCAAATTTGCTTAGATAATGGCACAAGTTACCCTGACGCTAGCTCTGGTTATGGTCATTGTTACTCCCGCGTGATATGTACAAACCGTTGTTATACTTTTAAATGTATCGCAAATTCACTTATCATAATTGATTAGTACATATATATACAAGTATAGTTATATAGTATTTATGTACCATTAAGATATTAGGTATGGATATGAACAACGATGATATTTTCTGAGAATGTTATCGGCAACTTTCACCTCTTATTAGTGCATATTGTTATTGCTGCCTATTTGAAGATATTAAATTTCTAGTTAAATTGGGGCGTACATTGATTATCTTATCCGTATTTAGCACTAATCCGTAAGTAAAACAAATTCGTAACAATTTTTAATTTCTTCTGCAGATGATTTGGAATAGCCGTTAAAATAAATTTTTAGAGGTCGTTTGATGGTTAAACTTAAAGTAAAATGCTGAAGGTTATCATCGAATTTTAATTTGTCTGCATAACTAATTTACGTTAGTATAGACTTAAAAAACAAGTAATTTAATTACGCCAAATGATTTATATTGCATAATCTTTTATATTTCATTATCGAAATTAACATTTTTTTGTAATTTGTGTAAACGATCTTGACCTTGTGCGACTACATCATTCAGTGTGTTACTCGTTTTTTAATGTTGTTTCGTCATCGTTATCATTATCAGACGATGGAGGTAGCATATCAAAACGATTTCCTGTATATTATTATTTAACCTGTATGATTTCATCTTGTTTACACTGAGTGAACCGAAGGATTTTGTATCACGTTTAAGAGATAACATTCATAACATCAGCAATGTGTATTCAGTAGTAATTTACAATAATATATTAAGAAACTGTTTCGTTTTATTTAATCAAGGTTGTCTGTAGGTTTACCATAATCATATTTTGGTATAATTTGTCAAGAAGATCCATCAGGAGGTTGAGGGAATATCAGTTTTCTTCTTTTTCCTGATGAAGAGGAATGATTATTGATTAATAAACCGTACTGTAGAAGCGCCATGGCATTCGTGTAAGATGATACTTCAAATAGCAGTACTTTCTTCGAATCGATGATTGTACTGCATCATAAAATTAGAGTCAATCATTTAATAGAGAGAAATGTTAATGATGATAAAGTAATATACCAACCTTGCTAAAGTGTCATAACATAATCATAAAAATTATTTGTTTTAACCTTAAGGTAGATCCAAATAATATTTGAATGTCGAGCATCGTTACCAACCATGCTTACCTTGCCTTGTTGTGTACGCACAGAAAAACATATAACCAAAGTTCGCATTGGTATTGCTTCCGCTTAATATATAGAATATATAGACGATACTCAAAAGACATAAAGCAAACCACCATTGTTGTTGATAGAATATTTTTGTTTGTCGAATAACGGCTAACGTTGGATTACATCCGCCTATATATGTCTTTAAGTCAACATTGGGCATATCGCGTGTATATAGAGTCAAAATATCAAAAAGTTAAAAACTCCAGTAACAACATTTTGTTTCATCGAACGTCCCAATTACTTTCTATGACCCGTTGCTATCCTTCTGCAAATTAGGGCACATGCCAACTCGTCGTATCGGGTTGTGCAATCAAATTAAATCTTGTTGGTTCTAATACTGACTTCGTGACGAATTGAGAAATTAAGATTCTCAGAGTTGAGAACAGGCTATTTTTGCAATTATCTTTGACCCTCGATAGGAGAATTGTCAGTTCACATTATCAATTTCTTTTCTACATGAATATATTTAATATGCAGAAAAATGTAATATTCTCTCCAGAATTATATCCTCAATAAAATATGTAACACTCGTAGCAACACAATTGTTTTTTGATATACGTTTTTGTTGTGTTTAAGATCACAAAAAAAAATTGGTCCACGTTAAGGTGAGTTAACGAGGTTGTATACACCCCAGCTATTTACATCCGAGCTCTAAACCAATAAAATCACCAAAAAAGTTCATCCATAACAAAAAAAATTCATCCATTTCCCCACTTTCAAGTTAAAATATTTTTATCTTACGGTTATATGTAAATAGCTCGGGTAAATATCCCACCTCGCGAACACATCTTTAAGGTTTATAATAAATATTAGTGTACAGTATCTATATATTTATACACTTAAAATGTACTAAGATCATTGAATTCTTTTGTTTTATTCGCAGATGAACTTTGTATCATGAACTACCCGGTGAAAATAACATTAAAAAAAACACTTTATCAATTTTTGTGTTTGTGAATTTAAAATTTCAGTTCGAAAGAAACACTTTCAATTTATAAAATTTTGATGTATAAGACATTTTAAATTTTTAGGACATTTTTAAATTTGCAAGACATTTAAAATTTTTAACTCAAATTTTCGAAATTCTACAAATAAAATTTAAGTTTATCGAATTTTGAACTTTTGCAACCGAATTTTATCGATTAATACGATTAATCCGAAAATTCGATTAAATTTCAAATTGAAGAGCGATATTTTTTATTCTGGGGCATCTTACGCATACAATTCGGAATTTTGGAAATTATAAATCGTTAGAAATGTTAATGTTTCCTGTTTCCTCGAAATATTCGCTTCTTACAGCGCTAGAAAATCAGTTGAATAATTATCTTTCTACGGATTACGACATTTCCAAATTAATTTCAATGTATGGCCATGGATTGCTTATACAACTAAACTGATTATCACCCCCATAGGCGATTCAATAGCATTGCCTGCATTTAGAAAAAGTTTGCCTTATTGGCCCCGACAGCTTGCTTATTGTTCTCAAACACGTGGTAGTCTTTCTTTAGGAATTTATTGATCAGTTAGTATTTTACGTCCATTCCTTTGCGATGAATATTTAGCTCAGCATAAATGAGAATATTAGATTGACTCGAACAAGATGAATAATATGAGACTCACGTGAATAATTTGAGGAATTCTTTGAAGTAACTTTTAGTTTACGACAAGCAATATTACCTATTTGAACAATCTAATTCTTGGACCCACATCAAAACTTTCGTAAAAGCTACTTGCTATCAGTTTTATAAAAAGCTTTACTGAAATTAGTAAACATGGGCTGCGTTGTCCTAAAGCAGATTAATTTTAATTTTGAACGTCAGGGTCAACATTATATTCAAAATATTTTGTAGATTATCTAGTTCCGTCGATATTTAAAAATTCCATCGCATCCATATAATTGTTGACGACGTTTGCGATGTAGGGTTTAGCGTTATCACATATCAGTTGGAACTGTTTGCGACTAAATGGGGTGTATTGAACAACATGATCTGCTAAGCAATCGATATTATACCAACCGACAATTAAACAATCTTTATTTGGTGTATTTTGTCATTTATTACTGCTTTGGTTGCTGAATAAACATAGTTTCCGTTAAACCATTGCCGAAACGGTTTAAAGACACTGCTTGTTATGAAAACCCTTTAAATGTGCGTAATAAGCATAAATAATCCCGAGTGATCAGAAAGTTTAATGTTTTTTGTATACTTTAAATTGAAGAACATCAGTCGCCAATGTTCGCCAAATGATTAAAAATGGTTTAGGGCGTTCTTTTTTTTAAGGACATTATTAGTTTTTGTTTTATTTATAGCTGGATCATAGTTGTATATTAGTCGATGTCGATAATCCATAAAGGTAAAATATTATAATAGTTTTCTTATTATTCTTTAAATTTAAATTTAATTCACTATACTTTTTGTTGGCTATTAAGAAATAAAAACAAAGCCCTAATTTTTATCTTTATCCATTCTAGAGAAAAATTAAATTACCGCCTCATGAGGTCGGTTATAAAATAGTGCGCTAATGTTTTTTCCATGAATAGCGTCAGGTCAAAATTACATTCAATTTGTGTGGGAGCTTCTTGGATACAAGATCACCATACAATTTGTATGGAAGACGTTTATACTGAAGGCTGTACGTAAATGTGCAGGCTGTGGGCAATCGCCTATTAGGCATATTCATCTCATATTTCAAATAAGATTAATGCGAGTTGTTCAACTATTGTGCAATTACCCAATCACCTTTAGGAAATTTTAAATTGATAACGAAGATGTTGTTAACGATATCATTGATGAATATCTTTAGATATTATCAAATAAATCAGCTTTTTTTTATGAATATTACACTTTCTTAGACAATAGTTAAGTATAGTCATAAAAATTTTACAACTCAAAATTTTAACGATCACATTTTCCACGTCATATATAAACTCGAACAAAACTGTTTACTTTGCATAGTTTAGTGGCGCACATATTGGGTAATTGCCTTATAACATCTCGAGTTCAAGTCATGGTGTTTTTATTTTCTCCAATTTAATTTAAATTATACAGCAAACAACGAAAAATATACACAGGTCTTGAATCAAATGTATCAGGCCGCGGCTATTGAACATTACATTAATTATAAATATAGAATTCACGACAATTTTAAGGTCGGACACTAACACGGAACTTGCCGAACATTTTTCTGGGAATATGGTGAATGCTAAAAATAAAAATAGACTTCTTTTAAGAAAATCAGAAATGTTTGGAAGATCTGCATAAACTGTTAAATAAATACAAAGTGCCTTCGAAAGTTTCTATTTTCCAATATTTGGTCTCATTATCTTTCAATATTTGATAATATAACAAACATTTTACGCTACAGTGTATCTAATTTGTCATGTGTGGGCAAAGTGAAAACCAGCATCTCCACAATCTTTCTGTATAGTGTGTGTACATACTTACTCATGTACAACTCTCAAGGAGCCAACAAAACCAATGTCTTTTTTTTTCAAAAAAATAATATTGTTCGCAGTCGGAGTTAATAAAAATAAACTAATTAAGAAATAATTAATAATAAAAAGATTTGTTTCTTAAAACCAGTATTAAAAAATTTTTCGTATAGATTTGTGCCCATCAAAATCAAATCATTTGTTGCTCATTACTTCACTTTCGAAGCTGTTAATATCAATATTATTCTATACTACTATTTTTTGGTGTTCACTCGCTTCCCGGATTTTCTAATTATATTCTAATTGTGGCAGCTAGACTAGTCGGAATAATTTTGACTTCTATCATAGCTTGTGTTTTGAAATTGATATAGTTTTTCTATTTTAGGCCATAACATAGGTTGACTTTAAGCATGAATGAACTTTATCAGTTGGGTAAATAGGCTCATTGTTCATTCGCTCCGATGAATAAAGCTGAAATCTCAAAGTACTCTAGCAATTTTGCTTTGCTTTTAGATATTTCCACAAAATACAATTTGAGAGGTAATTTAAAGGATACCGTATGCTCTAGAAATTCCTGAATTTCTGCTTTCTGGAAGAAAACAATAGCAAACGTGTCGTGAATATAGAAGCCAATTGGCATTAGTTTTATTTTATTATTAAAACAAAACTAATTACTAAAAATGTTAACTATGCAACAAAAAGGCGCAATAGCCGAGTGAGTGAGTGATAGTAATGGCTAGCCATAAAAAAAAATATTATGTTTACAAATATCTAAACAGTTTTTTGCCTCTATTTGCAACAAGTTTTTTGATTTGAGTTTTGGAACAAATGGTTTTCGGATTTTTCGTAGGTTTTCAGAATTAGAATCATGAACACCTTATCACCCAACCGGGCCGTTACTCTTCTTACTCAACTACATGAGAATGGCTCACCGTCATTGCTTTGAGTTGCTTGCTTTGAGTTGCCGATTGATGAGCGTGTATTTATTTTTAGATTTTTGTACTAGTATATCTACGCCATCACCATCACCACCATTAACGAAGAATTATGATTATTGTGTACAGCGGTATATTCTGTCACCTCATATTAGTATAGAGCTGATATAATAAATACAACTTATTGCGTAGAGTTTTGCGTTTATTTCCGTTTGAAAAGTGATTAATGTACAATATATTATGTAAATATGTACATTCATAGGTATGTATGTAGTTCGAAATTACCAAATTTTAATTTGGTTATTCTTGGAATAGTTTTAGAATATATAGAAATAAAATATTTAGTTGTTACTTTTATTTAATAACAAAGATGGTTTTATGTACTATTGAACATAAAGAACAAACTCGAAAACTAACACCTACATCATATAATTAATCGTTATAACGTATTCTACCCGAGACTCCTTTAACATATACAGAAATTGAAAGATAATTTATTAAGGAATTATCTTGAGATGAGATTATTACACAAGACACAAGAATATAAAATGATACAATAGTCAAGCTCAAGGTGAAATTGCACAAAAAATGTAGATTGTGTTTATTTGTATATGTATACCCACGAATGTTTCCATAAACTGGTTAAAATCACCTTAAAGAAAAAGAACAAATATATGTATATACATATATGTATATATGTATATGTACATTAATACTATGCGCAGTAAATCTTAAAATCTAATGGTTCACGTGACTTAAATTATATAAATACTAGATGATTAAAGCAAAAATAATCAATAGCTAGTACGGTTTAATCAGAAGCAGTCGCATTTAAAATCAATAACAACAAAAAATGTTTAAACTATTAGGAGCATTTTGTATACTGGTCACCTGTGGATTAGCAGCAAAATATCGTAAGTCAAAAATATTCGGTCGCAATTAAAGTGATTTTATTTATTAATTAATAAATTACATTTTATATAGCTTCGGATTTACCAAAATGCCATTACGGTGATGTAGATTGTATTAAAAATGCTATCGGCTATATATTGCCGCTAGCAAAAAATGGTTTACCCGGATTAAATATAGTGCCACTAAATCCGATCGAGATAAAACAAATCGCGCTAGTACAAGACGGAAATGGACCAGTCACACTTAAAACGAATATAAACAATGCGAAAATCTTTGGCGTCGAATCGTTTCGCATCAATAAAATAGTCGGCTTTGGCAAAAACATTGAACAGTCAAAATTCGAATTGTATGGTGATATTCCGATAATGAGTGTAATCGGTGATTACGATATGAGCGGCCGTATATTAATTCTACCAATTACAGGCAATGGGAAAATAAATGTAACGTCGTTGAATAGTGCGTTCAGTATGAAATTGCAACCGAAAGTGCTTGAGAAGAATGGTAAAAAATTTTTACAAATAAAAAAAATTATTTATCGGGCGGAACCGGGTAAGGTCATAATCAATTTGACAAATCTGTTTGGCGGTGATGAACAGCTTGGGCGCACCATGAATGAATTTCTAAATCAAAATTGGTCAGAGATTTATAGTGAGATGCGTGATGTGATCGAAGCGGCGATTGGTAAAATCATCCTTGGATTAATTAATAACGTATTTGCTAAAGTGGAATACAGTGAATTATTTATCAATGAATAAACGATAAAAACCAGAAAAAAAACCTTGATTAACGTTTTTTTGTGATTCCGATGTGAGACTTCGATTTAACCATGAACTAACGTAAATATTCCGATACTAGCATATGTACATATAAGGTAAAATATTGACCGTGAGCGAACATTTTAAGTTGCCACTATTCCATATATACATTTATTAAAAGTAGACCAGACAGTTTATTACAAATTAATCAAGTTGTTTTGCCCTTAACTCTCGCTTATGCTATAATCATTTATCGTCTAATACTTTGTCATACAAACATTTCAAATTTATCATCTGATTCAAATTTTAATATCGTATCTAGGTAATGCAGTTAAATACATTTTAAGTATGTAGAATCAAAACCGGTTGTTGCACATACAGAATAAAATTATTTTTGCTTTGATTATAATAAATTAACATGTTCTGCACACACAGGATGTTCCAATTCAAACGAAACACTCTAGATCAGCTATTCGCAAACTATGGAACGCGCATATTTTTAATTTTAAATCAGATCTTTAAGCTTAACTTTCTCCAATTTCACGAACGAATTTTAGTCGAATTATATGTACGTATACTTCATGCGAATAGCCCTAGTATGGTTCTCGCCTCGCCGCCTCTCTCGCTGTGACTATTCAAGTCGCATGAGTAGCATTTTGGTATTGTGATATGTACTCACTTTTATTTTGGCAAGTGTTTAACGCGGCGGTATGCGTTGTTTATTATATTTTTGTGTCATCAAGCAGGCGCAACTATTATTTATTATTATATATTTTGAGCATTGACATTTGACGTCTAGTTATTCTGTATTTACAGATAGAAATCTATTAAAATAAAATTAAATAATTTTGTTGTTTTTATAATTATTTATTTTACTGGAATTAGATAAATTTGACCGAATCTTTAATTTAGCCAACATTTGAGAATTTATGGCCTATATCCGGTACTTGATTTATTCAAAATATATTTTTAAAATTTGTATTAATTATATTCTTGCCAAATAATACAAAATAATAACACTTTCGTTATTTTGCCTTCAATTTTTTATTTATCTGTTGAAAAAATAAATGTCTTGCCTCAAGTCACCAATAAATTCTAGGTGATAATATTTGACATTTCTGTCACTCAATTCGCGCTCACGGCGCTCACTTGAAGTCGCCAAGTGACGCTTAGGTGAGAACGTTTTTAATTTCAACGTCATAAAAGTTTAAAAAAAATTTAAAATAAAACTTAACAATTTAAATTTTGTGCTCAAATTTTTAAAAATTATGAGAATTAGATAATTCATTTTTCATGATATTCAACGTTTTTAAAGTTGTTGGTCATTTCCTATATGTCCATTATCTACAATGTATAATTTTCAAAATCCAAATTGGTTTCAGAACTCTTTAATATAAAATTCAGAATTATGATAATTTATAATCTTTGGTCGAATTCTGAATTAAATGTAGAAAAATCAACAGAAATTCTGAGAATTTTAAATACAAATTATTTTTAAATTTCAATTTAATAATTTTATGCAATTCTAAATTTTTTTAAAATTCTGCGATTTAAACATAAGTTTAACAAATTATGAAGTTTCGAAAGCTATTTCTACAATTCTGAATTGTACATTTCACTTTACATTATTGAATTTTGAAAATATTCGATCTTAGAGAAATAGATTATAACGATATTCAACTTTTTTAAAGTTCCCGGATATTTTCTAGAACTCAAAATTAATATTGAAAAGCGGTTTTTGAATTTTTTTTTTTTTTTAACAAACTCAAATTCAACAGAAATTTTTTAATTTAACTTTATTTTTGGTTTTATAAAATTTGATTTATTGTAAATTTTGTAATTACATTCTAATTCTTGAAAATTGCAGAATTTTCAATTTTCAACTTTAAATTAAAGTAGCGGAAATTGGAAAAGTTAGGATTTTCTAAAATATTAAATATCGACAGCTTACAATTTACGAATTTTGATAAGGTATAAAGAGATGTTATAAAAATTTCCATTGACAAAAATTGAAAGATCACCTATAATCTTTCAATTTTTAAATAGGTTAGAGTGTTGAATTTCAACGAATTTAAAATTTAATTTCGAACTTAAAACATATTTGTTATTTGTTATTAATCCCAGCTAATTTCGAATTAAAAATTAATTTAAATTTGTTTTACGAATTTTATATTATTTCCAATATACTTTTATGTTAATTTAGACTTTTACAAACTTACTTATAAAAGTTTTATAATTTTTACGAATTCACGGAATTTAAATTATTTAATTAATTTTACAACTTTTCTACTTTATAATTTTTCAGTTGGACGAAATTAGAGACAAATAAATGCCATTTATTTGTTTAAGTTCAGTAATTCTTGGGTTTCGAGATCTACGAATTGGTTAAAAAATGTGTTAACCCAAAATTGAGCAAAAAATGCCAAACCTATATATTTACTACAACGAAACAAAATAATTTGAGGGCACCGGCTCTCTTTACTTTAAACAATATACAAAAGCACAAATAGTTCCACTTCTTACACCGCACAATATTAATATTTTTTTGAGAAATTATTTTGTCATCTTATTTTTACACCCAGATTTAAATTGCTCCCTTTTCTTTTTGATGAACATTTTAATTTAAATTTCATTCTACCTAGTGGGTGGGGTTCAACTTTATTAAATGGTCGTGTTAGATATTTGATAAACATCGCTAAGTTAAAATTGTATTACTAACACACAAAAGACTTACAATTAAAAGCCTGAGCTAAAATCCAATTGGAACACTGGGTCTCCCTCAAATAAACGGAAAGTATGTTACCGCTCTTTGTGTGATAAACTCTGTTTATAGATAAATCATCAGGCACAGGAATTTAATCAAAACGATTTGATTGGGTTTGTTAATATTCACAATTGTAGATACTTTGTGTTGAAAAAAAAGATGTCGAATTGGCTAAAAAATGTCTTATAGCATTTCGCACACTTTATCCCAGATTTTAACGGTAACCCAGATGATATACTTAAATACATTTCATATGTATAGACAGAGATCACGAGCTGTGTACAAAAATCAAAAACCAGTTCCTCCTCCTAACAATATATGATATCTTATTTAAACAAAGAAATGAGGAGCAAAACGTCTAAGTTCGCACCAATAGCATACAATCAACGATACACTCAACGATATTTGACGAAGGTCTACAGGAGTATTACTTGAGAATGAAAAGTTTTGGTGAACTGTAAACAAAAATCCTGAATTTTCAATATAATATACAGGACGATCTCAGGTCTAAGAGCATTGCAGAGAAGAGGATAATTTCTAGAACCATCATAGGCCTGTCGAAACCAATAAGGAATTTCGTGGAACTCAATATTAGAGTATATATGTATATACATATAAGAGGAAATAGAATAATGATTCATAAATAATAATATAATGTTTTTAAGTTAATAAATTGGATCGAGAAACTATAAAGGATTGGACATAATGCTCATAGAGTGAAGCGATATTTGAGTTCCAAAAATGAATTGGTGAGATCCTGAAACTGAGTCGACCGTCTGCCCTTGCAGTTGGTTAGAAATAGTTTGGTTAATTGCATTCCGGCTAATCGGCTTTATTTACCGAACACATATGCTCGAAAGTAACAATTAAGTTGAGCCATACGTCATTTGATATAAGTGTTTTTCCGGAGGATTAAAACAACTAGAAGGAGAACAATTCTCTCATAAAACTGTTTCCTTTATCAAAAACTATTTTACCTCAAACTTCGTTAAGTACACTTCTGAGTGAGCCCGATTGGCGCGTAATGGAACTGACTTGAAGTTCTCTTAGATTTTCATCCCAGGAAAATATATATCTCAGACTAGTCAAAAATATACAATTTACGAGTATACTATTCTATGATTTTTTACATTTATATAAAGTTGAACAGGCATAAGTATACAGTTGGTACAAAAACAATTTCCCAGATATTTTTTATATCCAAAGTTATTATAGTTCAATAGAAAGAATGTTTTTTTCCATGGTTATTGAGGTTGAGACCTCATACTGGCCACCACTATGTTAGCACTTATATTTTTTTGTTCGTTTGAATGGCCATGTGGGTCCAAATGTTGTTTGATGCCATCCATACTTAAATTATAGTACAATTACTCTTGAGCAATTTTGATTTATTCTACTAAATGTGGAAGATAGGATGTGAATTGAAAATTTCTTTAGGTCCACAAAAAATAATATCCAACTTTAAGAAAGCAAGGGTATTGCTTTTTACGCTTTTTTTTTAACCCTATAATATTATATAAAGGATGTTTGTTTCATTTTGGTCACCTGGTGGAAGGGCAATCAAGATAATTTTCTGACCTTTTGATTAGTCACTATATAAATAAATGAACCGCCTTTGCGAACTTATCAAAGAAAATTAAAATGGAAAAATAAATAACAAATGATTTGAAGCAGCTCGAATATTCGACTTACTCATATTCGATACTGCCACAACAAACAAATTAAACAAATTCAAATATAAATCAATGTATTTGAATTAAACGTTCACTAACCCCATCACACATCCTATAGCCGAACCATCAACTATAAACATTTATAGCAAAACATTGCGCCATCCGACTAACATCATTCGAACTAACACTGTTCAATGATGCAATACCAATGCAATTCAATTGCGCTCAAAATACGTGCAATGATGACCGCCACCAAGGCTACATCACACCTCAACACAGCATCATTCAATTCGGCTATTACGATCTTTATCTTCTTTACACGACAACGTCATTATAATTTCGGTGCTAAGAAAGTTAAAACACACACAAAGTTGTGGTACAAAATAATTATAATAAAACTAATTAAATAAAACAATAAATAAATGAAATTAAATAAATAAATGTAAATTACCTACTATTAAAATTAAATTAGGTTAGATAAGGGTGGCCGTCCTAAAGGACTATCATAGACACAAAATTGGTCCGTAGCTATACGACATGCGAGATGCCTCCTTTGCACTCGTTAAACCATCCTGAGCTTACCAAGAATGGTTTAAACTCCCGGATCTCGATCTTACTAAGATCCGTGAGGTGGTTCCAAGGTGAAGTTCCCATAAATTTTGTTCTGCTGTACGCTAGACTAAGACAGGTGCAGAGCAGATGGAGCACACTTTCCTCCTCCTTATAATCACCGCAACTACGGCAGAAATAATGGGCTGGGGCACCCAGTCTGCTCGCATGTATCCCAATGAGACAATATCCGTCGAAGCGATATCAGTTTGCGTGATCTGGATCTGCCAAATCCAGGTCAGATCTGCCTGGTTATTACACACGAACTGGCGTTAGACCATCTGATGTTCGTTTCTTTTATGGCTTCTAGCCTGATGCAGCAGTAAAATTAAATTATAAAATAAACAAATAAATTGTGTAATTAAATTATTATTGTGTGTATGTGTTTTTATTATGAGAAGTCCGGCCCGGCCGCAATTTTTCACGTGAAGCAACCTCCAAAGATTTGATTGCCCTTTTGACTTATCAACCAAATTCCCAACTAAATCGGTTTTATCTTTCGAAAAAGTTGCATTACTACTTTTCATGAATTTCTTATATATAGTTTATGATTCAAGTGGTAAGATTTCTCGATATATTTATGTATATCGGGCGAGATTAGTAGCAAGAAGTCAATGAAACCTACTAATTTAGATAAACCGATGAGTGGATTTTTTTTCATTTCCCAAAATGGTGTAATATTTTGAAACTCTAAAAAAACAAATGACTATACCACTATATCAACCCCAAAGGTTACCTAAAAGCCCTTGATCCATTTGAAGTATTCGTATTAAGAATAAGAGAATGCCCATTAAAATAAAACTTTACTGTACAAAGACGAACATATATATTCCAATATCTCAAAGTCATTTTGCGCATTAGCCAAAAAAGATAATTATAAGAAAAATTCAAAACAACTCCCTATTTCTATTTGAATGAACTCAATAGACAAGAACGTACATTTCAATGTGGCCATTTTTTTAATAGTTAACAGAATTAAAATAACTAAAACGTTTTGAATACCTCAATATTTAAATCCAGTTTCCAATCCAATTATCCAGTTTATCACACAGCCATATGTTTACCAAACAATTTTATTCATACTTTAATACATGTAAAATAAATTTGGTAACGAAAGCTCCCCGAAAATATATTATAAGATGAATAAATTAAAATCAAAATTTATTATTTCCATCAATCTTTTTCTCAAATTTTCTCATGTTATCGGTTGGAATTCATTTGATATTATCCGCACAGTCCCACCCATGCCAATTTCTCCACAAAAAAATTGTGTATACCCAAAAATATCAACAATTCAACAACCACTTTAAAAATAATTTTTTTTTGCCAATATTCGAAGAAAATGTATAAAGATAAAAAAATTAAAACCAAAAAAAAAACTTATTGATGAGATCATCAATAAGACTACGAGATGAATATCGAATGACAATCAAGTTTTTTGTATGTGTTTATGTATTTTATATTTTGATTCAAGCAATACTGTCATCGTCTGGATTCGAAATTCCATATAATTATATCACAACACTGTAATCTTCCACACATTGACCGGTTTTACTTTGATTATATTTATTTTTGAGACTTTAACCGATGTCTTTCGATTAAATATATATTTCTTGTTATGGCACACGTGCATGTCATTGATAAATGAGGGCTAATCTGTTTAAATTAATTGAGCCGATTAGTTGTGATGCGCAAGGCCATTAGACGTGATTGTATGGTACGGCGATTTGAATGGTATTCAGTAACACCTCGATTACGAGGGCATGGTCAAGAATTTACATATGTACGTGTTTGGTGGTTCGTATATGACTCAAATTTAATTAAATTACAACAAGCTTTACATTCCAAACGAAATATTTATTTGTTTTATGATATGGACCTTTTTCGAAATTCAAATTTGAATTCGATCTGATTAAACACACTTATCCATACATACGAGTATATATATATATATAGAAGGCTAAAGGACTTGACCCATGTTTTGTGTTATAAACATCTTAATGCTTTTAGTCGTCCGATGGTTAACCGTTTTTTATTTATTAGAAAATGTTTGTGTTTTGATATATTTTAGCTCAATAAAATATTAAATTACGGTGTATCATCTTTTTTACCATGACCCCATGTTTGGAAAAATACGGTAATGTTTTTAGAAAATATCTATAAAGTAATTTTGGTTTGGTGTTCATATTATTCAACCTTTTTCAATATTTTCGGGTTTTGAACTTGCAGTACATTTTTAATAATATTAGTTTAAACATACAGCAGGTACAGGTATACATCTCAACTACCAAATAGATTTGTACATTATATTAAAATAACAGTCCCGGTATTTTAGCCATACATTTTCCAGCGATAATCAGACATAAGCACATCGGCTTCTTAGAATGCTTTAATTAGCCTCACAGAAAGCACAAATCGCGTAAAGATAAACCGATAACCTCGATTCTTGATTTATTCAGCTTTCTATGATAGTTCGAACGAGAATTCGAAAGGTAATTTGGTGTCATTCACTCTTACGATTTCATTAAATTCAGATGCACAATTCGAAATTTTTTGTTTTAATTTAAAGTCGAGTTTAAATAAGAAAAACAAGTGCGCAGTTAAAACCAGGCTTACCAGAACTGTCACTTCCTTACCAGTCATTTTTGAAATTAAAATTTTTATTAGTATCCCATTTGTGCAATTTTCGTTCCTGAATGAAATCAGTAAGAAATATGAAAAGAGGACATATTGAGGCTATGTATATAAGAATTATTAAGATGAGAAATTTTGAGACTAAAGCAATTACTATAATTTTTCGGAGAAATATGCTTCAGAAAAAATTTTTGGAAGAGAATTTTGAAGAAAAATTTCAAAATATTTTAAGAATCAGAAGTGGAACTATGTTGATTGATGACAATCAAGGAATACCAGATTACGAATGAAATTTAAAAAATTGGCATAATAAGAAAATGCATTTTAAAATATTGGAGCTGCATTTGAAAAATTAATGTGAGTGGCAGTTCTATAAAATTTTTCTATCCAATCAAAATTTAAAAATGTCTTTATATTTTTTTTTTAAATTTTAAAATTTACATATTCTTAGAATTGTTTATAAACGTTCTTTAATATTTCAATTGTTCGAATATTGTTAAAATTGGAATTTATTAAATGTTGAAATGTTTAAATTTTTTGTTTCCTGAAACAATAACTCTGTAAATTTAAAAATTATTAGCAAATTTATACATTTTGAAATTTTCCAATTTTTAGATTATAAATTATTTAATTTTTATTAAAACTTCTAAATTTTGAAATGTTTAAATTCTTAAATCCATGAATTCGTAAATTGTTAAATTTGTATACACTTCAATTGGTAAATTCAAAAACAAATTTTAAAATTTGTTAATTGGTACCAATTTTTCCATAAAATAAGCTTTTCAGATAATTTGGACTGGTGGACATTTTAAACTTTCATTAAGAGAACTAAAACATATCGAATATCCATCTTAACTGTTTGAGTAGATCTTAAACAAACATTGATTTCGTTTGATTTTCTTGAATTTATTTGTCAATTTCCCAGGGTACTGCCCTATAAATGTTTAAATTCATTACGTTAATTGAAAACATGATATCAAAAATCAATCAATTGTGTATACTGCTTAGATTTAATCGTAGTTTTATCAAATTATGAAATAACTAAATTTCGACTAAGCTATCCTAATTTATAATTATTTACCTATGCAATATAGTTGATCGAAGAACTGGGGCCCTACTATCACTTTCGACAACGATTTTCGACGACGGTCGTTTTCCTATAGTAGGCAAAGGAAGAAAAAGGTAAACAATAGTAAATTTATAATATTGTTTTCCTTTTTCTTCCTTTGCCTACTATAGGAAAACAACCGTCGTCGAAAATCGTTGTCGAAAGTGATAGTAGGGCCCCTGATCTGAAATTATACACTCATAACGTAACTATAAGAAATTAATTTGCAATATGTTAAAGGGATGAGCTATGGCTTGAAATCGTATGTGTAAATAGAGTTGACAAACCAGATTTTTAAGTTAAACATCAAATACGGAAAAATACTAGGCCTGCAGTAATTTGAATATGATTTGGAAAACGTTAAAATTGATTTGCAAAAATGTGGAATTTACATGCAAAAGGGGAGTTTAGCGTGCTAAGGCTAACTCAGTATACAGGAAAAGATCGAAAAAAATTACAAAAACATTTGATTTCAAGTTTAAGTTACAAGCAGTTAGTTAAATGTGTCAACCATTTTAAGTGTTATGAAAAATCAAACCGTCAAACCAAAATTTATCCGTCAAAATTCTGAATGGTATAATTTTTGAAGTTAACGAACCTTTCCTCTTTTTTCAAAATAAAAATCGACTTTTCTCCTGTGGTGGTATAAGCTTACTTTTCTTTTTTTTACCGCAGACTGGGTTCACCATTAAAAATTTGAGGTTTGAATAAAACTCGTTTGATAAAATTAAAGTCACAAAAATGGTAAGTCTAACGACATCGTTGACTGCATTCTAAAAGAATCTAAATGATTACATTTATTGGTTTATTACACTTACTTCAAAAATTTTATTTTTTTAAATTGTTACACAAAAGACTCTTTTTTTTTTAATTTTTTTTTTTAATCTACTGACTAAATTAAACTAATTGGCGACTACTGGCTATAGTTTACAGCAGTCATTAATAGACTACTAACTTTTCAAACGTCAAATTATCAACAAGGAAAAATTGGTTTTTGGTGATTTGGAAATTTAAATTTTTGTAGTGTAATAAAAGTGATAAGTATCACCCATTTCGTATATATCACTTTTCAATACGTTACTCCGTACATCAATGTGATAAACACTTATTCCAACTGAATGTTTTAACTATCTATATAACAAAAATATGTATACTCACTAATAATTAATAAGCTTTCGTCGTCTTCATAATACGTTGATTTATAATCGTCATCTGTTGGATGAGAAATAATTTTCCGGATTCCCACCACTACTGCCAATATTACAATCAAAATTAATTTCATTTTAAAATCAATAATACTTTTAGTTACACTAAGACTAACTAAACTATTTTTTATTTATTTATTTTGCGTTAATTGCATACAAGAATCGTTCGAAGACTGTGTGTGAATAAAAAAAAATTGAGATTTAGAATTTCAACACTGTGGAAGTGATAACGATAAACTATTCAATTTTTATACAGAGGATGTTGTTGTTTTGTTTTGATAGGCAACTAAAATTGGGATTGTGATTATAACAAATGGATTATGTATGTTAGCTATATACATATATGTATACGCTCATTTCCTGCTAACACAAAGATTATGATAATTAATAACTGCGCATTCTAAATCTTAAGCCATATTATTGATTTTCAACCCTACATATAATAAAGTAACAAAATTCGATTTCACATAATCTTTACGTTAAGTTTAATTCGGTATATCAAAAATTGTGTGCTTTAGTTAAATTGTCATCTAAATTTATTACCACACATTTCAATATATATATATATACACACCCCTCCACCCATATCCATATCTATATATATAGTTTTCTTCTTTCTACTACATCATCTTCTATATTATATATATATATATATATATATATATATATATATATATATATACATATATATCGAAGATTTTTCCAATTTCTCCACAATTGGAAGAAGAAAACTTATGATGATCATCACAAAAAATAATTGGAGACAAAAACCAGAGGCAAAAAAAAAATAAAAGACTTGGCGTCTCCATATTTTATTACAATAATTTTCTTTCGGTTTGTTGGAGCTGCTGCTGTGTTCCCTTTTCGATAATGTATGTCTGTAAATGTATATATATATATATATATATATATATATATATATATATATATATATATATATATATACATATATATATGTGTGTGTGTGTGTGTGTATATAGTTGGAAGCACAATAATTTTTTTTATTGCTTTCGATTAATCATGAAATAGAAAAGAAAAAATCGGAAATATAAACGGAAAAAATTTTCTCGAGTTTATTTCATGTCATAAATTTAATTTTAATTTTTAATTTTATCTCTAATAATATAACTATATATATGTACTAAACTATAGTTTGTTGCAAGCGATACAATTTAGCAAAATTAGTACAATCGGTATCGGAACGACGATGGTTATTTTTTATTTTTGTGTATGTATTATATATTCCAATGGTCAAATAATTTAAAACTTTATAGAGAAATCTACGGAACAATTTTCAAAAAACAATTGAAGTCAACTTTTAACATTTACCAAGATTGCTTTTAATAGACAATAGCTAAATTTCATGACAACCATTTCCATCAAGATCGCAACGATTTTCTAAACAGAAAAAAAAACTCAAATCACACTCCAGTTTTTTTATATATGTATGTATTTATATTTAATAGTAATTAAAATTAATTTCTTCTATCACGATTTGCGTGTCTATGCAAACCAAATTAGATAAATGTCTAATAAAAGAATGTTTGACTAAAAAAGTACTAAAACTTAGAAACTACTATGCTAAATCAATTAACTCCGTTACAAAAGTATACATCATTGAAGGTAAATCAGTTATTGTTCTTTCACATCAAGATAAAACCAACTGCACTGATTTTATCTATGTGTGAGATACTTTAAAGTCACGATAGAGAAATATAAAGATATGCTCAATTGCGTTACAAAACTGGTTTTGTACTGCGCATGTCGTCATCAAGTGACAAAAGAAATTTGATAGAGACAATTTTTTGTTAGAATTAGGTTCAAATACAAATACGATTTTATTTATATAGAATGGTTTTGTTTAAATTATTTGTTTATATTTTAAATTATAATATAACAGAAAAACATTTTTTATCATTCTTATTAAATAATTTTGTGTAATTTTCTTTTTTTAGCGTTTTGATTTTTGATCATTTTCTGATTTAAAATTCTAATCCTATAAAATATCTTGCTACGAAATATCGATTTTTTTACGTCATTGATACAATTAACATTTTGTGAACTCTCAACTAGAGTTTTAATGTATTTTGATCCATATTTTAAATCAGTTCCCTTGAAATCAAAAAAAAATTTTCTCCAAATTATAAATTTCCTTTAGAAAGTCATCGTTTGGTTTATATGGTCCGCCTTCCAACAAATTCGTCTACCAAGAGTTATTGGAAACATTATCAGTTTAAATGCAATATATCCAGTAATATTTTCAATACCGTCGTACTGAAAATATTGTCAGTGATAATTCCGATCATATACTCATAAGACTTTTTAACTTTCTATTCATCGGCCAAAATAACGCAAAATGCAAACTTTCTCGTCTCGAAATCGGCCAATGAATATGATTCCATTAGCAGCGAATACAAAATCCAAAATTCCAGGAGAAATATCTATTTTATTCGCCCATCTACGTAGCGTAGACTCACCCGGAAGCGGATGCTGATCTTTTTAAATACATCTGTAAGCTCTGGGTCCGGTTGCATGTTAAACTATTGCATGTGCAATATCTGTAACATTCCAACGATTTCCTGCAATTGATTTAATGATTTTTATTTGTTCTCATTTCTTCAATACGTCCCAGCAACCTTTCATTAGATTCGTTTAATTAGGCATTTTCAATGATACTCTCCTTCCGCATGTGTTCAATTTCTATTTTCAACGATTCAATTTCGTTGAGCAAAACCGTTTTTTCTTGATCACTGAAATAAACGGGGGTATATTTAATTGTAAATGAATTTAAAAAAAAATCACTTTGGAATGTGTCGAAGAGTGCAAAACCATTAAACCAGACGATCAAAAATAAAATTACAAGAATACTTACAATAAGTTTTTAAAAATTAACTTGTTCTCACGGTAAGTATCCTTTTACTACACTTGTTGGAAATCGATTAAACAGATTGCCTGTTGGTGTTGCTGTTTTCTTTAATTTTCTTAGAGCGTTTTCGTCATTTAGCAAATCGTTCATTAAATTTCTTTCAAAATCATCTGCCTTATAGTGTGTTTTACAAATTTTTTGGTTCAAACCATTATTTGGTTCAAACTTGTCGGTTCGAGTACACATTTTGATCCATTCTTTACATAACCTTGAATTTTTTGAGAATGTAAAATATCTAACCGAATTTTCTTTACTATCATAACTCTTAAGATTTTTATTATTATTGCTTTTACAGCCAAATACCGCGCACCTAACCATAATTTTTAATTTGATTGAAGTGAAATGTATATTTATTTAATTTTAACCACAATTCTGATTCAACACTAAAACCATATGTCTTTATCAATGGAATCACCTTAATTTCTTATTGATGCAAGTGCGGATTCCTACCACAAGAACTCAGTAAAGGAAATAATGTTTTATACATATAAAACATTCTGTTCAGTATCATTAAAAGCCACCTCCAACATTACTATAGCAAATACATTCGATTTATGCCATTTGCTGCATCGTCTTTATTATCAGTGCACAATTTTATATTTGATAATCATCAGTTTGAATTTGATGCCGAACACCTAGTTAAATTTTGTGAGTCAACAAACTCTTTCTTGACATCTTAAACAAACATAAACTAAGCTGTGATCTTGTGGTATGTAAGACTACGGAAGGTGTTGCTGATCTCAAATCTAAAGTTTCCGCTCGTTGTATTAAGGAGAAGACAAATTTCAGCAAAATCTTTGTAACTACAAAACGATTGCCTTATACCTAGTTAATGGTGCCCGACAATATATGACACGGTGTTTATTGATGAATACATAATGATACATGCTGGTTATATTGGACTAGTAAATGTACAAAAATATATCTTCTTGGGGATAGAAATCAAATTCCTTTCATTAACAGATTGCATCATGTCAATATGCAATTTTATGATGCTAACAAATTTATTACGAATTCGGACCAGCTAAATGTTACATATAGATTTTTTGCTCATGTTACATTAGCACTAAAAGAATTTTATCCTGATATCTGCACTAAAAAACCTGTTGGGTCATCAATGGAATTTTTGAAATTACCAATAGATTTAACTTCACTACCGATTATAGAGAATACATATTATCTAACTTTTACTAAAGTACTTACCTCCATCTAGTAAATTATTAACGATCCATGAGGCACAAGTACCAACGTCACCTAATGTTATATGTGTAGGAACAAACCCTCATCCGCTTGGACTATTTAGTAGTTTACCACATGTTATAGTTGCGATTTCAAGGCATACGTGCTCATTTCTATATTTCCGCTAAACCATTTTTAGTCGTCTCGTGTCGTGAGTGCTAACGTATTGCTAAAAGCTAGTTTTAAATAATTTTCTCTGCGAGGCCCAACGAATAATCAACCAAATAAAATAAAAATAAAACAAAATGTTCAATAAGATCTATTTAGCGCGACCCCTAAAAACGCGAGACCAAAAGCAGTTGGTTACCTACGCTTAAGACCGTTAATGAGGCTATGACTATCAAATTGCGATTATAATTAAAACAAGGGAATAAGAAATATGTTGTTGTATGAATATTTTTGAAAGATGCCATGAATACCATTTTTCGAATGTCAAAAAATATAGAAGGGTGCAAATAATAAGGGCAAAAGTGGGTTTCATTTAAAAGAACGCTATGTGTATGGACACTTTTTTTAAGGTTATAAAATAATTAAATTTGAATATTTCAACAAACTAAGAACAACAAGATCTCGAATATCGAAAAACAAATGAAAAACTGAAAAAATTAGTATGCTTCGAAATGATTCGATAAAATTGTAAATTTTTGTACCAATGGGGTCCTTAAATTAAGTTGATATTACCAACTGGTCAAGGATCAAAGTTTGTTGCTAGCCGCCATTCGTCATCTAAAAAAACATCATCTAGTAAAACACATATTATTATACCCCAAGATAGGCAATAGCGACGATCTAGCTTCTTCGCAACTTCTGTAAATTGAATTTTCTATAAAAAATGGGTGTTGAGTCTAGAATACACAAAACAAAGCGATAAGTATCAAATCACACCGTCATATTTAATAAAATACACGTAACTATTAGAAAACTAAATTAAATTATAATCGTACTCGATGTGAACTAGACAAATATAAAATATTTCTTACCACAGATGTCAGCCCTGATAACTTTTAATAAAAACTCGATGGAAAATTACTTTTTTAATTATTTGAAAACATTTCCTTTGAATATCGTAATAAAATTTGACGGAATCGAACAATCACACAGTCACTGCACGCGAATCATGAATGCTATAGATTTGTTTGTCGCAATACTATTTAGATTAGTGTGTTTATTCAGTTGAGACCTTTTAGTTGTTTCACAATTGAAGTTTTGTTTGGTGTTCCAATATACCTCATGTATCACGATTCCCTTACCCCCCCCCCCCCTCTTCTATCGCAATATTAATTAAGGGGTATAATAATATAGGATCACGTTCCCACGCACATACAGTTTTTCTTAAAATTGGGAAGCTTTTCTCTAAAAGCCGCAGACTCATTTTCAGATTCAACAGGGCAGTGTAAAAAATGTGAGTAGTAACAAGTTAATAAGATAGATAAATAACAATAATTTATTTAAAAAAAAAAACTGGGTTGGGTCTTGTATATTTATACATATGTACATTTTTCGAGAAATTTAATTTAAATAGTTAAATTTAATCAACAAATAAATAATTTATTAAAATTGGAGGTGGTGATAATTTATTCAACATGTGCACTTCGAATTTGAATATGTGGCTTCGCTTAATGCACACTCGAATGAAAATTGTCATTTCGAATCCACCCAATGAATCGAAGGTGTAAGGTCGTAATAAAAGTAAAATGAAGCCCAACAATATAAACTTCTCAACTTCCACACTCTTAGTCCCAAGTTCTTCTATTTTCATTCTTGCATTTCTGCCCTCTAAATTGCATGCGAAAAACTGATCAAAGGTCATAAAAGTATTTAAAACAATACAATAAATCAATTCTTTTTAAATGTTTTGTAATTTTAGCACTGTATGTTTTACTATAATACTAATCCAGTAGTATAATATTAATAAAGTAGGCGAACATTTTTATATCCCCATCCGATATATTCTTTGTTAAATTTTTGTTTTTTCCAATAATTCAATCGAGAACAAGAAAAGATCAACACAAGTTTTACTTTAACTTTTGTTAATAGTTCTAGTAATTGAATCTAAATAATTTCAGTATAGAAGCGGATATTTTTAGCTGAAAAATTATCAGGATCCAGTTACCGAGCTAATATCGAAAGAATGAGATTTTCACCCAAAACGATTCAACGTATTAGAGCACGATTATTAACATCATTTTTTTTATCGTGTCGATTTGTGCATTAGTATAAGAATATCGAATTGCCTCGTAAGTATTGTCACATTCAATTAAAACCGTGTTTTGTGTTATTATTGTTAGCTATTGTGTATTTTTGGAAACTTTTACCATATAGAAATACCATTACATCAAGCATTTCAAATTTCATCATAATCGATTAAGCTCTAAGCCACTGTTTTGAACTTTATCTCGTTCTGAAACATCTCGTTTGATGCTTGATCCTGTTCACATTTTATTTAAAAAAAAATGTAATTTTAAAATATTTAATTATGAACGGTTTCCCAATATTTTACACATAAGTACTTATTAGAATATTTTTATGTACACAAAAATCATTTAAATAATATCTAACGAAATAATATAGCGGGCAGTTATTTGATCAAGTTTATTACTGTGTATTTCCAAGTAAGTGTAACTCATTTAATTTTTATAAAATAATTTAATTTCAGAAATAATCGGCACAACCAAAATAAATTAAATTCAATTCCGGTCAGTTCGAAACTTTGAAATCCCATAACTCACAAACGCGGCCATTTCTCGACCTGATCTTTGCGAAAACGAACTTTTCTAGAATGGCAAAGCAAATAAATTCAAAAACTGGGTGCAGTACATACATATGAAAATAGTTTTTTTTATAACTTGTTGAATCAGAATGGCGCACGTGGAACTTGATTAAGCCTTAACCTTCCAAATAAAAAAAATTTGTTGGTCTCAATCAATAAAGGAAAAAGAGATAGTTTGCCAACTTATTCTAACAGGCTGAGATCGCAATAGAAAAAGCGTAATTGAAACAACGCAATGGAGCACAAATTGGTTCGTGAAAAAAGAGACACAAATGTCTATCGAATATCGAAAATGTGATGGTAGAACATCCCAGCACAGGAATAAATCATGTGGTAGCGGTTGCGATTAATATTAGGCAGACTAGAGATGGTCTCTATATTTAAGGAGTGCCGTGGTATATTTAAATCTAATCTATGAAATGGAGGCAAATTTTATTTTTAAATACTTGATCGATCTATATTAATAATAAAGAATTTTTGTACTAGAAACAATTATTATATTTTGCCGTTTCCTGATATAAAATTATCGGACCCTTATACTCAAAACATAACAATTTTTACTACTTTAAATCTGTAGTCCCGCTGGGCTGACGACCCTCATCCATAAAAAAATAAGCTGTTTATAAGTTAAACAAAATGAAATATTAATACCGCCAAAACAACACAGGACCCCCGCCCAAGTTCAGTCACTTAAGAAACCATGAACGTTAGAGGGCCTAATCACATGCATCAAGGAGTATCGCCTGGAACTCATTGCTCTTCAAGAAACTCGCTGGCCTGAAAGTGGAGACCGTGTGTCCCAGGGCTATACGTTGTTATACAGTGAAGAGGACCTCGGAAATCCTGGAGCTTTACTTCTTCTTGGGTCACAGGTAAAGAAAGCTGTTTTGGATTTCCAAGCAGTTAATAACCGATTGTGTAAGCTTCGCTTGCGCATGAAGTTAGCTAGCCTGTCGATAATTTGTGTACATGCGCCCACAGAAGTCAGCCAGCCCCAAGATAAAGATTCATTTTACAATAACTTGGACGATCTGATGTGATCTATACCCGAATACGATGTTAGAATGGTAATTGGGGACTTTAATGCTAGAGCTGGCAGAAACCAGACCGACTTGTGTGAAAACATAGGTCCGTACCCCCGACACGAAGCTGCGACGGATAATGGTGAGAGAATGATGTACTTTGCAATTGCTCACGATCTTAGAGTAGCAAGCACATTTCCCCCTCACAAACAGATTCATTTAGAAACATGGACCCATCGATTTCCCTCAGCCAAATTGACCACGTATTAAATTCAAAAGGATACTTAAGCATCGATCATTATTCGGTCGCTGCAAAGCTATACAATGGAAGTTTTCGTACAGGTCCGGAAACACAGCGAAACGCTGCATGGGGTTCACCATGCGTCACGGACTGTAGAAGAGTCCCCTCAAATACAGAATGCGGAGATTTGCATTGAGGATCCATCCCAAGAGGAATTTATTAGGGCCATGCAGAGACTAAAACGAAACCGCTCACCTGGAGTGGACTTCATTAATTCGGAGCTCTTGATATTCGGAGGGGCTAGTTTGTGGAACTGTCTTTTCAACCTTATTCGATTAGTATGGCGAACTGAAGTATTGCCTGAGGAATGAAAGTGGCCGCGATATGCCCCATCTTCAAGAAGGGTCGCTTGAATAAGTTACAGCATACAAGTTACTGTCCTACATTATATTGGATTTCGTCGATCAGTCACTGATCAGGTCATTTCGCTGCGGATGATTCTTTCTAAATATTATGAGATTTCCATCCTCGTACATAAGGTGTTCCTGTATTTCCGGTAGTCCTATGACTCGATTAATCGAGAGAATTTGTGAAACATGGTACGATTGTGTAGAATGACAGTGACACAGTTTCAATTCTGTGTTAAAGTTGGGAACAGGCTATATCAAGAAATTTTGCAGTTAGCGCGGGTGTTCGGAAGAGAGATGCTCTGTCCCCGATACTCTTTAATCTCATGTTGGAGTACCTCTTTCGTAAAACTAAAATACCTCAACGCAACATCTTATATCGCCAGTCCAATCAAGTGCTTGCATATGCAGATGACATCAGCGTGATTTATGGTTATAGGGACGATGGCACCCAAGATTCTAGTAGTGGTAACTACACGTTTGAAGGTAAGGAAGTTGAATTATTTGGGCTCTCTTATCACTCACGATAACAGTGTGTGTGAGGATATTAAAGTGCGGCTGGCAGCTGGGCAGCCGTGCCTTGTATCCTCTAAGGCCACTGCTAAAATATAAACACCTATCAATCGTGAAGCTGTAGCTTTACAAACAGTTGATCAGACCCGCTGTTATCTTTGGATGTGAAAGTTGGGCGCTGACGGATGAGTACGAGTAATGTCTCCTTACATTTGAGAGAAGAATCATTTATCGTGCGAATCATGCGTTTAATATCGAGATCAGAGATCTGATGAAGTTCCCCGATATTGTGCATGAAATAAGATGGCAGCGAGTACGCTGACTCGGTCACGTTCTGCGTGCTGATCCGGAACGAATTGAGCAGCGATCTCTTAATGGAGAGCCACCATATGGTAGGCATAGAGGTCGTTGCAGGCGACCATAGCTCCATGGTATAGAGAACGACTTGGCTTCTTCAGGTTGTCTAAGAGTAGTAGTCGGGGCACCTGAGTCCAAGGTCATATGACATGTGTAAATATGACCTTGAGCGTAAATGTGACCTTGAGCGTAAATGTGACCTTGAGCGTAAACGACATGACCTACCTCAACGACCTTGCGTATACGTCACGACCAACGACCTTGCTCGTAGTAAATGACAGGACTACCTCAATGACCTTTAGCGTAAACGTCACACGAATTACTCAACGACCTTGCTCGATGGCCTTTAGCGTAAACACGACCTGTCTCAACGACCTTGCTCGTAGTAAATGACGAGACCTACCTCAATGACCTTTAGCGTAAACGTCATACGAATATATAACGTCATACGAATTACTCAACGACCTTGCTCGACGGCCTTTAGCGTAAACACGACCTTGGCTCAATACTACACACGACCTTTAGCGTAAATGATTACGCATTGTTATTACGACGGTCTTTAGCGTAAACACGACCTGTCTCAATACCACACACGACCTTTAGCGTAAATGATTACGCAATGTTATTGTTGATCTATATATTTGAATGGAAATATTTTTTGATCAAGTCAATTAATCACACCGTCATTTTTTGATGACGCACTTTGAATTTTACTTAGAAAAGTGACGTGTGTGTGTGTGTGTGTGTGTGTGTAAATGTAGTATGGTATATTTTTACTGATTATAAATGTTTATATGGATAATTTTTTTTTGGTCAGCGTGTGGAATCGAACTCGGGTCCGCGACATGAAAAGCAAGCGTCTTACCATCACACCACCAACGTGTGATAAATTACTATGACTATTTGTGGTATATAAACAAACTATTACCCCCCAAAGATAGATTAATGTTAGTACTCGGTCTATATATATATATTATTTTCCGCCTAAAGGTATGTTAACAGGGTTACAACGTCTACGTCATATTTTTATATGGAAATAATAAATATAGTTAGGGTTCGATATTTCAATCTTTGCGCACATATATCGTATTAAATGAATTAAGTTTTTCGTTTCACATGATAGACTGTAAATTCTTCTAAACAATTTAATTATTCAAAATAGATAGGCATTTAGGTGGCGGTCTGTATTAATAATTAACAAAATACGTGTGTATAAAATTGTTGTTGTTGTTTCTTGTTTTCAATTTTAAAAACGTAAACACTCATACAATAATAATAATTTATGCAGAATAATAATTTCGTAATAATGCAAAATAATAATTTTTGTAAACACGTAATATAATATAAAATTCAAGATCAAACATGTTCACTATATTGGTCATCTTTATATACACATAGGATTTTAGCTGAGTTGTATAACATTGTTGTTGTTTCTTGTTTCTCATTAATTAGTTTGAGCGTAAACGACACGATCTACCTCAATGACCTTTAGCGTAAACGTCACACGAATTACTCAACGACCTTGCTCGTAAACATGACCTTTAGCGTAAACACGACCTTGGTAGATGACGCAACATAATAATCATGTGTCATAATAATAATAATTTATGCAACAATCATCTTTCGTAAACACGTAATATATAAAAAAAAATCAAGATCAAACATGTTTACTATTTTAATTATTCAAAAATAGATAGTCATTTAGGTGTCGGTCTGTATTAATAATCAACAAAATACGTGTGTATAACATTGTTGTTGTTTCTTGTTTTCAATTTTAAAAACGTAAACACTCATACAATAATAATAATTTATGCAAAATAATAATTTCGTAATAATGCAAAATAATAATTTTTGTAAACACGTAATATAATATAAAATTCAGGATCAAACATGTTCACTATATTGGTCATCTTTATATACACATAGGATTTTAGCTGAGTTGTATAACATTGTTGTTGTTTCTTGTTTCTCATTAATTAGTTTGAGCGTAAACGACACGATCTACCTCAATGACCTTTAGCGTAAACGTCACACGAATTACTCAATGACCTTGCTCGTAAACATGACCTTTAGCGTAAACACGACCTTGGTAGATGACGCAACATAATAATCATGTGTCATAATAATAATAATTTATGCAACAATCATCTTTCGTAAACACGTAATATATAAAATTCAAGATCAAACATGTTCACTATATTGGTCATTTCACTAGTAACATTTTAATTTATTCAGCATTTACTTATTTATTTATTTGTTGTTGTTGTTCGGAAGCAAAAGGAAGGGGGTTGAGCTAGTGGTTATACGATCTTTATGTGTTGTTGTTGTTTTATGGCTAATAAAATGTGTATATAAACCCTGACCTGCGGCCTAGACAATCAATAGTACAGTAAACCTGTCCACGTAAACTCATTAATTTGTACGAGTTATTTTAAAAAGTAAAAATGTTTAAAAAACAATTAATTCAGCGATATCAGGATGATCAAAGTTCCGCGGCTAGTAATCACTCATACATTATAATTTCCGATACAACAAAACTTAATAAGCGGTACAAAATTGCACGTCGTGAGGTGACGTTTAAAATAGACGAACTACCTATTGATGCAATCAATCCTGTTGAGTGGATACGAGGCGCCGTAGAGGGGGTGATCAGTCACATTACTCAAAACGTGGAGGCAAGTGATAAAATTGGTCTGGAATTTAAATCGGACAAATTTAAAAATGCAGCATGGTTGAGCTTCAGACCGGCGAAAGATCTAACCTTTCAAGATGTCTGGGACCTACTAAGCAGCGTGTTCCAGAGTAACGCAGAAGGTCTCAACACAAATAGTTTTGAGTTAGTGCTCACTCAGCTAAAAATGCCCGTTGGACAAGGCCGAAACAGAACTTTTGCGTACAACAACTATCCAGAAGAATGGAAGGGTAGACAAGGGATTATCTGTATAGACAACAAGGATAACCTTTGTTTACCACGAGCAATCGTTGTTGGTCGCGTTTACGCAAAAAATGGAACCACCCAAGATAAAAGTGTTATTAGACGTAATATTGGTAAACATCAGGATATAAAAACGCAGAACTTACTAAAGAAGTCCGGTGTTGTGGTACCAGAAGAGGGATGCGGTATTGAGGAGATTAAAAAATTCCAACAGTACCTATCAAGGCACCAGATTTGCGTATACTCGGCGGGAGTAAAAGGAAGGGAGTTGATCTACGAAGGACCGCAGGCAATAACAAAAATAAATTTATTACACGATGATAATCATTACAGTGTAATAACATCGTTTACATCTGCATTTGGGTGCAGTTATTATTGTGAAGATTGTCATGCTCCTTACAATACCAGGACAGAGCATAAATGCAAGAGTGCCTGCCCTGCCTGTCTAGTAAAACCCAAGTGCACTTCAGAGTGTAGAAAACTGTGTTCGGACTGCAACAGAGATTTTGCTGGTGATCGCTGTTTTCTACAACACAAGGAAAACGGTGTGTGTGAAAAGCTGCGCCGGTGTAATAAATGTAGCCGAACAATAAAGCGGGGGAGGATACATAATTGTGACGAGATGTTTTGCGGTATATGCAGGAAACACCAGGCTGAAAATCATCAGTGTTATATGCAGCCGAACACGGGGAAACCAAAATCTGAGTCGGTGTTATTTATCTTTTTTGATCTTGAGACACGTCAAGAAAAAGATTATAGTGCCGATGATACCACTACAAAAATACACGAGCCTAACCTGTGTGTTCTACAACAACGATGTCACAACTGTAGGGATGCAGGCGATGAAGTGGAAACATGCTCAACATGTGGAACCAGACAGATGGTTATTCATAGCGGCCTTGACATTATTGATGAATTTATGAAGTATGTGCTTAACATACGCAATAAATTCAAAAAAGTAGTAGTTATCGCTCACAATGGACAGGCTTTCGATCACCAATTTATTCTGAAGTATTTATTGGAAAAAACCTCGCATAAACCAGAACTTATCATGCGAGGTTCAAAAATATTACTTTTGGAAATCGATCGAGTGAGATTCATCGATAGTCTGAATTATTTCCCGATGGCTCTAGCTGCACTACCAGCAGCGTTTGATTTACCACCGGATTTCAAAAAGGGTTATTTCCCTCACTTATTTAACACCTTGAACAATGCAAAATATGTTGGAAGTATACCGGCCACAGAATTTTACTCACCCGATACCATGAAGGCTTGTGAGGACTGTGATGAGAGCTGCAAAAAACATGGCTGCCGAAACAACTTCATGGGCTGGTATAAGGAACAGAAAAACTGCGTATTCAGTTTTGAGGAAGAGTTTTTATCGTACTGCGTGTCGGACGTACGGATACTTACTCAAGCTTGTTTGAAGTTCAGAAAAAATATGTTTGAGGAGTGCAACGTATGTCCTTTCACAGAGGCCACTACGATAGCATCAACGTGCAATCTGGCTTTTCGAAGAAACTTCTTGGCACCCTCAACAATTGGCATTATACCGAAAAAGGGATACCGTAACGTGGATATACAATCCAAGGTGGCATTAAAATGGCTGATCGAGGAGGAGGACAGACGAAAAATTAAAATAAACCATGCCTTCAACGGTAGAGAGGTACTAATAAGCGGAATGAAAGTCGATGGATTTGCGGAAGGTACTCAGCAGGTATTTGAGTTTCATGGCTGTTACTACCATGGACACGAATGCTTACATCTGAATCGTGATAAAGCATTACATGAGGATAAAAAGGATACCCTGAATGCCCGACAAAAGCGTACCACAGAAAAAACGAATAAACTGCGTAAATTGGGTTATGAGGTTATCGAGATGTGGCAATGTGATTATAAGTCAACAGTTAGTGACAACCATCCGATGTTGGTTAATGCACCACTCAATCCAAGGGACGCTTTTTACGGTGGTCGCACGGGAAATACTAGGACGTATTATAAACCAAGGGATAATGAGAAAATTAAATATATAGACGTCTGTTCACTTTATCCGTGGGTCTGCAAATACCAAAAATACCCTGTTGGACATCCCGAGATACTCGTCGGAGACGAGTGTTATTTGACCGATCTGAAAAAAACCGATGGAATGATAAAATGCAAGGTTTTACCGCCTCAGAACCTATATCATCCGGTGTTACCGACAAAAATGCACGATAAGCTGATGTTTCTTTTGTGTCGCACCTGTGGAGAGAATTATCAGAAAGATTGTAATCATGTTGATGCTGATCGTGCGTTAACCGGTACCTGGGTCATCGACGAAGTTTTAAAGGCGCTCGAGAAAGGTTACATAATACTCAATATTTATGAAATCTGGCGTTACAAAACCGTTCAACACGGAGATAAAACAGACGGTTTGTTTACCCTGTTTATCAATAAATTTCTCAAAATCAAGCAACAAGCTTCGGGATGGCCTTCAGACTGCAAAAGTCAGGTGCAGAAAGACGATTACATCAAAAATTATATGACACGTGAAGGAGTAAAGCTGGAAGAAAAACTGATCGTAAAGAACGCAGGTTTAAGGTCTACGTCCAAACTGATGTTGAACAGTTTTTGGGGAAAGTTTGGACAGAGGGAAAATCAGCAGAAAACCACCATTATAAGGAACCCTAAAGAGATGCACGACCTTACCTCAAATAGCTCGATAAAAATTAACAATTTGCAGTTTGTAAACGAAGTGGTGATGGTTGTTAATTGGGAGTACAAGGAGGAAGCTGCTGATGTGTTGTCAACCGTGAATGTCTGTATGGCTGCCTATACCACAGCGCATGCGCGGCTTAAGCTTTACAGTTATTTGGAGGAGCTACAAGAACGTGTTCTCTATTACGACACCGACTCGATTATATACATTGCGATTGAGGGTGAATACGATCCCCCTACAGGCTCATTTCTGGGAGATATGACAGATGAGCTGGAAGGTGAATATGGTCCGGGCAGCTATATTACTGAATTCATATCGGGAGGACCCAAAAACTATGGGTTTGAAGTTTTTTCGACTGCAAAAAATAAAAAGGTTGGAAAGTGTAAGGTCAAAGGCTTCTGTCTAAACTACGAGACATCGCGCCTGATCAGTTTGTCTTCGATGAGAGAGTCGATTATCGGAGAAAACAATCCGATACCGGTTGTTACTCGTAACATCAGACGTACAAAACAGCATGATGTAATCAGCACAACAGAGGTGAAGAACTACAGGGCTACGAGTATGAAGAGGTGTTTTTCGGCTGATTATAACTCCTTACCGTATGGCTATAAAAAAATACGTGTAACAAAGCCTTAAGCCCTAAAAAAAAATGTTTTATACTAATTTAACAATAAATGATTTCTTACAATAATTTAAAGTATATTGTTTTTATTTATCCCTTAGCTTTGAACGTTCGCTAATGAACAATTCTTAAAATTAACTATCACATATCCGATATTAGAAATTAGAAAGTGGGGCATCGCCCATTGTTCATCGGGGATGGCGCATTTTCTAATTTTAGAAAGCACATATCCGATTTGCGCAAATGCCACCGCAGCCGTGTCAACAAACACAATTAAACATGTTTTTTCAAGGTGAAAACCAAAAAACAACGCAAGTGTGAAAATCCTTTATTGTAATCTTATACAGATGGAAAAAAATTGATATGAATG